>CM042746.1:8433345-8454164 GCA_022496165.2 Catalaphyllia jardinei
AATACAGCTAATTGCCTCGGGTAAGTTCCATTCATTAGTTTCCTTGGCTTTGTGTTCCTATCGTTAGTTGTAGTAAAGCAGAATTGCTGGAGGTCTGTTTATTATACCACGCAAAGAATTGACACCAGCACTGAAAGCATAATAGTGATTCTTAAACGTCTTTATGAGTTCAACTAACTAATCTCACGGACTATCATGAATAACCAGTGTCTCAAGATGAGGTTCTTGTTCGAGCGTTAAATGGAGAAGAATGCACATTTTGTAGGACGGAGTGATGAACAATCACGAATTTCTTTCTTTTTTTTTTCTTTTTTCACGGAACTGTAGCGTCTTCACGTAACTAGATTTCTTATCATTCAGTTGCACTTTGCACTCCGGCCATATGCTCATGACATATGATCGAAATCATTCCAAACTTTTGTCAAAAGCCAACTATAGTAAAGCTGCCGTAAGCCTAACTCTATCCTTTACTTAGACTTCTAGTCTCGTTCTTTCGCTGAACGTATAAGTTAAAAGAAGCAAATATCCAAGCCATCATAAAATTATAGTCCCTTGAAACATCTTAGAAGGTTTAGCTTCAGGGACAGTCTCTTTCAGTCGATCCACTGATTACGTTGTACGTAATCGTTCGTTTTTTTTTTTATGTCTGTCTACATATTTACGGATCATAATCCGAAGCATAAACCAAACAGTAATAACTGATAAACTGCAGTATGGCATTACGTATTGTTTTAGGCTCATTTGGTTTTGTTATGGGGCTACACAGGCTAGTCAGTCAGTAATCGCCAGTCGCAGGGCCATGCAACTTGATACAGAACTGCTGGAAGAAGTATAAGGACTAAAAATATCTCTAGGTTTGAGGGACTACATAGCCACCCAAAAGAGCCAAAAATCATTATCAAAGCTACCCCGTCCGACTTACGATCAGGCTCGACAAGTCCCAAACTTGATAAATGAAAGACTAGAAAAGTCGATGTTGCATTCCGCTGAAAAATATGGCGAGTGTGGAAAGGTCGGCAGCCTCTTTTGTCAACTGAACAAATTTCTGATTACGTTCCGGCCAACCTTTCAGGTCAGGCTTTATTTAGCTATCCTTATTATGTAGAGAATTGACTATCAAGACTGTTAATGAAGGTGATATCATATATATATGTGGTCAGCAATTTCATCAATTTGTTAGGTAAAACCTAAGTTATGGCGAAACTATCAATCTCTATCAATCCAGAAGTCATCCCTGTATGGTCAGTGGAAAAAGGTCGCAACAATTACAAGAAGAGCAGACAGAAATATCCCTTGTTCGTCTCAGTGATTTAGAAATGGACGAATCAGCTCTACTTCTCTAATTCTCGTTTATTTTCGTGGCTATTAAATTTCTGTTATAAGTACACGTGAAGTCAAGACACCGCCAACACTCGCCCGACTTCAGTGTCTCACTTCATTCACAGCCAAGATTCACCGCACTGGTAAAGCAGCTAGACTAACTTGTGTATGTCGCTGTTAACAGGCTTAGTAAGATATAGGTTATTAAAGCAAAGTATCTTTGTCCGTGTTGTTACAGCATTGTTGTTATAGATCCAATTATTTTTTCAAATCAAACTTTACACCAAGACTCTCTGTCATTGCAGATGGTTTTTGCAATCAGGATAAGTAAACGTACCAGGAAAATCCGTGATTACATATTCATTGGTTGACTATTTCTATTCATTTGTCATTATCTGTGGGCTGTAAAGTGTATCGAGGTTGTGTGGAGAAATTAGTTCTTGATAAATCCTTGGATAATTTACTTGACTTGAACTTTACCGTCCGGGAAAGCTGGTTGTTCAACGTTTGATGGTCCACGCACTGGTGAAAACGTAATACCACCCCACCTTCCCCACTTGCGCAAATTATGCTCGTTTCCCTAAATTGTTTCGCCTTTACACGCGCGAACAAAATTATTTCGGAATCATTTTTTTTTTCCGTGGAAGTTTAGAAGGAATTTTTTTTAATTTGCTCATAAAACATTCTGCTTACGTAGTCCATGGAAACTCGTTTGCTATAAGTAATGCTTTGTCGACAATGCTACCGGCTCAGTGTGTTTGTGGGGGTGTTAAGAGTAAACCTAATAAAACTCATTATTGATGGATTTTTGGCGCATAAAAAATTGATAGGTAAATTGCCCGACATCTTTAACTCCAGTGTGCTGTTTTATCCGCATGGCATCACTGCCGTAGGGATGTATTGGTTTAGACTGCCGAAAGATTGCGTCAACCGTGCTTTATGATTGCGGTATAATGATAGACCGCACGTCTTTGCAAACTTTGAGGGTCAATTTGGTTATGTATTTGCAGAACAGTGAAATATCGGAGCTTAATATGATCCCAGTCAGAATCAATTACTAAGAAAGCTTTATAGACAAAAGAGTCAACCCGAAAGAGATCAAGCGCTCTTTGATAATTACTCGTCTTTGCATAAAAAAACACACAAGTGGGGTCTCCAATATGTCATTGGTAGCTTTTTAGATCGGTTATCAAAAGGTCACGTTCTTCGTTTTAACTCACGTATTGCCTTCAATTACAATTTGCAGCAACTTATTCACGCAGAATTCCTTAAACGCCAAACCTCTATTTTTCCATTTTCATTACCGTTTATTTTACCGCCACGAAAACAAATAATCAATAAGCCTGTGGACATTTTCTAAGTCAATGAAAATGCTATAAACCGAAGATGTTTGTTTTTATTCCTGTACAAACGATATAAAGCTGTAAATAAGATATTTCTGCTCACTTATCTTCACACTGGACGTTCTTTAGAAGCAGCGGCGAATGAAAGAAATGGCGAGAATTCAGTCTATGCCAGCAATTAGTGTCTTGCCACAGATTAATTCAACTACTGGATCTTATTGGAAAGTCTTTGTAAACTAAGCACCTTAAAGTAAACAAACTTTTCTAATAATAAGGGTAAGTGATAGTCAGGTGGCAATATTTGTTTGTAAAAAAGGACATTAATAATTGCCTGTCAGTTCTCTTGGCCTGTAACTGGGTGTAATCGGAAAGAAACGAGACACATTTCAATGGATGGATACTACTTGTGACACGGTGAACGTGAACCTCGGCGGATTTAACCAAGGTATTCTTTGCTCTCTCCCTTTTTGGTTAAAGAACTTTGAGACCTACCAGCAGTGTACAAGCAACTTCAAAGTAAGTTTTATCGAATTACCGGAAATGTTACCATAACAAGGTTTGCTTCTCTTGTGCAATCGTCGCCTCTCGAAATACAGCTGTTATTACGATCCCTTGGCAGTTTGCCCGAGATTTTGATTAATATTCTATAAATTTTCCATCGATCGAGGCCAATTCATATTTCAGTTTAAAGCTTGTCTATTCACGGTTCTGTTCAGTTCAGGTAAAGATGTTTGTAGGGATAGAATTCTCTCACGGAATTGTCTGTCAACGCAGCCAGGAGCTTAGGTTAAGCAGCGAACTACCGTCAGATTGTTTAGGTTTGTTTTTTTCGCGACCAAATAACGCCTTTTAAGCCAAGAACGTTTTCCAGCTCGTTGTGCAATCAGTATGTCTTCGTGCCAGTTTTGAATGGTTCGTTGTGACTGCCGTGCATGAAAACAGTCACGGCTGGTGAGTTCCTTATTTTTTTACGCCTTATCAATGCTTTAAGTATTGCTCATTCATGGATTAACACAGAAGCCGACCATAATCACGTTTTTCTCGAAAATTCTCTCCCTGTTCGAAATTGAAGTTTCCTCATCTAAAAAAAGCTCAAAGATGGTGCCAAAGATGTTTCAGAGAAAAATAGATTATATTACTTTCGGAAAAGAAAAGGTTTACACATGTCATTAAATTAGTTCTCGCCCGCCATCACAATTTTGGTTACCATAGAAACTGTTGTCTCCACAATTAGCCAGTGCAGGCCGTGGAGAAATTTATGGAGATTATGGAGATACAGCACAAGCCACGCGACTGAGATGGGTTAAAATTTCTGATACTCTTGGTGAATTTCTTGGGAATAGAGGAGAAATTCGTCAACTTTCTTCTGTAAATGAAACTTTTTATCTTCCAAGATAGACCTGATAAAACACTGGATAAAAGCTTTTGTTTGCCGAGTTATCGAGTCGGCTTTCCTTGTGGTTTCTTGCTTGTCAGCTGGCGCCCGAGCACCGCTAACCACGAAATATAACTGCTAATGGATCGTATGCACTGCGTTTTGCTTATTTTGACTGTTATTTGCGAACTTCACTAAGAACCACTTAACCGTACGAAATCACGTTGAAGACTCAGTGACATAATTAATAGCTAATTAAATTAAAGTGTCGTTCCAAATGGGATCCGAAAATGGGAGGTCATGTATCAAAAATGGTAGCAACTCCTACATTCTGCGTAGAAAATTCAGTGTTACAGACCTCAATTTTTATAACGCTGTACAAGGTCTTGGTAATTCATAGATGAGAACCATTCCGATTTTTTGCCTGAGAGATCTGAAAGAACTGGACCACATGCATAATGTTGGCATGTTATAATTATTATTCATTGCATGTCCCATACGATATGCTCCTGACGACAATACAAAATTATCTTAAAGGGGACAAAGCTTATGAATTCATTGTACATGGGCGAAACAACATCAGATGTGTTAATTGAATTCTTTCATTATCTGGTTCGACATCCTTTCACGACACTTGATAATTGTTCCTTCTCCTCTTAATATGTTTCGTTAAAAACCCAGATTTTCAGCACATGAGGTCTTCCCTTTTGAATTTTCGGACACGTCCGTTTGGAATCAAGCTATGATTCATGCAGCAAGTAGAGCCTAATTAAGATACATTTTAAAGGGATTATCGTTTTTGTTGTCCAAACACAAGGAAGCTTTACTTTGTCAAAGCTTGTGATGACGCATATTTCTTAAATCCTTATATAGTTCTATGAATCGCGGAACTCATTATCTTTTCTCTTTGTTTTGCAGGCAACGGAAAAAAGAACCCAAACTGCGAGTTGCTTTAAAGCGTTCAACCTGATTGGTAGTCTTCAAATGTAAACCGACTTGATCACAAAGGGGACAATTATTCACCTTAGCATTTGACGTCAAAAGTGAAGGTTTTTTTCTTAGTATTTGCACAGACGTCTGACAGCGTGGTCTGTTAATAGCTGCTCAGTTGTACCATACAACAAGATATTTAAGTCCCCGGGTTTACACCAGCAAACGACATTTAAACGACTTTCAAGCGGTTCCGAGTAGAAGCACACCTTCGTTAAGCACCATTCTTGAACAGTACTTCTCGGTTGTCATTGAAAACGTGAGCTCTCATAAAGAGACAATTAAGTTGAAGATTTCATTTGCGTAAAGGTCAATCCGACCTTGTCACACAGTCCTGATTGTCAAATAACTGCCACGAAAATGAGCAACAGCACGAAGCAGGATCTATGTCAGCAAGAAATTCAACGCGACTTCATTTTGCAAACAGCGTTCCTGATTCTAATCATGGTGGTAACATTCTTAGGAAACTTCATGGTGTGCTTGGTCGTGTACCTCCATCGAAGACTCCGCACTGTCACCAACTACTTCATTGTGTCACTGGCCGTGTCCGACCTACTGATTTCTGTGTTGTCCGTTCCCTTCCGAATCCACCAAACAGTACACAATGGCGTCTACTGCCTGAACACTGCGCTCTGTTTGACTTGGCTCCTTACAGATCTGACCTGTGCATGTGCATCAATTTGTAATCTGGCTGCCATCTCTGTCGACCGGTACATCGCCATTGTCCATCCTTTCAGATATCATTCCCTCATGACTGCAAGAGTTGGGTGGCTCGTGATTGCTCTGGTGTGGACCTACTCAGTAGCCTGGGCAGCCCTCTCCTCGTTCAACTGGACAAACCTCGGTGAAAAGCACTTCTTCACCGAAAACGAATGTCGAAAATTAGACAAAATATTCTACACTGTAGCCACGACCATGGACTTTTACGTGCCACTCCTGATTGTTTTGATCATGTACGGTCTGGTTTTCCGTGTGGCTATGAATCAAGCCAGAGCCGTAGCCTCCCTGCAGCCCACCTCTAACCGAGACAGACGCGGTCGAAGATTTTCCATAAACATCGTTAAAGAAGTGAAGGCTGCGAAGACTTTGGCCATTGTCATTGGAGCATTCGTCATCTGTTGGTTCCCGTTTTTCACACTCTTGTTGATAAGTTTGTGGAAACTCGAACTGTTAAGAGAACCCCGAGTTTCTGAACAGACCCTCGCTGGGTTGCGTAGCACGTTCTCATACGTCCTACCAACAATCAACAGCACTTTGAACCCAATTATATACGCTTTGTTCAACAGGGACTTCAGGTCAGCGTTCTTCCGATTACTCCAGAGGACATTTGGTAGCTCATGCTCCAGATCTAACAACAATTCAAATGCTGACGAGTCTCAGTATTCTATGAACACTGCTGTAAGTAATGTAAGCCCTAAGGGTAAGCTAAAGAAGAACGGAACTGCGAAGACGACTAAATTCCACGAGGTGTATGGGGAGGAGGAAGCAGGAGCAGCGGAAGAACCAAAGCCGGTTTAAACAATCATGTACCTCGTGCACTGGCGCGAAGTTTTAAAACGATTCTCATTTTGGAGAAGTCTACTTCAGAATTAAAGGAATTGGAACTGAACGAGATAAGACTTGACGACACGGTCCTGCTGGCCTCGAAGCTTGACGTATCACTGACCAGGTAATTGACTGACCCAAGTCCTAACCGAGAATTCGTACTGAACTTTTGACGCATGGACAGAGATCACGGAAAAATCATTGGCACCTAAAACAAGACTGAGTGAACTGTTTCTATATCAAAAACTAATTAAAAATATTGAATTTTTTGTGATTTAACGTTTATCTCTGAAGAAACATGGTCAGCTCTATATAGAGGTGCAAAACGTTTGCGTTCCTAACGTAGTTTGTTATAGGTTCATAAAATATTGTGCCGCATATATAAAGCACCTTACCTGATCCAGTGCTTAAAGCGGAATAATTCAAGAAGGTCTTGTTATGTTGACCATATGAGACTGTTTTTAAATGTAAATAGAACTTTCGATCGGTTATAAATAGCTTTTTGCAGTCTGGGAAGACAGATATAGCTTCCTGAGTACAAATAGACAGAATAGAGTTTTTTTTTAAAGCTTAATACATACCCTTTGACACTCGAATTAAGTCTCATTCATCTTGTTGAAATGCCCCATGCGAACAGCAGCGACTTTATCTTTCCCTGGAGACGGCGGGAAGATACCCAGATGCAAAAGTTGGCTGAATAAGATAATTACTGGTAGTAAGCACATGGTCACATCACGTTTAGTTGACTTCATTCCACTGCCGTAGTTCAATATTAACTGAGCCGTCTCCTCGCTGGGGCGCCTTTCTGTCAGAGCGCGATATTTAAATCAAACAAACAACCAAAAAAACAAAACAAAGCGCATGATTGCAGTTTGGTTACCGCACGTGTAGATCACGTTGCTTCTAAAAAAGATTTAACTTAACTCACCCAAGATATAACCTGTTAAGTTGATTACAACTAAAAAATACTGGTTGATCAAAATGATATTTACTTATTAGTGTAAATAGAAAACATGGTGCACATTTTCTTGGTTGCAATCTATTTTTAAAAAAGTACTTAGCATAACCGACTGAAGTTCAAACATGTGTTTAGATTTATTTGCACTTTTTCTGATTATCATTGTTAGTATTAGGCAGTTTCGTTTGTTGTTGCTTTTCCATTAATATTTGTGTGTAAAACAGGGTGATTCCATGATCTCTCGAAACCTACTGCTGATTATAATATGTTGATACTAACGAATAAACAGATTTACTTGGTGGGAAGGAAGTGATTTTTCTGCTACAGAACCAGCAGCAAATTCCCTCATGTCAAACCATGTCTTTCACAAATTGAACAACTGAGACATTATGTAAACATGCTATCTCTAAAACACAATGTAAGGTTTTTTTTTCTGTTGTGTGGTGGTGGGGTAGGGGAAGACGGTAGTGAAGCTTCTCCAGTAGACTATTACTGCAATAGAATCAAACATTTCTGGTGCAAATTGGCCGAAGTATCCTTGTTTATCACATTTGATTTAACTTTGGTTGAGTGTGTGACATCATCATTTGGCAAATTTGCATATCCTTAAAACGTGAATATCTCCAGAACGAAAAGAGATACGGTATTTGAAAACAGCATTTTTCTTCTGGCATGGACTACTTTTCTTCGTTTAAGAGCCTCTTAGATTTGAAAGATGCGATCTTCGTCATAGGATCACTTTAAGAATCCCGGTCAACATTGTTGGCCAATTAATTCTGAAACAAACAGTACATGGCTGCCACTGCCCGGGTGATATAGCTGTACGCATGCGTAAGGTACTGGCCAGATTGTGGGTTGGTATTGGAATGTGCCACTCGTTTTTATTGTTTTTCTTACCGTCAATTTGTTATTTAAGGAATTCTTTTAAAAAAGGCCATATTTTTGTGCCCCATTGATGACTAAAATATCAGGTTTCCACTGCATTTGTGAAAATTGCTCAGTTCTGAACAGTTCAATTTGTGAAAAGCGCGGAGGTTTGATTCATGCTGATTGCCATGGGCGACGTGAAACGCAATGAAACACGATTGCATCAGACTGGGACAGTCCTTCTGGAAATCGCACGTATAATAATGTCTGTGCTGTTACTTGAGAAGATGATGTTCGTGACCATGTAAATGAACTCAGCGTAAGCAATTGAAGATCACAGCAGGGATCATGCCTAACCGTGTGAGACCTGGCACGCAGTGAATAACGCTCTATTCCATTTACCTTTTCTCTAAACTTAAACGTTTTTTAGCAGCTGTTTTCTATGTATGGTAACCCTTTAAAGCTGAAGGCAATATCACAGGATAAAGGTTAAGCAAAACATAAAATCTGGCCATGCAGAGATAGTGATGTCGGCACCCCCTGTGATTGTGCACGCGGTTCCCTGAATCAGGCCGGTTGCTCAGTTCTTCGCGCAACTTGCTCAACGATGTTTAAACTAGGAAAGAACTGCCAAATTTGAACACTTAGACCTCGCTTTGAACTAAAGCGACTTTTAGAAGAACCGTTCGTGTGTTGTCGTTGACCAACGGACTTAAGATATTGATTCGGTGATAAAGGTCCTTTATTGTTTGCCATTGTCGCGTCTGTTTCATAGCAAAATTGGTAGAGCGTTAAAAGCTTGTCGCTAAATCCGTCACAATGATCCACTCATTAGCAAGGGGTCGGCATAAAGGAACCAAGGATCTATCTCATTCAGTAACGTGTTAACTAACTGTGGTCCTTGGAGACTTGATTATGATAATTAAGGTTCGATGTGTAAAGCAACGCGTGCATCTCTATGGCAACGCTTGAAGATGAATCAAGTAGCTCCTGGTGGCAGGCGATAGACTATTTTACCAGAGGAAATTAACGCTCCGTGAAAAATGTGTGCTAATTGTAACCCTCTAATCTTTATGGAGCTTTAATTTCCATGATAATCTATGTCATTTTTATCCAAAATAAGGAATCGTGCCCTAAAGAATACACATTATTTGATGAGGCCCGGTGCAAACGTCACCTGATGCCGAACGTAATACAGTCCAGCCTGTATATAACGACCCTGTATCGAGCGGCCACCCTTTATTAATCGGCCAGTTCACAAAGTCCCGGTTTTTTGCTTCAGTTTACAAACGCTGTATTTGTTTCCTGAATTAGGCGGCCACCTCTATTAAGCGGGGGCGCCCGCGGCAGTCCTAAGTTTGCCACCCTGAACGCAGCAACAATGAAATTGAACGTAACCACTAGGAAACGGCGGAATGAGATATTTTGTTGAGAACTGTAAGCCACAAAAGTACTGTATACCCTAAAAGAATTGCACAGTATTTTTTTACACAATGTTATGTATATTTACCGCTAAGTCGACACTGAACCTTGTTTAAAGTATTGATAGCCTGAGAGAATGTTGATTGTCCTATTGTTTCCGAATTCCTTAAGTGCACGAAGTGTCAGTTTGTAGATGCGCCATTAAAATTGACATAAGACCACGCCCAGTCAGTATTTTTAGTGTCCTGCAGGAGCCCATCGTCAAGGACTCCTGCTGTCCTGTCAGCCCCGAGAGTGGCCGTTATATACAAGTTCGACTATACCAATTTGGGTCGGCTTAAATAATTTAGCCCTGCAGTTTATTCAAACGTCGAACCTAGTTAAGCAAAAGTGTACATAACATTTTGAGAAAATTGAACTCAGCTCAGAAAGGCTGACCGTTCGGTTGGGGTTAACTGTTACATATTTTACATCTCGTCAGGCACCGCCTGACTTCGGCAGTCAGCGGTTATTGCTCACCAAGATGATGGCGGAAGCCGAAATGCGGGAAAAACAAATTAAAATTGTAGGCAGTTTCTTGCAATGCGATCAAGGACGGTAGAAAAATACGAGTCCAGATGCAGTTAGCATAAAACAACCTCCCTGTCAGGAGAAAACGAGCTTTGGTTTAACCTACGGTCAAGGCGTTTTTTCTGGGTGTACCTCAGTGCGAGTCGACATGAGCTCCTGGAGACATGCAAGCCTGACACCCATGCATAACAGCTGTTTTCTGTTAATGATTTCAGTCGAGTCAAGTAATGTTTTGGACAGTTACTCCAGAGGTCGATAAACCTAATGTCATCGAGCGTAATTGCTAATTTGATACAAAATCAAAGACAAGAACGAGATACGAAGGTCGCAAGACAATTCATTTGCATCCGGTACTCACAAAAAGCACCAGAATTCCTTACCACAAAACAGTTGAAGCAGACAGTGTAGGCATCTGTTCAAGTTACTTATTGGTGGTTTTACATCGCACAGTTAATTATTTTAATTAAATTGTGTCATAGAGAGAGTTTTGTATAAATAATTGATTAATGTATTTATTTATTAAATTCATGAAAGAATTCTTTAAAATTGTAAATATAGTTTATACATGTTAATTAAGGGAGTAAGCTTTAGATGAGGATTAAGTTCTTCCCTGCTGGCACACTATTTACATGTTTATTTAACAAATAAAGAAGCCTAAGCCATGTTTGGGGGCTGGTTTTCAGTGTCACGCCATTCAAAATAGATCAAAATAAAAAATCAAAACCGTTCAAAAGATTAAGTCCAGAATCTGGAAATAGAAAGAAGGTAGGTATGCAAAGACTCTCACCAAGATTCAGGTCACAGCAATGGAAGATATGCGGAGAAACGTTTCCCCCAAATTTTTAGATATTTGTATGGAGACGCCGCCCATCTAGATGGGCACCAACGTGGCGACCGGAAACCAGCAGAAACATCTGTCACTGAGTTTTGCTACAAAAGCGTGAATTTATCTCTCCAAGAACCCAAAAAGATAACAATAATACTTTATTCCAATACAAGAACTGTTCAGATAGCCAAATTCCCCGAAACAAGTCACCTTTTAAACCAACATCACAGCTCTCTCGCCCGTCATGTAAATGCCACTTCACGCAAAAGCTTAGAAATTCAAGCGTAGTCTATCACTAAACCAAGAGCCCATACGGAGTGAAAATCTGTATGAATATTAGTTTTTAGTTGCTCTTATACATTATGAAAGTAAAATCTCAGGAGGATCAATAGTTCTGAAATTTGAAATTTAGTGACATCTTGTGAAAACCAGGAATTACACTGTGACAAAAACACGACAGGCATTTGCGAACACGAGTGAAATGTATAGAAAAACACGAGCCGCAGGCGAGTGTTTTCTGCATTTCTCGAGTGTTCTCAAATGTCTGGAGTGTTTTATCAGTGTGTTAAACGCTTCTTCATTTGCTTTATGATATAGACGGATTTATTGTGGATTTATGAAAACGGTGTTAACAATTGAAAGAATTCGCGCTCTAACCAGGCGTTTTCTTTCTCAAAAGGTGACGCAGCCTCGTTCCCAGGCCTTTTCAAGGGAAAAGGCCCTGGGAACGAGGTTGAAGCTGACGATATAAAAATTAAAAGGAAACTCAGTCTATTTTTTCCCTCTACTCGATTATCTTCCTTTTATTGCCGTCCTTTCCCAATTTTTTTTTTTACGTGGCTTAGAGGCTCCCCTTAGGAGTTGTGAAATCAGAGTGAAATATGGGTGATTTGGCGCAAATTATTGACACCGTTTTCATAAATCCAGTCATATGTATATATTATGCAAATAAAGCTGTTAGATATTAAGTCTCAATCGAGGCGGAACTTAAGCTAATGAAACGTAACCCTCCGCGTTACTTCTGGCTAACCTGTTTGGGTCGAGTGTCACTGAAGCACAATCAAGTACAGAAAATGCATTGTCGCAATCATCTTAATGTACACACTTAGTAGACAATAGTAGACTGAAAGTCCTTTTGAAACTGATGTACAACTAATTATCTGTGTTTTACAGCTGACGTTTGAAACTGAGCGCCCCTATCCTTTTAAAAATGAATTGCTGTTCCCCGTCCCCACCCAATACAATATTGAAACTTGAAGGTGCTAGTTTTCAACATTGTACGTAGGGTGGGGTGGGGGAAGAGCTGGGCAAAGGAAGCGACCGTTTGTTTGTCTGTTTGCTTGTTTGTTTGGCTTAATGTTACCATGATTGTACGATTACACCGTTTTTCGGCAGTTCACACCACCTTCATTCACTGTTTCATCCACATTTAAAGATGACAATGTAAAATATTACAAAGAAAGTTTTAAATTAACGTGATAAAGTTGATGATTAAGAGAAGGTTTTTGCCATTGAATATGAATGGCTTCTTTTATCTTTAGCTGGAGATAAAAGAAGCCATTCATATTCAATGGCAAAAACCTTCTCTTAATCATCAACTTTATCATGTTAATTTAAAACATTTTACATTGTCATGTTTCCTTTTGTCTTTATAGTTAATTAGCATTTTTGGTTCACACTATATATTCAACTCTGTACTTTGTACTTTAAACTGAAGATGACAGAAGTTTCTGTCGAAACATGTTTTTAAAGTTAAAAAGTGTCGTGTTATTTCTCAAGATATCGATATGTCTGCTACTATCTAGACCTTATTAATTGACACTATTTTGAAGGATATTCTCGATCCTTACATTCCGCATTAATTGATTTTAGTGTGTTAACCTAGATCAATAAACTTAAGCGTCAACTTCAGACCCTTGAACGAAAAATAATTTTGCTTGAACTAGCCAAGGCCTTGAAATTATCAAATTCACGATTACGGTCATAGCTTTTTTTTTTTATATAGAACACTCATGACCAATTTTGGCCAAGCCACTCTGTTTCGCCCATACCCAAGCTGTAAAAAACAATTCGCGTTTCTGATGACAACATTTTCGCTGAAAAACATCATGTTGTTTATGATGGCTGATGGCGGAAACCGGGGAAAGTGCCTTAAAATGAATGCGCGACGAAGGAGTGTTGGTTTTCAGCAAGTTGTAGCTTTTAAAGAGCAAGTCATGCTGTTCCCCAATCAAAACAACATAATGAAATAAATTAAAGATAATGCGCACATTTTGTAAACGTAATTTATTACTACAATTGTATCATTTCAAATCTTTTGAAATCAAATCAAATCAAAATCAGTGCAATATCCTTTCGGCGAAAGGATATTGCACTGATACTCTTTCTGCAGTTTGTTTCTCAAGATGAGTGTTATGTCTCGCGTTTAAATGGGAACAGGTTCCGAACTTGTGACAAAGGAACTAGCGTTCCATTTTGCGCAAAGTGTAGAACGGAATAGGCTACCTGAAACTACTGTCCATCATCTCCTCTATACAAATTTGTCAGCAATCAAGTTAAGTAGGAGACTTGCCCGCTACATGCTTAATCTCGTTCGGGCTGGCCCTTGTAAGTTCAGGCTTGTGTCCTTGTTCCTTTTGATTAATTGTGTAACAAATACGGGCAAGGAAACAATGAGGCAAAGGGCAAGAAGGAACAAGTGCGGGCAGAGATCAGCTAACCGATATCTCATTGGCGAATAGAATGATCTCTTGGGGAACCTTTCGCTAGTATATGTGCGTGCATTCTTTTCAAAGATATCGATTTCAACCAAATGCTTAAGATGAACAAAAAAAAAGGCAAGGATGTCAACTGGTCAATGTTAGCAAATGCATCTCCCAAACCAAAGAGACTTCACTTAGAAGAGGATGACTGTGATGGTCTTTTTCAATGCCCAGTGCAAATTTGTAAGCACGATGTATTCACTACACAAAGAGGCTGTAGAAAACACGTAAAGAGCAAGCACTCTTGGTACTATTATTTCGACGAGAAGCCAGACAGCGTTCAAATCGAATCATTTCACGGTAAAGCAAACGATAATACAGCCACTGATCAGAAGACTGCGCGCAAAATGAGGACTGTTGAGACTTTTGACAAGACGAGCAGCATTGCTAAGAATTTCTTGTCGTGGCTCACAGGAAGTGGCGGAGGCTGTAAAAGTGATCGACAAGCACAACAAATTGTCAACAGGTGCTTAAAGTTTCTTAAATTTTGTTGCGAAGACGAAGAGGAGCTCAGGTTTGACATTGTCGACTTTAGTTTATGTTCGCCTAATCTCCTGTTTAAATTCCTTGATACGATGCAAGATGAGTGGGAACTCGGACACGCAGGGCGCATTTGCTACTTAGACGCCATTGCAGAATTGGCGGATTTCAGAAAAGTGAATGGTGCATCGATCTTGTATTGAGGGGCTTGTCTTCTACGGAAACATATCTGAAAAAGGTCCGTAAAACAGTTTCGAAAATGACGCGGTTGCAGTGGATTGTCCTTTGCCACAAAGTATCTTGCGGTTTATTTGTTTATCAAGGTCAAAGGTTTCCGCCCGATGACCTATCAGTTTTTAACCGTCGAGATGGTACGCACAGCAAAGACCAACGGGGGATTTACCGATCAGAAAATGTTCAAGACCGCAGGAAAGTATGCCTTTGATCCTCTCTTCCTCACCGACGCAAGCATGCAGGTGTTGGATGGTTATATCGATCACATTCGCCCTCACTTGAAACCGACTTGTGATTACGTTTTAGTCACGAGGATTGCCGGCCAGCACAACAAACTCGTGTTTGACGCGATCGGGAAATACGTTCACCCGACTCGTCACCGACAAATAGTGGTTACAGTCAGCTCCAAGAAGCTTAGTAGCAACGCGCAAATTACAATCTCGGAGGACCACAAGCACAGGTCAGTTGTGGCAAGAGTGCATTACCAAAAGCAAAGATAGTGAGAGGTCGCGACCAGGGCGCACGAATACCTGGAAACCCTTTATGGCGAGAAGGGGTCGGCGCTAGAAATGGACGTTCGATCACGACTTTCAGACAAATCAGCGTCTTCGCCAGAACAAGAAGAAAATGACGATGGATCGACCCCGAAGAACAACATTGCCATTACGCCCACTAATTCCAAAAGCAAGAACGCCTCGAAAACACCCTATTCTTTTACGGGAAGGAAAATTCTGCTATTCACTCCAGAAGAGGATCAGTATTTGAGGATGGGACTAGAACGCCATGGTTTCGGAAATTGGATAGCTATTGTTAGAGATGCAGACTTTCATTTTCAAAAAGGACGAAACCCAAAGTCTCTCTTAAATCGCGCGGCCAGAAGTTTGAAAAAGTACTATTGTAAATTAACCATAGCAAAATAGTGTAAAGTTTAATGAAGACCACTTAGGTCAAACCTCCATCGGATGAAATACTATAGCTATTAACAACTTTAACAGAATATACACACTGCGGTTACAAACATGACAAAACGACGCATGTTGTAAAAGGCTTGATTATTTACTTAAGGTTTCGTATGCCTCAACATACATCCTCAGAAGTGACGGTTGGATAATAGAGCAAGATATTTAAATGCTTAAGTTGCATTAGCCAACCGTCACTTGTGAGGATGTATGTTGAGGCATACGAAACGTTAAGTAATGAATCAAAGCTTTTTACAACATGCGTTGTTTTGTCACGTTTGTAACCGCAGTGTGTATATTATTTCTGTTAAAGCTGAAATGGCCGAAGAAATTATAAGAGTTTTTACTAACAACTTTCTTGGAAACACAGGGCGTAAATACAGCAATTCTGGATATGACATTTATTTTCTTCGTTTTTAAGAGGTTCAAATCAAGTGAAGTATGATCCTCGCAGTAACTTTTCCAATTTAAGCAATTGGAGAGAAGAAGCCTGAAAAAATCAGGGCTTCAACGGGATTCGAACCCATGACCTCCGCGATACCGGTGCGATGCTCTACCAACTGAGCTATGAAGCCACACATTGGGAGCAAGGTCAATTTAATGGGTTCATATCTCCCGTAAGGAATGAAATGATGTAATGTGTATATGAAATAATTCATATTTGAACTGCGGTTATAGATGCAAGTGAGGACTGCGAGGATCATACTTCACTTGCATCTATAACCGCAGTTCAAATATGAATTATTTCATATACACATTACATCAGGTTCAAATCAGTTGGCTTACAATTGACTGCTTGATACTTTTTCTTTGTAAAGTGGATAACTTAGAACCAAATGTCTACATATTTTTGGAATTGTCTGTTTTACTTATGATAACATCGATTTTCATTGTTGGCTAGGTTTGAAAAAGTTCGTTATCGCTCCCTTTTTTGGGTACCGGACTGCTTGTTTGGAATGGCCGTTTTCTAGATTTTCCCCTCGGAAAGACTTTTTGGCTTGTGCTTTTCTGTAGTGGTGTCTGGGAAGAAGAAGGAGTGATAAAAATATCTTGATCGTTGCATTCGCATTCTTCTCCATCGAATGGGTATGCATGGCATGGGTTCCCATACGCTCGTAACAAGTTCGGCCTGCTCCCTGGATAAGGACTTCATATCCATTGCTCTTTTATTTCTTTCCATGATTACAAGTCTGGAGAGGCCAGGCAACTCATCTCGTTTGAAGTTAAACTTGAGGGCTTCCACGGTAACCCCAATCACGTAATACACAGCGCGTTTGACATCGCCATCCCTTGCAGTTTCCTCTTGTTCTTGTAGCTGTCGCCATTCGTTCTCATAGTACTTGGACGCTTTATCTTGCAAATTCTTCTGCTCTTCTTTCTTTTTCGCGAAATACTCTTCCTTTGAACGTTCAATTCTGGGATGGTGTGGGCCTTCAACCGTCTCCAGCAAGTGAGCATCTTCCTCTCGAATCATTCCAAGAGATATCCAATGTTGTCTTGTGTCGGCAGGAATCCGCGCCTTAACCCAATGTGGTTCGGTTTCTCTCTCCTTGGTGGCACGCTTGAGTCCAGCTGCAATGAGCGCCAGTTTTCTTTGTCGCAGGCTGTTGCATGGCTGCTGATCTCGAAGCTCAGATATCTCTTCAAGCGTACTCTCCTATCCGTCAGAAAACGTTGATTCGACATCCGAATTTACTTGGTGGTCTTGTCCCTCAGATGTGTCGTCCTCATCTTCTACCACGAGTTGCCCTTCTTCGACACGTGCTTCTTGTTCCCTTTCACTGTCTTGAAGGGTTCATCATTTTGATTCTATCCTTTTCGTCTTCATCCAATTTATTTGGCTTTGCAGCTGATCCAGGCATTGGAGAGGGAAGCTCATCATCTGGCGTGCGCGCGACTCTGCTTGCCGTACAATGCATTGCACTGTCACGCAATGACTGCTGCACGAGTGTAGACTTTTAAATTAGAACTTGCGTAGACGTGCATCCATGGCCGCGTTGTGCTGTTCCCCAAAATCCATTTCCGTTTGGCAGGTGATGAACATGGGACATCAATTTCCTGTTGGCTAGATCTTCTGTATTTCCGATCGTGAGCGGTAAGTCCCGCCTGCGTCAAAAGTTTCCAGTCACCTGGATCTAAAAGCTTCATGTGTGTTTCTTACATAAAGATGACTTGGGTCTTTTGGTCGACGCGACTGTTGTTAAAGGCTTTCTGTTTGGTTATCATGGGATATCATGGGATGTACCTGCCAACGGAAACATAAACTTCAAAAGATTGTACAAAATCGATTGAAGACTCGACCTTTTGTGTTTCAAATGATGTAACAGAATTAACTCTAAGTGTAAATTTTAGTGCTAATTTAAGCCATGAATAACCCATTGGGTGTTAGCCTTAGTAAAGGGAATCAGGGAGCCACACGAGGTAAAGAAAAAATCTTTTGACCTCGGTGGGAATCGAACCCACGACCTCCGGAACAGATCTACCGTTACTCTGCCGACTGAGCTACGAGGTCGGACAGAGATTAAGATTAATCGACCCTGACTTTCTCTGTCCGACGTCGTAGCTCAGTCGGCAGAGTAACGGTAGATCTGTTCCGGAGGTCGTGGGTTCGATTCCTACCGAGGTCAAAAGATTTTTTCTTTACCTCGTGTGGCTCCCTGATTCCCTTTACTAGGGCTAACGCCCAGTGGGTTATTCATGGGTTAAATTAGCACTAAAATTTACACTTCAGAGTTAATTCTCTGTTACATCATTTGAATGTGTTCATAGTGCTACGCGACACAACATTCATATGTACCCTTTTGTGTTTCAGTTTGGAAGAGAGCACCTCTCAAAAAAGGTTGAAAAAGACTTCCGAGGTTGCTTTGATAATTTCTACCCGATAAAGCTGTCAGAAACATGAACACAACAGCAAATACCTCGCAGGAATTATCCATGTGATAGGCTTGTTTTCCCGCTTTTTGACTCACCAATCAAGCACATGACTTTCTCTTTGTGTTGTTTAATTCCGTGATTTAAAAGACGCAAGTAGTATTCGCAGATGTATGTCACATCAGTCGGACTTAAGCTGTTTTTTAAGCTGTTTTTTTTTCTTGAGTGTGGGAGTACTGTGCAAATGCTCTCGGACATTCTTCTCCAATTTTCTTAGAGTTTTGGACAAATCCTCTTTCAGTTGACTTAGGGAGCAACAGGAAGCATTCAAAACTTCAAATCAAGTCGTAGTTGATTTTTAACTGTTTAGTAAATTTGCACTCGGGGTCGGGCAGTATAGATTCTAGCTTGTTGAAATTTGTGATGATAATCTCCTTCAATTGATCGTTGTTTGCCAGGACTGACAGAAACTTTTTGATGGAGCAAGCGTGTTCGGTGGTATACATTGAAGCTTCGTTTTTCTTGAAAACGTCGCCTTTGTGTAACGTGTAGCCCAGTTTTGCCATGGCTCTCTCAATTTTGTTGAGTGCAACAACGACGGGGGATTTGGACAAGGCCGCTCCAATAGACTGCTGAGTTTCCGACTTTTCACATTTTCTATTCCAAAGACGTCAAATACCAGACCAGCTCTAGTAAGTGCCGGGATTGCTCTGTTTTGCAATTCCGATGAAAAACGGGACTTCCAACTTGCAGGCGGACGACACGTTCGCTGCCGTGAATTGAGGGAACAGGTTCTTCCAATATCTGCGATTGTAGCGCCTCTAAACAATGCTAAAACGACACATCAACTTTTCTTTGCAAGAAGCTGTTATTGTGGTCTTTCACTGTTGTGCGCAAGGGTGCGACTGCATTTTCTTCCTTTCCTCTCGAACATTCTTGAAGAGATTTAGCTTTCACTTCCATGCCGTGCCGAGAAGCGCTGACTGAACTGGAACAGTTGACATTCTAAGGCCATCTCTGGATTGAAGAGCTATTCAATACGATATTGCAGGCCAAGAGATCTTTTTCTTCCTTTTGAGAATTATTATTCACCGTTTCTTCGTCGCCATCTTTGCCTTCTTCGCATTCGTTTTCCTGAACTTTCTTTCCACAACTGCAACTGAAAAAATTAAAGAAAAATGCCATCTCCTTGATTTTCTTCATGGCTTTGTCACAGACACGCGTCTCGTTTCGCACATATTTCTAACCACAGCTTCTCCAGGTCTCTTGTCTCTTGCGATGTGTTGTAGGTCACTTTAGCTGAGATCACTGAACATTTTTTTGAACGATGGGTAACACTTTGCTTACAAGAGCACTTCGAATATTCTGCAGAACAGTCAATCAGAGAAAAAAGCAACGTTAGCACTCTTACTTGAATGCGATGCAAGACTTAACTCTTCACCCTTTGACTAAACAAAAGTTAAGCTAAAGCACAGGATAACATACCTTACTGTTGAGCTGCCGAGCAGGAGCACTTGCCATCATGATTTCACCTTGCAACTGGTGAGAGCAGGTTTAGGCCTTTCGCTTTTATAGCATTTCAGAAAATAGCTGATTTAAACTCTTTTTTGTTCCTCGGAATAACCATGAAAATTAAATATTAAAACTTTTTTCAGATATCCCATATCTTTGAAAGAAACACATGCTTGCTTTGAAAGCAGTACAAAAAAATTCTGAGAGAAGAACGAATATATGTTGCGTCCGCTTTTTGGCATGAATTTTTCTCCAGGAATTTAGTGATTTTAGCACATTACAATACGATATCCCAAACTTGTGCAAAAAAAGCGTGCACTCCAATGCACTGGTAGCAATTATAATCCTACCCCAAAAATTTCAAAGTACAAAGAAAGACAAAAGTATGCCATTAGCAATGCTCCCGGGATATTTAAAAGAAGGTGACAGCTGTCAAACGTTGGATGTAAAAGCCTTGAAATACTTTAACATTATCTTGTTTGTTTTGTAAATATTTGTGCAAGCATTTTGCCTGGCGGCGAGCAAGGAATTCCGCTAAAAGAATTGAATGCGCAAGCATGGGATATTACATAAATGTTAAACTACTATTAAAGCATAATGAAAAATAATACTATTCCTAACTCCTAATAATACACCTGTAAGTGCTGTCTCCATGCATCCGTCATATCAACCAAGTTTGAAAGAAATTCATTCAACTCCAAACTGTTCGTCACTCAAAATATCTCAAACAGTAGTTGACGAAGAAGCACTTGCAGTAAGATAGGAAGTACTATTTAAAGCCCTTA
>CM042746.1:8469164-8479164 GCA_022496165.2 Catalaphyllia jardinei
ATGCTATTAAGGTAACCAATGTTTTGCTGTGTCAGATAATTTTTACCATTAGAAATGTTCATCTTTCCTACATGTATAAAATTAAACAGTACTTAGTTATTCTGTCTAGTATTCTATGTGCATATGCACATGTGTAAGCAATCAGAATAATGGAAATAGGGGCCTACATGCACTTATTAGAGGTCTTTGGTCAAATTATGAAAACGGTATGGCCTTCGAAGTAATGAAGTAGTGATAATGTCATACAGGTGCAGCTCCATGCCAGTTTCCACTGTTTTAAGTAAAATATCAGGTTTTTCAGAATGACTCAGACACCCAGGGAAGGGGACTTTAGGGAGGTAAAATCCAAAACATTTCCCAGGAGGGCATGGCCGTGGACCTCTTTAGAAGCTTACCCTTTCAGAGATCATTGTTTTGGAAATTTGTCACCATTCATCTTGAATCATTGCCTGTCAAAACATTGCTAATAGACATACACGTAATGCATACACATGCACTTCAACTGACATGCAAGCTCTGAATACATGATAAATACATGTAAAGAACCAATCAATAGTTGCTATCATGGTTATTCTAACTTACTGTTTAATTTTTTATCTTTCTTTTATTATTTATTTTCAGACTTTATACAATCAGTTTAAGTTCTTTCTTAACATGTACTTCCTTGTGGTTGCTGCATCTCAGTTTATTCCTGAACTTAGAATTGGATATCTTTATACTTACTGGGGCCCTCTGGTAAGAGATTAAAAGCAATTGTCACTAAAATAATAATATAAAAAAAACTAACAGAATAATATTTTTATTGTACCTATTTTGTTTGACGCCTTCAAGGTTACTATTTATGTAGTAATTAAACATAAAAATAAATTATGAGCTCAAAATTTCAATTTGATGAGAGTTGATTTCATCAAAAGTCTTGTCAACTATCACCATAGAGCAATCGATAGTGAATGATATAATTGCTTTAATTTGGTAGTAGAATTGAGGTTTTGTATGGCAGCCATGTTGCATGGCAGGAACAATAGATTATTTTTCCTATGGGGAAAAATGTTCTTTCTTATGAAAAATATTTTCATTGTTCCTGCCATGCAAAACCTCTATTGTAAATGAAATTGTTTTGCTTCAAATAACACTTTGACATTATTTCTTGCCTTGGTATTAGATATCATGCTTTAGAAAAGTCACTTGGAGTAAATTTTCATTTGGAATTTGCTGTTGTGTATGACTGCGCACATCAGTTTCTTTCAACAGTTTCAAGGAACCATGTCTGTCCTTCTTTTAGTCAGAAATTTGATTATAACCCATTTGTTTCTATAAAATGTTCCTTCAAAACTTGTCTTTGAATAAAATGAGAAAACATTTTGTTGACCTCATCAAGCCACTGCACAATAATGGCTGATAGTGTATGATGGCTTAGCCAATCAGATTGCAGCATTAAAATTGCATTGGCATACAAGTAGACTTCTAGAAATAAAGTACCCTGTATTATAATGTGTACAGTACGTATTTCCATTTCTTTAACCTCATTACATGTTACCCTAAAGAAAATAGTGTGGACCTGATATTCATGTTATAAAAAATTACTGGTAATCAATCATCACAGGAAGAAGAAGGAATGAAGGAAGGAATGACTCAAATTGACAACAAAATGCAAACTACATGTAATTCATGATGTCTTTTGCAGGCTTTTGTTGTGTTTGTAACAATGTGTCGGGAAGCTTATGATGACTCTTTGAGGTTCAGAAGAGACAGAGAGGTCAACTCACAGCTTTACCAGAAGCTCACAAAGAAAGGTCTTACTATGTACTATGTTTTACAGTATGGCTTGTTGTGGTTAAATTTGTAATTGTTTTGAAAATGGTATTCTGAGAGAAAGGAGACTTGTTTATTTGATGTCAAAGCAAAAAATGAAATGTTTACAGTAACTTCTCAACATATTCTGGTATTTGGAACATTTAGTAAGTAATATAATTAATTTAATATTTGTAAATCGAAATATCATTACTATAAAATTAATAAATACAACATTCTTTGTTGAATTTTCTTATACTTTACTGTAGGTATTGTTACTGTGCCAAGCTCAGCTATCAAGGTGTCTGATCTTATCATAGTTGAGAAGGTATGTAAATAAATAAATATCAGCTTGAATATGATATAATCATTGTCACAAAATCCTGAAATCCAGATATTAGATATATTCATTAAACATTAAAAGGTCTTGAAGTGCACGCTACCTCTTGATGTGCAAATAAATTGTTCTGCTGTAGCTTTTATAATAATTCTTTTGGCCTATAAGTTTTTAAAGTTATTAATAATATTGACGCAAATATTTACTTGCTTATTTAACAGAATCAAAGGGTTCCTGCTGATATGGTGTTTCTGAGAACTTCAGAAAGAACTGGTAAAGATTAATTTTTGTAATCATTCTTTTGATAAGGGATTTAAAAGTTATAGTCTTATGATCGATTAAATTTACCCAATTTATAGCTTTGTTTAGTTTGTTTATTTGGTCACCAGTACCACTATGCAGTGCACATTCCCTTTTACAGGGGCATGCTTTCTAAGAACAGATCAAATGGATGGAGAAACTGACTGGAAGTTGCGTTTGACTGTAGCACCTTGCCAGAGACTGCCTTGTGATGCTGTGAGTCAATTGTAAACTTTCTACATCTGATATTAAACGTGCTTGGCCAGTGCCATCATTGACTAGTGGACTCATTAATGGGCATGGCTGTTTGAATGTTGATTTATTTTGTCACCCAATTAAGCAAACATAAATCTAACTCTACATGTAACTCTAACAGAAATACGGCAAAAAAAACTTCCTAAGGGTTCATACAGGTCATGGAATTCAATTGTCTGCCCTTGAAAGTCATGGAAAATTAAAGTTTTGTGTGGTAGATCTGTAGCTACTGCAGAGGACAATGTACAGATAGAGAGGAGTATTTAAACAGTGTAAATGGGTGCCTGTTGAACTGTTTAAGGTCAAAAAATACTTTAAAACAGTTAAAGGGTTTTGAATTTTTGAACTAAGAGCTGAACCCATGGTCTTGAAAAACTTGAAAAGGTCATGCAAAAAGTCACGCAAAGTCATGGAATTTGAAGATTAAAAAGAGTACGAACCCTGTCTCTTCAATTTCCATCTTTGTGACTGGCACTCATAAAAAGAATAAGGCAGGTCTGAATATGGCAACCTTAGAGCATGCCATCTGGAGCCCTAGAAAAAAAAAACCCAGTATTAAAAATTGTAGGGCTACACCACACCCCTCCGTGTTCCCTGCCTACAAGTTGGGGGTGTGATGAAAGTTAAAAAACATCCTAAGGCCCAATCACACAGGGGATTTTTAGTTGCAATTTTGTTTTTGCAATTTTTGATTTAATTTTTGTTGCACTCATGCTGCAACTAGCTGCACTTTCAGCGAGATTTAGTGTGTCCAGTGTGAGTAGAGTTTCAAAGACACATGATAAACTGGTCACATAGTTTATGTAAGAACAAGTTAACACGTCTCATAAACAATGATAGTGTTCTTTTTGTGGTAAGTTTGAAACCTTCTGATGATATTGCACTAAAGGAACCACTGGATTTTACCAAAATCACAGCTGCTTTATATGTGCAATTTGTAGTTGCCACCCTGGGTGCAACAATAAAAACCTGGTCAGGTGGAAATTGATCAGTGAAATTGTGTAAATGGACCATTTATAAGGTGCACACAATCTCTTTGGTGACAGCTTTAATCTCTTTTAGGATATGCTGAACATCAGTGCATCTGTGTATGCAGAGAAACCACAGAAAGACATCCATAGTTTTGTTGGCAAGTTTACAAGGGTGAGTTGTGGCTCCTCTTCCTCTCATTTCCCTGTGCTTAATGAACTTATTTTTATGTTGTTACCATTAAGAAATCAGACTTCTTTGGTTTCAAGTGCTATAAGCATCTCCATGTTTGGTAAGAGGATGCACTCTTTCTTCTTTTACAGTACATCATTCTGGGATCTCTCAAAAATGCTAGGCTCTTTGTCTCCAGTAAATTTAGTAATAATTAGTGATAATTTATTTTAGTAACACCCTGTGTAAGAAGGGAGGTGTGGTTACCTCATGGTCAGTATGCTAGCTTCTGGGTCAAGTGGTCAGGGTTTGAGCCCTGGCTGCAGACACTGCATTGTGTTATGTCCAGGATTGCACTTAAGTATTGTTTAATTAGTACTTCCTATTTGTCAGGGTTATTTGACATTTTCTTATTGACTCCTATTTTACAGAACTGTGTGTGTTTTGGTGACTTTTCACCAATGAGGACACTCTGTGATGCTTATCATAAGGAATTTCATTAATTACCATTCAATCCTAGACATTTCTGAAAGGGCTTGACAAAACCCTCTGTTTAATCTGCTGTAGACCTCCTCCAACGTGACAAAAATAATAATTTAACAATTTACAGTAATTACAGTTGCACATTTTTTTCATACAGTATGATGGAGAAAGGACTGAAATTCCTCTCAGTATAGAGAATACCATGTGGGCTAACACTGTGATAGCATCAGGTGGGTATAGAAACCAAAGCTTTGAAGGTAATTCTTCTGAAGTAAAACTGGCAGTAGCATACCTGCTAACTCTCCCGGTTTTTACAGGAGTCTCCCAAGTTTTTCATTTAATCTCCTGGTCTCTTGGGATGCCTTTTGGGTGATTTTCGGAGGTTATTCGTGGATGTTGTTTTTGATGACATTCTCACAATGCAAAGATATCTAGACGTCTCCAGATTTTTGTACTCTAGGGGTTGCCAGGTATGCAATAGATTTTTCGTTCAAACTTCGCCCACTGATTAATTATCATATGAAAACTTCAATTTTGAAAAAATAGAGGGGGGGGGGGGGTGCCCATACTTATTAAGGAGCACTGTGGCATTGAAAATGCCCAATTTTGGCATTATTTATTGCTTAAATTACAAGAACGCATTCCCAGTAATAATTGTAAATTTTTGTGACTCATGACTCATGAGAACACGCATTAAACTGGGGTCAATACATTGTGTCAGACACAAATATAAACTTTTTAGGTTTCATTTAGACAGAAAGCTGAATTCTTGATTAAAATTTCAACCAAATTTCTTGACATGGTTACCATGGGGCAAAATAGAAAAGACCACAGTTTATCTGCTATTTTCATTGTTTATTCAATTATCACCAATAGAAATCAGATTAGTCTTTCCTCAAGCAAAGTTTATGATGAGTTGGTTACAGTGACTGGAAAAAAAGGTGGGGCGCCCATGCTCGTTGGTGAGCTATAACCATTTTCCTACTGACAGAGCTCAATATCAAGGCAAATCCACCATGTTTTCAATATGCGCGTGCACGAGGGTGTGCTAAAATGACGCCATAAATTATGCACAAAAAGGATGCTTTGTGCAAATGTGAGGAATCACCTTAATCGTAGTTGGGCTAAAAAGGTGATTTTTACGACAACTGCAGAGATTCTCACACGCTCATTGGTTAATGTTGGTTGTCATTAAGCGGGCAGACACATGAATTTGCAATTTATGCAATGTGTCAGAGAGCAAGAGTGGACAATTTGACAATTTTTCATTGAAAAAACAAATTGACATCAGTTTTTTATTCGTCTGTCCTGTTATTGACAATGAATTTGGTCGTTATATTGTCAAAGTAGTCTGTGATAGCTGAGTGAATACACAGAAATTCGTGATCAAGAACAGGGCGGACACTTGAAAAATTAACTTGAGAATGATCGAACACATGCAACTATTTGTGACCCCCCAGGCGAAAACATTCCATCATGGACTTGAAAAGATACAAAAGAAATGTTTCTTTAGCAGCTTGCATGGTGAAAACATCTCAGTGCAAGCAAAATACCCACCTCCCATACATATATAGGTTGACTACAAGTAGTCAGTTTTTGTTCCTGAAATCTCCACACATGGAATAAGGCTAATATTATGCAAATTAGGAAAAGAAACGTGGAGGGAGTGGGTTAGAGCCTTTGTATCCGAGGCTCACAGCTTCGCTGCTTGCCACTCAATCACTTGTTGCACTCAGCTAGGAAACAAAACTTGTTGCACATTTGGAAAGGGAAGGCTGTTCACAGTCTCTTTCTCTTCTTAGACCTGATTATCTTAAAAGAAATGTTTCTTGTGATTTGAAACCAAGTTCTCAAAATGAGAAATATGGGTGAAGTTTACTTGTAAAGCAACTAAAGGCTGGTTTTCACTTGCGACGGAGTCGTAGTCCTAGTCATAAGAGCACTTACAACTTGATGAAAATAGAAAATCGGAGTCGTAAGGGCAGTCATAAGCTTGACAGAATCGGAGTCGAAAGAATCAGAACGCTTCCATTTCTTTTGATTCTGTTTACGACTCCGTCCATAATGATTTAGTGAAAACTAGAATCTCAGAGTCCGGCAGAAGCAGAAGTGGAAGAACCAACTAATCACAAGGCCAGGAAACGAACATTGCGATTGGTTTATTCTTCCGCTTCTGCTTCTGACAATTTAGTTTTCACTACATTGTAAGCGACAGAGTCACAAGCAGAATAAGTGTTGCGCTTCCGACTTCATTGGTTTGATTTTCACTAGATCGTATCACTCTACACTTCATGAGAACTCTGAGTAACGACTCTATTGCTAGTGGAAACCAGCCTAAAAAAACTTGTTTTTGATTTTTGTAAAGGCACTGCTGTTGGAGTGGTGATCTACACAGGTTCAGAGACAAGGAGTGTTATGAACACATCAAACCCAGAAACAAAGGTATCTGACTGTAAAGTTAAGAAAAGTTCATGTAGTCAGAGACATTCCAGTAGCCTCTGTAGTGCTGTGTAGCATCAGCGAGATATGTTGTTTGCGTAGATATTTGCCATGGTGAGTGAGTAATTCCATCTGAGCCATAACTGTATATGTCACTATCAAGGCTTATAATTCTATGGGACTGTGTAACACTGCAGTGAGAAATACCTAGTGAATACTAGTTGTTTATACAAAGTGTCTGTAACAATATTGTGTCTCCTGGTGTAGTTTAGAATGATTCAGGGATCCATTAACTTGAGAGAAATCCAGTGGACTGATAACGAGTGTGAAAAAATTTTCCTATTTTTCTATTACTGTTTGTAGCATGTGTGGCATGTATGAAAACACTGATTTATCCTTTTCTTATTTCTCTAGTTTGGTCTTATTGATGCTGAAGTGAACAATCTCACCAAAGTGTTGTTTATAGCCACTCTCAGCCTTTCTCTGGGCATGGTATCGATTAAGGTAAAGTATTTATGATTAGCATCTTTGGGTGGGGGGTATTATAGGTGAATTTTGTGAAACAAGACAAAAGTAACGGATTGCAAAAATATCGACAAAAAAGTTCTAACCCAGCGCCAGATAGACTACCCTACATGACTTTTCATTTTGAATGCATTTTTAATTCGAACCTATCTCGAATCTACTAATCCCCGAGAGCTTCCTTCTCTTTGTAAACATGTTACAAATCGAAAAGAAAATCTTAATCTGAGTTTAGTACCAGAAAGTAAGACTGAGGTTATATTTAATGTCTTGTTTTATGAAAACGGTGGTAAAGAATTGAAGTCGCGCGCTAAGCTCCAAAGGCGACGATATGAAAATTAAAAAGAGAGCGAGTTCTTTTTCTCTTCCTCCAACCCTTTATCTTCCTTTCATTGTCGTCCTTCTCTATTTTTTTGCCCTTTTACATGGCTTAGAGGCGTCCTAAGAGAGTAGTGAAATCAAGGTGAAATCGCATTCTTTAGCACCGTTTTTATAAATCCAGACATTTATTTGATATTGGTAATACATTATAATGGCGCTTCTTGTGTCTTACTGTTTAGGGTTACAATGGGCCCTGGTATCGCTACTTCATTCGTTTCATCCTCTTGTTTTCGTACATCATTCCTCTAAGGTAAGTTAAGACAGCTGTAAGATAATCTTCTAGTGTCTTGCTTTGTTATCATCATGAAAGATTTCAGATGAAGAAAGGCGACTGAAGTTTGGAGTATTTTGTTGAGATTGTTGTCCTTGAAAAACTACCCTCTTCAGACAGGGCTTTCGGTCTGCCGGTCAATTCTTGGCGTTGTCATTTCCGCTCAATTCTTCCCCACTGGAGACGCCTGAGATTCGACACCAGAAATTTAAAATAGCATTCTGATGACATAGCTTTTAAGAGATCCGTGCAGTGTCTGTGATTGGTTGATACAATGTACTTGCGCGGAAAAACTCCAACCAATCAAATGCATTAGGCGAGTCTTCGTTGAGCTACGTAATCGGTATGTAATGTTTTAGCTGAGCCTCGGACTCGCTACTTGGCAGTAAATAACTAACTCAAACCCTTTTTTTAACCTTTCTCCCAACTGATTTCTTTATCTTCTCTTGCAGTCTCCGAGTCAGTTTGGATCTGGGTAAAGTTGTGTATTCATGGATGATAATACACGACAAAAATATTCCTGGGACAGTGGTGCGGAGCAGTACCATACCAGAGGAACTGGGGCGAATAGGATATCTATTGTCCGATAAAACAGGGACTCTGACTGAAAATGAAATGGTACATGACTTTCATTTAAACTTAAAATGAGGATACTCATTTTTGCTAGTCTCTGACCAGTAAGGATATTACTTTTTGCATCCCATTTGCGGTGTTCTTAAGGAAACTTTATGTCAATTAACTGAATTACGCTCGTTTCGCCCCAACTCAAAGTCGTTTCGCCCCGACCAAAAGTTAGTTCGCTCGAAGTTTTTTCATACGATTTAGAAAGCAATAAATGGTTAAGTTGAACAAAACAGGCACTGTTGAGACCCTATTTACTCTACAGCTAATAGCCGTGGAAGGTTTATTAAGTTTTACAAGTACAGTACTATCAGCCATCGATCAACTTGGAGCAAAACGACCTGGGGCGAAACGACCTGGGGTGAAACGGACCTTGGGTGAAACGACCTGGGGCGAAGATATTCTCGCATTTTGATTGGTTCTTGCTTATGATCTATTAGAGGACAGATGCACGATTGACGTCATCATTACAAAGTTTTTCCCTCTGCCGTTTTAAAATGGCGGAAAGTTTTGAGAATTAGAATAATATTTAACGTGACTGGGCAAAATATAAGGTACAAAAAAGTCTTGCCGAGGCATTGAACGGTATGAAGGCATATCTATGACAAAATTCAATAACCAGGAATTGATATCAAATTATTCAAATTGTACATGCATCCAACCGAAGCTGAAAGACAAAAACCCGTTTCAGGTATCATGCAGCTAGTCAAAATGCAGAAAGGCATAGTGGTAAAAGTCATAGCGCGAAAAGGCATAACGCAAAAAGGCATAACGCGAAAAGGCATAACGCAAATAGTCATAACGCGAAAAGGCATAACGCAAATAGGCATAAAGCAAAAAACAGGGTTCGTACGGGTCCTGGAAAGTCCTGGAGCTTCATTATGGCATTTTCCAGGACTGGAAAGTCCTGGAAAAAGGCCACTGGTCCTGGAAAGTTCTGGAAAACTGTTAAACTCAACTGCCGGAAAATATGGATTGTATGGAAGGCAGTAAGGAGAATTAACATTGAGATCTTGGGAGTGTTGGGGTTAATGTAAATTTTAGAGCCCTTGAAAAATCCATCTGAGTCCTGGAAAAGTCCTGGAAATTTCTTTCTGAAAAAGGGTGCAAACCCTGAAAAAAGCATAACGCAAAAGGGCATAACGCAAAAAGGCATCACGCGAAATAATCAGTGGCCGTAGGAAGGAACTGGGCATGCGCGAAAGTCGAACAACAAGAGCCTTCGTATCTTTTGATCAGTGCTCTGAGTGGATGGTGTTCGGGAGGGCGATAGAATTTGGCTTCAAAGCCAGACATCGCCACAATGATGGCCGTAAGCTTACAAACAATTCAAAGAAGAATGGCAGTCTATTGTTTATTTGCGTTATGCCTTTTCGCGTTATGCCTATTTGCGTTATGCTTATTTACGTTATGCCTTTTCGCGTTACGCCTATTTGCATTGTGCCTTTTCGCGTTACGCC
>CM042746.1:8481664-8527058 GCA_022496165.2 Catalaphyllia jardinei
CAGAGTTATATGTGAACAAGGTTTGTAAGACGAGACCTCCGGTTTATCGTCCTTATCCGAGAAGACTACAAAGTCTAATCATTTCGGCAGATGTCATTACAAAGACAGCACTTTCTCCTCTGAGTTATTTTAAGACCGTGAGTGTAGATCCGGTCGGGATTCGAACTCACGACCTCCTGCTCATCAGGCTGGCGCTCTAAAAAATCGAGTTAAAGCAGTTGTAGTTTTTCTAATCCCGGAACTTGGGGAAATACGTAGGTCCCGTACACTCTGAGCAGTTTTCGTTTGAAAACGCATTCTTTCCGACGCGTTTTCGTCCACCGTCCACATTAAAAGTTAAACGATTCTAAACACTTATCGTTTCCATCGAGAACGCATAGATTTGAAATGGAGACAATTGAAAAAAGTAACCCTGGCGTATTACTACTTTAGACAACGAAAACGGCGACTTTAGAGAACACGTCATCATCGAACTTTTCAGGTCTCGTCTTGATGCAGGGAAAGTGATGCATTAGAGGTAGTGTGGACGCGCAGCTTTTGACAAGTTTTCGGTGGTAAAACGTATCATCCGAAAGGCATCTAGCATGCATCGTTCCCAAAAAGGACTTTCATTTTATGCGGACGGGATCTTTGATCTGAAGTTTGTGGTTCGAGGTTCCACGTGCTTTAGCTTTGACAAAACACGATCTAAAATATAAGTTAGTTGACAGTTATCATTTCCACCATACCACCCTTTAAATGATAACCTTTTTGACAGTCAAGGTTAATTCCCAGTATTGCATTGCGCATCTCTACTGCGCATAATTTCACTCGAGATTAGCGCGCGCGCATTAAAAAATGGCGGCTTTTTCTTTACGGCTGCACCTCGCCATAGAGGTAAATCGCCATTTTCTCGAAAACGAGTTGGGTGACTTATTATTTTTTCTTTTGTTTTGAATTGAGTAATAAATTTCTCCATGTAGAATAAATATTGACCAATTTTCATTGTAGAACAAGAAACAGTCGTCGGAAACTTGAATTAGCAAGCAATCGTGACTATAATCATGGTGTTATTTTTAGTATTTATTGGGTATAAACAAGGCGCTGTTGCTCCTAAACGAACATGGGGACCCCTCATTTTTGTTTCAAAATTTAAGTTCCTATAATAGAAACAATAGGCAAAGTTTGACAGAAATCTCTGTACAGGTTCTATTTCAGTGGAATGACCTTAACTACAGATTGTCCATTGCTAGTCTTTCTTCGTACTCTTCTCTAGTTTTGTCCATCACATTGCTCTTGTTATTAAGTCTTTGTTTAGTTTATTTGCTCCTTGAATCAAAGACATATTTAGCTCGTGAAGTCATCTTGAGAAGTGAAATTCTACAGCAACAAGTTGTGATTATCTTCTTAAATTCAGTCCTGAATTCCTTGTTCATGGCGCCGTATATAATTGGATTGATGCAAGAGGAGAGTTCTACAGACACCGTGTAAACAAGATAGACGTATCTTGGAAAGTAGAACTGCCCTTTGAAAGCTCCGATGACATCTATAATAACAAACGGTGTCCAACACGCCACAAAACTCATAAGTATCACGAAAAGTAGCTTTGCGAGTTGTACCTCGTCGATGCCAAACTTCCCTGTTCCGAATGTTCTTGTTTGCGTGAGTGTGGTGTTATGCTTTCTAACTGCGCGGAAAACCTTGTAATAACACAACGCAGTCACTCCAAATGGGAGTACCGCAAAGCCGACTATAGTCGACACATTGTAAATGACGTTATTGGTGTCGAGGTCGAAAAAGCAAAACGCCTTCCCAGGATGAAATCGATAGCGATTTCCAATGGCAAAGTACGGAACAGGGACCATTAATGCCAGGCACCATGCTAAAATGATGCTGAAAATGGCCTTCTTTGTTGTGTAGTAGATTGGGTATTGTCTTACGCGTACGATTCTAAAATAACGATTGACAGCTGTCAGAGTGATAATCAGCAACGATGCAATGCCTAACACAGTGCCAATGAAGCCCTGATATTGACAGAGGACATCCCCTAATATCCAGCCATCCGTGATCAAGGTGGCAAAAGTCAGCGGCATTCCTAATAGCGACATGAGCATGTCTGTCAAGGCCAGCGAGGCAATGTAATAGTTGGGTACTGTTCGTAGCCTGGGGTTCTTCTTAATGGCTAAGCAAACTAAAACATTTCCAATGAACGCTGTGAGGATGAGAACTGCGCTAAAAATGCACTCTGTTATCTTTTGCGGGAGTCCTCGGCTGGATAGCTGCATGGCCAGGATCGTTTCTCTTGAGGAGTAATTCATGGGTGTGTTTTTTTACTCGCAGTACAGCTGTTTCTCTTGTTTCTTCTTTGCTGGAGAAAAGTTCCTAACATGCTACTTGTAGCTAGTAAAGAGATGAGAGAATGTAAATCTATTGATCAGGTCTTCGCTGTCGTAGATTTAAGCGGGCTTTAAACGCAACAGTGAAACATGCTATCGTGCACATCAAAAAATGCAGCAGCACATTTCGACTATTTCAGGTTATCGATGCATGACTGCTGTTTTATACGCTGCTTACATGATAACTGATGCACAAACATTACGTAACTAACGAGCTGTATCGAAGTAATGATCTATTCCTCAGTACACCTGGCTTATAAACTGTGTGAAAGGATTTCGCCGAAAACACCCCTCGCTTCAAGATGCCTTTGTTTAGTCAAGGTAGTTTGTCACTAGTGGAACAAATTCAGGTTAGGACATGTAATGTCGATATTCCGTCAGAGAAACCAAAAAAGCGACAACAAAAAAAGAATCACACTGCCTGAAGCAAAATGTAACTAAAAAATCAACAATAGAATTCGGTTCGAATGAACGTGGTATTTTTTTCGTTTCTGTACGCAAACGAGGACATAAAGAATTTCCCCTCAACTTACCAGATTAGATTCTGATCGATGTCGCTCAGATTAACGAGAATTCAGCTTGTAAAGTTTAGCCATTGCTCCTGCTCGATAGGATGTTGAGAGTAATTTTGTTCACGTGTCACTGCACGTCATTTGACGAGTCAAACTTCAACAAGCTTCATTTGCATCTAAATTTCACGGCTTTTAACAAAAATGTGCCTGGTGGTTCTTAATGTTTTGAGAGTCGATTGTTCTCCAATGTTGCTCTACGATATTGACCTTAATTTGGTCGGCTGCTAGAGGTTACGTAATAGTTCTTTGATTGAAAGAAATTAGTTTGTTTATTTCTGCGTATGTTCATGGCCGCTCAAGGCTTCGTGCACGCTACCCCTAAGAAATTTGAAAACGGAGGTTTCACTCTGAAAACGCCGAAAATGTTTTCCGTCCACACTGCGCAGAAGGAATTTGAAAAAGCGCAACAATTATTGGTTATTTTGGATTCGTGTTTGGAGAAAACTCAGGCTGGGAAATCACGTTATTATCGGGACGTCATTTTCTAAAAGCTCCGTTTTTAAAATGTATTCCGTCCACGCGAAAATAAAAAGCCGGCGTTTTCGAATTCGTCCGGTTTTGAAGAGCGTTTTCGAAAAGTTCCGTTTTCATGATGGATTAATGTGGACGGTAGGCCTAACCTTAGAAATAAAGCTGCGTTTTTATGTCTCTGGACACAGACTCAGTGAGTTGGTAAGATTTGACCGCGGTCAGATTGCAGTCAAATGTTCGTCAATAAATAAAATGACTTATGAAGCAAAACAGTAAACTCTAACGTTGGTCTGTAAAATGATAAGAGACCCCATACAATGGCAAATGCGGTAATGAATTCTTTTAACTGACATAAAATGAACGTTATCCTATATTAAGTTATCTTCTCTCAGTGTCACTTGTCGGAACATGTTCGATTCTTTGCAACTATTCAGTGATGAATGAAACATCGTTTTCAATCGCCACAATTATACAACGAAGTTTGATTTGGTTAAAAATAAAACTGATAAAAAATACCTGTGAACGAGGATGATGTATTTCAGCAATTTATAGCGGAACAGTTGTCGTGTTGTACGCAGCGTCGCAATTGAATTTGGTTCTTTACCGCTAACATATAACACCGTTACGAAAACGGTAGTAACGAAATTTGGAAATATAACGGTACCAGAAGTACACTGAAACAAGTTCAAACCACCAGATTCGGGCACAGGAACGTAATACACTCGCTGCTTACCTTGCGTGGGAATCGAGGTATTAATTTACAAAAATCCAGTCAGTGTAGGGCGAATTCTATGCAAAGGATAAGAACAGTGATGGTAGAAGAGCTGAAGGAAGCTAGACGGCACTTTCTTACACAGATCACAGACAGTTTGGTGATCGTGTATCCTCGGCTATATTGATCGTAGAGTGAACTCTGGAATGCAATTTTCTATTACAGGAATCAGTTGAGAACAGTATATTGGAAGGAATATTGGGTTGAGCTATTTACTTTCATTGGATCTCTGTCGCGGATCGTTAACTATCAAAGAAATTCAGATATTGTTCTTCTTATTTGGTGGCCAAATGGTGGTTTACTTGCCGTCAAATTGTTTTGAATTTTGGAGGTATTTCCACAGAAAAACAAACATACTTTCCAGGATCAAGAGCAGTTTACATTGCATACGATCGAAAGGAGGATAAGGATAAACTGTTGCCCGAAAGATCGAACCAAGGAAGAATCGAGCCTCGATCTCGTCTCCAGTCGTCGGGCCGGAAGCTGGAAACTAATTAAAATAAAGCGTTCTCTATTTCATCCTCGTTCCATGGTTTATTACCACCACTTCGATCTTTTTCACCGAAGTAAACTGAATATCCTTTCGATGTTTTGTTCGATTTAGCAGAAATTTTGTTCATTACAGTGAAGCAAGTCATTTCCTTTTCACAGTCGCTAAAGTTAACTGGCTTTAAATCATGTTTGCAATATTTGACTCTTCATGTTTCAATTGACTTCAAATATTTTCCTCTTACGAACACTTCAAAGTTGTCGAATGATGTCGACTTAATATGCGACGTCGTAGAATGAAGCTCTGAATTATTACTTGTACATTAGGTACACCGAAAGTAGACGAGGTGAAATTTTATTTATGATAGACCGGCTTTTCACTGAAAAATGAAACCACAGGAGGTTTGCTACAGTGAAGACATCAATTGAGTTTGCAAGACCTGGCTTCTAGAAGAATTGAGCTACACAGAAAAGAAAATCGGACCTTGTAAGATAAACGAGTAGTTAATATTGAGTGGTGAATCTTGTTACTGACACTTCAATTCTATGCAAAGCACTCCAGGCATAGTAAGGGCATGTGATCTTTTACGATCTGTCTTGTCAGGTTTCAAGTTGTTGACGTTCTGTTTGCAGTTCAGTGGTATAGAATCTGTTTCGTAGAATTAAATCAAACTTTCTTACTGATTCCCTGTAAATCTGTCGTCCGCCTCGCATTTGTCTTTTATTTTATGCTTCCGCGCAGGACTTTTGGTGGCTTTTTTAGTATCTCTCAAAATTTTCTTGCAGTAGGAGTCGAGGAGGACGATTTAGAAACTTCAATGCTACCAACAATCGCCATTATGTCAAATTGCTGCTGTAGCGCTTTTAGTGATATTGAATATTCTCTTTGTGCGGGAAATCGCTGAACTGAATGTTTTTGGCATAGAACTGATTATTGTTTCAGTAATATAGCGAGGAAAACACAGGCTAAGCCAAAAAATGTTATGAATATCTCTAAATGTTTTGTAACTCACCATAGAGTCTCCAGTAGGTCAGTGGTTAGAGTGTTCGGCTAGATCACGGAGGGTCGTGGGTTCAAATCCCATCTGTAACAGGGATTTTTTTCCCCGATTTTTCAGTTGATGCTATTTCTATCATCTAAATGTCATAATAAATTCTAAATATCCAGGAAATTTCTAAATATCTCAAAAAACGTCCGGGTTTTTGTGGACAGGACTATGTCAGCACAATAGCAAAATAGCATTTAAATGATTTTCATTTCTCTTCGTTGTCCAACCTGCTGTGTTTTCCATTGCCAGCTAGTATTTGTATATCAAAACAAGTCTTAGACGTTTGGTCTTTCATCACGGTCATCCGTAATACCGCTCATTATGTGATTTAAAACTTGCATCTGCTATTGGTTAAATTTCGTTCATGAAATTGTCATAGCAAGAGATTTTACTTTTTGGGCAAGAGATAATGACATTACGTGTACGGGGAATCTGATTTAATTCTTTTAGTTCAAAGAAACGAAGTAAAGTTTGTTTTATTGAGTGGCTCTAATTCAACGTTGTCAAGTTTCTCTTCCTGTAATCCCTTCACCGTGAAATAAACGCAAGCACCTACGGAGTAAATAGAGAATATTACACGGCGGCGCGAAAATATAGATTTTATTTCGAGTGGTAAAAACAATATTTTAAGGCAGAACGCGCGCAGCGGGACAGTAAAATATTGTTTTTCGCAAGACAAACTGTAATTCATATCTTTACACCGCCGTATAATTTTCTTGTGTGACAAACTTGCAGTTTGCACAAACAATGTAAAAATAGCTTTAAATGACGTCATCACACTGGTGAGGATATGGAAAATACGCCGCTCAGGTCCCAGATGCAGTAGTTAGCTGTGATAAAAAGTAGGGTAGGAAAAAAGTGCAATCCAGTTGCCCAGTGGACCAATGCATTTTGGTTTTCATGCCTTATCAACTATATCATTTGGATTTGAAATGAATCCAGGGTTTCATGCTTTTAACTTATTGGTTAGCTCATCTTGTTTTTGATTAGACATTATTGGCAACAAGAATACGGAGGCCAATTTCACTTGCCCACCGGACCATTAAACTTCCATTTTCACTTGCACTTGAGAAACATTTACTCGACGTCTTCCTTCATGCCTGATCTTTGCATTTAATTCAACAGATTATTGGATAGCAGTAAACTTTGTTGTTAAATAAAAGTATTAAAGAAGGCTGACCGCAATAAATCTTTTAGTTGACTTTTTCGCCCAGTCGAGCAGTGATTATTCCAACAGAAACTTACATCTTTCAGGATTTTCCATATCTTACCTGCCTATCTCGCCGCACAGTTGTTTTAAGTACTCGCTTGGTTACGAAAATGTGATTCGTAAAAACATTTTTAGTAAATTCTCAGCTCCGACTATTGCATTTCTTGTTTTTTGATTGGCTAAAAAAACTCCGACTATGAGGCAATAGTCCGAGTTTTACGTCATGGAAAATAGTGCGCCAAGTTTAAAATTTTTCGCTTTGTAAAATTGTGGAAATAAAAATCGGCGGCATAACCCGGTTTGAGAATTTACTAAAAAAATTATTCTATTCGCCCTTGTTGGATATGAAGTGATTATAACCAACTCGCGCTACGCGCTCGTTGGTTATTTTATCACTTCTTATTATATACTCAACAAAATATCTTGCTTCTGATTGGCCAATGGCGAATGCATAAATAGGTTATAGAGTGCAATCCAGGTTATAGAGTGCAATACGGAAGTTGCTATGGAAACACCAGGGAAGCGCCAAATTTGAACACCAAAGTGCAAAAAAATGGCTGACAGTCGGTTTGCTTTGTCAAACCAAAACATCGTTGAGCAACTTTAAGAAAATGCGAAAAACAAAAATACATTGAAAGCTACACAGACCTGCTTGAATGTCTGGCAAACATGGGCGACTGAAAGAAAACTAAACCCAAAACTGGAAGAATACGAGCACGAACAACTCGATAAAATATTACAATTCTTCTACACAGAAATCCGTACTAAAGACGGGTTTGAGTACGAACCTGAGAGTTGAGAATATAATAAATAAAAAATCGTATGAACCTGCTCGTGCATTTCGTGATTTATGGTCACTCGTGATGTTTTGAAAGTTCTCAAATTGCACTCGCCTACGGCTCATGCAATTTTGAGAACTTTCAAAACATCACTCGTGCCCATAAATCACGAAATGCACTCGCGTTCATACGATTTCCTATACATATCCAACAAGGGCTCATGGAATAATTGTTATATATTCGTCCCTCGTGTACCATTTCGCTGTAAATGATGCGTGACCCCAAACATGGCTTCGGACAATCTTCAGTACAATCTAATCGGCTCTGAATATTTTCTATTCGTAGGTTCGTCGTACGGTTGTCTCGCGTGTTCATGAAGCCGTCAAAGCACTTGCGTTATGCCATAACGTCACGCCAGTTACTGAGGAGACTGAAACCGATGAATCCACTAGGGTTCGTTTGGATAGCGTGACCAGTGATGAGAGTGACGTCGAAGGAAGTGCAGGAGGCAACAATAGGATCGTGACATACCAGGCATCCAGCCCAGACGAGGTGCGTTTAAGATACACCAGTCTCTTGCAGCTTCTCCGTGTCTTTTAGTTGTCACGCATAAGATATCCTGTGTGTCGTGACTCTCATTCCTAGGCTACGTTTTTAAAACTTATTGCTGGTTTTCACATGACGTCTTTAAGATTCAAACTTCAGAACTATTGATCCTCGTGAGATTTTACTTTCATGATGTATTAAGAGCAGCTAAAAACTAATATTCATACAAATTCTCACTCCGAATGGGTTCTTGGTTTAGTGATAGACTCTGCATGAATTTCTAAGCTTTTGCGTGACGTGGCAATTACATGACGGGCGAGAGAGCTTTGATGTTGGTTTAAAAGGTGACTTGTTTCGGGCACTCTGCCATCTGAACAGTTCTTGTATTAGAACAAGAGTATTATTGTTACGTTTTTGAGTTCTTCGAGAAATAAATTCACGCTTTTGTAGCAAAACTCAGTGACAGATGTTTCTGCTGGTTTCCGGCCGCCATGTTGGTGCCCATCTAGATGGGCACCAAAAATAGTTTTAAAAAAGTTCTTACAAGCTTTTCAATCATTCATGACCACAGGTTGCCTTGGTTACGTGGACGGAGAGTGTAGGGCTGACCTTGGTCCATAGAGATATAACGAGCATGCGCCTAAAGACCCCTCACGGCCAAATACTTGTGTACAACATCTTACAAATCTTTCCATTCACCTCAGAAACGAAAAGAATGGGTATTATTGTCAGGGTAAGAATTTTGATTAGTGATATTTTTATTTGTCTTATCCTTTGTCACAGTGTACAAAGTGTTTGGGTGGAAGGTGATTTGGGGTGGATTTAGGGAGAATGCGTGGTAAACGCGAGTTGTGCGCGCGGTTGGTGCGTGGTGCACGCGTGGCTTACACGTTTTACGAGTTTCGCGGTATGCTAGCCCTCATCGAGAATTTCAACCTCATGTTACATTTCTTTGATTTTATTAACTTAAGTAGATCTGAAGGCAATGCATCAAATGCATTAATCAATTTTTGAGAGAAGTTAAGTTGAAAAAAAAATTGTTCATTGCTTTATACTGTTCGTTTTCTTTCATTTAGGATGATGCGACAGGGGAAATAACGTTCTACATGAAAGGTGCAGACACAGTTATGAGCAGCATTGTACAATATAACGACTGGCTGGAGGAAGAGGTAATGGCACTGGGGAGGGGTAGGTTAAGACGCATTTTTTTATCTGCTGTGAATAGCAATCCAATATTTTTTTTACACTCTTTATTGATAAAATGCTCGATTTGGCGCGCAGAAAAACATATTTTAGAGCGTAACACGGCTAGGATAACACTGTTAAATATTATCTTTTTGTACTCGTTACGTTATGAGGTTTATTGTGAATGAAGTCCATCTGAAGTCGTTTGAAATCTGGGCATATCGGAGTTATTGTCTCGTGGGAGGGGTGGGTAGTGTTATTAATCAACACGACATCACATCTGAAACGACGGACACCATTCTAAATCCCGTACGTCCTGTTACAACGATAGGATTAGTTGATTATCTATAACAAAATTCTCGATCGTGATTGGTTTTCCGTGCTCCTATTTGTCACGCGCGAGATCACGCGGGTGTCAGGTGTCCGAATTGAACTTTTTGAAATAGGATACCTGAAAATGGATACCCACGCGAGTTACACGTCAATTACGCGCGCATGAATGGCTTTTTTTCGCCATGTTTCGCACAGTTTCAACATTTATGAAGAGCGCCACAGATGTTTTCGCTCGAAAAGAACTTCCCAAAAGGCATTTTTAATTCCAAAATTTGTTATAGATACGATTAATTACTGAGTAATTGGACCTCGTGTCGAACAATTCAGGGAGCAATCGTGCTCGTAATTTCAAATCGGCCTCGCGCTTCGAGCTCGTCCGATTTTGAAATTACTTGCGCGATTACTCCCTGAATTGTAGGACACGAGGTCCAATTACTGTTACTAATTGTTGTGTGCCTTGCCGGTTTGGCTCCTGCCTTCAGTGCGGTAACATGGCTCGTGAAGGTCTGAGGACTCTTGTTGTCGCCAAGAAAGTCTTAACTGAAGATCACTACCAAGACTTTGAGGTTTGTACCTTTATCTACATCGGACGACAAAAATACTTGAGATGCTTGTCGAAAATGGCTCTTAACGATATTTTCCCCCTTATTCTATTTTATATGTATCTAGTGATAATTCTCTGATACCTCCAGCGGCCCTTCAGTTCATTCCTGTATAGGTGATTTGACCTGTGTAGTCTTTGAATAGGACTGTTTCCAGGACGCTCGAAAGTAGAATTTTACAATGAGGTGCCTCAAAATTTTTGTCGCTCATTGTGGTATACAGAACTCTTACTGCCAAAAGTAATAACATGTTGAGTTTCGTTTTGTGTTTTCTTAACATTGTGTTAAACCGAAGGGTTCGTGCCGCATGCTCTGTCCAATCAGAACAAAGACATCACTTTTTCAGCCAATCAAGTGTAAGTCAAAACCAAGAGTTACCAGGGTGACGTTCTTTTTCCCGCGCTTAAGAGCTATCCACCGGCTACATCGCGTCGTTTTGTTTTAGTGAGACTGGTTGGAATGCAGTTTGTTGGAGTTGTTGTGTGTTTCTCGCTTTTACTAGTTTGTGTTGAAGATAACGATGCTGTCTGTGGTTTTTGCTACTTAGAGTAATGGCTATCATTACTTTTCTCGTCAGCATCGGTACATGCAAGCCAAACTAAACATTTCTGATAGAGCGGCCAAGGTACGAAGTGCTTTAGTGTTTCATGCTGTACCATTCTCTGTGATATGTTACTGCGAGTGATTCAATATTGCTGAACGAGAAGTAATCTCATCAATTCCTTAGGTAATGGACGTTCAAAGAACTTTGGAGCACGACTTAGAGTTGCTTTGTTTAACTGGAGTTGAAGACAAGCTGCAGGTATTTACGGCTTATCAAGAAAGGATTACGTGACCAATGACTTACTTTTTCACTTATGGTTTTGCACTGTGTCACGTAACCTTTTTAGTCAGCAATTTTTCCGTCAACAGCGCTTACTTCTCTCAAAAATATTTTATAATACTGGTTGAATAATCTGAGAACTCTTTTTATAGTTATAAAATAAATGTTTTCGGCAGAGTTACTACATAATTGTTGTAAACTGAACATAGATGTTTTCTTTATAATGTTCATACAACATTCATGTCTATTCGTCGCCTGTTTCAATTTCCAGGTGGATGTTCGTCCTACACTTGAGATGCTTCGAAATGCGGGAATCAAGGTAACAGGGCTCTTGTAATCTTATGGCGCCGTCTTTTGTTTCATTCTTGTTCTTGTTCCCTCATTCAGTCAGCCAGTTCTGTGTAATTCTTAATTTCACGAAATGTGTATGTTTATCTACGATCGACTGAGCGACTAGACGGATTATTATACATTGTACTCACTATCAGCATTCTGATTGGCCAAGAGCCCCCTGCTTATTTTGAGAATTCACGTAATTTTGTGGACAAGCATGATTAGGGTATAATCTGCTATCCAATGATATGTGCAGATTACACCTAGCGCAGTGCGCATGCGTAATGCATCTTTGGCTTAAGAGCGCGAGCACTTGAATGGTTTTGAAAGATGCGGCCGCTTGGTGCGTTTGTCCCTGTATTTTTAGAAGCACAAGTAAAATCTACTGGCACAAAATGATATAATAAAACAATAATTGAATAATTGAACTTCCTTACTTGTCATGAGATGTGCGTTCGGCGACATCGAGTTAGAATTTGGAGTGCGCTTAATTTTGTCGAGACTGGAAACCCAGTGAACCCGATGAAAATCACTGGGCACAGGGACGAGAACCAACAATAAACTCAACCCAATTTCAATCCCGAGTCCAAGGTTTTAACTCAACCCACTTTGTTGCCGGGAGCACAGAGCCACCCTTGCACTCCAAACAATAAGACTGAGCAATCCCGGCTCCTGACAAAGAAATAATAGCAACCTTAAGCAATGCGACGGCGACGCCATGGACGACACCTTGTAAAAACCAGATTTATATTTTATCCCGCCCAGTACGCCAATCTTTTTAAAAGCGTACTCAATCTAATGATGTGGTGCCAGAGATCAGTTTCAAAAAGAAATACGAAACATCTGCCGTCGTGGCCAACGTTCTCCAAACTGCACAGAACTTGATCATTTCAGGTCGTTGTTTTGCTGAGGACGGCTGCAAGGGTTTGAAACGCACGTGCACAGCTATAGTTCTGCTCATCAATACTTTTTTTGGTGGCGTTTTCGTTGTCGTTGTCTATTTGTGGTTTGCATATTTAAGCTAACTAATAATGAAACCAACTGATAATTATGTAATGTGGCTCCTTGTTGACTTTTAGATCTGGATGCTCACAGGAGATAAATTAGAAACTGCCACATGCATCGCGCAGAGTTCACGCCTTGTAGCAAGGAACCAAACGATTTACACATTTAAACAGGTACTATCTACAAAACGATGTTTAAATTATAACATGGTTTGTGATTTATCAGACTGGCGGTTATCTTCAGTTTATCATGAAGCGTAATTGAGGTTGCACATTATGCATCAAATCTGATTTTTTTTTCTTTTTAGATAAACAATCGCTCTGAAGCACATTTAGAACTTAATTCGCTGAGGAGGAAAAATGATTGTGCGCTGATAATCAAAGGGGATTCCTTAGAAGTGAGTGTTTACTGAGTTTAACAATGTAAGACAGCTGAGATTATATGTTGAAAAATAACACTTTTCCAGTTAATTTCCGAGTAATATTTTTCCGGATCCTTTCTCCCACTGGGTATGTGGCTTTGCTCTGAGTCTTCAGTGCCAATTTTTGTGCGAGACAAGTCCTGCGGAACGATGTAATAAGCCATTTACCGTTTGTGTATTGGTGCCAGATGGTTCTCTAAACCATGACTGGGAGAAGGCTTCGCGGCTTGGAACGGACTCACAGAATGGAGAAACCCTGTTGGTGCCCTATGCGCCACTAAGGCTGGATTTCCGGCCCTCTTTGGGTTTCGGCCTAGAAAAGAAAGGTTAAGACAAGATGCCGAAAAGAGACCTGTCGCCGGGTGGGGTTGGGGGGGGGGGGGGGGTAGCGCGGGCTCATTTCCCGAAATAGCCACTTGTAAACGAACCTACGCGCCACTCAGTGTCTAAAGGACTGATGTTGATTTGTGCCAGTGTCTCAGTCAATTTCTTTCGTGTGGTTTTCTTATATAATAAGTCACTTTTTGTGTTGCTTAATATCGAAGCAAACTTTGAATTATTAATTTGCTAAAGGCTACCGCACACTAGACGATTTTTTGTCGGCCGACAAAAATTCTTCCAACATGGCGGAGATCGACTTGGCCCCAAGCCTAAACTCGGTTAGTCGCGACAAAAAATCGTCTAGTGTGCGGCAGTGCTGCGACAAAAATCGGCTAGCGTGCGGTGGCCTTAAGGCAGGAAAAACACCAAATGGGTAAAAATAAACCAAACTGAAACAAGGATGGTTGATATTGGGGACGATTGACACGGATTATGAACAAAGAATTTGCAAAATGTGGGGAAAAGTTTTTTAGATGCTATCCACGACTTTTACCTGTTCTTAATCCGTCAGGTCTGCTTACATCATTATGAGCACGAGTTTATGGAGCTAGCGTGTCAGTGCCCGGTTGTGGTGTGTTGCCGCTGTTCACCTCAACAGAAGGCGGATATTGTCAAGTTACTAAAAAAGCACACTGGGAAAAGAACGTGTGCAATAGGTGAGATATCCAGATTCAGTCCCAAGTCCCCATCCCACGCGCTCCGCCTGTTCTTTGGCTTCAGTTCGTATTTGGCACACTGTGCATCTAGTTAGACTTTTGACGAAACTAAAGATATCTCAGTTCTTCTTTTTTCGCAACCATTTTAGTTCTTTTTCACATTAGATTGCGCGAGGCAATAATACGGTCAAACACATTACCCTCGCTCTCCTCCACGGGAAAGGGTTCGTTTTCTTCCCACAGATAAAAGATGCGATATTTTTGTTTGACTTTAGGCGATGGTGGAAATGACGTCAGCATGATTCAGGCAGCGGATGCTGGAGTGGGGATTGAGGGAAAAGTAAGATAAAGATAATTGTGCTTTCAATGTGGTTCATATCCTTTATCTATGGTCCAATCAAGAAACCGAAAGCACTCGCCAAGACTCAAAAGTATGAGGCGATGAAAATGAAGGTGAATGAATGAAATGAGAAAGTGGACATAAAGGAAAGTAATACTTTTACCGACAACAACACCAAAAGTCAGCAGGACAAAAACAAAGGATGGCTGACTGCTTGTGAAAGATCTGTTACTTAAACGAGAACGGCTCTACGAACAATCAAATCTTTATTAACAGTTTCTGAGCCTCTAGTTTGATCATTTTTAACGTTATCTCGTTCTCTCTCGATGTCTGATTGTGATCTTGTACATTTCGTCGTCAGGAAGGTCGCCAAGCCTCTCTCGCAGCGGATTTCTCCATCACGCAGTTTAGATATCTAGGAAGACTTCTGGTGTGGCACGGCCGAAACAGGTTAATGGGTTAAACTTAATTGTTTAAAGGGGCAGTGTCACCCTATTTGGCAACTTTATAAAAAGCTAGAAGGTGTCTTCGCATCAACTGAATTCCAAAAATAATTGTCTAGTTTTGTTATTAAAGACTGCTGAAACTGTTTCCTGTCGCCTGTCGCCTGTCGCTACGGATGGCAAGGATGGAAATGGATTGAAACTTGAAAAAATTGGCCAATTTTTTCAAGAAAATCAATCAAAAAATCCTCAAGAAATTTATTATGGTTAACCCTCTCTGCTAAAATTCATTTGATATCTTCGTCGTAGCTTAACAGAAGCATTTTGTTTATGAGGGAAGCCTCAAAGTAATGATTTTAGCACAGAATTGACCTAAAACTGCAAAATCCTTGTGACACTGCCCCTTTAAGGACGAAATATTGCCCTTTATTTTGAGTCTGCGGAACCTGTTTCAGTTCTCCCTGTATCATGATAGTCTTGATCAATTTGTTTTGCTTCTGTTTCAGTTACAAGCGATCAGCAGCTCTCGGTCAGTTTGTGATTCACAGAGGATTAATTATTTCTGTAATGCAGGTAAGCAACATCTTGATCATAAGAGTTAGTGGCTGCGAAGAATTGGAAAACACATCCGTTCACAAAAGTTAAGAGACTGCCTATTTCTCTTAGAATCCTCCAAACATTAAAGAAATATACGTTACATGTTAAAACAATTGCACTAGCGATTTTTGCTCAGCGCTTTGGAACTTCTTAGGCCTCGTCCACATAACGCCGGAAAACTCTGTGAACCCACCACGTCATCGTTTTTGAAAAGCTTTGTTTTCAAATGTTTTTCGTCCACATTAAAATGCTAAGTGGGCGTTTTCAAATTCCTCCCGTTTGGAGAGCGTTTTCGAAAAGCTCCGTTTCCGTGCCGGATTAGCGTGGACGGTAGGCCCAAGTTACGTTTTCAAATTTCTCCGACGTAGTGTGTGTAACTTTCACCAAGAGCTTTAAACAAGAATGATATTAAATCTTTTTTTCTGTATTTTTCATTATGTTGTAGGCAGTGTTCTCTTGTGTTTTCTATTTTGCCTCAGTGTCACTTTTCTCTGGATTTCTCATGATTGGGTAAGTATTCTCTTAGTTGTATCTGCCAGTCAGAACACATGACCATCTTCGGGTCTTGTTGGTTTTCCTGAAATTCTCGTCTATCATCGTCCTGGAGTTGATTTTCCCTTGAGTTCTGATTGTTTTTTTTTCTCAACCATTTTTATAATCGTCAAGGAGAAGGCCCTGGGGACGAGGCTGCAGTTGCTCCCATAGTTTTTCGTTTAGCTTTTATTTCTTGGTTTCTTCGATCATCCTTCGTAAAACGCTTTAGTGATTACTTTTACTTTCTACTTGGTAATTATGATTCACTGAGTCCAAGTCTATACTGTAACGGGTTAGTTTTCTCACAACATTCTTTCATTTCTAACAACCTAAAATCCGTGATTTCATAGCACATTGCAGCAACGTGAGAGCACTGGCGCGATTTTCTTATATTGATTAGATTGAAAATCTAAACATGTCAACTGAAGTGTTAATGAATGAAAAGCTACCCAAACAAGTGTAAGAGTTTTTAACGGAAAATTGTCCAAATGGGAGCCTTGCAAAAGTTGCAAGATTCCATACAAATCCTTGTAAGTTTTTCGCCTGTCTACCCAATCCATACAAACCTTCTATTTTAGGTGATATTTGAAGAGCTACCATTTTGTATTTTCCTCCTCCAAATACTTCTCAAATTTAGTTGATCTTTCATTTGGATATACTTAGTTTTTCATACAAACAAAAACAACCATAGTCTTTCCCAGTCCTCTCACGTTTCTGCAATGGTTTATTTTGTTTTAGATATGGCACGGTTTACACGATGTTTCCAGTTTTCTCTCTCGTGTTGGACGAAGATGTTCCTGCTGACATCGCCTTAATATACCCAGAGCTATACAAAGATTTATCAAAGGTTGGCAATCGCTCGACTCTACTGTTTTATGTTTCATTATCGGCTGACATTTTATGGTAATTCTTGTCAACAAAGGCAGTATTTAAACACGTGTGTTCGTTTTGTTCTCCTCAGGGCAGGTCGCTATCGTACAAGACTTTCTTTATTTGGGTTCTGATCAGTATATATCAAGGTAAATGTTGAGTACGAATTTCAATACCCAAGTTCGATAGATGAAAACTTCTAACATGACATCGGGTCTTTCTGCCAGATTTATATGTTTGGTCTTGCTATCTTTGTGTCAAGTCCTTTATGAGACAGAATTACCCGATACCACTAGTGAAGGAATCTTGACAATGTTCTTAGCATTGATTGTAATTAGTTTTTAAAACCCATTTAATGGAAAACTAATAAGATCTTATCTTATCTTATCTAATCTACAATCTATTTTGTACGCCATTTTTCACTCTGCCCTCCAACTAACTGAACGTCTGAAAGAGCCTTTCTTGTTCTAAACTTTTGTACCTTTTTTATTTTACTTTACAAATGATAAGATAAGAACATTTATTTTAAGTGTCAAAGGATTTAGCCCTAGTTGGCTAATTCGGGACACTAAGAGACCTTATTCATTTTTAACAGCGTCAACTAACAACATCAATGACTTCTGGTTTTCTATCACATGTAGGTGGAATTATAATGTTCGGCGGCCTTCTTCTGTTTGATCAGGACTTTATTCACGTGGTGTCCATAACATTCACTGCGTTAATTCTCACTGAGCTACTGATGGTGGCGCTGACCATACGCACATGGCACTGGCTCATGTTACTGGCTGAAGTCATTAGTCTTGCACTTTACATTGGTACTCTCATTGTTTTGAGGGGTTACTTTGGTAAGTTATGAATCCGGCGTCTTAAAACACACCAGATACAACTTGCCATAAAATTCTCTGCAAGTAGATGAGATAATTTATATATACATGGATTGTTGACCAAGTGTGAGGTCAAGATGGCTGGATATTGGCCAAGTTCTTTTTTGCGTCTTTATGGACCGAGACAGAGGCGTGGTCCATAAATTCGCAAAAAGAAAAACGAACGAGGTCAATATCCAGCCATCTTGACCGAACAAGCTTGGTCAATAAAGGATTTAGTATGTGGCATTCGGGGAAATTTTTCTTGCGGGACACGGTGGATAATGCCGAGCGGGCAAGGTAGTTCTATCTTAGCCGCTCGGGTAGCCAATCACAGCGCAGGATTTGATTCATTTTGACCGCTCACTGAGCTAGGCATATAATAAACTTCTGATGAAATCGGCGAGTTACCTTTATGGCCTCGCGATCGTTCGGTTCGCCGAGCCGCCATGTTTGTTTTAGGTCCTCTCGCCTATCGCCTAACCCTTCTGATAGCCTTCCTCTGCTTCTGAACCTCAAGATGGCGGCCAACCATTTTGCGAAGGCCAACCTCGTCCCCAGGGGTGCCTTTTGTCATGCGCTGGAAATCGGGACCCCTGGCCAGGTCCAACGACATTCCGGTTTTGAATGACTTTTTGAACACAATAGATTGTGACCAAAACCAATGAGATTTGTCAGACTTGACTCTGGGCATGCGCAGAGACGGGAAGTCCGCGATTCGCGGACTTCCGGTGTTGGACCTGGCCAGAGGTCGCGATCCCCGTCGCTGACCAAAAGGATCGCAGCCTCTGGGAACGAGATTGTGCGAAGGCCAGAAGTACTGACCTCCCGCTAAACTACGCCTGCGCTGTAGGCTAGTAAGTATTGCACTCGGCTTAAGTCCCTGACGGGACTCGAACCCATACCTCCCAGATACTGATCGAGTATTGATGCTGTTTATGGGAGCAAATTTTCTTATTTCCATGGAACTGCAGCGGGAAAATAATTCCAAAACAGCCAAGTGTTCTGCTTATTGCCGGGTTAGGTATTCTGTTTTGATTTCAGTATTTCTTGTTCTTTTTTCAGACCAAAAGTTCCTGGTGTCGACTGAATTTTTGTGGAAAGTGGTTGTCATCACTTTAGTTAGCTGTTTACCGCTGTACATTTTGAAATATCTTAGGCGCAGATACGCTCCACCCAGCTATTCAAAGCTGACGAACTAACGAGTGCTGTGTCACACCAGAAACACAATCGCGAATGACAATTAAACCTCCACTGCTTGCTGAGCAGAGAAATTTGTAATGAATTGGATGTAGGTTGTTAAATTTCAATCTCAGGGAGTATATTTTTTTATACAGAAGATACATTTAGATGTAGCTGAAAAATCGAGTGAAGGATTAGTAATGGTAATAGGACTGACTGGAGTCCAATTTGTAATAGTGCCTGGACCTTTTGGAGTACAATTCAGGGAGAAATCGGGCGAGTAATTTCAAAATCGATCGAGCGCGCAGCGCGAGGCCGATTTCACAGGCATTTCGTTCCTGCCATCCTATCACGCTACCATCCTCTGACGTCACAGTAAGAGGACCTGAGGTTATGTTCCGACGGTGGAGATTGGTGGTGAAGAATAAATTCTTGGTAAAGTTTTTAACCATTTTTTTCTCACTTTCATGACCTTGATATTCCCAGTCGGACAAATGGACGCGTTCGCAGTCTTGTCTTATCTCTCAGTTCAAAAGCGAGTTGTTGAAATGCCTGTAAATTTTCGATGAAAACAGCATATTAGACATATGGAATAAGTACCTCTTAGGTAAATAATTCTCACATTATTTATTAGCTTGTGAATGCTGTTAATAATCAACTTGTCAACTTAGTTTGTCTCGCATAATTTTTATGCAATTTACCGACGGGGTGGGGTGGAGTTGGTACATCGTTGGTACTCTGCCGTTTCTGTACATTCACACTACTGTATGTGAAAAAAATAGATAATAAAGTAACAAATTATATCATGTCTGGTTTTTTCCTTAAAAGTGGTATAAAGAGAAGTCGTAAACAACCGCCGCCTGGGTGCGAGCCCCAGGCCGGACCAACAATCAGGGTCTTAAGGCGGGGGTGAACATGAATAGGAGTGAATGTTGAGGTAATATTGAAAGGGAATTGTTAGGACTAAAATGGGTTGGAAACACTACCAGACAAGTGACCCCCTCCAAAAAAGAGCCCCAGTTTGGTAGGGGACTGTTTGGTATCCGTTTACTAATTCTTCACTACAAATTTCAATTTTCCGAATCCATCAAATCTTCAATATTTCATATTTTGCTCTCTTTCCCAAAATGCCCAAAAATCACCCAAAAATTTACACAAAAGCGCTAAACAGTGTTTAATAAAATAAGCTGAGAGATTTAGCGTCGCATATCACCTAATAAACAATGCTTCAAGCTACCGCAAAAGTCAAAGTGGACCGATGAATAATGCGCGTGATTAGCAGTACAGGCATAAATGGAGATTAACCCATCCCATCTCTTAAGCGAACATGGTAACCTATCATTTCTGTTTTTTTTTCCGAAACAGTGCTTGGTAGAGAACGTTCAGGCAAGTATCAAAAAATTCATTGGCATTGGGAGCAAGGTAAATTTATTGAGTTCACATCTCCCGTGACCTCGCTCCCGATGCGTGGCTTCATACATGTCGCTCAGTTGGCAGAGCATCGCACCGGTATCGCGGAGGTCACGGGTTCAAAGCCCTGATTTTTTCAGCTTCTAATTGCTTAAATTGGAAAATTGACTACGATGATCATTCTTCGCTTTCATCTACAACAGCAGTTCAAATATGAATTTTTGAGTTATTTTTTTTGTAAAAAAAATACCTCAGTCGGCGCTTCGGGTATGTTATGGGCGGGTGGATCAGTGAGAGATGTATGTCACACCAATCAGATTGGAGCTACCACTAAACACGAATCAAATTTCCTGTTGTAACGGTAGTGAGAAGATTTGATCCCGATACAGTTGAGAACGGCCACATTTATTCTGCTGTAAAAGAGGAGGAAGTATTCATATATCGGGTTTACCTCGACATTTTCTGTAGGTTAGGCCAAGGATTTTGTGGGCGGGTTTTATAGTCATTAGCAATTGGATAATCAGAAACAGTGTATGGGATAGAACTGCGAGCATGCGATGAAGGGTAAGATTTTCCTTTTATATAAGGTTTTTTTTGAGTTAAATGAGGTTTAGCCGCTCTACTACTAATGTTGATGGGGTTTCTATGTTAGGGACAATTGTATTTAAGGGGGCGGAATGCACTAGTGGGAATGTGAAGAGGTTGTGACCAGGTTCGAATTGTTTGCGTGTTGTAGTGAAACCTAAGTATTCGGCGGCTGCAGAGTCCAGGGCGAGTCGTTAATTTCAGCATCATTGATCAGTTCCTGTGCTAAGTTTCAACGAGACACGCGAATAGACTACGATTAATTTCTTCAACAGAACAGAAATAAATTATTTTGTGACGATTTTACGTATATAAATGTTCATTGTTTCCTACTGGGCCGGGATGAGAAGATAAGTTATAAATGAAACTTAATCTTTCATCGTCAATGTTATCAGGATTTTCGCTTTATCACATTAATAGCCAGAACGAATTGTAGTAGAAGAAAAAGAAAATTCCTTGTTTAAGATAACTAAAGTGAGGTATATGAAGTCTTGGGACTTCTGTGATTGTATTACGTTCAAGGACTTTGGTGATTGAATAATAAAGACTGACGTGTATGTTGCCGGTTTGTGATTTTTAGTCCGTGACAGTTGTGACAGTTACTTATACATTGGGTTGCTTCAGTGTAATGGTAGCAAGCTATGAACGATATGAGTTTTGCGTTTTGAAGTAGTTCATGAGTCAGTAGTAAACAAATCATATGGGAAGAGATATTTTATTTCAGGTTACAAAGGGTAACTTGATACTTTTGTTTTTCACAACGAGTAAATTCAATTAGAGGTTACGAATCGTCGCTTCTAGTTCAAAGGACATATTTTAGAGGAGACGAGACTATTTAGATTTGAAACAGTTTTAACGTTTACAAAATAAGTGGAAGTGACAATTGTTTTGTTCTTGTATGCAAATGTAACGCGATATTTTTATTTTTAGTTACAAGGGGTAATTTGACATCCTTGTTTTTCACAAGGGAGTAAATTCAATTAGAACGAATCGTCACCACTTGTTCCCATGAAATGTTTGAACAAACAAAACGAGATATTGCTATTTTTAGTTACAAATGGAACTTAAAATTTTTGTTTTTCACATGGGAGTAAACTCAATTAGAGCTAACAAGTTATGGCCTCTTGTTTAAATCTGGCTTTCAACGTATCAAATTTTTTTCTCCTTTCTATTTTCGGTGAAGTAGTGTTGTTTTGTAAAAAAAAGTAAGCTTACGACTCGTATAAAATGCGAATAGCTCTCTTAATTTGAGTATTTTTGAACAAAAATTCCTCTTGGAGTCGAAAGGGCTATGAGATCGGTGAGTGAGGGGGAGTTATGCATGTGCACATGTTGCACCAATCACAGTGTGGCCGGTTTAATCAAAGAACGAATCAAATTGCCTGTTAGAAAATAAAGTGATATCTATATTAATTTGGAGACGTGTCAGATAACTGTAGTTTGTTTGGTAAAACATTTTATATGTCATCGATTTAATTCTGCTATCTCCGAAACCTTTCAGTTCCCAAAAAAATAACTATTGCACGCCTTGCGTGCCTATGTTTTCAAAAATACTTCACATAGAGACTAACGCGTAGCAATATTTTCCCGTTTGCCGTATTCGGGGGGATCCCACGTTCATGAAAAACGCGGGTAGGAACGTAAGCTGAAGTGAAACATGTTGGGTTTTACTTGCCCAGTTCCTATACGGTTTCTCCCAGGTCTTCTCGGTCAATCGATTTCCGAAACGCAGGCGCACCTTTCGCCTCGGACCACGAGACTCGAAAACGATTAACCAAGGCGAAATATCGAGGCCTAGCAACTAGACAAGGCTCACACGGAAATGAGAGAATTCGTAAAAATCCAAGTGCCTGTCTAAACCGCCAAGTTACCATGCAGTCGTTTTGAACCGTGCAAACCAGTGGTCTACCGTTTTACTGGCGCGCGCGATCACATGACAGCGCGCAAAAATGACGTGAGACCAGGCATTGGTTAACAAATCAAGAGGCCTAAACCGTGTTCAACGCTGATAAAACACGACGGGCATTTGAGAACATAGGCTTTTAATGAACTTCACATGAAGGCGCCGTGGCCGAGTGGTTAAGGCGCCAGACTTGAAATCCGTTTGTCGTGGGTTCAAGTCTAGCTCTTACCACTGAGCCGGAGTGGTTTCTCGGTAGACCCTAGTTCAACTCCTTCGTCATGCTTGTAAATAGCCAACTGGTCTGCCTCCCACCAGTTGGGATTTTTAAGGCTATTGCGTTTGTTTGAAATTTTTCTTTTTCTCAGTCTATGTGGCATGCCTGAGGACTAACTACTTGTAGCTAAGTGCATCGATCCCTATAAACATTGAACAACAATATTTCACATGTTGACTCGAATATTTTATTTACTTCAAACAACTGCAACGAATTATCATTTCAAATTTGTATGCCCATGGAAAATGCTGAGCAAAATAGAGTTTCCTTCAATCATAATTATGGAAGGAAACTAAACATTTAGGGGGTAGGCGGGGTACGCATGAAAGGTCCAGCCACTAAGATGTATACTTCATTGTTGAAATAAATATCGAATCTGTCTCCCAACCTCCCACCACCCCCACGAAAATACACGTATAATGGTTCGTGCCAAGACGATTTTTCTGCCGTGCAGGACAATCAGATAAAGGCAAGCACTTTCCAAGAGTCTCTCTCTCGTAATCCAGCAAGCGGACTGTCTACAAAACACAACGTAATTCAGTAAAATGTTCAATAACTTCTAACGTTCAAGCAAGAAATGTACAAGTCAATAGTCTCGGTTCAATCCTCGCAGGGCATGTATGGTTTAACTTGATGGTGGCCTTGAATCGAATGTAGGTAATCCAAACCCTTTCCTATCCAGAACTGCCTGTTCCCCTCTCCTCCCCTGATGAGTAAATGGTAAATTAATAAGTGAGAAAAGTGTATTTCTCAATATTAAAACACGAGGAAGTCATAAAGCTTGGCACACACTACGGGGACGCGTTGCGGGGACGAAATGTTTCTGCGACACTTGTTTTCGTTGCGGGGGACGGAGAGGCTTCGTGCGTCATGAAGCAGGGACAAAATGCCTCAGTTTTTAATGTCGCATCATGTGCACCAGCTTGCATAAAATTATTGTCCCAGCAACATACGTACTATACAAACACAAAAAGGGGCTTTTCCCCGCTTCACGTCCCCTAATGAGTGCCGATCGTAAGAGCAAGGGAACAGAAAAAGAATGGAAGTTAGGGAAAGCAGCCTAGCGACAGACATGTTTTCTTTAGCTCTCGAAGTTTAGAAAAAACAGGTAAGATTACTTTTTAGGAACTGAAAAGAACGGATTGTAGACAAACACCAGAAGTGAACTTACACATTCATAGAAAATAAAGCAAAATGTATTAACTTTTGTAGCCTAACGTTATGAACTCTCTTTCGGCTTGTTTCGCACACCCAGCCTATTATCTAGAAAAAGTATTTTTGATATCTTAATTTACCGTAACAGGCCTATGACATACATGCACAGGGTACTTACATTAACCAAGACAATGTCTTTGACCCAATCTTCTGTTCTGTCTAAGCTAAGACCAGCAGGGCGTTGTCTGGCCACTGGTGATAAGGCACAGCTGAGTAAGAAATCTCTGGATAAACTTTCTTTCATGATGGCTTGGTCTGTGCAGCCAGGATCTGTTGTCGATAATTTTGTCAAACATTAGTTTATTTGACTGCTATACAGATCACGTCAAGCTTCTTACATTCGACAAAGTTGAACCGTCTCAACCACTTTTACATTTTCAGTATGGCGGACGATTGAAGGGGCTTAGAGGGGATCGAGTGTCTATGTACAAAGACGTGATTTCTTGTTCTTCTCTTTACTTTACTTTCGTTCAAACAAATAACGATGAAACAAGGCAGTTGCACAAAACCAAATGAAAGTCGCGAGGAAGCCCAAAAAGAAACCCCGAGGTTCCCACAGAGTAAAGTTGATAGTAAGAGTAAGGCCAGGATCGAAAGTAAAATACAACGAGGGCAAGTATAAATTAACTAATGCCCGGGGGGGGGGGGGGGGAACTCTCGCATGGGGGAAAGGGAGGGGATGCTCGTAGGAAAAATTTGAATTATACCCTCAAAGGAATCTGGGCGTGGCTGGTGCGCTTTATTTCACCCCTGAAAGAAATAGGCTCGATCACCAGGAAATATCCAAAAAAGGAGCCCTCGCTTATAGACAGGACTCGAGAAATGGAAATAGGGACGTTTTTTTCTTATTTTCATTCCTTCGAGTGCTAAGATACCTTGACGTGTTTCGTCATCAACAGAATCCTTGATTGATACTCATAAGCAAACTCTTCATATGGGGGACCCCTGGGCCTAAGTATGAACAAGTAATACAATGGTACCTGTTGCACGTCTGGGTCTTTCTTCCAGTGCTGAAAACAGTTTCTCTACTAGTTGATACTTCTCCTCATTTTTGTTCTGTTGGCTTGGACTCTGAACATCTGGGTCATCTGTGTACCTCAGCTGTCAAACAAATAGGTTCATGTATTCAGGTTACATGTACTTTACGAATGCCTTCCAACAAAGTTTCTTAGATGCACTTGCATTAATGACAGTTATCACTCAATTGCTACTATGGGAGAGATAACTTTGATCTTTACTGTACTTGGGCCAAGTCTAAACGTCCCCATATAAAGGGCTAACCCATATACGACCGCTCTCGTGTGGCTTAGATAGCTCAGTTGGGAGAGCACTGCACTTGCATCGCAGAGGTCGTGGGTTCGAACCCCGCTCAGAGCCTGAATTTTTTTCAGGTCTCTGTTCTGGTAGTGTTACGGCATTAATGACCGTTGTCACTCAGTTGCTACTATGGGACAAATTACTTTCATCTCTAATGATCAAGTGTTTAAAACTTTGACCCCATGATTCTTCAAAAAGCAAACTGTTACCCAGTTATTTCACAGTCAATGTCTGCATCAGCATGGTACTACAGATCGAATTGATGCACTCACCATAACCTTAATCTTGGCGAGCTGTGCCTTCGCAAGGTTCACACTGGTACGGTGACCTGATATAAAGAGCTGAGTGTCTGGACAAAGGAAAAACAAGTCAAAATTACGCCAGTCCTCAACAGAGAAAGAAAAACTGGAACTGTAGTAACATGCAATGTGAAGAGACGAAAAGCCTGTTAACACATCTCTAGAGATGCTGTTCATTTGGAACATGAAACCTTGAACAACTTAACACCCAAGTCAGATTCTGTTCGCACAAACTTTAACACCTCCAAAATTGATATTTTCATGCTAGTTTCCTTTGTACAATCATTCAATTCTGCCATGTAATTTGAACTTGATAATGATGACATGGAGTCAAAACGTCATTCTGATATTCATACTGAAATGTTCTATAAATTACTGTACAGCTACGATTTATTTACAGCAGCCATGTTCAGTAGTTGTAAATATACATGTACATCTACAACATTATGATACATTATGATACCAGAAAAAACAATATTTAGTATCTCTTTCCTGGTTTTCAACTACCTATTGAGCAGTGATCATCTAGGTTACAACACATGAGTCGATTCTCTCAATGGTTTGAATACACTCCCGACTTTAGCACTTTGAATGTATACAGTGTGCAGATGCAGGAACAAAACATACCATTAATCATTTTGACACTAGCCCCGGAAAACAACCCAAGTCGTTCAGCCAGCAGATTGCAACCTTCCATTTGAAGATGTCCAATAACCTCATCTGAAAGTGGAACAAGGGCACCCTGAAGGAAAAACAGTCCAGTTCAGGCACAACTTCAAACGAGTACAGAGTGCGAGTGCTATTAACAACTTAGATCCTGGAGTGGGGGATAGGGGAGGGGGGGGGGGGGTCCGATAACCAGGATGGGGTGCTCATTGTACTTTTAGGGGTTAAAAAAGTGGTTTTGACACCTTGTAGGGTGTTCAGCCTGAAAAAGTCCACAGCGAGAGCTAGCAGAAGCTTTTGTGGCACCTCTTAGGGTAATAAGCTGAAATAATGTGACAGGAGATGATGTGTTGTTTTAAAAGTGGTATCTCTTAAAGGTGAAAAATTTCAATTCATGCTCACAAAGCACCCCCCTGTCCTTTTAATATGGAAGTCCTCCCCCGGGCTTACCTCAGCAACACACAGGGAAAGAAACTGGAATTATATTAACATGCAATGTAAAGAAGACAAAAACCTGTTTACACAGCTCCAGAGATGCTGCTCATTAGGAACATGAAACCTTGAACAACTTAACACCCAGTCAGATTCCCTTTGCACCAAACTTAAACACCTCCAAAATTGATAATTTCATGCTAGTTTCCTTGGTACAACACGCTCTGTATTTGAGTCATTAATGGCTGGGATTCATAAAGGGAAACAGTCAGTTTTGAGACTGTACTGACCTGGACACTAGTTTCCCTCACTTTGAAAAGAGTTCACCCCAACCTGAAATCAAAGTACATCTAGAATTCTGCTTCAATCTTCGCCGTGTTTTGCTTGATCAATCGTTTACTGAGAAACCTGTTTATGAGTGTGTTTTTGCTCATCCTATAATGTTGTTTTCGTCACATGTGGTTAAAAAACGGGGAATGGATCGTGTCTCTGTGATAAGCAAATTAGCCATGAAATGATATCTAATGCACAACTGACTGTGTCCCTTCAACAATGTTATGTTAGTTTGAATTGCCCAGCCTCACTAGCCTTTTAGCTATAAACACTGCCAAGGGTACATGTAAGTTAAGGTTAATTTTATTTTCCTTCATGGTATTCCAAAGACGACTGCATTATCCCCAGGCCTAAAATGGTACGCAACAACAACAGCAACAAACAACAAATTTGATTGAAAACTAGGCACTAACTGTTAGCACTTTGCTAACAACTGGTAGCCACTATCTGTTAACATTTTCCAGCTGAAAAAGTAGCTGCTATCTGTCGAAAACCATCCTGAAATCCAAGGGTAAACATGTACATGTACCTGCCGATGGCGCAGTGCGCGGTCAAAGCAAGTGCAAGATACTCCAGTGTTTTACTTACTGGGGAGGTGCTAGATAGAAATGTAACAGGCACCATAAAAGTTTTCAAAAAGATAAATAACTTTAAAAAACACATTGTTATGTTATGCTATGTCTCATTACATCTATCTGACACCATCGTAATATTTAAAAAATAATAAAGTTTGACTCACAAACTCTTCTTGAACTGCAGCAATAACACTGTACACTCTATTTTTTGCAACCTACAGTAGATAAGAAAAAGAACAAACCACCATGTTCTGTAAAATAATTAACTTTTTCATTGTGCATGTGTATACAGTGGAATATTCTTCAAGGTGATACCCTTGGAACAACAAGATGGGTAGCCAGAATACAGGTGACTCAAAACCCTGCCCGCATATAAGTTGATTTACAGGTGTAGCTGGTGTGGTCGATAGTTTATGCGCCACATTGTCCTTCCATAGAAAATTTGTTTTCTACAGGACATGTACCCTAACTTGGAATTATCATTGGAATTATTATTCTTATTCTTATCATTAATATTGTTGTTGTTGTTGTAATTATCATTATTGTTATCATTATCAATATTATTCAAGACCTTACGGAAGTGCCAGAGCAAGTTTGACTGCTTAATTTATGAGATGCTTTTCATAAAAGAACTAAAGCCAACTTTGAACACGCAGTCTGACTCCATCCGCGCAAAGTTATTTTTATAGCGCAGAGTATCTTATAAAATTTTTATCCTAATTTTTTTTCATCCTATTGTTATCTAGCCTTTTGTATCTTTAGTTTTTATCACTTACCTTTTGTAACATTTAGTACATATTTCCATATTTTTATCGCTTTTTATATTCTCACGTGTGATTTTACATCTTATATGCAAAATTCTATTCATTTATTTCTTACTTGAAAATGATCTTAGCGAGATCGAAACGTCGTATTTTTTCGCTAATTTTTATCTTAAAATGTGTTCCAAAGAGACTTCTTATTAGAATAATTACACTAGTTACACAATCACTTTTTACCTTGCACTGTTGAGGGTCACCTCTTATTTCAATTACACACTTGTCTCTATTATGAAATATTCTACAGCCAGTGTCAGACTAAGAACAACAAAAAAATAAAGTTAAATTACAATACCTCCTTAAAATGAATGAAGCAAAGTTGAAGGACCTAAACTGGATTCCCATTACATTATAACTACATGTTGTAGTATGTGTATTTCATTTTAAGGGAACTGCTGTCAATGCATTAAAACATTCTAGCATGGAACCATTAATAGGGCCAACCAATGTTAATGAGAATATTATTCTACTCTATATGATCACTTATAGGTTTAACCTGGAATCAGGGCCTTTTGCACAATCCAGTCACATGATACAGAATAAATTATGCCGGGACGCAAGTTAACCAGTGGGACTCCTTTGTTTTGAAAGTCCCACTGGATAACTTGCGTCCGAGCATAATTTATTCGCTACCATATGAGCAAATTGTGCAAAGGGCCTACAAAATGCCTTTCAATGAGTATCATACAACCACAACCAAAGTAATCACTTTAGTCATTCACAAAGGACACAGACAATCCAGTGAACCATTCAGAAAATACTTGCAGTTATATGTAGCTTACATGCAAGTCTGGGAAAACATATGTAAGCAAGTCATGATTGGTTTTGGTTTACTTTGGTCAACCTTTAATTGAAAAATATGCCAACCCTGTCTTACTGCAAATATTTATCGACCTCTGAGTCATGTGTACATGCCAACAGGGACTGTTAAATAGTAAATCTGTAATATTGATGTTTTTCATTCACACCAACCTTGATTTCTCCCAATTTCCACCCTTTTAGACCTGCAAAGAGTTAAAAAATGAAAATGTAACTATTAATTTCTTGAAATATAATCTACAATGGGTTGTGTATAGACTTGCAAAAATTAATTTCTTGAAAACTGCAATACCATGACCAGCATGTTAAGAAAGAGATCTTTTAAATTCTATGTGCATTGCTCATTATAAGAATCATTATTAACCTTGGCTTTCTTCCTCTGTCATTTGAACCTCATGAAGTTCTTGTAAAGGAAGTTCATCACTAAAAACAAAGTAAACAAACAATTCTTTCCATTAGTTTTGGTAAACAGATTATAAAGTACAATTATTAAGAAAATGTACAAGCCATAAAAGTTGAAGTGGTTATAAACGGAGATGAGCTAAAAACACTCTTAAGTTCTTGCCAACATGTTGTGATGCACGCACTGAAAAAGCCGTTGATGGACGAATTGTACATCCACCGTTGTTTTATACCACATAGTCTTTAATTTTGGAGTAGTACTTAAAAACACTGAATGCAAAAGATTAGTTCACTGCGTTTTAGCCACAAACAGGCTGCCATTTTGTTCACCATTGTCTTCTGTGATGTCTTGAATGTGTGCACACTAAACAAAAGTTCATTAGGATCTGTACTCAAAAAGTAAATGTACTTGTTTTCCACATAAGGAAAATGTCTCCTTACATATATGTCCCATATAGCAGATAGAGCTGTTATTTTTTTCACAGGCAAAATAATGCAAAACAGAAGCTCCAAAGAGAAAATGGAAGGGGAGAGATTTGGCAGCCCCAATACCACTACACCATAATGATGGAATATAGCCTGGGACATGTATAACAAGTTATTTTTAATATTATTTTGTTAGTTACACGTATGTCCACTTCACAGTGTGGTTCACTAAGTTTGACTCATAACAAATTCATGGCTTGGCATAGCGTCAACAACTGCCAACTTTGTGTGTTACCCTGCCTGCCACTACAACCATCTAGAAAACATTTTGACAGGTATATACAGTACACTTAGAACCTCGCAAACCCACCTTGGGGTCAATGTCTGATCATCTTGTCCTGAGGGTTTAGGAAGCCCAAAACCTCCACCTGCAGAGTGTTTTCCTGGAAAACATAATTATAATTTATTGCCAATTACATGTACATGTATGAGGGTAAGCAGGTAAAAAAATAGAGTTTCAGCTTACCCTTTAGACTTTCTGAAAAGTCCTTCGTCTTGTTTATTCAGTACCCGCCAGACGAAGGACTTTTTCTACTTGATTGGTGCCAATTTTAGCGACCTAAAAATGGGTCGCTGCGCTTTAACCAATCAGAGGTCGCCTAGATATCCCTTGGGAACCGAATTGACAAAATATGCTCAACGAAACGTGACTTGCGGTAAAATTTGATATGGGATAGATTGCAAAACCAAACGCCACGCGCACGGGATATATATTGCATATATCGTGACTACCAGAAAAAAAAACAGTGAAAGCATATCTGTCAGGAAGAAATGTGTTTGTTTTTGCGCCAACCGGAGCTGGGAAAAGTTCGACTTTATAGCTAGCCAGAATCTTCCGAACTTGTCTGCGCAATTTTGGCACAAAGTGCTTGTCAAAAGTGAACCTTCGCCACTGGATATTTATTTCCGGCGATTAATTCAAGATTCAAACAAGCTTTGGTCAATTTTCGTTCAAAATCTCTCTTCGTAATCACTTTAGTACAGAGTAAACAAATTTGCTCTTCCGATCGACACAGGAGAAACGCACATGTTCTATTATTTTGGTCGATTGGAGTAGAACCGATTCTTTCTGCCATTCAATTCAAGGACTTCAAGTCACGCCACTCCTCGTTTTTGGCATGAAACGCAAATGAAAACCCTTCAAACGAGACAAGTCGACTTCTCGTGACTTCATGGCTCATTCGGCTGCTTCGCGGCCTAACATATTATACCCTGAAATTCATGAGGTCGACTTGTGGCAAGTCTACTTACCCTTGGGTGGCAAGTCTTTGTTTACTTTGAGAGGAGGTCTCATGATACAAGTACAATTTACTGGTAGAGTGGAAATAGACATACATGTACACTGTATGTTTTTAGGTTAAGTACATGTACACACCTTACCCAGATGTACAGCAGTAATGTGTGGATGTAGTAAAACCTGAACCCCTTCTGGACCCCCATTTTTTTTTGGTGAAAATAAAAAATAAATAAATAAAAATAAAATAAATAAATTAAAGCTATGCACAAGACATGTGTTGTGCATACCATCACTTCTTTCGCACTGTGGTTCCTTCAATCTAGAAATCAATTCGAAAGGTGTTTCCCCTCAAGCAACACATTTCCAAGCTTTTCTATAGTATTTCCCATGGGGATCAGTAACTTTTTTTGACAATCAGCTACTTGGACAATTTCTGCAAGACTTGTCATTTTCATGCCCAAGAAGCATGGACTTCTGCCATCTAGTTTTCCACAATCTTGGTTTTTCCACTGACCAGTACACTGTACCAACAAGTTCTTAGTTACAGTGTGGTAACAGTGACAGTTCTGGTTGGTACAAAACATGGACCGAGGTATAACACATGGACTGAGAATTACAGACTGCGGGTAAGAAACGGACTCGAGGTCTAAAAAGTGGACTGCCAACTACATGTAATTGCAACCTACTGACTGCAGACTGGGCATAAAACACAGACAAAGGTACAAAATGCCGATTTTCCTGTGAAGTGACCATGGCGCATGAAGGGAAATGGTATTTTGGCACCAAAAATGTCATTTGGTAAAACTGCACATGTGCTATCACCCTGAGATGGCTGGCATTGGATGTAAGGAGCATTACTGCACCGCATCTAAGTGTTGTTTGAGCATTTTTACAAACACAAAGCTTCTTATCATAAACAGAGACAGTGCAATTGGGGTTTTCTGTTGTTGTTTTACATGTACTTCTTGAGTATAATTTCTGCCCTTGTAATATATTATGTCACTTCGCACTCCACAATCAGTGGGCCACATTTAGTCGGCACTCTGCACTTTATTCTCGAGTCCTTCTTTAAACTCAGTCTGCAACACTTAGTTTAAGTCCCCATTTCTTTGTCTGAGTGGCCAAACATAAATACAGGGTTGTCACCCACCAGAGCAAAAAAACAAAAATTCCTGTCTTTTCCTTGACTGACAGTAAAGCCACTTTCACTGACTATGCAGCATGATTATACTGGCCAGGATAACAAAATAATTTGCTGCAACCTTTAGATAAAATCCCCTTACTTTTCACTGATTTTGAACGGGAATTTAGAAATCCCCTGACTTTTCCCTGAGCTTGATTTAAATGTTATTTTCCCTGACTGTGGCAACCCTGAAAAATAAATATGTTTCTGGTGTTTCCATCGCAAAAAGTGCATGAACTTTGTGAGAACACAACCTAAAACATTATGTTAGCCAAATTATGAGCTGCATCTTTATAAAAATAATGAATGGCGAGGTTTCAAGTGCAGTTATAATCCAGCTTACAGTAACTCTTCACAGATGTCAGTAATTTTCCCATCCCATGATCTGTGCATTTGGAACTCCTTGATACTAGTCAGTGGAAATACCAGGAAGGTGGACAACAAAATGGAGGGAGTCCAGCCTACTTGAAAATGACAAGTTCTCTGGAAATTGTCAGAGTAGCTGATTGCCAAAAAGTTTCTGCTCCCCCTCGAAAACACTAAACAAAGACTACATGCAGGAAATATGTTGTGTGAAGGGAAGACCTTGTTTTGAGCTGAATGCTGAATTGAAGGAAACCAAAGTGCTAAAGAAGCGGTGGTACATACAACACGTAATATTGTGTACAGCTTTTCACTGAAAAAATTGAGGGGTCCAGGTTTTGTCTACACCTGTAATGTGTACCTCTTCCAAAACAAGTACTGTACTGAACACTGTGTAAGGAAGTGTACTGTTTAATTAGTGAATTAGTGCAATAATGAGACACAAACCTTTCTCATTAGAATCTTGCCTTACAAGCTGGACATCACCAGTGCTGTGCCTTTTAGATCTTCCAGCAAGTGAAGGATTACATGAGGCATCTTTCCTAGCCTCGTCTACACTGATTGATTTCCTGTCCCGCCAGTTCAGGTGATGTGAACCTTTGTTCCAAATGTCACCCAAATTGTCAGCGTTTCTCTCCCTCCAGTTTTCACTAGATGCACTATTAGTTGATTGATTGTTTTCTGATTCTTTTGAGTCTACTGATGATCGTTCCCTCCAGTTTTGTATCACTGAACTTGGGCCATTCCTGTGCTCTTTGGAGTCGACAGTACTACATGTAAATGACAATTTTCTTTCCCTCCAGTTTTCATTGGATGCATCACTGGAATGATTGCTTCCAGCTTCTTTCAAGTCTACTGATGGTCGTTCCCTCCAGTTTTGCACAAATGAACCTGGACCATTCTTGGGCTCTTGGGAGTCAGAGTCAACAGCTGTACTAAATGGTAGTTTTCTTTCTCTCCAGTTTTGCCTTACTGATCTCTCCCCATTCTGGTCTCCCCAGGAGTTGTCTGTGCTTGGCAGTTTTCTTTCTTTCCTACTTTCCATAACATTTCCAGTGCTAAGATCCTGTTCAACGACAACTTTGTTTCCACTGGAAATAATAATTTTTGAATCCTCGACAATGCCACTTAGAACTGGTACCACATCTGGATCAGTTTCAGCTGCCAGCTCATAAGAAATGTTTTTACGTTCAAATGCAGTTGTCACTTCAGATTGACTTCTAGCAAGTGTTGAATTACTGTTACATCTGCTCTCCTTGGTGTCTAACAATAATGTTGTCCTTGCTTCTACGCTTTCAGATCCAGAGATCACTGAAGAGTCGCTCTTGAAAGGTCGTCTTGGTTTCTTGAATTCACCTCGATGAAGAGCTGGAAGAACTTTATTTTTGTGAACAACATTAATCTTAGGGCTAGCAGGTCTGCTTGTGTCAGCAAAAACCTCATCACTACCATCACTATTGCTAGGAGAGGATGCTCGTCCCAGACTATCAGCAGTAAAATCTTGAGAAGAAATTTGGTGCTTGGAATGTTCCATTTCCTCTCTTTCTTTGCTTGATTTAACTCCTGCTCCAACTCCATCCTCATTAGAGTTCTCTGGCTGGTTTTCTAGATCTGTTCTATACAGAAAAGGATTCCCTTTAGAATAGGGAACATTTGATGACTCTTTGTCTCTCACGACTTCATCACAGATTTTCAGTTTAGCTAGACGATCAGTGCAATCAATCAACAAACAGGATTTGTCATCCACCACAGCCTTTTTCTCTTCAGCAATTACTTCTTGTGTTAGAAGTTCTTCCTGTATGTCCTCACAAGACGTCCATAGTTCACTTTCAGTTATTCTCACCACTGTCACAGGTTTGATGCTTGTTTGGTTCCTGCTTTCTCCTAAGGGATTGGCTATCTTAAGTTCATTCTTTGAAGAAGGACTCGCTTCATTGAGTAACTTATCTTTCCTGGACTGGTTGATAAACTACAATATGCAAAACAAGTAATGGACAAGCAAGTCATAAACGACAAAAAGAGAACAAATCCACCACATTTTACCAACGGTTTCACTCTGATAGACAATAGAAATGTCATAAGCAATATTGATGATCAAACTTCACGTGGAACCATGAATAACCAAGTATGGGGTTTCACTGCAAAGTTCATGACATTTCATCTCACATCAACTATTCATGTAAACTAGCTCTTCAGTAACAAGTGTGCAAAAATTCTTCCAGTTTTCCAAAAAAGGTTATAGAGGGGATTTGATAACAGGATAGGACTTGACTAATGCAAATCCAAATTTGGTTCAAAACCCCTCCAGGCTCCAGTTGTTCAAAACGTGGATAATGCTATAATCCACCTGATAAATCACTATCTAGCTGAAAGCATGGTTTCTTTTGTTAACGCTTATCCGCTGGATAGCAATTTACTTGGTAGATAGCGTTATCCAGCCTTCAAACAGCCATGGCCAGGCGGACACATTAGAATATCTTTAAAATTTTTGCTGACAAAACCAACGTGTTCACCTTGGCAAGCAAACTCTTGGAGCTCTAATGAATTCTGAACTTGAAAAGGTGAAAGAATGGTGTGACGTAAATAAACTGTCAATAAATATGTCAAAAACTAACTTCATGATAATTAAGTCTACAAGGAAAAAAGATTTGCCAGTAAATATTCAAATTAGAAATAGCGATATAGCCCGTAAAAATCACATTAAGTATCTAGGGGTAATGATTGATGACTGTGTCTCATGGAGGTATCATATTTCGTATATCTGCTCTCAAATCTCAAGGAATATCGGCATTATATCAAACCTAAACGATAACCTATCTATAAAGCAAGTTAAGCAAAAAAAATTTAATTTACTATAACCTCATTTATCCTTATATAGCATACACAATTTTGGCATGGGGCAGCACCTATATCTCCTCCTTGCAGAAAGTTCAAGTTAAACAAAATCATGCTCCATTGATATTCTTCGCATATATACGTGGCAAAGATACTGAGTGCTCTCCCATTGCTGAACTTGCTAGACATGCTCACCGTATATAACATTTATCCTCTACACATCTTAAAATTTGCCCACCTCTGGCACAAAGGTCTACATTGTACTACCTGATGCATTTTGCAACACCTTCCAGTATGTTAGCGAAGTGCATAGCTACAATACTAGATATGCAACTCAAAAAAACTTATATAAGCCACATGTGAGGATGAACACTGGCAAACAAATCATTCCAATCAAAGCTATTGATCTTTGGAAGTCTATCCCACAATACCTTAAAGATTTGAATGCGTACACTTTTTCCAAAACAGTCAAAAATTACTTACTCTAGCAATATTCTTTAGCAATATTCAAAGTAATCAGTTTCTTGAAATTAAGCATTATCTTTTGACTTGTCCACCATACCTCTATTATTTTAATTCACTATAATTATTATTTTTAACTACATGTATGTTTCCGCCTTCTTTCTGTTTCCTCGCCTGTATTAAATATAACATCAATAGGTAACATGGGGGCCAACTAGGAAACCGAATGGTTTATTTCGCAACCATGCTCAGCACTTTTACTTAATTCAATAGAAACATTGTTTAGCAACTACAAATGTCTGTAATTTAGCAAGTAACTACATCAAGAGGAAATGAATTGGATTGAATTGAATCTAGATTAATTATGTTCAAATACTAAACCCAATCATTTCCCTGAGTTTGACTGGGTTTGATTGAGTTTGATTATGTCCTGAACCACATGTACCAAGTGCATTCATGTGCATGTAAACAAAAAACCTCACCTTTAAATAGGATTCCTTGTAATAATTCATGGTTGCCGCTGGAACTTTCCAACCAGAAGACCTCAATTCTCTAATTTCTAACAACCGAAACCTTGAGTACTTTGAAATATCTTCAGAGACCAGCTTCCCAGTGATCATTTGGAATGTTCTTTCTGTGTTAACAGGGCACTTTTCTTCAAGAACCTTGCCACATGCTTTCAGAATATCACATTGAGCATCACAAAATGCCTCATTCACCCACAGATTTGGAGCAGATGGCTTGCTATAGGGCCACAGAGCCCTGGCAATTTCTTCTAAGTAGCTTTGTACAGCTTCCTGGTGCGAGGATGGCAGGGAACTTAATCTGCTTAGATTGTACAAAAGAGAAACTACATTAAATTGCAGTGTGTTGGGAGTTCCAAGATGGGTAAGAACTTTTAGCAACTCTTCACAGGCTGTTTCCAGTTCGGTAAGTAATAATGTACCATTACTGCTGGCATGTTGTGAGCTGACAAGTTCATAAAAGAGTTGTGCGATGACAGGTTCACGGTATCTGTCTACCCAAGAGCAGGAACAAAATACATTGAATATGCCAATTACACTGTCACAGTCAGATAACAGTGATTGGCAAGTCTTCATCACTTCATGTAAATCCCCATCACCATTTGCCAGATAATAAAGCTGTTTTTCCAGCTCAACAAGCCTTGGTTTACTTCTACAAAAGTCAACAGCTTCAACTACTGGACTGCTTGGACTTGAAGTTAAAGTTTGGGAAGATCTCCTGAGAAGAGCTTTCTGAAAGCCTGCTGCCCTTCTTGTCTGCATGGCTAATGTCATTGCTGTTGTCCCAACACTTCCTTCTAAACATCAACCTGCAAAGATGTCATTTGCAGATATGGATTATCTTGCTAGAAAAAATACTACTACCCAAGTTCACACTAATCATGGAAGTTTGACCCGCCAAATAGTGTGACAATGTCCCTTTAATATGTTTTCAATATCTCTAATTTCATTTACCCGGTATTTATCTTTTCACACAGAATGTCCATGATCTTGAATGTAAGTAGTAACGTCCATGGCAATAAAATAAATCAATTTAAAATATTTAGAGAAGAAGCCACATCAGCCCTAGCTGGTTTTCATGCATGTCCTCTATCCTGACTGACTTGGAAGTTGAAAATATTGGTTAATTTCATTATCTTTTTCACACACTGTAACATCCATGATCTGATAAGTAACATCCATGACAGTGTTTTATTATCAAACAAAGTAGACACACAGCACAAAAGAAATATTCATCAGTTCATAATTTTAGTGTTGTCATTTACCCAAACACATCATCAATGGATTTAAGTTATGCTTTTGAATTCACAGGAATTAAGGATTTAAGATTTGCAATTGAGAACACAGTTGATTAAGTGTAGCGTCCATGACAGCTCCATTCATTTAAATATAACAGTCAGGAAAAAAGTTCCTTTGACAAGTTTCCAACTAAACAAGCAACTCTCCCCTGTCATAAACAAAGTAACAGGAAATGTAATGTTATTTTTTTATCGTTTAAGTGATTTTTTTTGTCACCATATTTGTACAAATGTAACATCGATGATTGTGATATGACCAATTGCCGAACGACACTTCAGTCGACAAATAAGCAAGCGACCGGCGCGTACGAAAGATAAACCTATTGCAAAACAGTTAATACCTGTTCACGGCGCATCATAAAAACTTCAATGAAACATCGTTTCTGCGGATAGGGATCATTTCACCGTTTAAATCGCCAATTTATGCCAAATAGAACCGAAAATATCACTATTTTCACGGCTAGTTCTAAAACACGGAACGAGCAATGGAGGAACAGGGAATGAGGAATGGGGAACGGGGAATCTCTAAAAGGGGGCATCTCTAAAATGGGCAATCTCTAAAAGGGAGAATCTCTAAAAGGGACAATCTCTGAAAGGGGCAATCTCTAAAAGGGGCAATCTCTAAAACGGGGAATCTCTAAAAGGGGAATCTCTAAAAGGGGAATCTCTAAAAGGGGAATCTCTAAAAGGGGAATCTCTAAAATCTCTAAAAGAAGGAATCTGTGAAAGGGGGAGTCATAGGAAGCTCCTGGCCGAGGAAATCAAGTACTAATGTTAAGGTTTGCGTGAGAGAGCTCTAATGTTTGCTAACGAGTGATGTATTTCATGGCTGAACAGTATTAGAAAAAGTACTATTGCAATTTTTGTTGAGTTTCCCTCGCTTGTGTGGAAAACTCAGTGACAAATGCTAACGTTGGTTTCATGTTCATGTTTCATGTTTTGTTCCATGGCGTCTCCATGCAAGTCTCTTTAAATGTGGCAAAAACATTTGTTCGAACAATGGCATATACAACATGCAACACAGTCAACAGACTTGCGCATTAAGACTTCAATTCAAATCCTGTGGTACTAGAACTGTCAAAGCAGAAAGAAACCTATACATCGAGGTTCAGAAACATAAGCTCAATCAGATAGCTGCAAGAAACATAAGAATTTCCCAAGGCAAGCATATAGCTTTCTCCAAATAAAGCTACGGCGTCTCCGAAGAAAAAGGAGGGCAAATATGATACTCGTGACAAGAATCTATCTACTGTACTTGCAAACAATTATTCTTATCATAGCCGGGCATGCCGTAACAATTTAGAATGCAAGTAAGCAACAAATTCACAGTAAATGTCATATTTTGTCCTTCAAAAAAAATACTTACAATTTGCTGGAGCACGATTCTCCTTATATAACACAATACGAAATGCCCTTCATAAACGAAAGTGAAGCAACAAAAAGGTCAAAAGACTAAGAAAAAACCGCAAATGTACAAATGGCACGAACCGTAGGAGTCATGTTTATTTACCATTATTGCCGCATTTAAAGAGACTTGTATGGAGACGCCATGCTGCCCGGAAACCAACAGAACATCTGTCAGTGACTTGACCACACAAGCCTGGGAAATTCAACAAAAATTACAATACTACTTTTTCTAATACTGTTCAGATAGCCAAATTCCATGAAATACATCACTCTTTAGCAAACATTAGAGCTCTTTCGGCCGCTGTTCAGTTGTCGCGTTGCGCAAACCTTAACGTTAGTACTTGATGATGCTAGTACAAATATGTATCCCTGCGAAACTGAATTTAAAAACGTCACAGTCAGGAACTCAGATGAATCCAGGCGATTTGATTCTTCTGTCGGTGTAGCGGATCTCAAAGAGCCCGCTAAACAGGCATGCTTTAGCACGCGATGTAATTACAATGAATAAATTCACTGCGTTCTTATTTATTTTGGTTTACCATTTTAACAGTCCTGCTAGGTACTCCAGTTCCTCGGCCAGGACCTTCCTATGATTCCCCCCTTCAGAGATTCCTTCTTTTAGAGATTTTAGAGATTCCCCCTTTAAGGATTCCCCATTTTAGAGATTCCCCATTTTAGAGATTCCCCATTCCCCATTCCCAGTTCCTCCATTCCTCATTCCCTGTTTTAGAACTAGCCTTATTTTCACTACTTGCCGTGACGCTTATAAGGGCTGGTTCACACTATGACATAAGCATAAACACAAGCATAAGCATAAGCATAAGCATAAGAAAAATAAGAAAAACATGTGTCAACCGGGGTTACATAAACATAAGCACAAGCATAAGCATAAGAAATGGGAAAAGTTCCATTTCTTGTGCTTACGCTTATGCTTATGCAACCCCAGTTCACATATGTTTTTCTTATTTTTCTTACGCTTATGCTTGTGCTTAAGCTTATGTCAAAGTGTGAACCAGCCCTTATCGATAGACATTTAGCAAGCGACTCGCCGACGCATGCTGAAAGATGAAAACTTTATATTGCAAAAAAGTTAATACCTGTTTGTGGCGCATCATAATGAAACATCGTTTCTGCGGATAGAGATCATTTCACGGTTTAAATCGCCGATTTATGACGAATAGAACCGAAAATAGCATTATTTTCACTACTTGCCGTGATGCTTAAAATCGATAGACAATTCGCAAGCAACTCACCGACGCGTGCTGAAAGATGAAAACTTAATATTGCAAAAAAGTTACCGGTAATACCTGTTTGCGACGCATCATAAAATCTTCAAATTGAAACATCATTTCTGCGGATAGAGATCATTTCACTGTTGAAATCGCCGATTTATGCTGAATAGATCCGGAGATATCTTTACTTTCAGCACTTGCCGTGATGCTTAAATCGATAGACAATTAGCAAGCGACTCACAGACACGTACCGAAAGCAAAATCTTTATCGTGCAAAATTAAATAGTTATTTAGTTATTTATGTTTACCGTGAATGAAAACTTTAGTCAATTTGCTTCACAATACTTAGTGATACTCTTATTAAAGCTACGAACTTAGATGTGAAAGCAACGCTTTTTAAACTGAAAGAAAGTAATGTGTTGTTTAAAAACTCGCGCTATATTTAGCGGGAATAGTAGCCGATGAAATGTCTTGCGAATGTGTTCCATGAACGAACCATTTCTTTCTGAACCAAAACTCCTTGGGGTGGGAGAAAGCTTATTGTTAAAACAACATTTCGCTTGGATATATTGCTCGCTATTAAAGCAATAAAAAGATCGTGATGCTGCTTTTCCACTGGGACACTATTTACACGGCATTGCTAGACCTTATCGGAGTGTCTCCTGTGAACTTCACGGTAAAATGAAATGTATGCTTAGCAGATGAGTATTCTGCAATTTAGCCGCAGATATTCTTTTCCTAAACAGGGAGAAAACTAAACCAAGCAGTTGTTGCAACTAGGCAGCGATAATTACTCGACCGGTGGCGATTGGAAATACGATAGCTTCATTGAAGATGTTTTCACAATATGCAAATGTGGCTGTAATCGAACGGCTCTCAATTTTTTGAGTTTTTCTAACAAAGCTAGTTATTGTTTTGTCCAACAATACCTCACAAAAGAAACAGAGGTGAATAACAAAGAAATACCTATACATCAAAAACAGGCCATCTGACAGGATGAGGTGGTGCGGATCCGCATAATTCACCTACTTCCGCATCCTCGGGACATTTTTCCGCATAAAACTAGAAAATTGCTACGCATAAGCGAGGAAGCAAATGCTTGCCATCCTCAGAGGCAAAAATAGCAAAGAGACTGATCATTTTGAAGTTATTCACCCAAAACAGCGACAAAAACACACCTTTTCGTTCGTAAACAATTTTAATTAAACCTCCAGGCGTTCCATAGACCTTTGATGAGCCTGGGTTCTAGTTTGGGACTTCCGGTGTCCAGTTTCCCTCGTCCGATTTAATGCCTGGTTACTAAGCTTCAGAGAAACTCAACTACTGCGTTGAACAAGGAATACCTGTCCATGAATGGCAACAAATGGTCAAACATGTCATAAAGGACTAACATTCTCGGTAAGATGTTAAAGTGTATTTTATACATCGAAAAAGGCCAAGGGAACAGTTTTATTAATTTGAGAAATTTTGCATAATCAGGCGTTTTTTCTGCGTAATCACTTTTGTCCACATAATTATGCCGAAAATTTCCACACAATTTTCCATTTTTTTCCTCACCCTATCAGATGGCCTGCAAAAAGAACAAAAGGATTACCCATGACGTTTCCGGAACCAAGTCGTACGGTTTAGGCTTGGTTTATCTAACCACAAGAGTAGCTCAACCAATCAGGTGGAGGAAAAAAGTAAATCCGGAAACCGCAGCACGTGCTGGGCACATTTTTGTGGTGTTGTGCTCAAATTGCGGCCTATATCCCAGCACGTAACAAATTCTGCCAGGTCAATACTGCCAGGTCAAACGTTGACCAAGGGTAATTATGTGCATTGTAACCGGAGGACTAAACCTAACCTGAAACCCAAACTGATCCGAACCCAAAGCAACTACCCACAGGGTTACCTCAGGTAGAAGGTGAGTGTAACCGCAACTATTGATAAGGCACTTAAAAAACACAATTTGCAACACTCTAAAGGTCAACCTGAAAAATTATAAATAGGCTTCCAAACTTTGCAAATTCTCACCAAAGATGTGAAAGAATTTCTCACCTCAGACATCAATTTCCTGAATGTTTTTGGTCCTATTGTGACCTCATTCAAGTTCATTCTTATGAATTTCAGTAGTCTGTATGCACTGTTGGGCCTTGCCTTATTTGAATAGTTAAACAAAAATGACGTTTATTCAAATTTGGCGTGGTCCACGATTCCACAGAAATTTTTTGGATTTGAGTTCAACATAGAAGAACCGCGATCTGCTTCCTGGCAAACATGGACGTGGAAGTCATTACCGTGCTTCACAATAAAATCTTTGTCATTCAATGCCACCGCGGAACTAACAACTTTCGTCACAGCATACCAATGATATACCGATACGGTTCAATACATGTATATTTCTCGAGGCAATTTAGGCTTAACAATATCAGCTATTGTTTCATCTGTCAATACACTTAACTTTACATTGTAAGCTTCGTTTCTGGTGTTTGGAAAGTATAGACAATTAACCTTATAAACATGTTTCGCATTAACATTTTAAAGTGACACTTTTAAAACTTCGGAGCAGCCAAAACCTCTATTTCAAGAAATTACCAGCAAGAGTTTAGGTAGACTTCAGAGTAGTCTTTTACGGACCGACCAAGTGTATATTTATACTTAACATAAACTCAATGCGCGAGATTAAATTTTAAAATAGCGTTTCGCTTACGTGTGAAGATCAGCGAAAGATAATAAAGCTCGACCATCTAAAGGATCTGAGGGCCTTAACATTTGTCCTGTAAAACGAACGAAAGATCTTCGTTTTCTCCACCTTTCAGGTTAAATCGCGGAGAGAATCCAAAGTCCCGTTGAACTGAACCAATTCCCGAAAAAACTCTCGCTGGCACATGGCTTCACGTCGGCTTCTCAAGTAACACAAACGAAATTAAAAAGAGCACACAGAACTTCCCAAGCAACGCCGTATTTAAGTGAATAATAGATTACAACTTACTCTTTTTCAGTATTCCGAGCTCAAGGGCAACCACATGAGAGTATTTTCCACGAAGCACCCTGCACAGAGGACCACAACCAACCGACTCGGGCTTTCGCGGGTAACATTCACATCTCTCCCGTCAGGCTTTGCGTGGAACGTTGGCCTAGGCAATTGCAGAAAAGTGAGGAGACTGGGAAAGAGTATGGTTGTTTTTTCCGTTTGCTTGAAAAGCTAGGATATTCAAATGAAAGATCGACTAAATTTGAGAGTCTTTTCCAACAATAGAAGTATTTAGAGGAGGAAAATGGCAAAATGGTAGCTCTTCAAATATCACCTAAAATAGAGAGTTTGTATGGATTGGGTAGACAAGCCGCAAAATTATAAGAATTTGTATGGAATTTTGCAACTTTTGGGAGGCTCCCATTTAAACAATTTTCCACTGAAAACTCTTAAACTTGGCTGGGTAGCTTTTCATTCAGCAACATTTCAGTTGAAATGTTTAGATTTTCAATCTAATCAATATAAAAACTCGTCCCAGAGCTGTCACGTTTCTGCAATTGGCTATGGCAATAGTTCACTTTAGCAGGGTCACGCCCTACCTGAAACATTTCGCTTTTAAAGGCGGGCTATCGTAATTTCACCCTCTTTTTTTGGGTTTACCTTCGTGTAAAAACTTGTTAACTTTTTCTTTGTTTTGTAGCTATTGTTAGGATTAGGGTCTATTATGTTAATTTCATTGTATTCTTTGTTTTACGTCACTGGTGAGTGTCACAGGTTTTTACACCGAGGATGAGCCCTTTTTCTGAGAGGGAACCTACTTGCTTGTAAACAGGGATTTAGAGAGCTTCAGATCCCGTTTAGCGTCCACCCACTGACTCTCCTAAAACTAAGTGAAATAATTTTGCAGCAAACGGCATATTAAATAAGGTATAATTGGCTGTAAGCTACTGGGAATGGTTGAACCGCAATGAGGCCTTAACATGTTGCAGCTGGTGGAAAATCTACGAAGTGCTTGCTGCTCGCCATTTGTAATTTCTAAAATGCTCGCTACTCGCATGACAGGATTGATCACTGCTCGTGCTCACAAAAATAAACAAACTGCTCACATGCTTGCAAATGCTCGCAAAGACCATTCGATACCCCTGCTTATATTAAGCACGCGCGTTTTTGAGACGCGGACGGCAACCGGAAGTGAGTTATTTTCACGTTTAACTTGCCCTCGCACAACCAAATTCACAATGCTAAGTATCTTTTCTCCATTAGAAATAAGTAGTATAAAAATCTGGGAGATAAGACGGTCCTAGCACGCGAAATGTTCTCTTCCGGTTGCCGTCCGCGTCTCAAAAACGCACGTGCATAAGCTCCCTAATTGTCGCACTATAAATGAATAAATTATTATTATTATTATCATTATGATCATCATCATCATCATCACCACCACCACCACCACCACTACCACCACCACCACCACCACCACCACCACCTCCACCACCACCACCACCACCACCTCCACCACCACCACCACCACCACC
>CM042746.1:8527068-8539033 GCA_022496165.2 Catalaphyllia jardinei
CACCACCACCTCCACCACCACCACCACCACCACCACCACCACCACCATCATCATCATCATCATCATCATCATCATTATCATTATCATTATCATTATTATTATTATTGTCAAAACAAACATGGAGAAATTTAGTGCGGAATGCCAGCGTGGATTGTAGTCATGACAGCAAGGTTTTAGCAAAGCTACAGATAGCGATAAGATCGAAGTTATTGTTTTAGACGATCAAAAGTCAAGAGAATTGAGAAGAATTCGAGCGACGCGTTCAAACGTTTATACGATGCTGTAGATAACTACACGTGAATGCGGACCTGGCGAAATGACGAACAAATAGTTGAGAAATAGAATAAATGACATCACACAAGGCTGGGAGTTCTGCAGCCTTTAATATCGACTTCGATAGGGAAGGAAAAAAAAACAAATAAGTTATTACTGTAACAAGGGGTACATACATACATACATACTTTATTTGATAAGTAGGTTGTGTTAAAGGCAGCCAAAGGGCTGATGTGGACCTACTATACTAAACATTAAGAATTACATTTATAGAAGTTGCAATAATAACTTAGAACTAATGTATGCAAATAATACGGTATTCACTAAGACTAACATATAAATCTAAAAGTAAATGACCTCTGTATCGTAGGGAGTTCCTGCCAGTCTCTGATCTAAATCTAATGATATTAAATTGGTTAGGAACACGAGAAGATCTACAAGAAACTCTTTTAGAAAACAGTTCACATATCGATTGGGTCGTTGTTCCATAATATACTTTGTGCAAGAGAAACAGTACAGATTTTTTATACAAGTAAGAGATGGGCAGCCAGTCGGATTTCATGAGACATGTGTCATCTGCCATCGTTGAATCGAGGTTATTCACAATACGAGCTGCTCTTGCATGAATATGGTTTAGAGAGTTCAGTGCAGAAGGAGAACAGTTTCCCCATACTAAAATTCCATACGTTACACTGGGGATAATTGTTTTAAAGTATATTTCCTCGAGAACCTTCTTCGGAAGGATTCTCATTCTCTTCAACGCTCCAACTTTCTGCGTAAAAGATTTCTTCACTGAGTCAATGTGCACAGACCATGTCAGCTTATTTTCAATTTTAACTCCAAGGCAAGTGGTACGGTGTAATTAACCAGGTCGATATGGCCAGTGGTAAAGTAGAGGGGAGGTATAGGCCCAACAAAAGAGGTTTTACTTAGTATCATTGCCTCAGTTTTAATTGGGTGGATGGTTAGCTGATTCCTAATGCTCCACATGAGGACTTGCTCCATTGTTTTATTTAGTGATAACATAACCTGGTCAACATTTGGTCCAATACAGTAGACTTTAGTGTCATCTGCATACATGTATAGATCTCCCGAATCGATGTGGTCAGGGAGATCATTAACATATATGGTGTAGAGCCGGGGGCCAAGAAGCGAGCCTTGAGGGACTCCATAGCGTACATAGTCAGTGACAGACCGGCAATTATTTACTTCAGTAAATTGGCATCTATCAGTCAGATAGCTCATTAGCCATTCATGAAGAGATCCTGATATTCCAATGGCGTATAATTTATACGATAAAATATAATGGGGAACAGTGTCAAAAGCTTTTTGGAAATCTATAAAAACTGCTCCAACTGTCATATCATTGTCAATTGCTGTCTTCCATCCTTCAGTCATTGAGGTAAGCATTCCTTCCGTCGTATTTGGTCGCCTATCCAAGTACGAACGCCACTGGACAGAGCTCAACTTTGATGAGCGGACGAGACGTGGTGCTGTCCTTGTGGTATAGTGACTCTGGACGCATTTTTTTAATTTAGAAAAGGTAACAAAGAGATAAAAATCACTGATATTGGCTGGGAAAATAAAGAGCGAGAAAATGAGAGGAATGAAAATGAGAATTATTACGTACTTGCTTTTGGTGATCGGACAAGAAGCAGGGATTGAGAAGCGTTACTTTAATTCTTTATTATTGTCTCGGTCTCTCGGACGAGGATAACTCGGTCTCTCGCACCGATAACTTACGAATGGGGGAGGCAAGTTTTTCGATGGTTACATGAGCGCAGGTTCCAAGTAATTTTCCTCCAAGAGGTTTATAGTTCACGAAATCTAGAAAGGGTATGGTCAGCCGAATGGGGAGGCAAGGTGTTTTATTTCCACGGAACAAAACACAGTAGTGGCACTCTTATTTTTTTCAATCCATCCCTTGATGTTGAAGTGGAAAACTATGAAACTGAACAAAAAGGTCGACTAATTATTTTGCGCGCTAAAATCGACGAATTCAGGTTTATTTTTATCAATGCTTACGCTCCGAATGATCAAAAAATGCAGTTAGAATTCTTTGAAACTTTGAAATTACGCCTGCGAAAGTATGCCGAGCCGACGAGAACATTATAATAGGAGGCGACCTGAATTGTTGTTTAACACCAGAAGACAAACAAGGAGGCCCACCTACGGAGCAAAAACAACTAATTGATTCCATTCTCAATTTATGCAATTCTTTCAATCTAGTGGATAACTGGAGGAAACTTCACCCTAATGAGTCATTATTCACCTGGCATCAGAACGCATCAGCAATTCAATGCAGGCTCGATTACTGGTTGGTGTCAAAACATCTGCTCACACAAGTGAAAGAATGTACCATTACTCTGGTTTCGTTTTCTGACCATTCAGCTGTATCGTTCAATATACAGTCAGACGATTTCATTAGGAGAGGTCCTGGTTTCTTCAAATTCAATAACTCACTTCTAAATGATCATTGTTTCGTCGAGGGGTTGAGTAAAAGTATTCCAGAGTACAAGGAAAAATACAGCTATTTGCAGGATAAAAGGCTATACTGGGACATGCTGAAAATGGAAATTAGAAGCTTCACAATAAGTGTTGCAAAAAAATCGCAAAAAAAAAAAAGAATGAAGAGGCTGCGTTACAAAAACAATTCTCATCACTACACAAATTAATGTGTGCGAACCCTGGACAGGAGACTATAGCAAAATGTTATGAGGTAAAACTGAAACTTGAACAGATCTCAATGCACAAAACAGAAGGCGCCAGGATTAGAAGCAAAGCAAGGTGGTGCGAGCAAGGAGAGCGTAGCACTCGTTATTTCTTCAACCTCGAGAAACGAAATCGTTCCAATAACTACATTACAAAACTAAAAGTTGGTGATAGCACTCTGGTTACCCCAGCTGAAATTGAAAGTTTTTTGAAAGCCCGACACTTCCAAAATTGACCGCACAACTTGCCGACACTTGTGACGGTTTCTTAACAAAAGACGAGTGTCATGCCTCTTTAAAAGAATTTTCTAAGGGTAAGTCCCCTGGCACGGACGGCTTAACTGCCGAATTTTACCTGAAATTTTGGGAGCTGTTAGGACAGGAATTAGTCGACAGTGTCAATTACGTCTTCGAGATCGGCGAGCTTTCGATTTCGCAAAAAAGAGGAATAATTAGCAAGCACAAGTAAATTTATAGACCACACGTGCACGAAGTTCTCTAGGGACAGAATCCTTCACTGAAAAAAGATTTCTTAATTCAAACGTGGTAAACACTAACTTGATGTCAAGATTATTACAATAGCGATTAACAAGGCGACGTATTTTGCTTTGAGCTACAGTAGAAAAACTGCCTAAATGTGGTCTATAAATTTACTTGTGCTTGCTGTAATGCTTGCTATATCGGCGAAACCGGTCGTCATTTTTCCACACGCGTCCGTGAACATCTCTCTTCAGACAAGTCTTCACATATCTTCAAACATTTACAAAACTCAGAAAGTTGTCGTCAATCTTGCTCTGCGGATTGTTTCGAAATCCTTGATTCCGCCCCTACTAAATTTCAGCTTAAACTTAAGGAGGCTATGCACATAAACTGGGAAAAACCTAATTTAAACCAGCAAGTTCATCACGTCAATCTGACACTTACGCTTTAGGCTTAATATTCTTTCCAACACTTTGTTATTCACTCAAATATGTAATTTTTTCTTTGTCACTTAATCATAATTAATTATGTATGCATGTTTCGCCTAGTTGTTATATAGTCCTAACGGTTTTTTTCAAATATTCTTTAACTGACGATGATGTTCGTAGCATCGAAACATGTCTTCTAAATTTAAATTTAAAAATGTCGTAACCTTCTTAAAGATAAAAATAAGGTGTTTCTAGATAACTGGAGACCGATCTCTCTACTAAACACAGATTACAAAATTGCCCTCAAGGCAATCGCTGCCAGAATTGCGGAAGTACTTCCCAGCCTTATTCATGGAGACCAGACCAGTTACATTAAAGGCCGCTTTATCGGACAAAATGTACGCTTAATCGCGGATATTATTGAATGCACGGATATGTTAGATATCTCAGGCATAGCATTGTTTCTAGACTTTAAAAAGGCCTTTGACAGTTTAGAATGGAGTTTTATTATAAAGGTTCTAGAAACTTTTGGATTCGGCGCGCCTTTAATACAATGGGTTAAGATTTTTTACAAAAACATCCAGAGCTGCGTTATTAACGATGGCTACGCAACGCCCTTTTTCGAATTACAACGAGGCGTTAGACAGGGGTGTTCGCTTTCCGGTATACTCTTTGTCATTGCTGTTGAAATTTTAGCAAATTCAATAAGAGATTACCAGTCCATAAGGGGTATAAATATTAAGGGAAACGAGTATAAGCTTTCACAATATGCAGACGACACCTCCTGTTTCGTGCGTGACATAGATTCAGTTGTAAAACTTGTTGAGAAATTAAATGCTTTTAAAAGTTATTCGGGATTGGAACTAAACAGATCAAAAACAGAGGCAATGTGGTTGGGAAAAGACAATCCACAACCCACAAATCTCTTTGGCATTAACTGGCCTCCGAAGTGTGTGTGTCTGGGCGTTTGCTTCTCTCGCGACTCGGAAATATCCGCAAAAAAAAGAAAATACCCTTCGATCTATTACATCACGTGGGTGGTCCACTGCTGTTCGAATGTAATTTCTCTGTAAAAACTTTGCATGAATTGTCCTTCCTTCTACTTTTTTACCGCGACGTCTTGAATGCTTGGGAAGAGATTATCAGGCGCACTCCCACAACAAAGAAAGAAATAGAAAATGAGATCTTATGGAACAATCACTTTATCACAATCGGCGGAAAATCCATTTTTTTATCGACAATGGTATAATGCCGGAGTAAAGACCGTATCAGATATTCAGTAGACGAAGAAGGAAATTTTCTGTCCTTCCCTGAATTTAGGAACAAGTATAAAATGAAAACAAACTTTCTGCGTTATTTTGGGTTGTGCAACGCCATCCCAAAACACTGGAAAAAAGCCCTTAGCCGCGACTTTGAAAACGAATTGGTAACTACGGGACAGTCTGCGACACATCCTTTAAATATTTCATTTTGGACTTGTCAGCAAGCACGCTCACTTTACGTCTCCAAAACGTTCCAAAAATCTACATCCAAAGCTCGTCTAACTAAGGCCGGTTTTACTGATCAGAGCATCGAGGCGTTATACATTCTCCCATTTAAAGTGACCAAAAACATAAAACTCTCGATGTTCCAATTTAAAATTAACCACTATATTCTTTATACTCGTGACAAACTTTTTAAAGCTAAAATTACCGAAAACGATGAACGCCAATTGTGTGGTGTAAGCCAGACCTTAGAGCATCTGTTCGTAGAATGTCGACACGTCCATTCTTTCTGGAACCTTTTTGCCTCTTGGTGGAATTCTTGTAACTTGCCGAAGGTAGCTCTGACGAACAATGCTAAAATATATGCACATCACCCCGAGAAGCGATCTTTTCGCGCTGTCAACCTGTGCCTGATAGTAGCCCGTTACTACATCTATACTGCAGCTAAAGAAAGTGAATCTTACAGCATAACAGCATAACTATTGTTTAAGAGTAAATTATCCACGGAGTCACCAAGCATTCGAGCATCTGTGAGCTTTCTTGTAGTCTAGTTTTCTATATTTTGGGGGCGTTTCTAATAAAACAATTATTCCAGTTGCGCTTGTTAAATATGAGATGATTATAGCCAACGAGGCGCAACTCCTCGTTGGCTACGTATCATCTCATATCCAACGCGCACTCGTGAAATAATTGTAAATAGCCTCCATTTGGCGCGAAAATATGCTAGGATATTTGTCCGCGGACATTATCTGTTCCGAGAAGCGAACAGTTTTCCGAGAGCGTAGCCTCGAGGAACAGATAACAATAATTCCATGAGTGCGCGTTGGATATGAAATGATACATAGCCAACGAGGCGCATAGCGCCGAGTTGGCTTTAATCATCTCATATCTTACAATATAATTTAGCTATAATTTCCAAGTATACAAGTGTACCGAATTTAATAAAACAATTATTCCATTCGCGCTTGTTGGATATGAGATTGGTTGTAGCCAACTCATATCCAACGCGCGCTCATTTAGTCTAGTAGCTTAATGCAAAATTTGAGCCGGATCGTGACAAAGTGGACAAAAGTGCCAAACTTTGTCTACAGTTTCCTTGGGATATGCGTATTAAATCTGAGATGGTGCCCAAGAAAGAAACTTCCTGTTACCGTATAAAATGGGAAATATTTTTCAGCATTGCCCTACTGTGCTTGGTAGCCGGGCGTTTTCTTAAAATAGTATTTGCGACAGTTTTGAAGGGTAAAATGGCTGAAAATCAATGCAAGGATTTTGTTGATTTTCCTAACATAAAAAATACGTTTCAAAATTGCCTGGTTACCAAGCTATTGTTGTTTTTCAAACGAGTCCTTTAAAAAGTTTTTTGGGCGATTAAAAGGATATATAGTGAACTGGAGGATTTCAGTGAAGATTTTATCGCGATGGTCTTCTAAACGGGAACCCAACAGACGGGAACCCAACAGCCATCCTCTTTCTTGCAGCCAAACCTATCAGGGGATGGGATAGGCTCCTTCGCAGCCGCTCGGGCCGGAGTCACGCAACGCTCCCCGTCCCCACGTGGGGACGGGGAGCGTTGCGTGACTCCGGTCCGAGCGGCTGCCAAGGCGACTAGGGGTGGGATGTTCTGCTGGTGATCGTCGCTGGTAGCCCAAATCCCAGCTTGATATATTGATCTTTTTACATGTTGGAGGAGTGCATCCTTAAAGGAAGAGAAAACAGATAATAACGAATACTTTAAGTGAGAAGAGCTGATAAAAACAGAAAAACACCAAATTCTGACTGGTCACCTACGAAAGCTTAGAAAAACGGGAAATGCCATTCAAAATTTGCAAGAGCTGAATGCTTACGAAAAAGATCACACAAAGAGCTGTTATTGTATCTGAAAGGTGTACCGTTTTGGCAATGGTAAAAAATTGTTGATAAAAAGCAATCACAGGTATCTGGCCTGGATAGTGTTATGGCATCTCGTATCACATCCATACCATGCTTGACCATGGCCGGTGTCGCTGCTTTTTGTTTATAAAAAAAGCGACAGTAGTGCTCGTACTACTGCAGGGGAATGCTGCTGACTATCTTGACGTATAGTTGAATGATACGCTGCCTGGGCTATCTTGTCTGTCGATGTCAATGTACCTTGAAGTTTCTGCTGGCTATGCTCCGGCCAGGCATTCTCTTGGGCAATAGCTGGATCTAGATCCAGTTATCCTCGAAAGAGGATAACTGGTTAGTTATAGGAGCTGAAACTGTAGTTGCTGTCAGGGAAACAGGAGGTATGTTTCCGTAACTCTCGGGAAGGCGATGCTTCTGGTTTCCTGTAAGAGGAACCGTCCAGGGAGGTCGGCAATCACCAGGCTTACCTTGGGTTGGGAACAAGAAGATCCTAATAGAGTTTCCATGAAACGATGATGAGGCTGTTGTTGAGCTTGGATTGTGGTCGATATTATCCAGAGCATCAACAAAAAACAGTCCTTTCCTCAAATTTGAAGGGCAGACGCAGTTGTCTTCCTCGAACCGTTCGCTGACTGATTTTGCGAGTCCCAGCTGGTATAACCTTGTTATCAATGTTTTGCTCCTTGTTAAAGAATGGTTGTTGAAGCCAATGTAGAGTGGGAATGGTGGTTCTCTAGCTGCTACATGTCCTGGTTTTAAAGAACTGGACTCCGATGGCCGTTTCTTAATATGGAATATGATTGTCTGACAGACGGTGCGCGTGAGGCAAGCCTGAGATTCACAGTGATTCTGATCTTCTAGGTTAAGGTCGTTGATTATCATTGATACAAGGGCCTTGAGACTTGTTGGTATTGACTTTTCCTGGCACTCTAATGGGAAACACCCCGCGACACTGAAGCCTTTATGCTCAAGAATATCCTTCCTGACAATCGATGCAACCTTAACAAGATTGTTAGCATCATCAGAACTGTCTCGCTTCTTTAAGGCATCCTTTAACAAACTGTGCATTGCATCTTTAAAAACAATGACAACATGTTTCCCATTCTGCGTTTTAAGCCGTGTCTTGTTTATTTGCTTCGGAATTCCGAAGTCTTCTAGGAGTGCTTCATACATTGAATGGGGTGCAGAAAGGTTAAACAACATTTTCCCTTCCTCGACACTTGTCTCAAGGTACGTTGTACGCTCATCAAATGCCCGGGATTCATTCATCATCTCATTCAGGCTATCTTCATCCATGTTACCCTTCTTCCTCTTTAACGAACGGTGATTGTTCCTAAACTTTGTCAAACAACCAATATAGTACTGTGCTTCGATTGCTACAAGGTCACCCCCATGTCTCGAATCTTCTCATGATCCACGGTCAGAGATGTAAAATCATGGAGAATTTCGTCTGAGTCTTTCTTACAAAAGATACACACTTCATTAGTCTTACTTGCTTGTCTGCTCTTGGAATTCCTCCGACTCCCTGAATTGTCTTCCTCTGATTCTCTCTTTCTATTTGCTGACTGTCGCTCCTTAGCCTTCTCGAGTTTAGATGTAGTAAATTTCAAGCGGCAGGACTTGCGCCACGAGAACTTGTTAGCAAACAATAATTCTACAGTTGTTCTGCTCAACTCCAACTTCAGCTCCACAGGTAAATAACTTTGCTTTTGAAACTCAACAGCATTTTCTGGGAAATATCAATATCCGTCAATCGAGTTTGCATTCAGAGGGCATTTCAAGAGAGTTTCACTTATTTTCTGACATATTATACACCGATTCCAGAAAAAGTCCATTGTTAAAACATCCTGATTAAAGCCTAAAGAAATAAAACCAACAAATTGTTAGGAACTAGCAGTAATCAAAGATTATGAGAGTGCGTTCGACGCCGTTTAACTTTTATACAGATACCTTAAATGATTTCCCTAGCTGACTTTCAACCTCTAAAAAACAACTTTTTTCATCAACAACCGGAGTTTTAAAGAAAGATATTTCAGTGACAAATTCCATGCCATTCTGATTGAACAGGTCTCGGTACAAACTACGTTGCGTGGCGGCCCCAGGTTTAATAGGACTAAAATATTTACATCAGCCTTCAGATTTCGTGCTAAATATTCTCACATTATAAACTTGTAATTTGTAAAATTATATTTTTTACGAACATTATTCTAAGCAGGAAGCTCAAATATAAGTACACATTTGCAATCGCGTACTCGTTTATCGTAAACAAACTCCGTGTGACTGATTCGAGTATTTCCGCTGGCCTGATACAAAGTATTCAGTATTTACATTTCCGTTCCCTGGCTCAGGTTCACTCTTACGCATCTTATAAAATAAACAAGTTCCTCGTGAGCCCGAACGAACGTTTAAATAACATCATACTATTGAATATAATACTACTCAGCTTCAAAATCCCACGGCAAAATTATCCATCGCTACCTCTGTGATCGAGAGCCCATGGAAAGAAAGTCCAAAGTCTACATGGCCTGCTCACCTTCTCACATGTTCGTCACATGTATTATCACATCTCTCAGTTACGGTACCAGTTTACTGGCCGTGACCATAGTTAATAAATAGTTAATGACAAGCCCCTGCAAAAATTAGGCGGCCATTTTCGTGCCCTTACAGGAATGTACGTTTTCCAGACAATAACCTTACACAGGACAACCAACTCTGCAGAGTCACAGGCAAAAATTAGGATTGCGTTCGACGAAGTCGAACGCAATTAATAACAGCTCTATTATCTTGCATATTTAGTATTAATTAAAAATGGCATCGAAAACCCAAACCATCTTCTGTTTCACGTTTTTGTATCCTTCATAGCTTCAAAGCTGACTCTTTAACTAATTCGCGGGAAGGGCTTGTCTAAAAATAAACCTACTTGCGAAAACGCCGTTTCACATACGCTGTATGGAAGTTGCACGCTCCGAGTGATGGGCGCCTGCTCTTTCCTATTTCAGAGATCGATCGATCATTTTCCGTTTAGACCAAATTCTAAATAATGAAACCAACTAGACACTTTTAACACCTTACGTCCGCATCGATGAACAACTCGTTTTTCCTTTTAAATTGAACAACCCAACACACACAATAAAAACAAACAAAACTATTACTTAGCAGACCAACGAAGTAACATTTTTTACAATGAACTCGCTGAATTAAAACGATATTTCCACCATAATACTTACAGTCTCAATAATGTAAGTAAGTAAGTAGGTAAAACCTTTATTTAAGTGTCAATGTATTTAGCCTGAAGAGACTAATTGGGGACACTATAATAAAATACACTTAAATATTTACACGAAAATGATTAAATATATATATATATATATATATATATATATATATATGTATGTCTGGATTTATGAAAACAGTGCTAAAGAACTCGATTTTACCTTGTTTTGACTGCTCTTTTAGGCCACCTAGGAGGACGTAAAGGGGGAAAAAGGGAAAGGACGGCAAGAAAAGCAAGATAAACGAGTGGAGAGGGAGAAAAAAGACTGACTTTCCTTTTCATTTTTATATCGTCGACTTTGGAGATAGTTTCTGGCCAGAAAAAAACGCCAGCCTTTAAAACCGGTCCGGAAAATGCCAGCCTTTAAAATCTAAAAACTAAAATATTTCTATTGGCTACAAAGATTACAGCAATTGCTGTTATTTATTACAATCTCGTCAAGGTTCAGTTTTCTTATTTTGTTTAAGAAGACACGTAAACTTGGCGAGTCCCTTTGATTTTCGGTAAGTTTTGACCATAAAAACGGCCCGAGATATCTAACAGAGTGCTTCCCATAACGTATAGTTTCAAAACGTGGTAATACAAAGTCACTATTCCGTAGCGAGTGTGTAGAGCCTTTGCGGACAAATAGTTCAGAAACGCAGTCTGGTACAAGACCATGTTTGACTTTGTACATAAGTACTGTGATATCCTGAAGCCGTCTATTATATAAAGAAGGTATGTCAGCCCGCCTTAGAGTTCTTCATGTGTAGCAGAGTGGGACCGATATATTACCCTTAGAGCTCGTTCTTGTATTCGTTCTAACTTTCTTTTGTCAGATGATTTGCAAAAATGCCAGGTTAGATGGCAGTAAGTTAAATCTGGCAGTATAAAAGATTTATACAGTAGTAGCTTGGCCTTGCAGGGTATTAAGTTCCGAAGACGTGAGAGTACTCCGACTTTCTGGCTTGCCTTAATACATAGTTTGCTAATATGCTCAGTGAAATTTAGATTTTCATCTATATGAACTCCTAGTAGTTTAATTAGTTCTGTGTTCGCAATATCTAGATCATTTATACTCAGCGTTTTATCGCTCTTGTCCTTATCGAGTTTTCGTGGACTGATGTTTAGAGACTGGAACTTGTCTGGATTGGCCAGTAGAAAATTATTCGAATACCATGACAATGCTTGCTGGCCCTGTGTTTTCATTCTGCATCGTACCATTTCATGTTCCCTTCCTTTGACATACATTTGATGGTCATCAGCATACATTGTTAAATTTACGTCTTTAACATGATCTGACATATCGTTCTGGTAGATGTTCCATAGACAGGGACCGAAAGACGATCCTTGAGGGCATCCCTGTTCCATCTTTATCCAGTCACTGGTGGCGCCGCATGTTTTTACTCGGTTTAGTCTATCCGCAAAAAATGATCGCATAAGGTG
>CM042746.1:8544468-8546968 GCA_022496165.2 Catalaphyllia jardinei
ATATACGTAATTGGCCACTCCCCCTCGGGGCTTTTCAGGACCAATGCAAACAAACAATGATAAATTAATATTCAAATAAACATAACAGGTTAAGAATCCCAACTGGCGGGATGCAGACCAGTTGGCTATTTACAAGCGTAACCGAGAAGTTGAACTCGGGGCTTCCGAGAACAACATCAGCAAGCGGTCAGAACGGGATTTGAACCCGCCACCTACGGATTTCAAATCCACCGCTCTAACCACTCGGCCACGCTGCCTCCCTATAAATACAGAAAAGGGAGGTCTTTGTAAAACGTAATCGTTAGAGCAAAGCTTTGAAGGTCAAAATTTTCTTATCTTGACCAATGGGAGTGTTGTTTGGCCTGTCAACCATTTCTATATCAAATATAGCTATTGAAGAGTTGGTTTTCAGAAGTCTTAAGGCTACGCCTTTGATAAAGCCCTCCTGACGCGTGGAGGGTGGCAGGAAATGAAGTGTGTATATTGGAAAGTTTCTGTCGGTTTGAAGTGCGTGCGCACGTCGAGAAGGGATTCCTTCTTTAATCTTTTGCCCTTATATACGCATGTATCCAGAGAGTTATTTCTGTATCTGAAATTTCAGCCGTGAATTTTATGGTCGGACTACAACAATACCATCGTAATATAAAGCAAATGGTGTCGCGTGACTGGTTGAACTCATCGCCTCATAAACTCTCAGGAAGCAGTTGAAACATTGGGATCTACATCTCAGTTTACTACATCGTGAAACAAACATGTGATTATTGCAGTATTTGCTATGATGAATCGTGAGCCACAGCCTCTTTCTGGGCATATGAATATGGTATCTTGGCTCCTTTGTTTTAATGACAGCGGATAAAATAAGAGTCGATTTATGTTGAATTTCGTGATTAGTGAAATTTGTTAAAACTGTGCGTGACTTGTGAATTCTGTTAAACTTTGTGCGTGAAACGGGATCATGACCCACCCTTTGTCACCCTCTAGGTAGGCTTTTAAGTTTGCCTTCAAAAATCTTTATCTTTCATTACCTATGGGTATTCTCTGATCACACCTTTTAGATTGTCACTGTTAGGTATTAATTTTTCCTAAAAAAGAAAATACATGTACATGAAATGTTATGCCCTAGGCACTCACCAGATAGCTGATCAAGATGTACAATGTACACCACGTCAACATTCACAACTCTTTTTACTTCTATTGTAACTTTTGTTTTGTAACTTTTGCAGAGTCATTTTCGCTCACTTGAAGACAGGACTTCCACATTAGGTGGTAATTTGCCTCTGGAAGCTCTATGAACTTACAGGGAATGATAACAATTAAGTCGTGACTAATTATAGCAAATGAGGTGTTCAAATGTCAGATTTTAATGTCAAGTTGGCAACTCTACATGTGGAATAGTGTTCTGTATATTAATTAGTTTATTTCTTGTTGATTTAACACCCAATTTTGTTCTATTACACTTTTTGTGTATAACATAAGACTTGTATAATAGTTATGAATCTGAGTATTGTGTATACAGATATCCTTGAAATACACTGGGAGTGATTTTGACCTAAGATTGAAAGAGACAGTGCTAACAAGAAAATTGCTAATTTGTTTAACGTCTAATAAATTCAGTTTTCGAAAAAAGTGTACACGAGGGAGCTTTATATGATGAAAAAGTTTTAACTCGTAATGCCTTCTTTTCAAAGACAATTGGACAATGCATTATTGGATATAAACTCCACTCTGAAAACCACAGTTCCCCAACTGATGCTGAATTGGACAGTGTGAATAAAAATAACAGTTATGTCAGTACAATGCTTGCATTACATTTGTGTGTATACCGGTGAATATATATTAGTTGGGCAAAATTTATATGCGAGGCTGAATGTCAGCCCTCATAAAGTGGCCGCCTGTCACTTACCTAATGATTGCTGCTCATAAGTGGTTCAACAAATTTTTTTTCTGTTGTAGGAATGGTTTACTTTTCCCTAGTGGACCTAGACATAGTATTCACACTGTGAAACATAACATCACATTTCTTTCTTTGCAAATGTGCAAATTCATCAACATTCATATCAAGCAATGTGCAGAAAGTTTCTATTGATTAACAACCCAGAGCAGGAACCCAGAGGCCATAGGTTTGACTCCTAATAACTATGGGAGAACCTCCGATATTTTTCTGGGTACTGGTACAGCAATATTTCATTTATGTAAGTTATATCACATGGCTGTGGCACAAGCTGGAAACACATTAAAACAGAATCCACTAGAAGTTCGAGTAACAACTGGACGAAAACTTTGTGCAGGATTATTTACATTGAATTGTAAACTTCTGTATGACTGGATTAAATATCTTTTCAAAAAGAAATAATTTTTAGCAACATCAATAGTCAAAAACAAATGTTGAACTTCGTATGAAACACTTGAAAGTACTGATGAAATGAAACTGATGATGAAATTTTATCTACAGGTGTTTCCACAATTTCTCTGAACTTTGAAATCTATTTTCTCTTGTTCC
>CM042746.1:8549468-8554993 GCA_022496165.2 Catalaphyllia jardinei
AAGGCCAAGAAGCCCTTGCAAGTCATTCAATCCTGCCAAAGATGAATTGTGGTTCTGCTCAGTTCCACTGGGTCATAATCCGCTTAAAAACATACTCCGCGGTATGACCTCAAGAGCAGGAATACAGCCGTATTTGACGAATCACTCGATCAGGGCAACCACTGTGAAGGTTTATCAGCAGCAAATTACAAGAGGCGATCACCAAAGTGATCAAGTGCAAGTATTGAGGGTAACAGCAACACTCCTACATTCCACCAATTCAAAGCGATCTCTAACGCGATTGCTGACTTTGTGGATTCAGGCTGCTCTTCGGCAGATCCATCAGCTTCTCTTGTTGCTGAGAGCACTAGAATGACAGCTGCGTCATCCTCCATTCATTCAACGTTTGCATCTCCGGATGAAAACAACGCTACAAAATCCGTTGAAATTCAACAGTCACAAAAGAACAGACAACATCTTGTTCGTGGCTTGATTCCAGGTGGGGAACCATTTAAGGATTAAACTGGACTGTTTCTTTGAATATCGTGTCAGATCCAAAAAAACATGTAAGTTAGTGAAAACTATCGAACTTTTGAAGTCGTTCGTTTTATTTCACTTCGTGTTCCTTCAAACTGACTTACCGTATCATGCGACTTTGTGAGCGTGAGTGTCCATCGCACAGCGCGCGAATTTTTTTGTCCGACCATTTGTCGGTATATTGTCACAAATAAAGTTATTCTTTGGTCCGCTAGTTATTCAGCTTTGTGTGATATATATTAAAACAATTATTAAACTCAGTGTCGGTGAAAGTGGTGGATATTTACCTCCACTTGATGAATAATTGTCAATTAGTGAGTGCAGATGGACAGGAGCCGGGAGACGGAAGATAACATCAGGACAGACAGTGAACCCCGGTGAGCAAACGGATCATTACAGCTAGATTCTACTCCCGCTTCAGGAGGCTGTCAGTGATCCAGGTCTACGCGCCACAAAACGAGAGGGAGAAGGAAGAGAAGACAACTTCTATAAAGAACTGCAGCAGACGATAGACGGATGTAACAGAAACGATATTGTGATAGTGATGGGCGACTTTAACGCTAAGGTGGGAAGAGACAACGAGGGACGCAAGAGTTGCATAGGGAGACATAGGATAGGAGACAAGAACGACAACGGAGAGAGGCTATGCAATTTTAGCCTGGTCATCCCGGGAACATTGTTTCAACACAAAAATATTCACAAGACAACATGGTTCTCAGCAAACGGAAGAGTGAAGAATCAGATTAACCATCTTTTGATCAGTAGGCAGTTGAAATCTGCATTCCTTGACATTAGAGTGCAGAGGGGGCGCCGATGTCAATAGCGATCACTACCTCGTCAGGACTAAGTTACGGCTGACACTCGGCAAATATGCCAACATGAAAAGTTCAAGCCCAGGTTCACCGCGAACAGACTCTCAGAGGCACAAAACGGATGTACTGTGAGGCAGTGAGGCGGAGGTGAAAGGAGAACAGAGTAGGGGAGAGAGAAAATGTAGAGGAGTTGTGGGAGCCTCAGAGGAAAGCATTCGTGGAGTTAGCGGAGGAGGCCCTTGGCTCTCAACAACAACAACTTTTATTTATACTATTCTGGTACAAGAAAAAGAAAAGAGGGAAAAAAACAAGTATAGAAAACAAAATAATAGAAGATTTATTGCTGTATATACAAGTCTATGAATCAGTGTGCAGCAACCAAAGTAGCAAAGCTTTAGAGTTGGCTGCTCCTTACTTTCAAATAACGAAAGACTAAAGACTAAACTAATGCGCAAATATTATGAAAATAGTATGGAGATGTTGCATTAATAATTACTTACAGAAAAGTCGGAAAACAAGAACAGTTATGATTACAAAGTAACTTAGTTGGAAATTCAGAACTACTGTATGACTGACATTTGAGAATATGTCAAATAGGCAAGAGCAAACCTTGGATAAGCCAGCGAACGTGGATGGTGATAAACGAAAGGAAGGAAATCAAGGCCAAGCAAAACAGCACCAAGTTAGAGAGGATACGGAACAAGATCAGGTAGCACTACAGGCAGAAAGATAAGGAGGTGAAGAGAAGCGTGAGAGGGGATAAGAGGAAGTGAATGACAGAGAGGTCCCAGGCAGCAGTAGAGAATGGGAGAGCTATGGAGTTGTACGACATCACCAGACAACTGAGTAGTAGGGGGCCGAGGACGACAGCATAAAATTACCAACAAGGATGGAAAACGTCTCAAGAGCAAGGAGGAAAGGCAGGCAAGGTAGAAAGCGCACTTTCAGGTACTCTTAAATAGGAAGGCACCACCAAACCCACCGACGGATGAGGAAGTGGAGGAGGGGGCGTGGACATCGACACGGAACCACCAACAGAGGAGGAAATTAAGAGGGTGGTGCAAACTCGTAAGAATGAGAAGGCACCAGGAATCGACCAGATAACAGCAGAACTGTTGGAGGCTGATACACAAAGCACCTGCGTGGAACTCAGGTACCTCTTCGACCTGATTTGGGAGGGAGAGAAACTGAAGGAGCAGTGGCATGGAAACAGGGCCTGATCTGCAAGATTCCGAAGAAAAGGAATCTACATCAATGTGGAAACTGGAGAGTGGTGACGCTGCTACCTATAACTAGCGAGGTGCTGGAGAAGATTCTGATCAGCAAAATACAAGGCGGTGTGGACCACAGGCTGAAGAGAGAGCAGGCAGGGTTTTAGACCAGGAAGAGGCACAATCGAGCTGATCTTCATCCTACATAACTGTACATAACACCCTCGAACAAGTTGACGAATGGAATGCAACCATGTATTTTCATTTTGTCGACTTCGAGAAGGCGTTCGACTCGGCGTACAGAGAGAGCCTGTGGAGAATAATGAGAACATATGGAATTCCAGACAAATTGATAGGACAGGTGAAGACGCTGTATGACGGATTCACATGCGCAGTGATCGATGAAGGAGAAATAACGTAGAGATTCAGGTAGGTTTCAGGTGGGTCAATATTCCCCAGTACGGCCCTCTCGCTCGGTTAGTAAGAGGTTATTATTTTTCATTTCATTATTTACTGGTAAGGGAGGCAGTAAATCACCAATTTTAAAATTTAGGGTACATTCAACATTTACAGTTTTTGATGTTTAGTTTTTCTCCTAAACCATCTTCAGTACGTAACCTGGTGTAAGGCAACAGTGGCCAACTTAACCTATGCCATAAATTATGTGAAGCAGCAGGTGACATCAGATATTTTTCTCATACTTCTAAAATTGATTAGTCACCAAGAGGAAACCATTTTGTCTGGTCATACATAAAGTAAATATAAAGGGCAAATTCTTCAGCATTTAAACAGATGATCAAAAAAAGAAAGCAATAGACGATTTTTCCATAACAGTAGGCCAGTTAACACAGAACTCTTACGCAAGTCACTCTTTTATAACATAAGTTTGCCTGCTCATCTGGCATTGGTCTACAAAAATAAACCCCACATCTACACCGCCACTGGGGAGTGTTTTCAGGTGGGTCAGGTTCTTGTTCATCAGCAGTAAGATTTCTCGCAAAATCGAGGCTACCTCTTCCCATGCTTAGCAAAGTGATCAATAACTGGTCTTTCGTTCCCACACTTAGACTGGATACATAGGCCTACAATGTACAATAATCCGGCAAAGTGAGCTCTTTCACACAGAAATTTAACGTCCTGGGCTATTAGGATATCTGTAATGAAAATGTGGACTAAAGTATAGGTGGCAGATCTAGGGGAGGGCCCCCTTTTATTTTTATATTTTAGCTTGAGGTCTGGATCCGCCACAGAGTATGTTCAGTTCTACCAAGTGATGCAGAAAGAGAAACAAAAATGAGGTTATAAAACGAAACGAACATAAAGCTTTTAACAACGTGTCATAGTATGACAGTGATGAAAAAATAGAAATGTACGTGTAGTTTATTCTACCGTTGTCTCCGTTTCTGCGTTTCTGGTTTCTTGTTGGAATCGATCGGCACCATGGCCAACTGGTTCGCCAACGACATTCTCCGTGTTGCTTGCCTAGCACGGAATAAAAGAAATAAATCACTTATCCCGTACAACAGTTAATGTGGCGAGAATCAGCACAATTTTTCAATGGATCCAACCCAATTTGTCTTACCTTATTTTTGGCATTTTCGTTTATCACACGTACATTGCTCGCAGCAACTTCTGTTAGCCTCTCGACACTTGCACGCTCCCCTGCCCTTTTTCTTGGCACATTGCCCTTTACAACTACACTTTGTTTGAAGGGTAACTAATTGAGCAATTCCATCCTATTTTTGATAGATAAGTGAATATGAAAACAATTCTAATTAAGCTCCAGGCTATCGAAAACACAGGGAAATGAGAATTTTTCTTAAACCTCTTCAATCTCAACGTCTTCGTCTTCCTCCATAGCACTGTTATCCGCTACTATTGAGCCTTAGGCGTTGACTCTTTCGCCTAAATTTCTCTCCTCCAGAGAATCTTCCAATAAAGACACTGACGAACTCATATCGTGCTATGATGACCAACAAGCGCAGGAAATATTCAAGCTTTGGCGACCACATCAAATGGCGCCTCGTCCTAGTGTTTATCAAAACAACAATAGACGCGCGCAAAGCATATTGGTCCGTCATGGGTCTTTAAGTTTCGTATTAAAAATAGTCTTCCTGGAAGAATTTCTAAATTAAGCTGACCCACAATAACTTTAATATAAAGCCATATAACCTGCAGTCAGGCTTCCTTTTTGCTTATGGATGTGACGTAACATCCATGAGCTTAGTGGGCAGTCGGATGGCGATCACTCACTCACTCGATTCTGATTAATTTATTCATTAAAGTTTAATTAAACACTTTTTTTACCTACCTCCCCCGCTAAGTATTGCTTTTGTCCCAAGCACTTCTTAGCGTATGTTTGGCTTGTTTATCAGGGTACTAGAGAGGGGTAAATTTGTGTGCAACAAAATGGCGGAACTCATCATGGAGGTCGAAGAGTCAGTCGAAGAGTCGGTCGAAGATGGTTTTTCGTTCGATCTGTATACAGGAATTCCTTCGTGGATTGGAAATCGCGAAGTTGTTACGCTAAGGAACAGTAGCTGCTACAAATCGACGTCGCAATCCTTAAAGCCCGGGTAAAAGCGACTTGAATGGAAATCTTGAAAGCTACGATGTCTATCGACAGCAGTCCGGAGGAGGGATGAAATGAATGCCGTGTCATCTGGAGGCCAAGGTATCGTTGTTTTTTTTCTCTTTAAAAATATGCTATAAGAGCACTTTTTGAGTACTCAGATTAATATAGATTCTTTCGCTCGGAAACTGCTCGATTCTGAGAATATTCGCATGACAAAGCACATGGTTTTCTAATCGTTCGCCATTTCGTGTCATTGTTGGGTGTTGTTTTTACGGAATTGACTTCTTTCTGTTCAGTTAGCAATTTATATTATCGGTACATATGAATGTTGTGCCGCGTAGCACTATGAACACAAATGATGTAACAGAGAATTAACTCTGAAGTGTAAATTTTAGTGCTAATTTAACCCAT
>CM042746.1:8555093-8596675 GCA_022496165.2 Catalaphyllia jardinei
TTACCAGACATTCAAAACATCATTAGGAGACACTTTCATTTATTAAGGGTGCGTTCCTTTGGGAGGATCCGGATCCGGATTTCTGATCTGTGGCGTTCCTTTCAAGCAAATCCTTTTTCAGATCAGTGATCTGTCGAATCCACTCTGGACAAGGATTCATCGGATCACTGATCTGAGTGATCTGAACACGGATCATCGGATCAATGATCCGGCGCGTTTCTTTGGGTAATGGATCCGAAATTAATCAATATGCCCAGCGGTTTTGGCCTTGAATCACGTAAGTACTTCAAATATGAGATGCACTTCCGTGAACTTTCCCGCGTATTACAGCATTTTGTGTTGTGGTAAGTAATCGTAATTATTTGAACCTGTTTCTGCCTATTATTGAGTGAAATCAATCATAAAATCGGCAAAGTGCCAGGAAAATACAAATTTTTGAATGGCTTGTACAAAAAGCTTCGGTTTTACCACAAAGTTGTTGTATAACTCCAGTGAATACTCGTGCATGCAACCTCCATGATGGAACCTCTTATTTTGTAACAACATTGCTTGAGATATTAATACTGGCTATTAATTTCTCTGTTTGTTTTAGCGACCTCTTGCCATTTCGTCGCACGTTTTTGTTGCTGACACGCGGTCGGTAATACTTCGCACTTATTGTCATGGTAACTGATCGTACGAACCAAAGTCCCGTTCCTTTGGTACACCGTGATCCGAGTGATCTTGGATCACAAATCCTGATCCGGATCCTCCCAAAGGAACACAACCTAAGAATGCGATGCGTGTGTACGCTGCAGAATTAATATGCAGCACGGGAGTTTTGGGCTTTCACACTTTTAAACTCGCAGTTTGCATACATAATAAGCTGCGTTCACACGCTGAAATTTTAAGCTGGTGAGCCTTTGACATCACTTTTCTCGGATCCAACCCTCTGAGGTCAAGTCGGTCAGGTTTGAACGTGAGTGATGGCGGATCGTGAAATCCAAAACTTACACTCAAAGTAAACGGCCTTCGGATAAAAATGAAAGGTCAGAATTTTGCCAGTCAAGTGTTAAGCAGAAAAAGAGGAAGTGATTTTTTTATCACAGGGGCACTTTAAGGGGGAATGGTACCCTATATACCCTATAATATGGTGATTTTCATGAAAAATTGAATTTCTTGAAAATACAAGATTTAAGACCCTTGAATACTTATCAAAAACATTTTAAAATGATCTTGCAAAAATTTTTCTCTAGATGAGTGTGAAATTCAAGGAAAGTACACAGTGGTATAAGGTTTTTTACGTAGCAACGGCCATAGCAACGGCTGTTTACCATAAGAACGTTACAAAAAATATCAATTAGTTTTAACATATTCAAACGAAACTTTGTAAAGTAGCTTTGAAGAACCCCCTCAGTCATGTCATGACGCCACACAGAAAAAATGTCCTCACGTGGTGCATTTCAAAGTACCACGTGATTGGTTTGAAACAAACTCGCGGCATCAAAAACAATACTCTGAAAGCGGCAAAAAAATCGTCGGTGTCGCGGTCTACTGGGAAGAGTAATAACATAGTTGAAACAAAATACTTTCGTTCATCACGCTAATTCTGTGCATACTGCAAAGCTAAAGAAAAGCGATGAAGCACGTGCACAATGTAACGCGATACAGATCTAGATACCAAACACTTTTGATTGATACCCCAATAAATTCTAAAACAGAAATGTCATAGGCTATAATTGAAAAATTATACAACAATATTTTCAGCCTAAAATCTGCAGAAAAATAAGAATATTAAGCCTGGGCCGGAAAAACAACATTCACATATAAAAAAAAAGAGTGTACTAGAGAAAAAACACAGGGCCGGCAGGCTCAGAATCGAACCATCGTACTGTGTTTTTTTCTAGTGGGACACCACCACCACCGCTTCAAAACGGCCTCAAACACCATGAAACAACAAAGAATACGAACGGAAAGCAATGCAAGTCAGTTTTATTCACAAGAACATTAATTTAGGCATTTAAAGCCCCCCCCGGGGGGGTACTCCCTATAATGGCCTATACGGGGAGACTTACTTGACTTAATTTCTGTCATTTCGTACGGAACATAGGTCGTCCACCAGAGTTCCCCATTCCCCCCTGTCCTGGGCCTTCCGCTCGAGCTGTCCCCACGTCAGGCCAGCGACCTTCGCTTCGGCTTCAGTTGAGCGCCGCCAGGTGGTCTTCGGCTGTACTCGTTTGCGCTTCCCTTGGGGTGTCCGCCGTAGCTCTCTTCGTGTGACGTTGTCTGCAGGTTTCCTCAGCGTGTGTCCAAGCCAACGCCCCCTGCGTCTTTTGATCTGTTGCTCGATTGGCTCTTGGGAAGTGCTTCTCCTCAGCTCTTTATTTCTCAGCCTGTCGTACCACCGCAAGTTTCACAGCCATATAGAAGTGCGCTTTTCACATTGAGTTGTAGATACGAAGCTTCGTGTTGAGGGACAGCTTTTGTTGATCGCCACATGGGACGAAGGGTTTGAAGACTCCTGCAGCTTTTCCTATCCGAATGCGGATGTCCTGATCAGTTCCACCTTCTGTGGACACAGTGCTGCCCAGGTAGGCAGGTCGATGGTGTCCTGCCGGATGGTGAATGCAGCTTCGCTTGTCTGGTTGAGCCTCAAACTCTTGATATTTTTCACGTTGATCTTCACTCCCGTCTTCCTGGCTTCTTCGTCAAGCTTAAGTAGCTTCCCCTTCGTGTCTGTTAGACGTTGCGAAATTTAGGCGATGTCGTCTGCGTAGTCAATGTCGTCGATCTGCTCCATCAATGCCCACTGCAGCCCTATCTTCTTGTCCATTGTGGTCTCGCGCATGATCCAATCAATAACAATCAAACATAAAAAAGGTGACAGCAAGTACCCTTGTCGAAATTTTGATGGCTTTCCTGATCAGCTGAATGATCTTCTCCGGGATGCCATAGTAGGCCAGCAGCTTCCACAATGTGTCTCGATCCACGCTATCGAAGGTCTTTTCAAGTCCACAAAGATAGTATACAAGGTGGTGTTCCATTCAAGGCTCTGTTCAATGATATTGCGGAGTGTCGCGATTTGGTCGTCTCCCACAGGGTCTCCACTGGGTCGTCCTCGCAGTTTTCCAGCGCTTGAAAGCGATTCGACAGAGAGAGTTTGAATGTGGATTTCAGGGCTCTGTCGTTGAGGTAGATGGTGCTGAACTTGCGGCCCGCTTTGCTGCCTGGTGGGAGGCACTTCCTCAAATTCAGTCTCACCTGTCCAACCAGCAGGTGGTGCTCAGATGCAACGTTCGCCCCTCTCCTCACTCTCGTGTCTTGCAAGCTGCTCCTGAACGTCTTGTCGATGGTTATGTGGTCAATCTGGTTGCCTGTGCGGTGGTCAGGCGACACCCAGGTGCCCTTATGGATGTCCTTGTCTTGGAACACACTTCCACCTATCACCAAGTCGTTAAACACGCAAAAATCTGCAAACATTTTCATTCATGGTTCCCAATCCTTCTCTGCCCATGATCCTTTCTCTGTCAGTGTTGTCTTTTCTGATCTTTGCATTAAAGTCGCCAGTTACGATGAGGATGTATCTCCATGTTCTGCCATCCAGTGTTTTCTGCAATTCGTCGTAGAAGTCCGCCTTGGTCTCCAACTCTGCCTCATTGGTTGGTGCATAGAAGTTGATCAAAGTCACGTTCCTTGTCTTGCTCCGGAATCGTGCTAAAATGATGCGCGGGGAAATGAGCTTCCATTCGATGAGTACCTCTTGGGCTCGCTTCGCCAGCATGATGCCCACTCCTCCAGTGTGTCTGTCGTCCTCTCCTTCTTGTCCTGAGTACAGGATCCTCTCTCCCAATGTCAGAGTTAGCTGTCCTGAGTCTGGCCACAAAGGCCAAGTACTGTAATGTTGTCCTTCTGCATCTCTGTAGCGATCTGTGCTGCTCTTGATGTTTCGAGCATTGTTCTTACATTCCAAGTTGCGATGTTGATAGTCGTCCTGGTTTCGAGAAGTTTCGGCGTAGTGTCTTCCCGTGAACTTTCACCACTCCGTGTCTTCCGCGGCCCGGCAGGGCCCCCCGCCCGTCTGCGCAGGACTGAGGCTCTGGGTTCTCTAGTGTTCCTTTCTGTAGCTGGGTCACGCCCAACGCTCCTCCTTTAACCGGGCTTGAAACCGCAGGGGACTGGCATCAGCCATCCCCAGGCGGGGAGGCTGCGCCCAAAAGGGGTACCTTTTTCACGCTTCAGGTATATAAAAGGGTAGGGATTTCGCAAGTTGAGGTATATAAAAGGGTCGGGAAATCGGTCATTTAGGTATTAAAAAGGGCCTTAAATCATAATATTTCGAATAGAGGCTCCTTATGGCTGTATCAGTATATTTATTAAGAGGCTGTCTCTACAAGAAGCACCCACTCAATCTCTCACCCAAAATAATTTTGCCTGAAACTCAGGCAACCGAAAGGCTTTATCAAGGTTAGAATAAAATCAGGTTTGGTTTGATTCAAAATTATTTTTTAGTCGCGTTAAGAGCCAAAAAATATTTCGTCCGGTCAGCGCCCGTTGGCAATGTCTACAAAAGCACAAAATTGGTATTTTTCGTGGCGCTTAAAAATATTTTATTCGCATCTAGTATTGAATCTTAGGTCAATTTACGCACTAACCTCTCTAGTTTTTTAAAGGACAATCGTTTTTTTTCTTTACTTAATTTGCAAGACGAAAATTAAGCAAATTGCTGGACCCTATTAATCGCCATCGAACGATTGCTGAAAATAGACTTCATCTAGAAGCTAATTTCTCAACTTTGGGACCTAGTTGAGATGTCTAGTCTGTACAGCCGAAAAGTGTATTCCTTTGTCGACAAAAAGGTGCAAAAATCCCTGTACGTTTTCGGTATTTCAAAAGTTATGGTCGTTTGTATTAGCACTAGTAATCAGTACATGTACGTGCATTTGCAACATTCACGGCTGCACCGAAATTGACCTATCTCGAGCAGATTGTATCATAAATACAGCTTACCTGCTTCGGTTCGAAGCTTGGGTTTATTTCCATCTTTGGCCTTTTTCCTTGCCTTCACATTGTTGAATTCAAAAACAGTTGCAGGAAATAGCCAGGTATTGTTTACATTAATCATTTCCTCTCATCTCGAGCTTGGGCCGCCTGTGCCCAAATTTAAAGAGATTTAGCTAAATTTGTATGGAGATGCCATTGTGGTGCCATCCAGATGGGCACCAACATGGCGGCCGCAAACCAACAGAAACATCCGTCACTGAGTTTTGCTACAAAAGCGTAAATGTATCTCACGAGGAACTCAAAAACACTAAAATGATACTTTTTCTAATACATGAAATGTTCAAATAGCCAAATTCCTCGAAAAAAGTCGCTATTTTAACCAACATGACATCTCTAGCTTTCGGCCGTAAATGCCGCGTCACGCGAAAGCTTAGAACTTCAATCGTAGTCCATCACAAAACCCATGGCCAGAGCCCATGGCCATTCGGGACGAAAATTTGTATGAATACTAGTTTTAGCTGCTCTTATATATCATGAAAGTGAAATTTTAGGAGGATTAGTTTTTGAGCTTAAATTTTAGTGACGTCATGTGAAAACCCCCAATAAGTTGAACGGAGAGTTTTCATAAAACGTTTTTTTTCTGTGAATGCTAATATAGTATGTAACTTTGAGATTTCTTGCGCCGCTGTAAAAAGAAAAAAATACGAGGAAACTATTACATTTCTTTCTATTCCCTTTTTTTTTATTGGAGTCTATGCCGGAAATTAACAAAATCTGCCAGGCTAAACTACAGCTTAAAACGTAAATGACGGAAACTGAAATCTATACTGTTTCCACCAGACCAAAAGACCAAAACCCGTTCTGATAAACGTTTACAATCCTGTAAATTGAGAGCTTATCTAGATCTCTTAAAGTTGAAACCCACTATAAATCGGCAAATATATCTTGTCACTTCCCGCAAGTTTTTGTTTCGTGTTCAAATTAATTTTCAAACTTTGAGAGAATTTTTGATGCGTGACAACCTGGAGCCAAACTTAAGCAATCGCTGCCCAATCACATACCTTCTTTGTGATGTCATTTTGTCTAAAAACAGTCTCTTGAGTTACATTTCATACAGTTTCTTTTAGGCACCACAAAAATAATTAGAGTTCTGATGTAACGTTATGGAAGTGCGCTTCAAGTACTTGTACGGAGGCCGCCCAGGCTATTTTCAGTGTCGTTACATCTAAGACCATTTTATAAGAGAGAATGCCACGGATTAATTACAAACAATTCAACGCCAAAACATAACAACTCACAAGGATCTTTCTTAAGGAAGAGGCAGTTGAACCGAATCAAACGAAGAAGAACGAAAAAACTTCACTAAAGTAAGTCATCATGTTTGCAATTTCTTTGGGTGCGCCAAGGGTCATGCATCTATGCAGGTTTGCACCGTTTTAAGGAAATCGGTCAGATTTTTCAGAATGACTCAGAAACCCAGCATCTGGAAAACTGTAGGAAGTTAAAATTCAAAACATTTCTTGGACCACTAGTGACACTCCAGAAGCTTGCGCCTTTGGCCGTTCACCATTTTATTCTTGATCCTCGCGTGTGTATAACTGTTACAGCTCTAGGTAATATTGAGTCATGTTTTACGTGATATCATAGTGGTCACTGTTTCCCTCGTTGGGACTATGAGTTGCTTTTTTCGGCAAAACCTTTACCACAGTTTGGTACACAAATATGGCTGCCGTGAAAAGTTTCTAAAGTCCAAATTGGAAAAATGTAGAAAGCGCTAAAGAGAACGAAAAAGACTCGATACAGTGTATGACAAGTCTCTGTTTGTTACGTTTTGACATGGTATGTTAGAGCTATCATTCTCGGTGAAAAAGCACGCCTCGTATCCTGTTGAGATTGAAATCCAATTAAATCATTGTGAAACTATCCCTGATTTGCCGATTTAACGGTGATACGCCGAGGAATTTGAAACCGCAGCTTCATTTTTATGGTTAAGGACCGGTTATTATTTATCGCCTGGGGGGGTGGGGGGGATTTTGGGGTGAATCATTGGACTTTTAGTATGACAGAAGTGAGGATCAGTCATAACTGAGAGCCTAAGAAGGAGGAACACACTAAATGTCACATGCCCATACAGACTTGTTGGATGGTTATTTGGAACTCTAGCTAAAAAGTAACTTTGCAGTTTCCAAGCACTTGGGATGGTTAGCTGTTGGTATGTCAACGTACCGACATCAGTGCAGGGTTTTCACTAGAACGGCGAAATTCTACCCGGTGGGTATGGTATGGGTTTGGTACGGTCATCAAAATTTGTAAGAACAAAATAGTATATTTATTTATGTTGTTGTAATGTTTGGCAACATTACAATTTAAAAATTTTCCGGTGGAGCATACCCCCGGAACCCTAGGTTAGCTTGCCCCTTCGGCTTTAATTTATGCCGCTTCTTATGCGTTATTGGACACCTGAAGAAACTTCTTCTAAACGCTCCTCAAACCGGAAGGAATTTAAAATCATCGGCCTTTAGTGTTTGTGTGGACGAAAAACATTTTACAAAGGGAGCTTCTCGAAAACAATGACGTCACGAGAATCATGTGATTTGCCTTCCTTAAACATAGTGTGGACGGAAAACAACCTCGTTCCCAGGGAAAAAGGCCCTGGGAACGAGGTTGGATGGAAAACATTTGATGCGTTTTCAAGATGAAATCTCCGTTTTCAAATTCCTAATACTAGTAATAAAGTAGTAAAAAACGATAATGCCCATGAAATTGTTGACAGCATTTAACACAAAATGTTCCTAAACTACTTCAAACTGATGCATGGTCCAGATATAGGCTATTCCCATCCTCTCAGTGACCAAGCCAGTATTCTTTGAACTGCATGTTGAACTATGTGAGGAGTAGGAAAGAGTCGTTCGTATTACCGATATGAGTCGATTTATGAAAACAGCGTCAATGAAAAGAGAGTGATCTCGGCCTTTGCAACAAGTGAAATACACAATTTGACTTTACGACTCCTAAAGGCCCACAAATCACACTAAGCGATTTAAAAACAGAAGTAGAAGAGTAGAAAAAGGAAGTATCCGGCAAAGAAAAGCACCTCAAGTCGCAGTCTCTCGCTTCCACAGGCTCAAATCGGCAGTCAGGTCCTTTCTCTTGATTCAATATAACGATGTATCAACAATGTATCACAATTTATTTATTGCGTTCGACAGAATGCAGTTCCAATCGAGTAATGGAAGAAAATCGATTTTTCCTGTATGTATGTCACCAATTCCTCCCCTCCCCCCTCGCAAAAATATTCCGGAATGAAGAATGACTTCATCTACATTTTCGTTCATGTGCTTTCTTTCGATTCCGATTGAAGGTGTAAAGTGTGTAAATATTGTGGACTTTCGAGTGTTGAGACAGCTTACTGTGGACTGTAGTGGATAACCAGGGTCCGGTTCCTGAAAGGAGGAATAACTCTATTCTAGGGATAAATGTGCCTTATTTCAGGGATAACCCAGAATAAATTCTGTTCCTGAAAGAAGAGATAGCGCTATTCAGGGCATAAATCTGGGATAAATTTATTACACCTTGCGAGGTAGTAATAAATCGCTATTCCAGGGATAAATCTGCGAAAACAAGATGGCTGGCAAAGCTCCTGTGGTGGACCTCGACGATGAACACCCTTGGAGGTCCCAAAAGAGGTTTTTTAACCCCCAAAAGATATGACGAGCACCAATGTTTTTTTTTTATCTGGAAGTTTCCTTAGGTTATTACTCACATTGTTGGTAAACTTGCTTTGAAAGATGCCTTTAATTTACGTCCACGTTTTTTGTAACTATTGTCAACATTCGGGTAGTAAAATTTGGTATCCTCTTTCTTTTTTCTGCACTGTTTCCGGTATGCTCTTCCGAGTCCATGGGCGCTTACTATTCGACCAAAAATTTCGAAATTTTCGAAACGGGGACAAATGGTACGGAAATTTCCTGGGAAAAGTTCCAGAAAATCCGGAAATTGTTGAGTTTTCGAAAAGCGAACCATTCAACCGAAAATCCCGGAAATTCCGGGATGAAAGTCGAATGGAACGGAAATTTCCAGGAAAAAATTTTCGAAAATTTGGGTATACCTCACGAAGTTGTCCTCTTTTTCGGAATTTATGCAAATTCCCAATTAATTTTCTACTCAGCGCTGGCTAGTTCTTTTGGCCGCGATCACAACGAGTTGGTCATCTCACGCAAGGATGACGGCGACGAGCATTCGATAAAAGAAACACTCTAGAACCTTTCTAGTTATATGTGGATAAATACTAGCTACAGCTAAATTCGTGAAGAAAGCGTTTTATAAAAATAATGCCCTCGTGGTGTACTTGTTTGTTTTGCATAGGTTAGCTGGGAAATGTGCAAATATTTATAACGCGTGCAGAACCATTGTACGACTCATTAAACCCCTTGTTTTGCGACGTTTTCGCTGCCGTCGTGGTTTGTGTAAGGTTCCTGCTGTTGTGGTGTACAAAAAGTCACGATGTCGACTTATCACTGTGTTCTGTTTGGTTCTATATTTGTGGTTTAAACCTAGAAGTCACTGAAAAATTCCAAGCGAATAATTATCGTTCTCCAAACTGGAAAAAGACTGTACCATTTTTGCCCATGGAAATTTCCGGATTTTTACTCGAATGGTAAGCGCCCCATGTTTACACAGATGCAGAAAAATCTCGTCCTTCACTCTCTTCGCAGTGCTTTAACGCAAGGCAGCCCGCCAAACCTGTTTGTCAGGTGGGAATCCCCTTTGCTGGAAGATTTATTCCTAGCGTAGCAAACTTATCCCTGGAATAGCAATTCCAAGGATAAATAGTGCTTTTGGGAACCCATTTTTATTCCTGGTATAGTTATTCCTAGAATAGCAGATTTATCCCTGAAATACACTGAAAATTGAAAAGATCTGTTTCAGCCCCAAAGTGTCAATTCAGCCCTGCTGACCAAAGTCTGATTCAGCCCTTCCTGGAGCCATTTGAGCGTAATCTGGGCCAAAAAAGCTACATCAAAAGGCTATTCCAGCCCATGGTAGGGCCGATTTCAGCCCAGGGACCAAATCAGCCCTAGCTAATTGGACTGTTTTGGCCCTGATTTAAGAGAGCCAAATTGACCCAAAAATAGGACTGTATTGGACTCGCCCAAAACGGCCCCATTTTTAGGGCTAAAACAGATCTTTCTGATTTACAGTGTAACTGTTATACCTGGTATAATTTATTCCTCCTTTCAGGAACCGGCCCCTGTTTATTAAGAGTTTGAAACCAGTGTTAATGGCATTTAAAAACCTTGCAGACAGGTCGTCACGAAATGTGTACGACTTTTCGTACGTACTGTAGTTTGGTTGTGTGCTCTGTATCCTCTTCTCTAACCCAAACCAACGCTGCTTTTAAAATGTGTACTTTATACTTTGTTGGCTAGATTTCTGTGTGCAACGTATGCCGTAACATAAGGCCAGGCAACGAAAGTGTTAACATGGAAAAGAGTTCAGCTAGCACAGGATTACTTTGCTACACCAACATGTCCTTCGTTTCATTGTTTCGAAAGTGAAAATGCTCAATAGCTGTTTCTCCAAAGCCAAGGTGATTTAAGTCATGTTCGTAAACAGAATCTGATTAGGTGCAAAAAAACACGGACTCGTGTATAAAACGCGGACTGCGATCTGAATACGGCCTACTCCCTACTGTCCTTGTTTTATTCTGACAGGTCGTAACTAATATTACGTAATACCATAGTTGGTAGAGGGGTCCCCTCTACTAACTATGGTAATACATGTACAAAATCTCGTATGGACATGCTTTGCGGTCATTTCATTTGTTTTCGCTCCTACTAGAGGGTGGCCAATTTTGCGTCTACGAAACAGCTCAAGCACAAAATGCTGTTCCCAGAATTTTCGCTTTACTTACCAATGCTCCAACGCACTCTTTAACTTACGATTACTACAAGTCATACTGTATTTGTTCCACTTACAGCGATACTTCGATTACTTAGTAGCATTCCGTGTGGCAACCAAACCTGGGTACTAATCAACACATGGAAGGGGAACCTGGATACTAAACACTTTCGATCACAATGGCCATGGAAGAATTATCGGTATGTGGTGTCTGGAGTCGTTCTTGTTTCTTTACGTTACTATATATCTTTCTTGATTGAAACTTTGTAGTATTTATCGATTTGTTTATCACGAGTATAATTACAAACCGATTTGCACGACACGAAGTCCAATTACCAATTAATCATAAAACTAGATGTAGCTTTCGTAAAGTGTCAACGAGCAACCATTCAAAACAAATACCAATTGGGAACTTAAAAAAAACAGAGTCATGTTTTGCGCACTTCCCTTTTTTGTAGTCAAGTATTCAACTGAACAACGTTAAATGTCTTAATGTCTGATGTAAAAAAAAACCTTCGTGTCGCGAATACTGTTTCGTTGCTAGTTTTGGGTCGATGTTTCGCGTTTTTCACCCTGCGTGATCAACTTGTCGCGCAACAAAAATGTTTGTTGTAGGCAGACGCAGGTCTACTTTGAGCAACAAATTTTCACTTCATTGCTCGTTTTTCATCAAACTTACAACTTGTCACGCAACAAATTTGCTCATGTTGCGCGACAAGTTGAAGGTTTTTGTATCTCGTATTTCACCGCCTTTACTCTCATATGGATCGCTGGCCGATAGTTTGCTACAGTTGTCGTTTGTTTTAGCTCGTTGGCAATAAACACAATTCAGTGAGAAAAAAAGAATAGCCAGGGTATGAAAGAAAGGGAAAATTTGCATTAAAAGACTGACAAAAGAGGCGCAAATTGTTTAATGTCACTTTAGGTTGTGTTTAATGTGATAGGCCTATTGAACTGTTCCATAAAAAACTGTCCGATAACAACTTGGTAAGAAAATTAGTGGAAAACAGGATATTTTTTTAAAACCAATCCCAATCGAGGAAATTGTAATTTTTATGATTAAGAAAGATAATCGTCAAATGCAGCTTTTTGGTATTTCTCTGGCCTTCGGGCTTTACTTTTTAATTAAGGGATAATAAATAACTCGTTGCATAGAAGCATAAGCAGAACTGAGTAAATAGAGTGACAAAAGGCTTTGAGATATTGTAGTCTAGTAGCTACTACAGCAGTGATAAGTGTTTTGGCCAACACCATAAACAGGTTTGCATGCATGCAATTGAATTAACCCTTTACTGCCGTCAACTATTGCCTTGCGGGTATCCCGCTATTACGGACACTCTGCTGTTACGGATATTCCGGTATTACGGACACCCCGCTGTTAAGAACATTCCGGTATTCCTGACACCCCGCTATTACGGACACCCCGCTATTACGGACACCCCGCTATTACGGACACCCCGCTATTACGGACACCCCGCTATCAAGGACAGAAGCTCTCAATTCCCGAAGCGGTGAGATGGAAACATGTAAAGCCTTTAGAACTGGAAAGTGACTTTGACGATAACTAAATATGGACTTATTTTAATGACATCACGTAGCTTTCATGGCCTAGTTGTTGTTGAGCGATTTTAACCTTGAACTGTTCATGATTTACCCTTTTGATCGCCCATTTGTCAAATACTACACCAAAAAATCTCAGTAGCTATGAAATAAACACATTACAACATAGAAAATGCGAGCGTACGAGTTTTATTTGGGAGTTGAGATGTGTCAGAAAACTCACTCGTTCGTTTTCTCATACTTCTCAACTCGTGAATAAAAATCGTACGCTAGCATTTTTCATGAGATAATCTCTAATCACAACCTAAAAATTAACTATTTTCACCTCGCCTAGCCTGAGATCATACCTCCATCTCCATCCCTGTATTTAGGTGCGGGGAAGTAGGGCGCTATTTTTTTTTCCTTCTCCCTTTCACACCTCGCTCCGCTATTGGAACTCTCGCTATTACGGACAAGTCACATTCTCAAGAGTGTCCAGAACAATAAGAGTTGACTGCTTTACATCCCGAAATTAGGTTAAAATCATTACCTGCCGAGAAATTTCCCGCTGTGGATGACGTTGTGCTATAGATAGCCCGGGGGGGCGCCCCCGGGGACTGCCGTATAAAAAGGACGGGGGTACTCGTCGAAACGTTAAAAAGATCAGACCCCTGAAGAGGTATCAAGATCATGTTTTGTGGATGCACCAATTTTAAAACACATTAACTGACTCTAAATTTTTAAAAGCGATGAAGACTATTGCTCCGAATACTTTCCAGCCAGCAGTGAAGGAGTTATTTTGGAGCGGAACGCTAGACAATAAAGCGGGATTATGATGCCGCCATCTTGGATGCTCTACCAGTAGAGGATTGGTGCAGAGGCGAGGTGGGGGTGGGGGTGCACTTTCCTTCCCCTCCCCCTCCCCCTCTCCTGACCCATTTGACGCCTACTGCCTCGGCAAAATCTTTCCTCGCCCATATCCTCTACAGTTACCAAATCCAAGATGGCGGCCTTATACGAAAATGTCCACTCACGCGTCCAGGCTAAATACCTTCTATACTTGTAAAGTTGATTGTCAAATATCTCCCAGGCCTGTGAGTAATCTTTTTCTGCTCAATAACTCACTTTGGAAAAGAGTGATAGTCTGGGGACGAAGTCGCGCCGCAAGCCCTTATGGGATTATTTGGGGGGACGCAGGTCAAAACAAACATGGCGGAATTTCGTGCGGAATGTCATAGCGTGGGTTGTAGTGGTCACGGCAAAGTTTCAGCAGAGCTACAGATAGCAATAAGATCGAAGTTATTGTTGTAGACGATCAAAAGTCAAGAGAATTGAGAAGAACGACGTGTTCCGCTGTTTTTTATACAGTACGACGTTGTAAATAAATACTCATGAATGCGGACACGGCGAAACGAGGAACAAATGGTTAAGAAATAGAAGAAACGACACCACACAAGGCCGGAAGTTCTGCAGGCTTTAATATCGCCTTCTAAAGGGAGGGGGGGGGGGGAAGTTAATACAACACGGGGTATTCGTATATATGGTCACCCATCCTTGTACGAACCCCAACCAACAGGGCTTAACTTTGTTGAGCGGACGAGACGTGGTGCTGTCCTTGTGGTATAATGACTCTGAATGCATTTTTTTTGGTTTTAAACTTCTAAGATGAGAAAAGGTTACAAAGAGAGAAAAAAATCACTGATACTGGCTGGGAAAATAAAGAGCGTAAATATAAGAGGAATGAAAATGAGAATTATTCCTTGCTTGGGTGATTGGACAAGAAGCACGGGATCTGCATACCCCTGTTCACCCTACTCCTCAAGTCAGCAGCATCGAAATTGTCACTGTTTAAGACGGTCCATTTTCCAAGTTGAGAGTCACTATACCACGTCTCGTCTGCTCAGCAAAGTTAGGCCCTGTCACGCGGGGTTCGCATCTGGATGGGTGACCACATACGAATACCCCGTGTTGTAATAACTTCTTTTTTTTGCTTCATTCCCTTTCGAAAACGATATCAAAGACTGCAGAACGCCCAGCCTTGTGTCATGTCGTTTCTTCTATTTCTCAACTATTTGTTCCTCATTTTGCCATCGTATAAATAAACAGCGGAACACGCCGTTCGAATTCTTCTCAGTTCTCTTGACTTTTGATCGTCTAAAACAATGACTTCGATCTTATTGCTATCTCTAGTTCTGTCAAGACCACGCTGTCACCACTACAATCCACGCTTTGACATTCCGCACCAAATTCCACTATGTTTGTTTTGACCTGCGTCCCTCCAGATAATCCCATAAGCGCTTGCGGCGCGACTTCGTCCCATGGCTATCACTCTTTTCCAAAGTGAGCTATACCCTGAAAGGTGCCTCAAAGGCTTCCGCTATGTTCCTTTTAAAGCTCGACACCCTAAAAGGTATCAAAACCGTCTTTTTTTTTTTCAACGCCTAAAATGTTCGACAAGTATCTCCGTCCTTTATATATGGAAATCTCCCATGGATAGATTGTTGGCTCAAACGTTTCTTTGAACACGTTTAGATAGTTTAAGTTTAAGTGGTTTTATTGGTAGTTTAGGAAGATATTCCCATTAGGAGATACAGGATAGATGCTGGCTTGAGGAAACATCGTGAGACCTCCTAGTGTTGCACGGCCTTAATGGCGATCTTTTCTCTGCAGAATAACTTGAAAGGCTTTGATGACACATCGAACATCTGGCTTAAGCCATTTTCTGCGCTGATCAACTGCATGTTCCCTGTAGAATATGTGTACGCAGATTGGCTTGGATGGCAAACAAATACTGAAGCACAGCGAGAGGATCCAGAATCACTCATTGGCTTATCAGATGCTACTATAGAGGCTGGCAGTAGAGCTGAAGGGTTTTGCATTCCACAGTTTATTCTCAGAAAAAATGACATTGAACAAGGCAGTGTGCTTGATATCAAAGAACATTGGCAGCCTGACCGTGATATGATGACAGCCAGTGATCCCTTTTAAATAAATGATGAAAAGAAACTGATACCTATTTTCACCGTTGAACATGTCGAGGACGATCCAAAATACGCAAAACTTAGCCTAACCAAAGAGTGGAAAGATCATCGTCCCCGTTACAAGAATGTTTTCTATCTTCACCATGCGTTCCTGCTGCCTTCAGCGAATCATCCGATGAATGGACGTGAAAGAAGGCGTTCCGATGACCAAAACGCAGCATTTTCTTATAGTCTCCATGGTCCTGTGCGTAAACTTCAGCCCGGAGGCCTTCCTAGTTACGAGGAAGACGAGACAGGCGTTTTCAAATATCCAATCGCCTGGCCCGAGCCTGCTATGGAATGGTTGGTCCGGCCCCGCCCAAGTGGTTGGCCTTCGCCTGAACTCGTTCAGGACATATTTGACTCTGGGTGTCATTTGGCGCCTGTTGGCAGAGGAAATCGCTTTGAAGAGCCCGTTGATCTTCTAAGTTACTGTCAAAATCCCGAACTTTCAGTTGCTAGTTCTGCCGGTGTAAAAGCAAAATACAACGAAGGAAAATTGGTTATGGACAACACAGAATGGAAAACATCTTTTTCAGTGGCCGAGAATAAGCTTGGAGAGAGTGTGTCTCCTGTACAACGACATGTATTGGTTTTATTGAAAATGATTAAGAAAGTGATTTCAACTTACTGTTTGAAGCACTTGTTGTTTTGGGAAAGTGAAAAGAAACAGCTGGACTTTTGGAGAGAAGATAACTCTGCTAATTGTCTTTTGTTAATTCTGGATCGTCTCCAAGAGTGCTTGGAAGCACATCAGCTACCGCATTTCTTTATTCCAAGAAGCAACGTTCTACAGTATGAAGACCCTTCTAAACTGAACGAAGCAGCTGTTATTGTTGCTGAAGTAAGAAGAAATATTTTACCAAAGACAGTGAATTTACTCAAAAGGCTTCAGTCGATGAGTTATCTTTCGCATACGTATCTTCGAGGGCTTGGTTTGCAATTGGAAGACCACCTCTTAAAAATGCGGGACAGAAATCTCTCCAGGAAAGATCAAGGACAGGTGGTGATATCTCTCTATACAGTCTTTGTGGGCAAGTGCAAAGACGTACTGGCGCAGCTACGAAGAATAACGCCTACTGAACTAAAAAACATCGAAAAGTTGGTAAATGTATCGTTGTATGCTTACCAGTCGACACTTGCAAGAATCCTGTGTGGATTGTGGTTTCTTCACAGTGAAGAAAAATACAACAACGAGGAGGAGAGGAAGACTGAAGATGACTTCAAGTCATTCGTGAAGGAAGAAGTCAAGCATCTTTCCTTTGAAGTCGACTTCCTTGCGCTTGCGCTCGGTTTCTTCCACAGAGCGAGAAATGGACTTGAACCGTCTTTGGAAATTCCCAATAAAGAGTGATGGAGCTCCTCAGAGAGGAACAGTTGAAAATAGCCAAGGAGAACGTGGAAGAAGTGAAACAACTATTAAAGGGAACGTTGTATGGTTGCCTGAAAAGGAGTGATCTTGGCAAAATCGAACAGAAAATGTCAACAAAACTCCAAGAAGAAGATATCTTTTAATCTATTACCAAAGATGAACTCATGAAGTTGTTCTATGAGGAGCTTTCAGTGCTTTTTGACGAAAAAGTGAACGGAAAAAATGAAGAACGTGTGAAGGAAGCAGACTAAAATGAAAAGGCACTTTATTAGCGAGAACAAAAACCTTATGAGTTAGTAACAATTAACACAGGAAGCATTTGTTACCATAAAGGGGGGAACTCAATCCTCCGTAGGAAAATGATGGTGGCCGTATACTTTACCACAATGTCTTGCAAACCAAACACAGCTCAGTAAGTTAGTGGTTGTCCCCTACCACTTATGCACAGGAGTTAACGCAAGAATGGTTTAATTATAACTTCATATATCGAAGAGTTATTTGAGATTTTCATATTATTTCATATTTGACAGAATTGTGTGTGTTTTGGTGACTTTTTACCCCTGAGAACACTTTGTGATGCTTATCAAAAGGAATTTGAATCTGATTACCGTTCAATCCTGGACTTATCTGTCGCCTACTATTTTCAAGTTATTACTTTAGAAGTAACAACTTAAAAACAGTCTGAAGTGGGGATCCTGAAAAGCAGGCCCCAGTGCTCGAGTAGCGATGTCCCGAATGACCTGGAACCTATTACACCGAACCATCTGCTTCAGCAGTGTCTAGGTATTTGCCTACCACCCGAACACATTCTCGTAAATATACAGTGGGGAAAGGGCCAGCTCCTCTCTAATTACTTCTGGAACGGGTGGCTACGTGGATTCTTACCTCTTTTACAGGAGCGTACAATCGACGCAACTTAGCAATTGACGATTTAGTTGTCGTTGAGACAGAGAAAGCTCCACGTGAGCATTGGCTGCCCGGGAATAACGGCTGTGGACCGGCTTTGATTCAGACGCCGATCTACACATGAACCGAACCAAATGCATAATTAATTTAATGTATTTTTGAACTTTATTTTGAAGACCTGAGTATGCGCAGAAGTATAAATTGTGCGTCAGCGCATCAAAATGGCGGGTTCCGCTCGTCAGAGAAGAAGCCGATAAGTGCAGTTTGTGGTTTCGAGTGCAGACCTGTTGTCTCCTTGGTAAAATACATTAAAATTAATGTGCATTCCATCATAGTTTTTGTGGTTGTCTTTGAATTACGTGTGAACATTGCATTTGTGAGTTAACCAGAATATTAAAGTTGTATTTCAATGCACTTTCATCCCCTATTGAATTCAGTTCGCCTGGAATTAAGATCCGCGTATGAATCAATTCAGCCGGTCTAAATTAATTTAGGTCGGCCTAAATTCGAATTCGATTCGCGTCATGTGAAGTACGGCGTCTGAACTGGGCCTTATTCATTCAATGGTAATCAAATGTGTCATAGTGTGTAAAGCATCATAACTTGTTTACCTTAGTACTAATCACGTGCCAATCTTCCAGTCATTTTAAGGCGTTTTCAATTCATGAAGCCATAGACCCAGGAGCCTGAACAGAACGAAATATTGACGTCGCGTTTTTCAAAATGTCCACCATCTTGGACTTCTTAAATTTTCATGTAAGTCATAACAGCTCAAATATCGATTCAGAAAATCAACTCAGGTAATGAATTTGGAATAAATTGTCATAAAATCCAAATTCGAACTAGGACAGAAATCCTTTTTTTATTACTTTTTTAAATGCATTTTTTTATTCATTACAGGACGAACACTTACGCTACTTCTTACACTACTTCTTACACTTCTTACACTACTTACACTTACGGAAGTTCGCGCCAAAAAACTTCCCACTTACAGATTTTTTTAAAAATTTGACTGCAGGTAGAAAATGATAAAATTAGATTAAAAACGTAAAAAAACGGGGGTCACCGAACTCGTTTTGAAGATAAAGCGTAGCACAGACCATAGCATTTCTAGGATTTCCAGTCAATCGAGGCGATTCTGGCTGGATTCATTACTATCGGCATATATTTAAGTTGAAGATTCCTATCTAAGTTATGTGTGTTTAACACAGTATAAATAGGTCTATTTTATAGATCTTTGCTACACATGGCATTAAATCAGGTAGAATTAGTGTCATAAACTACAACTTCTAAGTTACACACACCTGTATTCATGTAGCAATTCGACCCTATTTGAATAGTATTGACAAATGATTAAAACTTCCCACATTCAGATTTTTTTTTTGTTTTTCAGTATAATGGAAAGAATCAGAAAAGGAAGTGATCTGCCAAAAAAAAGTGGGGGTCACTGAGCATCCAACAAAAATATTCACACACAAAGTTAATGCAAAGGTCATCAGCTCTATATTTTTTTGAGTTTTCGACTCGGTGCGCGCGCTCAAAATGACGTGGAACGCGCGTGACCAATCAATAGCGTGCGCACTAGAGATGCGCAGTAGCAATGGGCGCCAACGTCCTTAACTTACATTTACACATATAGAGAACAGAAATCTAAGTACAAAAAAAGTCCAAATTCGGCTTAAAACCCTTTGAAAATAAGGCTACCTTAGATATATTAAGTCACGTGACCAAACGACTGTCACACCAAATTACTCCCTGATGCGTTTTAAAAAAAGTCACATGATTTGGGTACTACAGCTTGAATGCGGTTTCGTTAAAAAAAAGATTGAAATCAGCGCGGGTATTTTATTCCAGCCACCTGGCTGAAAAACCAAAGAGTGTTAATGGTTTGAAGACTGGAGACTTTGAAGAGGAGAAAAATAGAAACTGAGTAAGGGAATAAGGGACTGTGCAATAATTATCAGGAGGGGGGGGGGGGCAGTAAAACGAGAGGGGGGACCCAGTGTAAACTCACAGCCTTAAGGAGGGGGGTAACAAATGGGGGGGGGGGCAACCGAAAAACTGACTTTAATATTCTAATACCAAAGATATTTCACTAAAAGTTGTACCCATTAATTTCCGCACTGATTAAACATGAATAAAGCATGGCTTACGGTATAAAAACCATGGCTTACAGCATAAAAAGCATGGCTTATGGTAAAAATGAAATGAAACATACAGTCATTGTCTCCTGGATTTTGATATGTTAATTTTGGAACCAGTTGAATATGAGCGATTTTATGGAACACAGTTACGAGGTACTTTTTGTCCCAGACACTAATGTCGAATGTGTTACAGTACAAAGCAAATAAAGGATTCAGATATATTTACTATATTTTTAGGTGGTGGTTTGGGAGGGTTTTTTTTTAGGGGGAGTTGGGGGGGGGGATGCGTCATAATTTTTTTGAGATTGGGAGGGGGGTCAGAGCTAATTTGTCTTTGTTGAGAGGGGGATATTGTGTAATATTTCTCATTGCGAAGCTCATTTTTCGCCCCCCCCCCCTCCTGATAATTATTGCACAGTCCCTAAAATCGTATACGGAAGGCAAGGGTCCGAGGTGATGGTTCGATGTTTAAATTGTTCCACTGATCTGTGGTTACAACACATACATGCACTTAATTTGATTAAACACGGTAGAAGCATCATACTGTAAGATTGAGAAAAAAACGAACTAAAAAACACTATTTACATGATTGCCGCGTGGGTGAACGAGAGGGAAATTAGGCGAATGATTTCATTTTTTAAAGTTACTAAAAGATTTAGTGGTTCAGACGTTATTCAGAAGGCTATTATTTTTCAACTTCAAACTCTAATTTTAAAACAACACCAAATCTTCAAAATTTCCTATTTCCATAAATTGTACTAATCCTTTAAGAGAAACTATTTACCTCCAAATATACCTAAAAATCACCAAAAAAAAAATTACAAAACGACCCAAAACATAGATATGTGTAATGATCGAAGCGATTCTTGATTGCTTGAAACGTAAACGAGATATTTGCATTAAAACCATAATACCCAGCCAAAATACGGCTTTCAGGTTTACCCCCGCCTTAAGCCTGTTGTGTTCATTTGAAATATTTGTTTCCTTCAGTTTAAGTGGCATGGCTGTGAACTAGCTTGGTGTAGCTAAGTGCATGACCACAAAAAACAAACATTTGACACTTTTTTTTTGTTGACAGGAGTATACACTGATACGCTATCACAGATTATAGTTGAACACTAGATTTTGAATTGATCACGTGACGCGATAGTGTTCGTCCGCGGAGAGACACTATCAGCCCACATTGCCCGTCAGAGGAAAATACCCGGATGGATAGTACTCGTCCGTGATAACTAACGGGCTTAGAGAAAATAAAAAAATTGAAATTGTATCAAGTGGGGTTTTGTCCTTTTTCAAATTTTACATTTTTGCTGTCATGACTTTCATCTAAAAAAGTTAAAAAATAATTTAACAAGATTTTTGAAGTGTCGCTCGGAAGAAAATTTAGTGGTAAACAATAAAGACAATAGAGTGTTTATGTCTCGTGTAGTGTCTGTTGGGCTGGCTGAAGCTGCCTGTAACAAATTATAGGATAGGTCTTGTTGTTAGAACACGTGTGTAAAAACGGAAAAGGCAAGTCTTCGATGCGAATAAAAGAATATTAAAACTGGCGATGAGGATGAAAACCAATCGTCAATAGTCTCCTAGAGGAAAAGTACCAAAAATGGTGGTCAACATCAAAGTCCGTTCGACTGCAAAGGCAACCCAACTAGCGTTGGTCCAAGATGACGGCGTTGGAAACGCTCATTCGAGTTCTTTCTTGAAGCTAAAGGCGTCAAAAAGGATTCACAGAGAAAGGCACTTCTCCTTCACTGCGCCGAGAAAGAAGTACAGGATATTTTCGACAGCCTGACCGACCCAGGACCGGTTTCAGAACACGACTCCGACTACGCAAAAGCCATGAGGTCGCTAGATGCACATTTCGTACATCAGGTTAACATTCCCTTTGAAAGGCACCAGTTTCGTCAAACAAAACAGAAAGAGTCAGAAACAGCAAATCAATTCGTGATAGTTTCAGCTGTCGGAGAACTGCGAATTCCGAGACGCCAAGGAGGAACATACCGTGATCAACTGATCGACAAATGCAGGTCACGCAACCATCGCAAGAAATCGCTGGAAGTAAGCGGAACGTTTACACTCCAAAAGGCGGGAGAAATTGCAAGATCAACAGAAGCGGCTGAAAGTCTAGCAAGACTGATAGAGAATGATTCCAAGGGTGACAGTGTCCACGCGTTGGAAGATAATTAAACAAGCTGATTACGGCACAAGGAAGAGAGGAAATTGCTACCGATGTGGATTGGAAGGCCACTTCGCACCAAACCCGGAATGCAAGGTCAGATATGTTACTTGCCAAAAATGTAGGAAGACGGGACTCCTCACAACGTTTTGTAGGACCAAGGGCGAAGATAAAACCAAGAAAGGAAACGTTCATCATGTCACCGAGGACGACGACTTTGCATTTACAGTTCAATTAGGTGCCAGAAACATACCAACAGTATCCACTGAACTTGGAGGGGTACAACTGGAGGGTGCGCTCGTTGATTTAGGATCCACATGCAATGTCATTGACAGGGAGAGGTGGGAGGTGCTCCAAAAGAAAAAAATCAAGTTTAAGTCATGGAAATCAAACGCGAAATTGTACTCTTATGGCTCGGAGGAACCACTCAACACTGCCGGTGAGTTTGTAACTAAATTGTATTGTAAAGATAGACATTGTGTTGCACGTTTCGTTGTTGTGGAAGAGAAGGCAAGGCCGATACTCAGCCGACAAACCTCTGAACCGTTGGCAATATTGAAAATCGAGATAAACTCTATCATTGAGGAGAACTTGCTCAGGGAATTTTAGGGGATTTTTTGTTAGATTTGGAAAACTCAGAGACTTTTAGGCCAAACTTCATATTGATGAATTAGTCCAGCCCATTGCCCAAAAGGTGAGAGTTTGGCATTTGGATTACGGGAGAAATAGAGCAGAAACAAGAAAAACTTGTAAGCCATGGCATCATTGAGCCAGTTGAAGGGCCAATCCCTTGGGTAAGCCCTGTTTTCATAGTCCCTAAGCCTTCTGGAGAAAGTAGGCTCTGTGTAGATAAGAGCTAACCAGGCCATAGTAAGGGAGCGCCATCCCATACCCACAGTTGATGTTGTTCTGTACCAACTCAATGGGAGCACGGTATTCAGTAAACTTGACTTAAGATGGGGCTTTCATCAGATTGAATTAGAAGAACAGTACAGAAAGAGCACCACGTTTATTACCCACAAGGAGTTGTTCAGGTATAGGCGCCTGATGTTTGTTAACAGTTCTGCACCAGAACTTTACCAACATACCATCCAACAAGTATAAGAGGGATGTGAAGGTGCTTACAACATTCATGACGACATCATTATCTATGGTCGTCCTGTTCAAGAGCATGATGTCAGGTTAAGGAAGACCTTCGAACGTATTGCTGGTTTTCAGTGTCACGCCATATCAAGTAAAAAAATAAAAACCGTTCAATAGATAAAGTCCAGAACCTGGAAAAAGGAAGACGGTAAGTATGTTCTTGCCAAGATTCAGATCACAGCAATTTTTCTTCAGCGAGATATGCGTAGAAATGTTTTACCAAAATTTATAGAGATTTGTGTGGAGACGCCATACTGGTGCCCATCTACACGGGTACCAACATGGCTGCCGGAAATCAACAGAAACATTCGTCGCTGAGTTCTGTTGCAAAAGCGTAAATTTATCTCTCAAGGAACTCAAAAAGTATAAAATGATACTTTTTCTAATACATGAAATGTTCAGATAGTCAAATTCTCCGAAATAAGTCACTTTTTTAACCAACATGACAGCTCTTTTGACCGTCATGTAAATACCGCGTCACGCAAAAGCTAAGAAATTCAAGCGCGGTCTATCACAAAACCAACAACCCATTCAAAGCAAAAATTTGTATGGATATTACTTTTCAGCTGCTCTTATACATCATGAAAGTAAAATCTCGGGAGGGTCAATTGTTTTGTAGTTTGAACTTTAGTGACGTCATGTGAAAACCCCCAATTCAAGAAAAGGGGCTTACCTTGAACAGGGACAAGTGTGCGTCTAGCATGTCAAAACTGACTTTCATGGGATATTCACTGTACAACCAAGGGATCGGACCAACAGAGTCGCGTGCAGAAGCAGTCGTTGATTCCAGAGAGCCTCAAAATGGGATTAGTGAACTTTAGTGCCAGGTTCATCCCCAATTTAGCAAGCATTGCTGAACCACTTCACAGGCTAACAAGGAAGCAAACGCCCTTTGCTTGGGGCACAGAGCACCAAGGTGCTTTTGATGCTCTGAAAGACAGCTTGGCAAATGCAGAAACCCTGGCATATTTCGAAAGCAATGCAGAAGAAACCAAACGTATCACAGATGCTAGCCCTGTGGGTTTTGGAGCGGTCCTTAAACACGCTTAAGGAGGATACGAACGAGTAGTCGCATACGCTAGCAGGAGTCTAACAGAGGTTGAGCGTAGGTACTCTCAGACAGAAAAACAAGCACTTGTCTGTAGTCTCCTCCGCAGCCGTTTTCTGTGGTGCCACGCAACGCTCTCTCCAAAGAAACGGCTGCTCACAACAGAACAACATTCTTTTCCACTGTGGCTCTGGTTTGGTTGCGGTCTGTTGAAAAGACCAATCACATGACAGCAAAGTGCGAATGACGTAAGCTTTCGCGCGGTGCGAACAATCAGGGATTTCTGGCTTTTGTTTCACGCGCGCGCCGCCGCACGCACGCCACTATAAACGGGCTGTGCTCGCGGACTACGATCATGACGGACGAAAAAAACATTGTAAATGAAATCCCAAATACAAGTGCTTCATGTGCTTATCGCTATGTTCAGCTAATGAGAGAATATATATTTTCTGAAAATTTCTGATTGTAAGCGTCAATCAAGGGCTGAAAGCGTTCTACAGATTAAAACAAGAAAAAAGAGCAGCATTCAAAACTCGCTGTCAACAAATTAAATCGAGCGAAGCTACTCGATTTCTTACTCCATTTATTAGCAAGTTAACATAGATATCTTCCTTCTTCGAGTTGAAAGCTACAGCAACAAACAAAGCTCATTCAAGCGTCGCCGGTATTTTTCTGTCGGCGTCCCTAAACAAAGGCCGGAAACCGCATGTTCATTTCTGGCGTCTCCGATGACGGGATACAAAGATAAAAAGCATTCTCTGATTGGGCAAGTTTGAACGGGCGAATTTGGCGCGAAATGGTTCTTTAAAATGAAACCGAGGCTGTGATTGGCTTATTTCATGAAAGGAATGTTGTTCGGTTGTTAGCAGCTGTTTCTTTGGGGGGAGCGTTGCGTGACATCCCAAAAAACGGCTGCGGAGGAGACTAACTTTCTATTCTAGGCAAGCTAGTCCTAAGAGGAACAAGATAGCTTATTCCAAAATTACGCGACAGAGTGATAGATCTGGCACACGAAGGACATCAGGGATTGACAAGGACAAAACAGAGACTCCGCAGCAAGGTCTGATGGGCTGGAATAGATAGACAAGTTGAAGCAAAATGCAAGACCTGCCATGGCTGACAGTGGTTGGTTTCCTCACACTACCGGAACCCTTGAAATATACTGAGTTACCCAGTCAGCCCTGGCAAGATATAGCAGCAGAAATTTGTTAACCAATCAAATAGTACTTTAAGCCAAGGAAAAGAGGGGTTATAGTGTCTGCTGGGCTGCCTGTGGCTGCCTGTAACAAATTATGGCATAGGTCTTGTTGTTGTTAGAACACGTGTGTGTGAAAATGGAAAAAGCAAGTCTTTAATGCGAATGAAAGAGTATTAGATCTCGGAACCAGCGGTCTGATAGTTTCCCCTTGGAAATTTGATATTCTTAAAACTAGCATAGTGATAACACGCTAGTAGATTTGTACTAAAACAGAATAGATAGTGAATACTAAGAGTAGCCAATCAGATGCGAGAACGACATTCGTGATAGAAAGCTAGTACAAGAGGAGATTTGACATCTGTTTCTCATTCGGAGTTCTACGTATTCCTCGCCCCCGGGCACCAAAAAAGGAGACATTGGATTCCTATCTACCTCATTTGCAATAAAAAGGATGGTAATATTGGTTGCTGCACAAAGGCAAAAAAGCCTTTTTGCCAACAACGCAACGATTTTCTAGATTTTACTGAACGAAGGACACTACGTGGAGTAATATATCTATATACCATATATTGACAAAAGAACAAATTTATATTCCATACATCATTGATGATCCAAAAATATAAATAGACTACTGAATCAGATATAATGCTTCAAGGTGTTTATTCTCCCACATCTAAGTGCTTTACATATGCCTTGCCGTCATTTCTCATTTATTCATTCAACAATGATATCATGATAATTTTGCTTACGTTAATTTTCTTGCTTAAATTATCAGACCGTTGTCAATATTGACAGAGCAACCGTTAGAAGCTTCAAGAAAAGATGTTAGTGTGCTATGAAGTGATCTAAAGCCGGATTGAAAGTTGGCTAAGAAATCGCTATTTTTGAGATACTTATAAAATTGCCGTTTAATTATTCTTTCCAACGCATTAGTAACAGCAGGAATAATAGAGATTGGCCGGTAGTTATTAATGTCTTATTGAAAATTGGCACCACTCTCGCCGAGAGCTTCCATTCAGCTGGAACAATACCATACCACAATACTTGCTTAAATTATAAGACCGTTGTCAATATTGACAGAGCAACCGTTAGAAGCTTCAAGGAAAGACGTTAATGTGCTATGAAGTGATCTAAAGCCGGATTGAAAGTTGGCTAAGAAATCGCTATTTTTGAGATACTTATAAAATTGGTGTTTAATTATTCTTTCGAACGGATTAGTAACAGCAGGAATAATAGAGATTGGTCGGTAGTTATTAATGTCTTATTGAAAATTGGTGCCACTCTCGCCGAGAGCTTCCATTCAGCTGGAACAATACCAGAGGAAATCAGCAGATTGAGGAAGAATGCCAGGCACGGTGCCAGAATACCTGCCGTCATTTTACGTCATCTAAATGTCTAAAAACATCTTGGATTTGCCATCCAAGATGTTTAAACATCTAAGTGGCAAGTTATTTACATCAGTCGCTTTCTTAGTTTTTACTCTTTCAAGCAGTTTTCGGACTTCAATAGCCCGTGCTACAACTTTTAAAGGAAAAAGTCTTTCTGGAACAGTATCAACAGGAGGTATGCATTTTCCAAGTCATGTCGAATGTTTGCGAAAAGACAGGTAAAGGCTCCCGCCATTGCAGATGTAGAGCTAATTTTCATGATTATATCATTAGCAATAACTTTCTTCTTATGCTGACGAGAGCTCAGTTCAGTAATTAGCTGCTAAGTTGTGACGGGAACCTTTTCTGTTAGCACCCGAGGCAATTGCGTTATTGTGCTGGTGTTCAAAAATTTTGACACGATGTTTGGGAAATTTCTATCTTTGAATTTCAGTATCGCGGTATTGAAACCTGCGGGGTGCATCTTTCGGCGTTTTGGTGGACGAGAAATCTTCAGGCTAGTGACACGATTTAATGGCTTCATAATCACGAATAGTGTCTTTCATTCCGCGGGGTAAAAAAATGGTCGTGAATGGTGAAGTCTGCATACAAGCTAAGTGGCCTATCAGTAGCATGAAGCGACTAGGAGTATTTCTACTCCCCCTGTATGGAATGCTAGTCCATCGCAGGGTTGTCCCCACCAGCATTAAATTCACCGGTACCCATTTATACTCCAGTGTGGAGAGAGGCACTGTGAGATCAGAGTTAAGTGTCTCGGAACTCGAACCCGCACCGCTCGATCCGCCTCCTCCATCATACGACGGACTAGGGTCTAAAAAGTCATACAGCTGCATATGTGTTTACAACGCTATGGTTTGTTTTTACCGAAGATGTTTTTGTTTCCATCTTAAAACTTGGAAGCCTCATTTTCCATCGAAGCGCAACTTCAATTTCCTAAAAATGAGAAACAAACTTTTTTCGTTTATGCCCAACCCGTAAAGAGGGGAAAGGATAAAAACATGAGATACGTTTAGGTTTCTCACGCATCTTGTAACATAAATTAATTACAAAGCCGCGACTTCCTTAACGTGAGTTCTTTTTCTAGAAGTTAGTTGATTGTGTCGGATTTATATTATTTTCAAACAGCTCGAAACTTTATGTCCTTCAGTTCTTCACTTCTGGCTTCTTTTATATGCGCGAAATGAGAAATTTATAAAACCTATTTTCCACGAGCTCATATTTGTTTGAAACAGCTCAGACGGTAATCTACTTCAGAGTTCTGACTTCGTATGCAAACGTATGCAAACGTATGCAAAAAAGTTCTAAGGCTTTTTAAATTATTAACGCTGCAGCTTCCTCGGGTCTTTCTAGAAATCTGCTCATCTAGGAATTAGCGTCTCACTTTGAACTTTTCTGAGAATTTGCTTCAAGAATATTCATAAGTATTTTCAAACTCCTAACCCTGTATAAGGCGGGGCTACACCTTAACAGGAGTAAAATTTAAAGTAATAAAGAAATTTTTAGGATTAAAATGGGCTGGAAGCACTACCAGACAGTTGACCCCCCAAAAAGAGAGCCCCAGGTTGGTAGGGGACTGTTTGGTGTCCATCTACTAATTCTTCACTTCAAATTTCAATTTTCCAAATCCATGAAATCTTCAACTTTTCATATTTTCCTCAATTTAACCTATCCTTTGAGAAAAAATATTTCTTTCCCAAAATGCCCCAAAATCACCCAAAAATTTACACAAAACCGCCAAACAGTGGTTATGGTTATAAGCATAGAGATTTAGCGTTGCTTAAAACGTGACCGAGATATTGGCAGAAAGGCCGTGTTAAGGGACGTCAAAACAGCCTTCACGTGTACCCCCGCGTTATGTAACTTTGTCGGCCTGATTACTGCTCAGGGAGGGGGAGGATACTTCCTATAATGGCCTCTGCGGGGAGGCTCCGTTCGAAAGTCATACCTGTTTCAGGCTTCAGGTATATATGAAAGAGTAGAAATTTCACGAGTTTAGGTACTCCATGAAAGGGTAGGAAAATCTGTCATTTAGTTATTTTAAAGGGCCTTTGATTTAAATATTCGAACGGACGCACCTTGTGGCTGTATTATCTTATTTATTATGCACTACATGAAAATGACAAGAAGACTTCTATTTTTGGTGATTTAGTCATAGGATGAGCCGGTTACAGCAGTTACAGTGTTCGTAAGTAGTATGTGAAAGGAGTACTTTATTTCAATAAAAGGAACACGAAAGGGGTACCCTTTGTCAAAATGGTATTTCAAAGGTCAGGGGTATGAACTAGACCTCGAAACGGAGCCTGTCCGAATAAAACTTTGTCGAGTATCCCCATTCCCCAGGATTACTGATTTCAAAACAGAAGTAAAGCCCCGGACTAACGATAGCAACATTTCAAAACAACATATCGTAGTAACGATCGCAACATTCGAAAGCAACATATCTCAATTAGTTTCTGCTAGTGGATAATGGTGCTCAGTTCCCCCAAATGCTTTTTTTCCTGCACCTGGCGTTGATACGTTACGTCCTGCGGTTTTCATTATTGTATAGCTCCGTTCTTATTAGGAAGAGCTAAAACACTTGACGTCTATTTTCTGTTACCTCGAACTGTAAAAAAATAACTAAAATTTCCATAGAGTTCTCAAGTATCGTTAACACCATATCAATGTCGACAAATAATCTCTTAGCAGGCACCGTGACCTAGTGGTGGTTAGGGCGCTGGATTTGTAATCCGGAGGTCCCGGGTTCAAATCTTCCTCCCTTGCACTAGATGAGTTTGTGTTTGATGGTCTCAGATCCAACTCTTAAATACTTTGTAAATAGCCGACCTGTAAGCGTCCCGCCAATTGGGATTTTTTTAAACAAGTTTCTGTTTAATTTATATAACCCTCGGACGTACAAGCAAACTCATACCCCCACCGTGGTACAAGGGGGGGGGGGGTAGGAACGCCTCCCCTGGGTTTTCGTTGGGTCAAGATACTTTGAAAAGGTAATACCAGCAATAGATAGCCTGTTGTGTCGTCTACACGACTTTGTTAATATTATGGGTTACATATGAAAATTGCACCGCTGGGGGACTATGATGTCATCCAATATGGCGGACTGTTATTTTTCACTTTTTTCAGTCTAACGTTGGTTTTTCTTGACAAAATTAAAAAGTTTACTCACAATTACGGTTTTAAACAGCTGAACATGCAAAATATGACTTAATGTCACTTAGTGTGGCGTTATAACTGTTTTAGGCCCAGGAACAGAGCCTCAAAGCTTAAAACATCTCAAGGAATAGAATTCTATATTACTCTTTTTACAAAAATTAATGTCACTTTCCTTTTAATATCTCATGCATCTACCGGTCGATTTTCACAACATTTTCTGAAAAGGTGTCTTAAAGATAAACGAACAGCTACTGAAATGGAGAGATGTGCAGAGAAAATCCCCACGACAAAATCTTACAAAAACCTCGGGGGGGGGGGTGCATCCTTGTACGTCCGAGGGATAATTTACAGTATTTGTTTGTTCATTTCAGTGTCCTCAATTAGTACAGTAGCGTTAAAGATTCTGACACTTAAATAACGTGCTTTTTGGGGCGTGGGGGAGGGCGGGGGGGGGGGGGGGCGGGGGCTAAAGAATGCTTAACGATCGAAAGCCATTGTTTTCAACCGGCTCTGAAGGAGTATGACCCTTGTACCACTTGCGACATTATCGTTTCAAGTCAGCAGAGGTTTTGTCCAAACCAGCAACGTATGGATTTAAAAAAAATAGATAAACGATCATCCTCAAATGTACTTTAGACAGAAGGTTATTTGAATACCGCCTAAAAATCCCTAGTATCATATAAATGATTAAAGCCGAGTCCTCAGCGCGAGTCTTCCTTCTAGGAATTTCTCATTTCCAATACAGCATGTTACTTTTATGATATTTCTGAGAATTGTTTTGAAAGTATCCACAAACATGATCAATTTTCAAGCCTAGTAATTCTGCATTTTAGTAACTTTGTCGAGTAGGTTACAGACTTAACGGTAATGAGGCATACCGTAGTATAAGAATTCGAAACTAGGCATATAATTTGAACAGGACAATTCTGAAGAAATTCTTGATGGCAGTGTTAGTTCGATACTCAAGAATTACCAGCCCATCCTGGTAAAAGGATGAACTGGTGACTTGAACGATTTTACCCCAATGCGATGTTGCATTTTAGTTTATGAGTTTGTTCAGGGGACACATTACACGACATACCATGACTGAGGAATTTTGAGTCAACCATCTTTTAAATAGTTTTAAGCCGTGTTTTCTTAAACTTGAGCCCTTTTTCCAGGAATTGTTAATTTCTAATGCAGCATCTTACTGTTATTACATTTCTGAGAACTGGTTTAATAATATCAACGAACATTTTCAAACGTTCAAACATAAAAACTAGTGCGACTAACTTTTAGCAAATTTGTCGGGCTCTGGTTAACGACTAAACGTTGAGTTATAAATGGAAAATTAATGCCGAGTTAATTTTGAATTGGCAGTCATCGGCCATTTCAGTATCAGCTTACTACTATCCTAAAATTGAGCTGGTAAAGAAAACAATCCCTGTCGCGATGCTGTATTTTAGTTTCACGACTTTATTTTTTTGAACTCATTATTCACTAACGCACCATGACTGAGAGATTTTTATTTGAAACTTTCATTTCACAGCTCACGGAAGTGGAATGCAGAGGGTGGAAACCCTTGCTCCTACCTGTAATGGACGAGCATCCATTCAGAGAGTAGTAACAGTCCTCGTTTCTTCATGGGACGAAAATCATGCAACACCAATCCAGAAAGGTAGGTTAGGTCCTGATGCGACTTCAAATATGAGTTGTCAAACGAAATTGCTGAATGCTGCAATAGTTTGTTCTCACGGTGGTAGTCATACACAGTTCATAAGAGTTACTTAGTTAAGAATTAATTTATTAGCTGATTTAAATATTTAGAGGGTCTTCATGGCCACTTCAGATATGGAGACATGGACAATCCACAAAAGGTATTGTCGTAGACCAGTTCCATTTGTGAAGATGATTTTTATTCTCTCTGGTCTCAAAGAAGCGAGAAGAGGCCATTTCCGTCCTTTAGAATTGATGGATTCCCGGGATTATCTGATGATTGTTTTTTGCTTCAGTGCACTTTGAGATAAACTTTTCTAATATTCTCTGTAAGCAATAATAACTGAAGGAACCTTGAGAAAATTGTGTTCAGAGACGTTAAGACGCTAAATGTCCCATGCTATGTTAGATATATTCAGGAACCCGTCACCGCGTCATTTACAGTGTGTAATGGGTAATATATCTTTTCTTTGGCCATAATTCGTCATTTGTTTAATGAACATAGACAGGAGCCCTGATACAGATGTCTAGGGTCAGCGGTACCTGAAAACATTGGCTTTTCTATCGCAGAAAATTGAGAAAAAGGAAAGAAACGTAAATGCCTTTTTTGACTTTCACAGAAAATAAACACTTGGTCCTTACTTTGTAACGGTTTATCGAAATCGTACTCAATGCGACCACTGCAGCTAATACTAAGCGTGGGAAAACAAGCCCCTGACGTCACGTTGTGCTAAAGGGCAAATCATGAAAAGTACCAATCAGAGTAGGCGTTCTCTGACACTTTCATTGGGGTTATTTCATGCTGACCAGCGCTCTCGGTATGATTTAGGATGTACGAATTTCGACTCAACGGAATTACCTGAGTATCGCTGAAACACAAGGATGGAAATTGCCACAGAGAACTCGCTTACCTCTAAACTGAATGCATTTGATAGTAAACTAAAAGGAACGTTAATAGCAATTTGATTGTACTTGTAACTAATAAATGTCGACAACATTGATTGATTCAGTAGCAGATCGTTACAGAATCATGGATGGATTTTGGACTGAAGAACAACTCAACAACAAAATAAAACTATTTATGGGAGTCCAAAGTTCCGTTTACCGTCGGCGCACCAGCCCGTGAAATTAACCACGCTGTGATCACGCGATGGCGGCGTCTTTAACAGTCATGCACGAAGTATGATTGACGTGATCCCACTCCCGATAATAGATTTCACTACAAACGTTGTTTATTCTCAAGACTGCTCATTTAGAAAATGACATACAAGTTATGCAGCATAGCTTTTCGTTTTAAAAGCATGAATTCAGATAACTCTCGTACAGGGGTTTGCTTGATGATTAATAGAATGATAATTGAGTTAACTTACTTTAATTCCTATCATTTGTGAACATAACAAATTTTTGACAGATCTGGAGACAGACAGACATATCGACAGGAACAGTGGTGTGTGTCATTCCGGATTATTGATATTACCGCAAGATTGCGACTGAATCAGGGCATGACACGTCAATCATGGATTCCTGTCTCAACAAGGTAGTAATTTCCCGTTGGCTTTGATCTTTAGTAGACGGACGAAGTATTAAGACGTGACACAAACGCGTCCTTTGATTTTAATTTGATTTTTTCACTGAGCTTGAACAGAAAAGGACAGAGTGATTTCTAAGCATTGGCGTCAAACTGAAGCTAAACAATTTGTTTGGTTAACTTTCGAATTAAGTAACTAGTCGCCTCTCACAGATGTTGAGACCAACCGAGAAAGACAGTCTAGCGCTCCTCAGCACTTGTCCGAAAAACTCAAGGGACAATCAAAGAAAGGATCAGAAATGAGATCCAACAGAAATGAGATCCAACAGAATGGAATCAAAGATTCAACAGAATGGAAGATCCAACAGAATGGAATCGAAGTCTTCGGTGGTTTGAGCAAAAGTCTTACTGTACTTTGTTGGCGCTTGCTAACAGCACCAAATTAATGACGTCACAGGCAAAATGACTGCGCATGCCAATCAGCGGGCCAGGCACAGAGTTTCGGCCATTTTGAGGTAAGTTTCTTTGTTTGTTTTGCTCGTGATTCGTTTTCAGTTCATCTATGGCACAAAGACACAAGTTCAGTATAAAAAAACCGGATACATTTCAACATATTTGAGAATTAGGCTTTTCTTTTTGAAAGAAAACAGCATAATACAAGTCAAGTGCCACCAAATATGTATCAAAATGCCCAACAGTTTTGAAGTTTATTGCTTTATTTTCAGATGGATAATCAGCTACAAAAAGCGGTTGAGGTGAGCCATAGAAATGTGTTGTTACTGAAGAATGCTGCCTGGAGAACATTGCACATACGTTCGTTTGCAACGAGTTTCAGACGTTGTAACAGGTTGCCATTCTCTGTGTCCACATCAAACGTTTTCTCAACCTGCCATACAGCTAAAAACTTCCGTACAAATACGATAGGTTATATAAGCCTAACATAGGATTTCATAAGAACACATCTTCAACTTTGTGTCTTGTAGGCTGAGGCCACACAAATAAGGCTACATGTCACAAGGTAAGACGAAATTTACAAGTCTTTAGAACCCCTTAAAAGGTTGTACATGTATTGCTTATTTAATGAGACGTTTGCATCTATCGATAAAAATTGTAGATTTATTCCTGTGCTGGCCTTGTAAAACCTAAAAATGCTCCTGGGAGTGACTGTTAGATATTTTCCTCAATGCCATCTCCTGGCCTCCCTCGTTAGCATGGGCTATTAGAAAGCTTCCCAGTGTCAGGTTAATTGAATTTTTTAAACTCATTACCAAAGACTGAAGGCAGTAATGCACGTGGAGGTCTTGAGCCACAACATCAGCACCATAATATTATCGTATGCCAATATGGACCAATATGAAAATGTATACCAATATGAACCAATATGAATATACCAATCTGAAAATGATATATCTTTCTTGCAGCGAGCAAACCTCCTCCATCCTCCAAGTGTTGGTAAGTGTTAAATTAATTGTCACAATTAATTGTCACATTGTGACAATGTATTTTGCACCTGTGTGGAACTATCAGAGCATCTGGCAACATAACATCACTTAATATCTCTCTGGTTTCTTTAGAACGAGATGCATTTAATAAGGAGGAGTGTTATCACATCTCACCAACAACGAAAGTATGCCTTGTTTAATTTCTTCTCCAAATGTAACGAATATAGGCATGCAGGCATTTTATACCTACAGACTACAGATGTGATTATTCTTTAGCCCAAGAATTCTCCATAAAACAGTACTTAACTGTAGTAAAAACAATAAACACCTTACTGTGTCAGCTACCTCGTTCCTGTTAACCTTAGGCATGGCACTGGTGTAATACTGGTTATAAATAATTGATCCTTTGATAAAGCGTACCCTATGCCATCCTGCAAAAAAGTTCCAAGTAAAAGCACTAAGCACACCAGTACTGTTGATAGGATCCAAGCTTTTGTTGAGAGGCCAATGAAAATTTACCCAAGTATTGACCAAATGCCAACTGCATTTACCATTCTGTAAAGACCAACAACACAAGAGCTTATCTTATGAACAAATGTCCTCTTTTAGACTTGTGCTTGCACCCTTGTATCAGTAAGTTGACCACAATGTTTCACCTTTGCTTTCATAATTACATACACTTCTAATTCCTTCCAGGGAAGAAGGAAGAATCTTGTCCAGGCTTAAGGTACGCAGAAAACAGATTTCACATCGGACTTGTGTGCACCTTTCCTCTTGTTGGTTGTAGCATGCTTGAACCAAATCTTTGCATTCTTTGCTGTACATTTCCAGAAAGCTCAAAACTCACTGGAAATGCTTGAAACTTTATCTTTCAGAGAGAGTCATTTGCCATCCGACGTAACATACTCATGATATGAGGGGCCAAATCAGAAGTGAGTAATACTTGTGGTAGTGCCTACTTGCACCACGTTATGTACCAAAACAGTCCATCCAGACATCATGACCAAGAAGCTCGTAGATACCAGTCAAATAAGAGTGCTTTCCCTTCCTTGGTCAAGTGACAATTAATGATACATCAAATGCCTGCTATCCCCAACGCAGTTATGGCCCCAACAGTCAAACACAGGTTTGGCATTTATTTTCCCGAGTGGTACCACATTACACTCATGCATTTAACTTTCCTCCACTGGGCACTTCCTGACAAGGTAATGATCCTTTTTTTTTGCTTGATTTTTTCATGCCTTCTCCCGCCTTGTTCTGCAGAAATTCCTTCATGCGATGATACAATCTACAAGATGAATGTAATGTATAATGTCAAAAATTGTCCCCTCGGGGTATTGATTCATTCTTTCCTTCATGAAATGAGTCTGTCATATTGAGAGATTACCAAAAAATGCACGAATTTGTCCTGGTAGCGTTACCGAACTGTAAACAGTTTTCAATTAGGATTAGTTTTTCAATCCAGTCACTGTAACAAAATTACTAGAAGTGCTTCATCGATTTCGGCTGACCCATTTACCTAACACTAATAACGACAATTAATTTCAGCCTGGTCCATATTTCCATGACAAATGGGGCATATTCAAAGTAGCCTTTTTCCCCATGAAATGCAACAATCACAGAATTTAAATGTCCATGTCGAATGCATTGAGGTTTGTAAAAGCTGTAAAAGCGAAAACACAGCAACCAAACAACCAATCAATAAATAAACAAACTAGCAAACATTTTTTGAAAAGCAAATACTTGAGGAAATGTCTTATTGAAAGTAAGGCTCATTAGTATTTTTACTTAATTTGCAGGTGCTGTATCTCCGGGTTAAGCCAAGCTATAAAAGGGACAGTTTATTTAAAAGTTTAAGATCTTACTATATTTAAAAGTCGTTAAGCTATATACGAATACCTTAATACATTGTTGTTTTACAAATATTCATTATATAAAGAGAATGTATAAGGAGGAGGACATTAACTAGCCTTTGGTGCAAGTCATAATTCATAGGTCATAAGTACTGAAGTCATAAGAAATAAAAGAAAAAAAATAATAAAGAAAATGAAAGTAAACAAATATTGGTGGCTTTTTCTTTTTTGCTAAAGTGCAACTAACCCCCAAAACTGAATGTTCTCACAGCGGTCGACGCCCAGTCAAATGTCTCTTATGTGCTTTCAGCCCAGTTCTTTCTATGACATCTTCGAAGACAACGTGGTGTCCGCCATTGTGTTTACACACAGTCCACAGGCTACCGACCTCGTTCCCAGGGCTTTTCCCTTCTCGCCCCCCCCCCCCCCCCACGAGAAGGGAAAAGCCCTGGGAACGAGGGCTACCCAAATCCAATTCTTGTAATTAATTACCAAATGATACCCGTTCAAAGTGCAAAAATATGAACTAGAAAGATGTTTAGAAGTTTAACCAAGAGAATTTTAACTTGTTTATTTAAAAAGGGGGTTATTCAGCATTTTGGTTCAAAATAGCCCAAAAGTTACCAAAAAAGCGCTCGCTTCCCGAAAAATTGCTCTCTGACATAAAAGTGGCTCAAAATCCTAAAAGCTGCTAAAACGTTGCCGAACAGAATCTGGAAAGGCCTTGGGGAAGGGGGGGGGGGGGGGGGGGTTAGTTGCACTTTACAACTTCATATATTACGAACTCACTAAGTGGCCAGCTCCCAGTTGGCTTGATAGCTCAGTTGGAAGAGCATTGCACCAGTATCGCAGAGGTCATGGGTTCGACTCCCGTTCAGGCCTGAATTTTTTTCCGGCTTTAATTTCACAACTGCTTAAGTTGTGCGCATAAGTGCGCTGATCTATCATATCTTCTTAAAGAGCAATCTTAGGGTCATGTTCACTCTGCGGACCGCTTACGAAAGAAACATTCGTTCGAAATTCGAAGAGCTGTCCTCTACAAACAAGACTTTCAAGTAGCCGAAATAACGTCGAGTTTCTTCTGTTAACGGTTGACACTTAATAGTGGAATCAGCCCGCCTTTTTCACTTACATTTCATCCGTATTCTAAATCTGCAGTCTACAGACCGCATCATTTGTAGTAATGTTCCACATGAACGAGAACTCTCTTGATCCAAAAGAATAACATTTACCTTATACAACTAAACCCATTCGTTTTAATTTTCACTTATAGCTTGCGACCCCTCCATTGCCAAAATCACCAGGTATCACCCATATGAATACTAGTTGTGCCATGTCATTCTTTCTTAACTGTTATGACCAACAGCCCATGACAACAGCGCAAAGGAACGAAACGCATTGAATGAATTTCCGTTTCAAAGTCTAAAGTTCGAGAACTTAATAAAAATAGATGCCGCTGTTTCAGTGTCAACAGCTTGAGTCTTGTGCTTTGCCATGCACAATAGAACAAAGACATTAAGTGGCATCTGGGTTTTAAGGATCACCGACCAAGTTCATCAAAACAGGGCTTACTCACGTTCTATAAATGTCAGTCGTATTTAACTGTAGAACTATCTGCTTTCTTTGTTTTAATTTTCGTAATAGAATCAACTGCGAGCCAGATGAACCTAATCACACTAAAATGGCGTTGGTATGCCGTAACAGCTTTCACAGTTAATGTCTTTCGGCTTGACCTTAACAGGGACGCAACCTAATCATTTCCTTTACAAAAAGTACAAAGTATGTTATTGGGCAATGTTGGCCCCTCCTCCGTAAAAGCTAAGGCTATTACAAACGTCATTGTTGTCTGCTTTCTAAACATAACTCATACTCAGTAAACGCGACAGAATCATTAAGCACGACTTCAACTGGAAACATATTTTGTTGGTCACCACGCAAGCAGCCCTATAACGTTATGAAGCTTTTGTATATAGGGGCATCACGTACTTCCATTTATACGACGGTAGCAAGAAAAAGAAAAAAGACAAAAAAGAAGCTATACCAACTTAGAGGGAAAAGAGTTAAACAACTTGCTGCTATATATACTAACAATAGTACTGTAGTTCTGTACTCCAAACGTGGCCACCATTATTCTTGTTTTCCTTATACAGTAACATTTTATTGGCTTGATATCGGATAGCATTCACTGACACAAGAAAGTTGAGAGAGAGAGATGGTTCAACAAAGGTAAGTTTAAATTATATTTTGCTTTGTTATGTGAACACTAGGCTTAAGCTTCACACAGAAAGCATTAGTCTGTAGAAGTAGTCTGTACAAATAGATTATGGACTAAGCGTGTAGTGAAGATGGTTGGATCATATTGATCAAGTTTTTCTCTTGCGTGTATATGGACTAAGACATAGTCAAGGTCTATAAACAAACGAAGAAGAACAAGGCCAGTATGCAGCCATCTTGACCAAACAGGCTAAGCCGTTGACAAATATATTGCAAGAGGGGCACAAATTTCTTGCAGGACGTAGCGGGCAATCCCGCGCGAGAAGGATAGCCTCGTCTTGCCGGCCCGGTTAGCCAATCAAAAAAGCAAAGGGTGTTTCTTAGTTTCTTGTCCTCGTTTGCGGAGCTAGCCATATAATAACGAGAATTATCAACATGACAGATCCAAACGCACACAAACAGATGAAGGACTTTGGGGCAAAATGTACAGTTTACGTCAGACAGACTTGGTTTCAAGCCACCGATTCAAAAACAGACTCCCTCTTACAAAACAGACTTCAGGCCAGCGGTAATTTAAAATTTTGTAGAAGGACGTCCCTTTGCTCAACCAAGCTACGGTGAGTAATAGTTCATTTTTCATCGAATCTAAGACCTTTTTACGGCCATCCGACAGGTTTAATAGAATTTTATGGCGCATTATGAAACGAAGACAGGAAAATGCATTTAAAACAGAGTTTGACTAACATATTTTTGCTTTACGAAGCACAAAGCCAATGGGCCAAAATTTTAAGAGCTTTTGTTCGGTTCATACAAAACGTTTTGACAGTAATGTACTATACATAAAATGACCCCGAGAATGAAAGTGTTCTTTATTTTCTTGTGCGCTTGGTTTGCAGAAAATTTACCGTTGAAATGGATATACAGATAGAATTTACTTTTGGAGAGTTGGTCTACGGTGAGGAACAACGATCAAGCATCATTCAATGTTCTATGAATATTCTTTTTTTCAGCCACGCAAATGGGTCAGTAATTCAAAGTGTTGCTATCTGTAAGGTTAAAACTGAGATTTACTGTAAATATGTTGATTACATACTTCAACACTCGTGCAAAAGGTCAAACGTCACGTTGCTACAAAAATAGCCTCGTCTTGGCTCATCACAACTTTTCAATTTTCTACTTATAATCTCTTACTTTTGCATCAATACATCTTCTGTAGCCACTCTTGAAAATGAACACTTACAAGTAGGCTACAAGTAAAAAGACCGACAAATAGTGAACTTAGTTTCATTTTCCTCATCAGCTAAATGATTTATTTTCCTCATAAATAGTTATCGAAACTTGTATATACATTTTTGCATTCAAAAAATTACTTTCTTAACAAAGACTATTTAACCACACAGTGTAAACGTTCAAGGCTGGATAGGAGCATATTTGGTACGTAAATACCTTCCCTAAAAACTACATGACTCCATTCTTTGTCTTCAGTCTTAAAAATCTCATTTATTTCAGTTTACAAAGTAAAATTTTCTATAGTCGAGAAATAACCTTAAAACTTACAAGCTCGACAGTGAAATACATTTTATTAAATGGTTCATGTAGTAAAGTAACCCACTTCCAAAAACAAAAAAAAAAAGAACTAAGACAATCACATTTTCGCGATAATTTCTTTAACAGAATTACTATCCTGTGGAATAGTATACCCGACCGTATTAAGTTAGTTAGTTCTCTCGGCTCCTTCAAGCGCCAGCTAAAGTCTTATTCTTTTGGCGCTTACATTACGTTTTTAATGGTGACAATATTCGCTCATATAAGATTATTTGTCCTAAATGCAGAAGAGTGAATTTAAGAACTGCATGTCCTTGTTAAATTTATGTGTATTTTAACTAGATCTTTTTGTCCCTTTTTCGGGGTGGGGGGGGGGGGGTTGGGATAATGAGAGTGAGGAGCTTTTAACTTCCTTTCTATTTACATATTTCTTAAGGGCGTTTGGGTTGGTTAAGGTGGTTGAACCTTGAAGGGGACATAATGTCCTTTTGTTCTTCACCTGTATATATACGTTATATACAAATCTTGAAATAAATAGATAAATAATATACAAGATGATGGTTAGCAGTGAACACTTTCAAATTTAAAGCAAGCATTGGTTTAATCTCTGCAAAATATTATCGAAGGAATCGGATTCATACCATTATATAGTCTGAATGCGAATGCTCGAAGTTTAGATAAATTTGGGCACAAAACATCATCGCTTGCAACTCTGTTAATTACACACCGTTTGTGGTCTTAACAAAATGAAATCATATAATTATGATGCTTTTTTATACTTAAACAGTTTCATCTAGGCTACCAAATACGCCTGGAAAGGAGACAACTTGTTGTCTTGGTCATAAGAAGTTTGGCAGAGTTTGTTTTCACTTATAGCAGGTAATTTAAAATTTTATACCCATTACACTTACCTTGTCAGCATGGAGGTAAAAGTTATAATGCGTACAATAACACAATAATTGGTAATACCATTTCAATAGCGAGCACAGTACATTTAGTTTGATATATACAAGGGAACATACAATATTTCAAATGTGAAGATTACTAACTGTATTTTAGCTTTAGAAAACAATCATACAAAGTTCCCTTGAAAACTTTGCCCGAAAGCTTGAAGATTACAAAATTTCCGTTATTACTATTTTCTGGGTGTATGTAACATTGTCATCATTATTTTCATAGTCCTAGCCTTGTTCTGGGGAAAGAATAACGCCATATTTTAGTGTGTATAACTACAAATGTTATTGCACGTCGGAGATAATTGGATAATTTTGAACTGAGGTAATGATATATTGCTTCTTTGGCTGAGTTGCTGCTATTTGCTCTTCCCAAATCAATCC
>CM042746.1:8603441-8635941 GCA_022496165.2 Catalaphyllia jardinei
GCACTCATGATCTGTCCTTGACACCCATCAGCTGTTCCTAGCACTCATTATCTGTCCCTAGCACTGATCGCCTGTCCCTATCTCTCGTCATCTGGCCTTAAGACTCATTAACTGTCCCTAGCACTCATCATCTGTATCTAGCATTCATGAACTGTCCCTACCACTCATCACCTGTCCCTAGCATTGATCATTTGTTTCTTGCTATAACTGTCCGTAGCACTGATCATCTCTCGCTAAGACTGATGCCTTCTCCCTAGCACTTATTATCTTTCCCTAGAACTGATTATCTACTATCTACCCCTAGGACTAAATATCTGTCCTTGGCACTGATCAACTGTCTCTAGACTGATCCCTTATCCCTAGCACTCATCACCTGTGCCTAGCAATAGTCATTTGTGCCTAGACTAGGTGTGATCATTTGTCCTTAGCACTCATCAACTGTCCATAAAGGATGAGTGCTAGGGAGAGTTAATCAGTGATGGGGACATGTGACTAGTTCTAGGGACAATTGATCAGTGTTAAGAACAGATGTTTAGTGCTAGGGACAGATGATGAGTGCTAAGGGCAGTTGAAAGTGGTAGGGACAGCTGGTCAATATTAAGAACTGATAATCAGTGTCAAGGACGGGTGATCAGTTCCAGGGAGAATCGATAAGCGATTGGGATAGAGAGTGATGGGGAACTACATGAAATTGGAGGCATATGGCATAAAGTATATACTAAAAAACATTTCGGCAGCAAGATTCATCTTCCTTAAGAAGAGTAAATAAAAGCTTTAGTTTTAAGTGACTTTAACTGAGTTTATGAAAGAGTTTCTTCTTAATTAAACCTCTTTGCAGAAGCATTGCAATCTCATCCTCGAAACAAGAGTGTCTTGGGTTACAACATTTAAAATATAAAAATGAAATAAGCAGAATGTTTTATATCATTTTTGAAATTAGATTTAGCTGTGTAACTTCAACAAAAGTAGGTGCCTCTCGGTGTATAGCCAGTGGTAAAATTGGGAAGCGAATGAAGCAACGCAAACAACTATCGATAAAACGATGTGATTGCACAATAAATAACTACATAGTTGCCATGCCAGTTACAGCTGTTGGTAGAAGGTCACAGTCCCTAAAACGAGCTTTCCTGGCACCTTTTTTCTTACAGGTACCAGATGAACTGTAAAGTTTACATCCCGGACATTGCTCTATGAAAGAAATGTATCATTTAAGTATTTATTGTAAGAATTATCGGTTGTAAACATGGGAATCTTATTAGTATTTATTTGGCAATCATGTTTTTCTTGTAATTGTCTATAACAGGCTATTAAAGTTTATCTTCTCTTGAGATGCGATATACTTTTGGAACCCTCAGTGTTCCTTGGTAATTGTACCCTTGAAAAATCATTTAAGAAACAAAGACAGGAAACAGTTATTAATGGCAAGGGGTGACAGGCCGCACAATCTCCACTGGTGTGGAACACTTGAAACCTTTCATATTTTCGTTCTAACGAGAATATCGTTTAAAGATTTTCCTTTCTTAAAAGATATGACAGCTTATTAGAGGAGGTGATGCATCATCAGGGAGCCAGCTTCCTCCAGCGTGGCAGCATTAAGGACTTTGCCTTGCTACACGATGCTGACGATTTGTTGTATGCAGCAAAAATGACAGCATTCCAGGCGGTTCCCCTGCCTAAGTCCTCCACGATTCAATGCCATACAGCAGGGTTTAGAGGACACACACCTGTTACACCTTCAGTTTGGTGTTCAAGGTCATCTGGCTATTGTCCCATACTCTCGTGCTTGTAGATGTCCCTGTAGAGCAACAGATCACTAGTGACGGTAGGGCCCAGATAAGTGAAGTGGTCAGCGACTTAAAGCACTTCCATGTCAATGCTGAATGATGTTAGAACCGGTACGTCCTGACCCATGACATCTTTGTGAGATAAATAAAGGCGATGTACTTGGAGTTAAATCAAGCAATGATGTGTTTTTCACCCAGAGACGTCCATTCCATCAAAGCCTTTAATGCTTTATTTGACATGATGATCGCTACGCCTTTTACATGATAGTTGTCCTCCTCAACATGTGCCCAGATCTTTCCTTAATCGTTACTGCCCATCTTGCTTTACTTATCCTGATGATTTTCATTCAGTATCTGTCCACCCCTTCACGACTTTACCCGGCTTGCTGGTCTGATGCATAGTATAATATACATCCAGCATCCAGCTGTGATCTTTTAGTTTGACAAAACAAACTCAGCTCGAACTCAAACTTAGCCAAGGACCGTCATTGGTCCAATCGCTTGAACCGCTTGCTCCCATGGGGAGCTTTAGTTTTCGGTGTAGGTTCCTGTCAAATTTAGCTTTTCTATGGGGAAGGGCTGTCAGCATTACGCCCAACTCCCAGACTGGAGGACCAATCTGGCCTCTCACCCTTGACCTGTGCTGCATGGTTGAACCTGCTGGGGGTACATAAGCTCCCCTGGTAAGCTCCAGGGGTCCTAATGGCGCAGAAGCTACAATACCAATGGCAAGATATGGACACCACTGTGGCAGACTCTTAGCTTGCTCCTCCCTTCCATTGACTTGTAACAGATAATCGTTATGAATAATGCATTTCATCTTTCATTTTTGGCAGATGAAACTTAAAAGGCTACCGGTTAAAAACAAATGTTTTAAAATTAAGGACGAATTAACATAGTTTGATGGGAAGCAATCAAAAGTTTATGACATTTCCCGAAATAGCCAAGTTTAATTAAAAATCTCACTTAAAAGCTAGACTTTCAAAATTAACCACCATATAAGTGTATTGGATTACAACAAGAATGCGGCAAACACACTAACTAAACAAGGACAGTATGCAGAAAACTTTACAGCACAAAAAAGAAATAGTTTAAACCTGCGAGAGTACAGCCCCCTCCCCCCACCTCCCCTGGAAAATCACACAGTGCTTCATAAATTACCGACATTTCATTCTGTGATTGCAGTTTTAGGGAGAAATTTCAACCCAGTAATCTAATCGGTATGGAAACTACATTTCCATTCCTTCTTTCAAAGCGCATGCTTCAGACACCAAATAATTATAATCAGTGTGGCACTTCTTTGGATTATATTAATTCATGCAAAGAGGTGATTTAGTTCTAGACATTCAGCTTTACTCGTTATATGAAGAATATATACTGCTTTTCTAGATGCACTGAATTGAACGAACGAGTTAATTCTTAAACTGCATTTAGTATTTGGTTGGAAAGTATGTTCTCAAAATCATTAGTAATTTATCCTGTTAAAACAGAGAAACTTATATCGGTGAGGATGGCTTGGATACCCGGTCCTAATTAGCATATATTTTAACGATTTTACTTCTCTATTTACTCCTTACTTTTTGTTTCGATATTGAAGATTTATCAAACACTCGAGACTGTGTTTCATCGGCCATCCAAACACCTCGAATTTCGTCAAAAATACTTCGCTGCGCGTCGAGTTTTCAACTCTTCTCTCGATGTTTTGATATCCCGATGAAACACTGTCTCTCGTGTTTGATATATTACTCCCAATATTTTTTTTACCAAGTGAAGATGTTTGTATTTGTTTTGCGTTCCTCAACGGCATAATCAAAAATTTCATGAAACATTAAATTATAACATTCAATGTGAATAAGGTCAAAACGAACATGTCTGAGAAGCATTTCTTCAAACCTTTTTGCGTGCTCTATTCAAAGCAAGTAAGCAACTTTTTCATGTACCTATATCTTGTTATACAGTATGTCTATAGCGTAGTTTCCCCAGTAAGTGCTATCGTACGGTATGTAGCAGACACTTCAGTTCTATTTACACCACTCCAATTGCTCAAATTCAAATTCATTTTTTAACAATACATAGCATATAACCACACGAAAGTACGAATGGCCAATAGACTAATAGAATTGAAAGTTAGAATCTCACTACTGACTTGGGAGGAGAATGGGTTAAATGTCGAAATTAAATACATGTTAGATTGTCAAGATCTTTTGTTAATAAATCCACGACTCTGTTTGCTTCTGCTTATCAGTATTTCAAGTCATATGTTCTCCACTCCTCTTCACCAACTGAACCAAGATCACCGAATATAGACTGGAGGAGACTGGGTAACGGTTTACAGAAAATGCAGATAAATAATCAGTGGCTTCCATTGAAGTGTTAAGGACCACAGAACTTTAAAAGTATACTTCAAAGTACGGGAGGAACAAAGAGATACCCCCCACAGATATACTTGTATTAAAACAAAGAACTTGGCTCCGTAAGTACACAGATGAACTTCTATGATACACTTTCTATGGAACATTTCTGAGGCACTGTACATGCACTTCTTATCCACATAAAGCATGACAAAATATTTCCAACGTGCCGGCTAGTACTGCATGTAGGATATTCCAGTTTGTCAGAAACAACATTCTACGCGACTCACCTTTGTAGAAATCACCACTTTAATGGTGTTCTGGTCAAGGTCTGACGAAAAAAAAACGAGATTATCCAATAAATAACACGATCGTATTTTACTTACATATGAAATCAAAATGATAGCACAAAACACATATGGGAATATATAAATAGAAAAGAGAGGAAAACTGGGCCAGGCATACACTCTTTGTCAAATGACCTCGATCCACATGAAGAGCTTTAATTTAGGACATTTAAATAATATTACCACCAATGGCAATGTTCACTAAAATTTTTCTATGGGGCAAAAATCCTAACAAATGCGAGAAAAACCGAGGCCAGAAAGATGGCTAAAGTAGCGCTAGTCAAATCCTCCTGGAAAAACAGTTAGTGAACAAGAGGTAAACAGAAATGAAATGCTTGCAAGTAGAGTAAAGGGCAAAATATGGTTTGATTTAGTCAATTCTTTGATTCTACCGGTCAATGACAATGGAATAATACGAATACACGCGTAAACAGAGTTTAGAAGAAAGGACCAAATGAGCGTGAAACGAGGTTTGTCTCTGACTACAGCCTTTATAACCAAATCATTTAACTTTTAAAATCATTGTTCACCGTCGAAACGTTCGACTGTGATCTCACATTCTAATCTATTCCCGTCCATAAAGAGCACAGCAAATGAGATTTAATTCGCGTGAAATGCCATGCAGTACCAAACGCATACAAGTTTTCTGCAACGGTTCCAGTATCCATTACAAGGTTCGGTAAAATACCAGTCGTCTCGAAACAACAATTTTGGCATACAGTCAGAACTCGTCAGCTGATCTTCACAAATTGCTCCTGTTATCAATCGGGTTTGTACTCGTGACTCAATCTTTCCTTGAAAAATTACTCGCTCAAACGCACTTCTGAACACTAAAATCACGTCATAGTCAAACTAAGTGAAGCGTACCCCTTAAGATTGCATTAATGAAATGATTATTTGAAACTTGAACCCGCTAGTCGTTTCGAGAATGCAATAATAAATTGATTATTCGAAATTGAACTCGCTCGATCGATCGAAGAATACGGCTAACGAGTTCCGTTTTCGAAAAATCAATTCAGTGTTGCGACTAGTCAGTTTCAAACCTACTAGTCTTTTCTAGAATGTAATAGTAAATTGATTTTTCGGAAACGGAACCCGTTTGCCGTATTCTTCGATCGAGCGAGCGAGTTCAATATTCGAATAATCAATTCATTATTGCATTCTTGAAACGACTAGCGGGTTCAAATTTTGGCACGAAGCTCTATTGTTTTAGGGCAGGCTCCATTGTTACCATTGTTTGTATATAATTTTCTCAACCAATCCTGTGAGACGTTCCGAAGAGCTTCGTGGCGGCCCAAATTTCAAATAATCAGTCCATTAATGCAATCTTGAGGGGTACGCTTCACTTAGTTTGACTGTAAGAACAAAAACTATTAAAAGCATTGCATAACACGAAAACGTAGGTGATGAGCTATATCCAACTCGCATGGTAATGAGCCAACAAATATCAAAAACTGTAACTGACCGTCTCTTGAGCCTCTCGATTCAGAGACACTTCGAGAAAGCACGTGAGTAACGAACAAAGGCCTCCGAAGTCCTTTAGATATGTTCTGGTACATTACTTGACAGGAAGAGGAAATTTTATACGCTGTTTCAGTTTTCGTATCTATTTACATACCCTGACACCAGGCGGTCAAAAAAGGCCACGTTATCGAAAATGAGGGAGTCGTGAGTCATGCAGTGCTGTTAGCAGGCTGCCAATCTGCGCTATCAAACCCAGTACACGTAAGCAAGCATCAGAATCCAATGATGCACGTTCATGGCGCCGGAGCAAAGTTAACATCGTTTCGCCTTTCAGAAATTGATTAACGAATGCTTTTACCGGTGTTCATCGAGTTATGATGCACTTGGGCAGTTTGGAGAGCACTCAACAAGCTAGAATTCCCCTTGGCTGTACCACGAACAACTCTTGCGAATACCTCGTGCTCCCCAAACTTCCCGCGTGTATCAATTAATTGTTAAATGATATTCTTAGGTTGCACGTGACATCATCATTTTCTAAAATCCAAACCTAAAGAGCAACCAAAGTTAATATCTTCATCAGGCATGAGAGGGGGTAAATTTACATCTGTTAACATCTTTTCAGCTCAACAACATACTTCGCCAAAAAACAGGCACACTTTAAATTTCAAGAGTTATGGCGGTGCGTGACATAAAGCTATGAACGTGTTTGTCGAAAAATATATACTTATCTTGGGAGTTCAGCCTTTTTAGAAGTTAAAGTATTAGGAAAAAGGCTTATTTAAATGTTTGCTTGATCAGTTCAGATAAAAAGTGGCCTAGATAGCCAAAGTAACTTCCAGATGTTTACACTATTTTCCGGCCGCCATGTTGGTGTTCCTTGGAGGTACACCAACATGGCGGCTCCATACTAGGCTCTGTAAATTTGTGCAAAAGACAAATATTTGACGTTCGGGAAAACGTACAGACCTAAAACTTGGAGAAGTGTCTTATTTTCTTATCTTTTATAACGTGATAATTTCTTGACTTTATACACTGAATGGTTTTCAAATTATTTTTTAATTGCGTGACAGTGCAACCCAAGAATTCCTTGCTGTCACAGATCTAATTTTACATCCGGCCTAATGCTAAGCGTGAAGTTTCGAAACTGAACACTACTTCAGAAGCAGCAACCCTCCAAAATGTCGAAAGTAGCCACTCTCCGTAACGAACAAGCAGATATTTGTATAAGAAGTCCTTAATTCCGAAATTAATGCATTAGTTTATTCTGATCTCTTCCACAAGATTCTACATTTTGCTACTACATAGTTCAAAGTATCAGGCATGGATCGGCCTATATATGGCGGCGTCTTAGCTATCCGTATAATGCGATCCTGTAAAGTTATCAACATAAAAAGCGGGATGTGAAACGTTCAATCTTTTTCTTATCACTTGCAACAGATGGTAGAGGGTCGCTAATTTCATAAGTTAATGGCACACTATCTTATTGGACATTCTTTGGGGTATAACGCTTTTCAGTAGCTTAAGGCCGTTACAATGACCAAATTAATCGCGTTCAACCTTTTTCTTATCACTTGAAACGGATGGTAGAGGGTCGCTAATTTCATAACTTATCTTATTGGACATTCTTTAGGGTTTAACGCTTCTCTGTAGCTTAAGGCTGTTACAATGACCAAATAGGCCTTTTGCAACAAACGATCACATGGTACAAAATCTGCCATGCTGGAGGGCAAGCTCATTATTATTACCGCACTGGGACATAAAAAACAAAGGCAAGTCAAGCTTGACTGGTTAAGGTCTCTTTGATTTAATGTCCCAGTGCGGGAATAATAATAATGAGCTTGCCCTCCAGCATGGCGGATTTTGTACCATGTGATCGTTTGTTGCAAAAGGCCTATTAATCGTGTGATTCAAGAACTCCAATAGCGAAGAGTGCAATTGTATTTGTGATAATCACATAACCCTCACAAACTGACACTACAGAGTTTACAGGAGTAATATGATAGCAGATGCCGCTCAGTGAGAACTGTCAACTAAGCGGCGTCTAACTAAGTTATTTTGGACTCTACAATTTACAACGGACGTCCTGTGTCCCTTGAACTCAATACAACATTATTGGAGATAAAAATGCTTTGTCTGTGTGGGTTTCCGGAGCTGGGTGGGTCTAGGAAAGTGATATGCAATAATATCACGCTATTTCGAAACTTCCAAGCAAGGCTAAAACGATAAAAAGAAGCACGGCATGTAAAATGTGACTAGATTAAAAGGAATGCATTTTAAAGCTAAATTTCACTTCTTCTGAGCCGACAGGAAATAAGTTCTAATAATGCATGATGTGTATGATATTGTGGTTTATCAGACTCGTAAATCATCTAGGTTACTATATAATGAGAATGTCAAGTGTCGCGTCTAAGTTTACAGTTCTTAATCAAAGACAACAAACGACAACGGCCAAAATAGCGTGACCAAACCTCCAGCTAATGAATCATTCGTTCACTCTGATTGGCTACCTGCACCTGGGATGGAGTTAAGTAAACTTTTCAAATAAACTGAACTATTCCCAGTCTGAGAAGATTGACGAAAACAGGTCCCGTTTCAAACACATGCTGTAAACTAACTTAAGAAACCTTGTTGTAGTTTTTCTATTTGGAACATAAGAGTGTTGCGAATGCCTGTTTAATAGACTGATCACCGATTGTTTTTCTTACATAAAACATAATGAAGCTATGGGATATGCAATATCAAAGTGTGACGTTGACAGTTTCGTCTGTCAAGTGTATGTTGTGTTAAATAAAAAGAAATTATATGACTGCAGCTGGGCCAAATATATAATGGAGAGTAACATGTTGGAATTCACACTCAAAATCCTTCAAGTAACCAACTATATATATACACACACTCTCCCCTAAACATAACTTAGTTTAGTTAACCATTGTGATTATTCCACGCGATGGCTCACCTGCAGTAAGTGACCCCTGATCTTTTTTATTATGTGTAAATTATATGGGCCACTGATTAACTTACAATACTGAACATTGTCCTGAACATTCAAATGAACAAGTCTAATCGAGTAATCAGAACTGCTATTGCATTCTTAGAAACGAGGAACGACTATTAATAGTTGTTTTCTATACTACGTTTTCCAAATCTTACTGCACTTTCTTTAAGTATTGACAAAAATGCAAAAGGTAACGACACTCGTGACATGAAAAAAGGTCGCTATTATCGTTAAAATTGCAATAGAACAGCACAAGGCAGTTTACAAACACGCAGAGAGACTGCAAGTGCTATGAAAAATCAGCTTTCACCAAAAACTTTGCACTAAACTTTACATAGGTAGCTACCCAATAGCACTATACAGGTGTATCATGTTTTAAGTCCAACATCACTGAATGCCTAGTCAGGGGTGCCAACCTCAAACTCGACGAGAGCATGACTATGCAAAAATAATAACCCACAGCTTGAATGTTTGTTTTGTTAACCACGTTGGAGAATGAGGCAATTCGAAGTCCGAGAAAAGCGACTTTACCAACTGAACATAAAGAACCGAAATGAACATTTGAACATTTGAAAAAAATGGGGAGAAGGTTTCACAACAAGTTAAACCACGAAACTCTTATGGCAAATGCTTTGCATAAAGCAGAATCTATTTGCTCAGTTCAAGATCTCATACGTTTTGCAGATATGTACTTAATATAGACGACAAGTCCAACGAAGCAAAATCGTTTCCTCTATAACAGAGAAGATGACACGAAAAATGCATGATGCAAGAGGCAAATTTTATCAGCCGTAAAGACATGAAATCAGTGAACCTAAAAATAAAATAAAGCAACAGAAGACTGCTGGATGGTATATTTTGATGTTAAAGCATGCGTGGTTCAATGTATTTTTTCCAACATAACGCGTTCAATCATTTAAGGTACACTGAATAATAAAACAGGAAGAAGTAACACAACATATTTATATAATCCCGCACAATAGATCAGGACACTTGTCACAGATCATAAACCGTTGAAATTAATACTTTTAACTGTACTTACCTACGCATATAGCGCTCTATCTCATCATAACATGTATTATGTGCATCTTCTTTGCCCAAAACTTGGAGGAGGCAAGCGGGTAATGAAATTCTCGTGAGCCTCTCTCGTTAAACGACTTCGTGGTCATGTTCGTCGAGGATTTTTGCTCTCACTGCTGGTGAAGGCAGAAATAAACAAAGAAGTAAATAGATAAATTTCTGGTCAATTTGGGCAGGGCAGCAGTTTCTAGAACTTTTGTTAAAATGGTACATAACCTCATGCTTACGGCGTGTTGTGTGCGGCATCATGGAGTTACTTGAATTGACGTCCCGTCATCCCTCGTGGGGCGAGCACTACGAACACCACGTGGTTAGTATCACAAACCGGTCTTACAAGTCAGAAAAAAGTTTTCATTGCTTTACAGTACAAGTAGTCCCTCTTTCGCTTACTCCATCGAGCGAGACGTACCTATCGTAGTAAGAGTCAATAAACAATAAAAGAAGCATAATCATTAGTTAACTTAAAAACTATTAAGAAACTGCACCTTGCATCTTTAAAAGTTTTGTAACCTTTTCTAAAACGTGCACACAGTCAGCATCGCAGTTTGACCATATTCTTCTGTCATCCGACACGGAAATTGTGGTAAGCCTCAGGAAAACAATGGCAAAAAAGAGCTGTACAAAGTTAGGGAGTCGACTGTCAAATTTGGAGAAAACAAAGATAAAACAATGAATCTGCAAGCATATTTCAGATCTTATCTCGACTAAAAGACAAAACAACTCTTAGAATTCCAGTGGATCTTTTGAGCATAGATCTTTTCCGCGCAACACCGCCAGTAAGTGCTTACCTTAGCTGACTTATGACTAAGGGCCTTCACAGACTAGAAGTTAAGTCGTGAACAAACTATTTGCTATCGACAACTAAAACTACCTGCGCGCGAGATAAGCTATCGAAAACTATACGCTAAATAAAGGGAAACTGCTTTAGCTGTACATGTCGACAACTGACGACCTTTTTAACCATTTATTTCGTGTGTGGGAAGCACTGGTTTAGTAGTCGACAAAAATAAGACACAAACAGCAGTAGTAAAAATATTTAAAACGTGCACATTTGATTATGACTTGACGTTTCATATGTACTCTACATACATTTTCAAAAGTAACCGTTGAAATTTACAACAGCTATCTATATATAACAAAGGCGAGGGGACTGGAACCTAGATTAAGCAAATACTTAACAGTAAACTATAAAACTAGAACATATTAATGGAGCATCAGCTTTTCACTTCCGACGTTAACGTTGAAAGCTGGCTCAAGTTCTTGAATAAATAAGGTCTTTTTGATCTTACAATGGTAGTCTGTTTTGCCCTTCGCTAAAATATCAAAATCAACCCACTTGATGTTATGTTCAGTGGCCTTGACGTGGTCAGCAATGGCTGAAGTATTGTCATTTTTAGCGAGGGCCTTAAAGTGTTTGGTTTTTCTAGCGTGAAGCCGTCGTTTAGTTTTACCAACGTAAAAACCATTGCAATCCCAGCAATTTGCTCTGTAAATAACGCTGTAGTAGTTAACAACTCAGTTCGAAGCTGCGTTGTCAGTGGACAGTGGTTTGAGCATGCGTATTGTGTTTCCAGCATGCGTAGTGAAGGTTAGTTCCCAAGGTCTCGCTGCCTGACTTAGACATCGACAACTAACACTCCGATGTGTAGAATGCTCGCAGCGGACATAATTACCAACAATTAGTTGTCGAAAGCACTAACCAAATCACTTGGTACATATAGTTCCAGCTCCTTACCTAAATACATGCAGGTGATGTTCATTCTATCAGATTAACCAGCCTGCAAAAATGTTGGTCAGAACGAACCGTTCCATTTCGTTTCCAACCAAAATTTCCGGAATTTTTGGCATAATGAAAAGCACTCAACGATTCTTTCAACGTTCTGTTTGTCTTTATTGGCTGTTTTCTATTTACCTCGAATGTCCGGAAATTCCGATTGGGATGCAAATGGAACGTCTTTTCGAGTGATTTCACTGAAAATTTTACGGAGAAATGGTAGTCCTGTTTTCCCTTTGGAATCTTTCAGTGTGGAAATTTCCGAATTTACAGCCAGGTTTCTTGTCTTTCCCACAAGTTCCTGGCCTTTCACGTCTATATCAGCCTTTCGACAACAATGGCAGCTTCTTCCGATCATCTTTCTTGCGGTTCTTCGTGTCGATACGAGTGCTCCGTTTACCATGCAGTGGTGCCAGATCTTCAAATCCTTTTGAATCACGACTGTGTCATGCAGTATTTGAACGGTAGGTAGAATTTAACGAAAAAAAGCAAAACAATCATTTTTCCTGGAGCTTTCCTCGAGTGTTTCAGTCCAGCGTCATTTATCAAGGTCTTTCTGTTATTTTATTTTTTTTTTCACATACAGTATTTCTAGTGGGCCATTTCAGCCCTCAGTGCTGTCTACCGGCGAGACAAGTTTCACCTCTCCCACCTGTTGTAACCTCAGAAAACTCAGAAGAGTATTTTAAACGTCCAAGGTTTTGTTACAAGCCTTGAACAACGGAAAAGATTCACTCCTTATCACACCGTGGACTGATCAAAATCACTGGGAAGGAATGAAGATGGAATCAAATGGAACTCGTTTTTCCCCGACAGACATTTCGCACCGAAATTTTCCGAGTTTTGCAAATGTAAAACAACCATTGTCTATAATAACGCAAAGAACAGAAATTTTCCTGGGCCTTCAGTCAGCTCCTGCCTCTAAAACTGTCTAATCTTGAAACAAATGATAACTATTTTTTGGTTACATTAAATAAGTGGAAGCAGTCGTTGCATCGTTAGGATCGGTAGTGACAGTTTTTCTAGACTGACATCGCAAGAAGTGATCATGTGTCGTGGCTCTAGTGTAAAAAATAAGGATTATTATTCTTATTCTGGTTTTCTAGGCAAGATGATGAAATATGTGTTTGCTGTTGAAGTGGTGACGTTATTGGTTTCGCGACGTATTTAAGCTGTCCGTTGCGAGCCGGTTGATATGTTTATTTGTCCTTCTCGAGTCAAGGAAAGTCGCAAGACGTTAGGCTTGTCGAATTGTGTATCGTACCTTTCGCTACATGGGAACGCCCTATTGCAATTTGAGAATAACTAAATATGTAAGTAGTTAGTGGTTGGTGGCTCCGTTTTGCGTTGATCATTTTTCTTTTTTGAGGAGGGAGGGAGTGTGACGGTTAGCTTCCCCTCTTTTTCTCACTCAGACAATTCTAGAAAGATGTTGTCAAAGACGAAAGACACTGCGAGTAAGAGGAGATATTTGCCGTTATACGGTTACTCAAGAGAAGAAATCGAATTCTTCCCTACATTCTCTACTTTCAACACTTTATAACCTGTCAGTAGAGTTAATGACGTGATTACGTACACGTGTAAATCGCAACAGAGCACTGGCAATGACGACCGTGCCGATCAAGTCTCGCGTATGCTACAAATGCATACACCATCATGGTTGTTCCAAAGACCACAGATCGAAAATGGTCTTCTCATGAAGGGCTAGGACTAAAACTCGAGACGTCATAGGTGGCATTTTATAGCACACTTTTTGTGCTTTATTCTCCTTTAAAAATAACAGTAAAAAACTCGGCCATTTTCTCTCTCTCTCTCGTTTTACGCCCTGCTTAGCAACCAAGCGTCTGAAACAGGCTATGATAGCACAGCCATCAGGTTAAGCTTTCATCGAGGTGAGGGAGGAGAGGATACATGCAGATCTACGAACGTTGAAAAAAATAGCTTCCACTTTTTAAAACAAACTAGATGCTCTCGATGTAATTTTTTTTTTTTATAAACAACGAAACGACTCTCACTATAAACAGCAATGTAATTTAGCCTGTTAATCATACTACCAACCAAATTTTATCAGATCGTTTTACATGTACGAACGTTGTAAAGGTGAAAATATAACACAACAGGCCATTTCCGAGTTCCCTTGTGCCTCTGTTTTAAACCCGAGTCTAAGTGCGAAACCATTCATATGAAAACGACTTTGATTTGCATGAAAATAAAACTGCATGCAGAACTCATTTTCATATGAAAGGTTTCGCACTTAGACCCGTTTTGAAACAGAGGAAAAAGAGTAAGTCGGAAATGACCTATTGTTGCGCTAAAGATGTCGCCGGAAAAGCTTCACGCCAATGTTGTCAGTCAGTAAATAAGACATTATCACGTGATTTGAAAACGTCAATCAGTTACAAGCCTCATTTTGAAACACAGGCAACAAGGCGAATTTACATACGATCTATTTAAATTGATCGGACTAATTGTGCATACGGAGCCCAGAAGCCCCGTCTGGAACCCCTTAGACTCCCACTATTACCCGCTCACTCGAGCAGCTCCGCAGAACGAATATATTATCATGAGTTCAGTAAACAAACGCTCAACGTTGTTATCAATGAGTAGTTCATTTTGAAGACTTTGAATTTTGAACACGTCAAACGTCCTAGCTTACTTAGTGGTTTCAACACGTGATCATTATACCAAAGAAGCAAACAAAATTTCCTTATCCTTAAGCATCCAAATGGAATTCTATTTAACAAATGAAGAGCCCGAGGTTTCTGTTGTGCGATGGTTGAAGAAGGTGCACCCGTGTCAGCGATCACGTATAGAAATCGAGAGCGAATAATCAAATTGTTTTAGTATAAATCTACTAGTCGTTCAAAGCTTCATTTAAATCCTCTTCACAGACACTTTGAAAACGCAGCAATAGACACCATTTGTTCACGAGGGCACACTGCTGGGCTACTCACTATCTATCATAGAATACATAGTGAGTAGCGTGGCCAATTAGGGAACATCATTCCTAATAGAACGCTAGCAGATTTATACTACCATTCAGTAGTTCCATAGTGATTATGTCGTTTTAAAGGTGCCAAAAGAACAGAGGGTATGTCCATTGAATTTACTAATTCAACACCAAACAACGCCACATTCAATTACGCATCTCACTGACGCATGACATATGGGGTCGGGTCAGCTTTTGTTTCTTTTAGACTCTTCAATCACGAGATTGATAAAGCTAATACTGGGAATGGCTGAATTCCAAGTAAAAAAAAAGAGGTTTGCTATGTCAAGAAAATCATCAAATCAAACACCAACGCAGAGATGGAAGGAAAAAGAAGTGACCATCTATCGATTAATCCAAAAACACTATTTAAATAAACCTCTACGAACTGCCGCACAAATGATGCACCCAAACCTCATGCAGCGTTTACTCTGAAAAATGACGATTGCGTTCATTAAACCTGAGCCGCTTCGATCCTTGGCTCCAATTTTACTGAAAGTCTAGTGAAATGTTCAGTAATAATCCAACCGTAATTCAACGAACAGACGATATTCGAATGCACACTAAGGCTGGATGACTGCAATACTCAGTTGACTTTAAAAGCTAAGAATCGAAGCGATTCTGGATTAATGAATACATTTAATCTTTTTGTTTTGGCGGAACCCTCCGGGAGTTTTGACTGTAAATATTGGTTCCCATCTAAAAAACTTTTACAACATAAACGTTCTCCAGCCACCGTATTTATAATCTTACGTAAACACCGTCGAGATCACGCGGTTCATGAAGCGATAGAACAATGGCTAAGGAGAGGACTTAAGAATAAAGGACTGCCAGTGAAATGACATGTTTCCGTATTGCATCATCTCAACAGGAAATCAGCCAGGGTCAAAAGAAAAAAACTGTTATAAGTAGTCGGCATCTCACGGTTAAACCTGCTCATTTGCATTACAATGAAATCATTCGAGCATGTACTTGAGCCAATTTCAGGCTCTTTCGTAGTTTTAGCCCGAAATTGTCTCGCATCCACGTTGGATTACATTGTAATGCAAATGAGAAAAACTAACCTTGAAACGGTTATTGAACAAGAATTCCAAGTCAATATTGGCTGAGGTAAAAACTTTGTCATTTGCCAAGCGTGGGTGACAAGAGTAGACACCAGTCAGCACGAAAACTTACTGGATGCTAAGGAGTACTACTTTGAAATCGATGACAGCCGAGTGAGTAAAAAGATCCTAAAAATCCGGTTTTGCTAAATACGCCAAAGCCTAGACTGGAACCGAAAAAAAATCTGCTTTCCTTCGTAACAGAGGCTTCACGAGGCTTCGCTACCGTCACGGGCCGAATGCGCTTAAAGATATCTTCGCTATAGCTGTGCAACTGTACGAAAACCTCGAGTGAAGTTTTGGTTCCTCAGAGGAACAAATCAATTAGGAGCAGCATCGAGGGTTAAGATGATCGAGATGCGTTGGAATCCTACAAGACACGAAAACATATATAACACATTCATGACTTCAAACAAGACAGGACAGGACAGCATTTGCCTTTCATATCCGTCAGGGATCTTGGAACTGCCTGAATTTTACAATGACTCAACAAAACTCGAGATGGAATAGCGTTTTCAAAACAGTTAAGGATCTGTTTCAGGGAACGCACCTCGGAAGCTCGGAGGCGGAGAAGTCAGTAATCTGCGATGGAGAAATCAGCGTAAACAGGGGAGTTATAACGGTGATTGTAAGTGGGGTAGGATGACCACGGGGGAAATTAGTGGTTGCCCAGCCAACCCCGTTCCCAATCCAGCCTCGTTCCCAACCTTGTTACGAATACGTCATAATTCCCATGAACCGGATGAAAACAGAATCGGACTGCTTGTAAGATGTGACAGTAATTACCGAGGTCGGATCTAACAGCGCCTGAAGTGGTTGTACGAAAGACGGAGGTTTTTGAGGATACGAAAGCTGTAAAGCAGGTATGAAGAGAACTTATTTTGCAGATAGTTTCGCGTGGAGCTATCGACTACTCAACGATGGAAGAAAAAATCGTTCCTCACGGTCGCTCTCTCCTAGTAACTATTAGCTTGTACACTTGTCTCCCACTTTGATAGGTTTGAGGGAAGCCCATAGAAAAGATGAACCAACCTCGACAGGTAGCAAGTGGACAAGAAGAAATCTGTGAGGTGCGTCTCTGTTAATGCAGAACAAAAACGTTGCTGTTGCTGACTGGATTTTGAATACTTTATGATGAGCTGCAAATAATTTTACGAACGAATGAAATCAACACAGAATTTAATACTCTCTTTTAGTTTTTTTGTTTGGCTGCATGTTTTCGTAATTAGGAAACTTCCAGTCATTTTGGAACGATGTGGCTTTCAAAATTTGCACTGAAGTTTACAAAGATATCTTGTCCATTAAGTCATTGCTGTATAGCAGCTCATATCAAAGAACTTAACAGCTCAAATTGTCATTCAAAGGAAAACTTCAAAAGATACTCTTAGCCTGTAGAAAGAAACTGCACAAACGCAGTTTAGTTTTCAAGTATTTAGGGGTTGAAAGTATCTTACTCAGTATTTTACAAGGATTAAGCATCTATACTTGTAATTTTTATTCTTTGGAAATCTAAAAACGTTTTATCGCCCTTGTACATTTTGGCCTTTTAAATGTTCTTTATAGTTTTTATAATTATACACATCTATAATTGCCAGAGCCCCTCGTTGCTGCATGGGCTACCCTAGTAAAATAAAGTTACTTACTTACTTACATTACTTTTCTCATCTTCAGCAAAATTTAAGCCAAGAAACAAGCCCCCAGCTTCACAAAACTCTGTGTGAACTTCAGCGTTTACTTATAAGTTACCTCGGCTTGACTTGTCAAGAGCAAATGGGATCTCAAGTCGCAAGGTATACATTGTATAGCTTGTACTCTCTCTAATTGTTGTGACAAAAAATGCTTAAAAAGTTAAAACCTGTTTGTTTGCAGTCGTAATATGATTCTCTAAGTGGCTCTAAGCCTCTTGAAGACAAATTGAAGTGAATACTTCCATATTCAACACTTACTAAGTTCTGCACCTGTGTAATATAAGAGTGCAACAGTACTTGAACTGAGAGATCTTTGTCTTTTTCATAGCCCTATTCAGGAACAACAGAATGAAAGAGGCTTAAATTGGGTAAGTGTGTTTTAGGTCAATTTAATTGCGTTAAGTACATGTGCATCTTTTGGGACAATTGTTTAGTCGCTAGAATGACTGGCCTCTGAATGATATTTAGAAATTCTCCAGAAGGGGAGAGATTGGTTTAAAGCCAGTCAATAAAAGTTTAACCTGTTAAATCTAAACGCACTTCTTGATACAAGTGCTAGAGTCAGAGGACCCTTTTTCTAGGTTTTTTATTTATTTATTTATTTATTTATCCAGGGGCATCCAATTTAGCAGAGCTAGTTTAAATGGAGCCCTGACAAAACACAAAAACAAAATATTGAACATAAACAAAAAGGAAATTGAGGGCAAATACTTAGAAAGGAGTGCAGGCAGTTGTCTATACGAGGCTATTGGAAGGACTAACCTGTCGGAAATGCAACCTCCAGTTTTGTAACCATTGCTAACTGCACGAAGAGCAGAACGTGGTTGACCAGGCCAGATACCCCTTGTACGAGGATGATAATAGGCACTGAGAATAAAAAGCTACCCAAGAACACCACTTAAAGGGGCAGTGTCACCCTATTTGGCAACTTTATAAAATGGCAGAAGGTGTCTTCGCATCAATTGAATTCCAAAAGTAATGGTCTAGTTTTGTTTTTAAAGACTATTTTAATGTACTGAAACTGTTTCCTGTCGCCTGTCGCTACGGATGGCAAGGATGCAAGTGGATTGAAACTTGGAAAAATTGGCCACTTTTTTCAAGATTTGATGCTACGTTTTTAAAAAATCCTCAATAAATTTATTATGGTTAGCCCTCTGATAACATTCATTTAATATCTTCATTGTAGCTTTACAGAAACATTTTGTTTATGAGGAAAGCCTGAAAGTAACGATTTTAGCACAGAATTGACCTAAAACTGCAAAATCCTCCTGCACTGCCCCTTTAATGCCAAACAACATTTAGTGGCGTTAAATTTAAAGCTCTTTCATCCCATTATTAAAACTGGCAACGGGAACATCTCTGTGAATACACTTATTGAGTCTAAACATGTCGACACCTTGAGTGGGCTACACTAAAATGCCAAGAAGAAAAACAAAATGGATTTTCAACTAAAGTCAGCACATCTATCAATGCAACCAGTTTAAACCAATGATCTCTAAGAACCAAGATTGATAATGACACATTTGAGTGAAATTATTAATATCCAAGTGGAGACAAGACAACCTGTAGCAACAACAGCTTTGAGCATTCAACCACATGAAGGACTGGCACCTTCAGGTGGTTGACAATGCAAGGCATTGGAAATCACGGGCGAGGAGTCAAGTAACTTTTAGACCTCTATTTTTCATATCACTATTCACACTGACTATATGCATGCACTTCAGTTCAGCAAGTTTGCTTCAATTCACCAACTTGAAGACAAGATTAAATCAATAGGGGCTTTCCTTTTGGGCATCACAGCTACTGTAGACATACATAAATTAACCCTCTAAGTACAAATATCACCAAACATTGTTTAGAACTGTAAGGTTAACGTTGTTTTAAATGATTGTAGGAATGTCCAGGAAAAGAAGAATATGAAACTGTCCGTGGAATTCTGAAACAACAAAAACAGCTGTTGCAAGTAGGTATTTAGCAGTTAGAACTGTTACCCTTTGGCAACAACTTCAGATCAGCCAATAACTGAATACAACTGTCTGCTGCTGTTTTAATTTCCTCTGCAGCAAGAATGTAATGAGGTGAACGATACCTCTCAGAGAAAGCTTGTCCTGGACCTCTTACGTTCCCTTTGGAGATATCTTCTATTAAAGTCTACAAGCGAGGAAAACGAACAACTGAGCTCTGCTAGGTAATTTACAGTATTTATAAACTAAGATATTCTTGCTGGGTCAAACCTTTGCAAACTTTACCAACTTATTTGGTATTTGACCCTCTTATTAAACAACGTATCACAATAATAGTTGACAGCGTTATCTTTCTCTGAACAATGATTTTTAATATGTCCCCATCTAATATAATTCAAGTCTGCAGATACACCTGCATGTTAATCAAATAATTAGACGCCTAATTTAAGTACTCTCCAGCCATATTTGAAAATATGGAAAGGCACAACCTCCCATGCAGACAATTTCCCTCTACATTTATGTGCATTAAAAAATGAAGGTGTAAATATTTTGGCACTTATCGTTTCAGCACATGCATGATGACACTCTAACTATATGTGCAAAACTAATTGCACTGCAGCCTTTTAGAGAAACCTATAATTCCTTTGTTCCATTATAGCGCACTTGGGCAGTCCATTTATTCGAATATCTCCTTATGAAAGACACTTCTAGCTAAAGAAAACATTAAGTCTGCTATTTTCATATTTTTAAGAACCCTTATGTAATATCACAGTCTTATGGCCTAAAGGTGGTTGTATTAATTAATGGATTTAACTGATCATATTTTCCTTTTTTAATGTAGATGCAGTCGTTTCCATCATGAATGGCGAGAATTCCAGCAAGTAAGTACATTCATCATTAATTAGCAATAGAAAATCATGTTTTGTAGTCTAGCTGCTTAACTGGTAGAGATTGGTAGTAACATATATAAGGCAAGTACACACACACACACACACACACACACAAATATATATATATATATATATATATATATAACACATTTAATTAGTGATAAGACCTCCCACATTTTTTGGACATTTACAAAATTCTGAGCATTGCCGCACTTTAAGCCCTAAAAACTGTTTTAGCATCCTAGATCACACTTCCACCACCTTCAAACTTAGATAAAAAAAAGCCATTCATATTCAATGGGAAAAACCTACACTTAATCATCAACTTTAAAAGAAATAGGAAAAGGAGGAATTCTCATGATAATTAAGATTAAGAACAAACCTATTTCCAGTCTGATCCTGAATCAACTCGAACCTAAAAATAAACTAATTATATCATATAGAGGTTTGCAAAAAGCAGGATTCAATGTATGTAGACAGGTCTTTAAGTCAGTGAAGAATACAATATACAATGCCCTTTTATGCAGCCAAGTTGTTCAAAACTTAAACATCATAACATCCATTACTAAACCTTGCTTCATCTACCTGAGAGCAATGTCTATTTGATTATAACAGTAAAAACCAACCAACCAATATTCACATGAGATGCTTTGCTAGGCATAACTAGGAGAACCTCTGTTTACTAAATAGGGTCATATTACTACCTAGCAACAGTAAGAAAGGATCATGACAAAAGGGGCGTGGCAAAGATATTTTGTTAGCACAATGCACAAAATATTCTTGATTAGCAAGAGTGAACTGTTAAATATATACTAAAGCTGAATTGATTCTGTTTAAAATCACATGGTAGATTAGTGTGCACAGCAAACATTGCACTACTCTCTAAAATCTGATTCCTTGGTTATGATTAACTCCATACTGTAATATTAAAATGGATCTCTTCAATAAATGCTTGTACTTCGTATTGGAAAATTTAATTTTTTGATATCAAATTAAATCACCTTTTATAATAAACTAGCTAATTAAAAGAAAATGATTTTAAATTGTGGTTATCAGTGCTTTTAAGTAATCACTCTTTTGAAATTTGTATAGCTTCTCTTCATGGATAACACTTGTTGATAGTAACTGGTGCTACCTGATGACTGGCGTTCCTAACATCACAGAAAGGATCTTGACAAAAGTGGTGTGGCAAAGATATTCTGTTAACATAATGCAAGAAATACTTAATTTCTACTCTTGATTAGCAAGAGTGGACTGATAAATATATACTAAAGCTGAAATGATTCTGTTTAAAATCGCATGGCAGATAAGTGTACACAGCAAACATTGCACTACTACTCTCTAAAATTTGTTTCCTTTGTTATGATTGACTACATGTTGTAATGTTAAAATGGATCTCCTCAACAAATGCTAGTACTTCATACTGTCAAATTTAATTTTGATATCAAATTAAGTCACCTTTTAAACTAAACTAGTTATTTAAAGGAAGAGTGATTTTAAATTGTGGCTATCAATGCTTTTAAGTCATCATTTTTTTGAAATTTGTAAAGCTTGTCTACATGGATAACATTTGTTGATAGTATCTGATAATAATTAACAAACGATGTTATCAAATTTAGTTGACAGCGTGAGATGTATGACTTAATTAAACATTACAATAAACATACATAATCATTTTATTAGATAATCTAGAGACACAGGCAGTGTCACTACTTTTAAGTACAGTGGCATATCCTAATCAAAGTTGTTTATATGGAAATTCTTATTTTTCCCAAATATTATCAGCAAAATGATATCCTCCATAGAGGCACCACCTTCAAGAAACATCTTAGAATGTTAATAAGTTACCTAACTGACTTGACTGCTGGGCGGAGAATAGACGACTCTCAAGCCACAAGGTATTTCATACATACTTGTCGAATACTCTGACAAATGTATGCATAGCATTGTATTGTATTCTATTGTTTTGCGTCGTTCGCAACTGTATTGTGTTTTTAATCCATTGTTAATCTATTGTTATGCAGATATAATGCAATACAATGCTAACTGAATTTGTCGGAGTATTGGACAATCCTCATTTCATAGAGAGGTTCTGCAGATAATTTCTGCAAAAATGTTCATTAATTAATTAATCACTATATTAATAAAACGTACTTAACCCCAGGTGCACCCAAATACAATGAGAGAGTATAGGAACTGTTGCAATTTTCCTGTGATATGGTAACACTATTTTAACTACACATGAAATAGTTAGCGACAGAAATGTTAATGATAATAATGCTATGTCCATTTTTCTTTTTGATGCATTAAAATATTTTTGGTCTGAGAACAAAAGTGTGTAGAACGTACCTGGAGTTACTTCAAGGTTACGTAACTTAATAAATACTGACAGACGTGACCTAATGATCAAACGTGGGGATTTCTCTCAAAATTGATTGGAAAGCGTGTTGATGTGTCGATGTTTTGCTCAAATGTTCCATGGAAACCATGTTTTAACAAGTTGCCACTACCATTTTACGTTTTGCCCCTTTTATGCACGAAATTGATGATTCGCTCAAGCACCTTGCGATTGTTTAAAACCAATTTTGACACCTGTTCTGTCATAACTGAAACTTTGAAAACGATTGCAGATTCAAGTAGAAGATGGTTTTTAGTATTGTGATAATAGTCTTTTGTTTTCCCTTCATAGTTTATCAGTTGCAATAAAATTACATTTTTTGTACCATACTCACAGAAAATCCTTAAATTAAATTGTTTCAACACAAAGCATTTGACAGCAAAACTGTTACCAATAGGCCCTCAGTCCAAAATTATTTCCTTTTAAAACAAATATATTGAATGACTAGTATCCTTTTGATATCAAATCAGGAATTTTGCTTTCTATTTTGATTTAGCATTTTCCTAGGAAGGTCTACCACTTGCAACAAGGGCAAAACGTAACCGTCCTTATAGGTAATTGGGGGGGAACCCAGGAATTTGTAAGTAAAACGACTCTGACGCTAGGGTTACTTTGTCCTTACAAAATTTAATGCGTGAGTTCAAGCTACATGTAGGGTTAACCTACTTCCTTGTAAACAGGGCTTACACTGTGTTGATGCTCTTAAATTTTCAGTTGTTATTTTTGATTTATTCACTACATTGCCTATTCTCATCTGCACAGATACATTGAAGAAATATATTCTGGAGAAGTCAACCCAGTGAGTTCATTTGTAGTGATCAGTTTTGCATAAGCTTGCAACACTAATGACCCTAAGGCTAATGAAATAATCTTATTTAGTGTTCATTTTGAATAATAATGGAAGTAAAGCCACCTCTAATGTAATTATATTGATAAAACGCAACATTCATATCTACATAACTGATGCATATGGATAATAAACGGCGACTATATAAGCACAGTTATATTTTTACTTAGCTATAGACAGCTCAGTCAAGGATCCCATTTTGAACAAAGCACAGACGAAACTGTAATGTCCTAATGTGTTATTTTAACAGCTTACAAAAAATTAAGCGCAGTTTTTTTGTAAATGCATTGGTGCTATTCATTACAAGGGCCCCTATGGATACTATTTATGATGGTGAATGGGCCCCCTGGGCTAAATAAAGGTTTACAGACAACTTATTTTCTTACTACTACCACAATTGCCTTTTAGACCAAGAGAAAATTGCTTCAACCTCTTTTTTGAAAAATAGATTGCAATTTAACAACTGTTTTATTTTCTCCTCAGGAATTGTGAACAAACAGAACAGTGGAATACCAGTTTCAAGACACATAACTAAAAATAGTTTGTTATATCACAGAGAAAAAGATTGGTGTAGATTTCTGAATGATTTGTAAGCCAGCTTCTATCACAGATACCTCAATAATGTGTCATGTACCTTTTACAGACTTTTCATATAAGAATTCGTTCATTTGTCAAGTGTTTGATACAAATGGATATAAGAAAATAGCCTTTTAGCTTGGCCTTTGAATGAAAACGTTGAATGACTGGGGCTTTCTCCATCCATTTTGTTACATATAACGAATTGGCTGGGAGAGGTATTATTTAAGTGGCTATACCAAATATAAAGTTCCTGTAGATTTGATACTTCCATACTAAGTGGTGAATCCAGACCTTGAGCTAAGGGGTGAGGAGGGGGGTGGAGGGAGTTTTGTTCTGCTTTCCCTGCCTGCCTATCCTCCTTCTCTGAGTTACTTTTTCACCCAAAATTAGGGGGGAGTAAATTAGTTCCACCTGTATTTATTTACAGAAAACGGGCAGTTAATAGCCACAAATCATATATTTTATTTTTGTGATCTCAAATAAGAGAGATTGATGTTTGTAAAGAATATTTATTTTCTTACACATCTCTGAAGCTTGGGTATCTAAAAAGTGTTTTGTGGCTGACTGTTTCTTTTGGCTACTTATTTACATGCTAGAGCTTTCCTGTCTATAACGCTTTTGTGAATAATTCAACAAGACTCAAAAACCAAATGAGAATTATTTTTCCCAGTTTATGGGGAACACCGTCATTATATTTCGTAATCGTATTCGAAAGAAATTGTAATGTCCTAGAGTTGAGTTATTAAAAGTGACGTTTCAGAAGCTAAAACGTCAATTCTTTGGTTAACTTATGTTGTTATGAAGATAACACATTATTTGATGTCAAATTGCGGCTGACAATTTACATTGCTGGAGAAAAAGTGCTTCACCATAGATTTTCCATAGACCCTATGGCTTTAAACTAGCCTCACTGAAGTCGTGAAATATTCATATGATTATCAACTAAACAACCGAGGTGTGTGTGGCCAATTTCAATGCTTAGAAAGGAATGTCTAAGTGGAGGCGATTTATTGAGATATCAAAACACATTTCCGTACTGATATATTGAGATTATCCTGCATGCTGAATTTGACTGGCTGTTACTTATGTGGCAATCACTTACCTGAGTAACAACCAATAAAAACCTAGACATACAATTTATAACTACCACCTACCATGCCTGTAGGGATCGAAAACGTCAATCCCATCCCTACGCAAGCCTATGTGGGCCAATATGAAAAATGTGAGCTGTTATGGCTTTAACTGAGACACCTTCAAAAAAACATCTCAACATGAAAAAAATACGGGAGAGGAAAACTCCACGAAAATGATGTTACACTTCTCTTCCCGCCCCAGAGAACGAAAGGTTGAGAGAAACTCCAGGGGGAGGGAAAAAGAAAGTCCTTGGGAGATATGTTGTGAAATATTCCGAATGTGACTGGAAATATTCGGAAGTCTTTGGGTATGGTCGGGTATTCTTCAAAATTTCCAGTCGCACTCCCAGGAAAAAACGTACGCCCATATGTTGTTAATATAGCATTTGTATGTATAACATTTCAATAGAATTAAATCACTTAATCGGAGATTTTTGGCTCGCATTTTGTGGAAAATCGAATGATGTAAGAGTGTGTTGTTTAAGCGTACCACTAATAAAACACTTGTGTACAGCCAGTTGTTTTGAATTATAATGGATCCTGCTTATTTAAATTGTCAGATTGCTCTTGTTAAAATTGTTATCGCTTATGAAAGGTACAAGAAGTTTGAGGACCAAAATTGTCAAATTCAAAAGTAAATTAAAGTGAAAAAAAATTAAAGATGGCGGCTGTTTCGAGATCTTGACGTACTGTCACGCCTTAAGACGTTTTATTATATGACCCGTACGTCCCCTCGAGCAACTTCCTTGGACAACCATAAGAAAGAGGGTCCTGTATGAGGGCCGTACGCGTCGAAGTAATAGCACCGGAAAAACGCGTACGGCCCTATTAGTGTGCGTACGGCCTTACTAGAAATGCGAACGGCCCAAGCAATGCGAAACACTTTTGTTGCTAAAGTGTTTCCTTGAAAATGAATGAAAGTGAACACTCCGACAGTGAGTTCTATTATCCCGGTGAGCTTTCGGACGCCGAAATGCTACAATTACCTACTCACAGTGAAGCAACAGAAAGAAAGTCACTACTCTCGAATCAAGAAATTAAGAACTTTATTACGAGCCAACAACAGGCTAACACTGTGAAGACAACAGCCTACGATATTTAAGTATTTCAGAGATTTCTAAATGAGTGTCGCCAAAAACGAAAGGTCGTGGAAATCCCCCCATAAGAGCTGGATAATCTGCTGTGCAATTTTTATATAACTGCAAAGAAAAAGGACAATTCAGAATACCAACCTGACACAATGTCCTCCTTCTCGCGAAGTATCCAGCAATCCCGTCCAGGATGACCACAACGCGAAGGTAAACATCCTCAAGGATGAAGAAATTCAAGGAATCGAGAGAAGTCGTGAAATCCAAACGCCGGGAACTTAGGAAGCAGGAAACTGCAAACCGAACGCCACAGTAGCTCTGACAAACGAAGAGGTTGAACGAATTTTTGAAGAAAACCAGTTTGGCGTCCATGAGCCTGAAGTACTTGCCGTACGATGTGGTTTTTACTAACTCTTCACTTCGGACACCGAGCAAGACACGAAGCAACACAAATTAGATTTGGTGACATCGCTTTGAAAAAAGACGAAGCAAGTGGTGAAGAATATCTGGAATGGACACCTGCCATGGCGATGAAAATGAACACCGACGATCTTTCCGTCCCCAAGCGTACGAAACAGGAAATGTGCAGTGTCTTACTTCAAAGAATTTGTATAAAGGAGACCAGAAGAAGCCAAATCACCGGAAAGCCCATTCTTCCTAGCTATTCGTCACCCGCGAAATCGAGAAGACAAAATTTGGTTCCCCCATGAGAAAGAACAAAATTGCCCAGTTCCTTTCCAGCGCTACGAAAAATTTGTTAATGTCTACGAGCGGTACATTTACCAACCATTCCGTACGTAAAACATGTATCAAGACCCTCCTAGATTCGGGAGTATCCCACAACAACGTGGCCCAACTAAGTGGTCATAAGAGCCTTAAAAGTCTGGGTAGCTATGCTGTGGTGTCCCGTGAACATCTGCAACGGCAGATGTCCAAAATACTCAGTGGGAAAGAAAACATCTCCAAGCTGCAGCTCAAATCGAAGCCAAATGCACCGAAGGAAAATATCCAGGCTAATTCAATTAGCAGCAACGTCCAAGGATCCAAGCCAACAAGCAGCTTATTTTCAGGAGCAAGCATTGGGGTGCTAAACATCCAGAATCTTGTCCTTCCTGAGGCTTGCAGCTCAAATCGAGCTCTTGGCTTTTGGGCTCAGACGAAAACCCACCGCCACATTATCGAGTCTTCCGACGAAGAAGATTAGAACAAAATCTTGCGTGCAAGTTTTATACAGTTGATCTCTTTTTCTTTACAGTTACTCTCAGCTGTAACAAATGCAGATGACACTTGCCAAAATGAGAGCATTTGCTTTAAACAACTTGCGGTTCAACAAACTTGCGGTTCCAATACCAATAGGCTTATAGAAGTGAATTGTGTGAAATCATTGGCTCTTTGAAAATGTGCGCGAAACGAAGCAATGCTGGCGCGCGCGGCCTCGTTCCACCAAAAAAACGAAAATTAAAAAAAAAGGGTGTTAATATGTGTACAAATTACATCCCTGATACGATAGCTTGAAATGGCGTTCACTCCATCACAGAAATTGTGTCGAGTACCAAGCATGTCTAGAAGAAACATGTTTCTCTTAAACAGGTTTGTAAAAACACTGTTTACATACGTTTTTGTCTCCAAAGACCTGCCACGCATGGTTCTATGACGTTCCCAGTTTTTCGTATAACGTGATCAGTCATTTACCAGTGACTTCTACCAGTGACTACTGACAAACTTTACACGGCGTCTTTCAGCCAATACCATCACGGCTAAACGGACCAATCACTTTCAACGGACCAGACTAATACGCACCATTGACTGGAAAACACTATTTACTGGACTCTGATGACTTTTTACGCTCAGGTTGTAGAAACGTGAGTCGCCAACAGAACTGCCCTCTGCCAAACGATCACATTATTCGAACTACTGAATCTCCTGGGTTCGAACCATTAACTATGATTCCAGTTTTGCCGCATCCGGGTTAAATCTCTCTACTCCGTTTAAGTTTAGGTCGTACAAAGGCAACTGACGGTGATTATGTCCAAGACCAAATAAGAAGGAGCTCCAGCAGCAATTGCAATAGCAAGTACCATTCACTTATTCATGCAACGAATGAGAATCCTCAAATCACACCCTTCACCCCAGGAGGTGACTAAATAGAGGTTTTGCACGGCAGCCATGTTGCATGGCAGGAACAATGAAAATATTTTGCTTAAGGAAATTCTTCCCATAAGAAAAAAAAACTATTGTTCCTGCCATGCAACATGGCTGCTGTGCAAAACCTATATACATTGGACGACTAGATACAAGAAATTAAACGCGAATCTCGATAGTTAAAAATCACAAAGCCACTCGACAAGAAAGACGCTAGCATGATAGAGGAAAGAGAATCGTTCGCGTTTACAAAAGTCTAACCCAAAATCAGACGCCTATGGAATGTTAAAGAGGCTGAATGGATATTTCAAGCCCAAATTCTTGGCTTGCTGCGACGTGATCATTTTCTAAAACTAGCTGGCCACCAAAGTTCTCATCTTCATCAGGCAAAAGAGGGGGTAAACTTATATCTGTTTAGAACTTCTCAGCTCAGTACCTTGCTTCATCTGGAAATCTGGACATTTTGAATAAGTTCTAAATCTTTGCACGGTTTTCCGGCCGCCACGTTGGTGTACTACGGAGGTACACCACGACACTACAAGTAAGTGATATGAAACCTTCAAGAGACGTAAAGAAGCTACATAGACGGAATGCCCCGTCGACTCCATCGACTTACAAGTATCCACGGAGAGGGAAAGCACTGTCCTGCCTACGGAAAGTTATGCACGGAATGCAACACGTTCAACTACCTCAGCTCTTTATAAAGATCCAAAGGTCCATAGAGAAGCAAGAAAACAAGGATTACAAGTGCGAACAAAAACTATCAGAAAACTCTACACCAAAGCGTTGCATAAAGAAAACCACAAAAGAAGCTGCTGACAGCTCAACCAGTTCTGATGGACTTTTCTTCCGAACTGTGTGACACCAGAAACAAAAGAGGAAACTTAAGTCACCACAGATAGCAAAGGTAAGGCACCATTAAGTACAGGAAGCGTATATAAAGCTGGCGACGGAGAGCGAAGTCGAAGTTAATGTTATCTTGTGAAGTGATCTGAGTGTAAAACCTGTTCTTGAGACAGGATGAACGAAATTAAATACACTGCAGAGTAAACTGCCTATGAAAGGAGAGTTTTCGGCCAGAGTAAGGAACCAGACCTGTAGGGCACTTGCAAGATTAGCTGTAGACAGGAGGAGAGTCAGCAAAGAGCAGACACCTTTCAAGAGCTTGGTACATTGCAGATCAGAGAGCAAGGCTCTGAGTGTAAAGCCTGTTCCGGAGACAAGATGAACGACCTTAAATACGTTGCAAACTGAGCTGCCTGCGAAAGGAAAGTTTTCGGCCAGAGTAAGGAACCAGACCTGTAGGGCACTTACAAGATTAACTGTACAGAAGAGGGGAGTCAACAAAGAGCAGACACCTTTCAAGAGCTTGGTACATTACAGATCGGAGAGCAAGGCTCGTTTACTAGAACCATCCAGTATCCAGGGAGACCGAAATCAAAGAGTAAACTATAAGCGACCAATGACTGTGACAAACTATAAAAGGGTCTTTCAGCCAATACCATCACGGCACTGAACTTCATCACTAACCGCACCCTTGGGAGAGATGACCCAAAGGGATGCAAGGTTTAAGGAGTATAAAGAAGAGAATGAAACATTTCAGAAGCTCAAAGCAAGCACAACAAGTGACAGCAGTACTTACTCAATCAGCCCAGTCTGAACAATTGTTGCATGAGTGGAAGCCAGCCTCAGCTTTATTATTCCAGTCGAAAACCAGTGACCTTCAACTAGTCCATTTCATAAGCAACTGAGACATGATATGGTCAAACGGAGGTGGTACATAGGGTAAACATTTCAGCATCTACTTCGTTAAAGCATCAAAGTTAAACATCATTACATCCTATAAGCCATTAGCCATTACCTCCACAGAAACCTGGCAACATTCATCAAGAATGTAAAAATTGGTCACGGGAACGCAAGACGTTGATTTTCAGCTGGTTTATGATGCCGAAAAGACGAAGCAGTACCTCTTGATTTTGTATCAAGACACCAACGACCACAGAAAGGCAGAGCAGATGTAGAGAAAGTCAACAAGTATTGCTGTCAACGCTGAACATGGTGTTGTTGAAAAGCGCATCATGACAGAACCACGCAAAGATGCCAAACTTCAGAAAATTCCCATCGAGATTCGAAACTGTGATTGGTAACAGCAAAATAAAAGATCAACATATTGTGTCTCTTTATGGCGTAAAACATAAGTTAAATGGCGTGGATAGCCAAATATGTCGCATCATCATTTCCACCAGTCTACAAAGGAAAGGTGTCAAAGCTGCACATCACCTTAGACCAACCAAACAACCTAACCGAATGCTACCAGAGAAATATTGGTTCTCAGCCACGACCGGTATGAAAGACCTGAACACAAAGCAATACCGACAATAACCCGAAGAAAACTGATATATATTAAACGAACCCTGGAATGTTATGTCTCTGGATTTGTGAGGGCTGTACTCTGATTATCCGGATTGCCATTACAACTTGATTATCGTCGACAACAGAACAAGATACACTGAAATTGGAACGATCCACTCAAACAGCATTTCAACCAAAGCCTTAGACGATATTCGCCACACACAGAACTACAACAAAGCTGTCAACTATCATCAGCAGATCACCATTTAACGCCGAAGAGTTTGCATTTAATTTCGGAGAGTTTGCAGAGTTTCTTAAACGGAGGGACTTCACCATCATCGGGAGCCTGAAAGCATCATGAAGAGCCTTTGCAAAACCGATCCAACTGCGCACCTTCAAGTAGCTTGGAAATGCTGACAGAATACCGTTCAACACCTCCCCTAGCTGCCACTGATGTGAAGCCGTATCAAGCCCTCATGAACCGAAACAAAAAACAGCCAAGTTAGATTATCAAACAAAAGAGTTGCAACGCGTAGACACACCTCGTCAGACAACAGAAAAATGTTCAATTCTGTCGGTTGACAAGACGAACCACACTAAACTAGGATTTAATACAAGAAATACATTACTTGCAGAAAAATTCGGAAGATTTCAATTTCGGACAAAAGTAATGTCTGAAAATAAAACCGCCCGAGATTTTTAAGCGTGCGAAATGTTTACATTACAGTATTATTTTTCTTGAGTTGAGAGTTAAGGCACTGCTTGAAATAAGCAACGGCTTGATAGAATTTGTGTTATTTTCTCCTCGGTATATCTCTAAAACCTTGAGTGTGCAGTAAAACTATCATTAGAAGACATGATCCATCATTGCAGTTATACACAAAACTCAGCGGCAGTTGGGGCTCAAACTGGCTCATGACCTCTGCGATACCGGTGCAGTGCTCTACCAACTGAGCTGCAAAGCCAACTGGAAGCTCCCCGTTTTTCACAGATGCTGTTTTAGTCCAGCCCGTGTTTTGTGGGTGTAAATCAGCTTTAGCTATGTTTCATCAGTGTCCGACAATTTTGTTCAAGATTTGTCCGAAATGAGACAAACGGTGTCTGAAATTTTAACGTTCCAAAATTTTTCCATGTAGCCTCTTCGCCTTGGCAAATTTGCAACAAATGAAATGTCTGCCCCGAAGTGGTGTCTGAAAATATGCAAAACGAATCCAAAAAGGGTACCTTTGACAGACAAAACAGTAAACGAGCTTAAATGTGTCGAGAGCCTTTTCTCTGAATCTTCTAAAAGTATAAGGTAGAAGGAAGAACAAAAAGAGGTATAAATATGTGGCGGTCATTGCAGATCATCTTCAAAGAAATAAAGCTCTATAAGGTGACTTTTCACTAAAGGACATCGAGAAGCGACTCGTTGAACGACCTTTATCTCGCCAGAAAATTAATGTTTGTTGACGTTTCGCACGTGGTACTTTAACACATGGGGTAACAATCGACAGCTGTCCCAACTGTTTATCGTATACAACTTCATTCAA
>CM042746.1:8642158-8655543 GCA_022496165.2 Catalaphyllia jardinei
TAGGTAATGTTTCCTCAAATTAGTTTTAAAAACATTAATAAATTGGGCATTGTCCCTCGTGTATTCTGGAAGTGTATTAAATGCCCTTGAGGCTCTAGAGTAGATAAAATATTTGCTCGCGAATAGAATTTTTATGTCTTTTCTCTTTGACCAAAGTTATTGGATAGTCTAGAGGACTGGGTCTGGGGGAGGTGCATGCAATGGCAATTATGTCCATACCCCTCTTAGCTTTTTTACAGGTCACGTGAAATGGCAAGCCATGTGCTTGTCATTCGTTTCTATAACTCGGCGTGAGAAGCTGCTTTTGATTTTCCGCGTGGTAAGTTTTATATGTTTTTGCTCTACTGCTCTCTCATCGTAATTTTATTCCTCCTTTTGTTGTTGCGATATTTTGCTTCTCGCGTCTAGCCCGGGCGTCTAGCCCCTGTGTTTATTATTTTCAGTAACTGTCCCGATCGCTAGTTGCAATTCATTCCTGTGTTGATTTCGCTTCGGCTACCCCGGTTTCTTTTATTCGATTGTTTAAGTCTTTATTTCATTCTATGGCTTCTTCTCTTCCTTCGGTTCTGCCATTAGGGCACACTTTTATTCGACGACTTCGGGATGACCTTCGTTTGCAGTTCGATTCGCGGGCTGATGACACGTTTGGTTTGTCAGATGACGCCATTGTTCACTTACATGGCGTTGGCGGTCTTACTGTAGCGAAACTACGCCGCGATCTTCCAATGTTTCCTCGTTGTCCCCCCACGTTGTTTTGTAAATCAGTACGAATGACCTTGCAAACCTTTCCCCCGAGGTTGCTGGCTTCCACATTGAGGAGTTGGTAGGCTTACTTCTTGACATCTTTTCAGTTCGTGTCATCGGTGTATGCAAGGTCATACCTCACGTTGGAGCGCCGTTTTTTAACAGCGCTGCATCAATACTTAACCAATATCTCGGTGGCGTCTTGGAACCCATTCCTAATGTCTTTTGCTGGCGTCATAGGGGTTTTAACAGTCCTTTGGTGCATCCGTATTTGCCGGATGGGGTTCATGTGAACTCTTTTAGTCAATATTGTTTGTATCGCAGCTACCCGCGGCGCCATTTTGAAGGCTCTTCGCATGCTCTCTTCTTAACACACCCCCCCCCCCCCTCATGTTTTCTGCATTAGCATTGTTGATATTGCTTTGTTGTTATTTTGTTACTTATCCTGTTTTAGCCGATTTCGCTACTAAGGGTAGTTGTGGCACGCATTGCTTGTCCTGTTAGCCATGCTTGTCCTTGCCCGTTATTTGCCAGACTGTGCTCAATACATTTTAGGGCAGTTTGAGGCTTGCTGCTGCGGCAACTTATGTTAGCCATGCTTGTCCTTGCCCGTCATTGATTAAGTTTATTCTGGTGTAGCTCTTGTTTTATTTAGGGTAGTTTGGGTTTTGCTATGCTTGGCCTTGCCCGTAACTATAGTTACTGAGCCAGTTGCTCCTGTTTTATTACGTGGGCAGTTGTGGGAGGTGTGGCTATAACCAATGGCTGTTTTCTCCTTGCCCGTTTATTGCATGTTAGCTGTTCGTTTTCAATTTATTTGAGCAATAGGAGGCTCACGGCTGCCGTCGCAGTTCGTCACGCAGCCATTTTGTTTTGGTGTTTGTGATTCAAGCAGCCTCTTTCTTTGAGCGCTGGTTTCTGCCTCCTCCTTTTTGGTTTTGTTTTTCAGATGCCTCCTCGACGATCCACTCGGTCCAAGCGACCATCAGCCAGGCCTTGGAGTCTCTTGTGGCGTCACCGCCTCGAAGGAGGCGTCCTGCAGCGCATGCCAGGGAACCAGCCCCTCCTGTGCCTGCTGCCGAGCCTGTAGAACGAGCCCCTCCTGCGCCCATAGCTGATCCTGTTACCGCCTGCGGCTGTCCCCCCATTTCCTCCTGCCCTGTTTGAGCAGTTGGTTCAAAGAGTAGCAACTGAAGTGACGAAACAGCTGCTACCACCGTCGTCTTCTTCGCCTGCTGTTTAGGAGCCTCGAGTGGCCTCTCCTGCCTCTGCTGCCTTATCTAATTTCGCTGGGACGACAGCTATTCAACAGCTGACTACCGAGAATCCTGTCGTTAATTCCTCAGCTGTGGACCCAGTGGTACCGTCAGTTTCTGTTGGCACTGCCGCAGCTGTGGACCATGTTGCCCAAGTGGTACAGTCCGTTCACTCTACATTAGCAGGCGAGAAGCCCTCAACAGGGGCAGTGCAACATAAGGAGGTCTTCACGTCAATTAATTTGCCAGTAGATGCACGTGTGCCATTGAAATTGAAGACAAGAATCTGGCAGAATTAGTTTATTGACTTTGGTTTGCTCCTGGTAAACCAATTTTCTGAGGGCAAATACCAGCTCACTTTTAATTCTGATGATGGATCTGTACCCTCTTTGGCTCTTGAGCCTGTTTTTTTTTTTAAATTTAATTTTACTATTTTACGTTTAACACATTTACACCAAAAACATTTAAAGTTACAGCTCCAAACGCTACTAATGTAACGTATATTGTGTACCACATGCAATATTTAACTACATTGCTGATTTTTCCGGCAGAATTTTCCATGCATGCTTTAAATTAGTACCATTAGTAATAGAATAGACCACGTACGTTGAAACTTATGTAATCTTTTTTTTGCAACTGTGATTTCCTTGAGTATTATTAATTTCTCCTTTATTCGCAGAAGAAAACTTTGGAAGCATATCTCATCCTTATGACCATTAGTACAAAAGATGTGGTATTTCGCTAGTATAATTAAATAGTTTAATGCCTGCCAATGAGCTGTGTTTTCAAAAAAGCCGTAAAGTATTTTACCTTGATTCAGTAAAAGGTTTTCACCAGTTTTTTCATACCACCAAACCTGAAAGGTTTGCCAGAAGGAAGCAGTTTTAATACAAGTAACTAACAAATGGCTAAGAGTTTGTTGCTCGTGGTGGCAAAGGGGACACACATCACTATCTGAAAAACCGTCACGATAAAGACTTATTTAAGTAGGAAGCATGTTGTGTATAATTTTATATTGAAACATTATGGCTTTAACTTCTTTTGTGATCGTGAAAGGTAGTTGATAAACTTTGTGAACATTGTTTTCAGTAAAACCATGATACAAGATCCGATTTTGCGAAGTTGGCGGGACGAAGGAACTCTCTAAGTTAGAGGAATAAATTTAAGTGTTGTATTATTATCATTTTGATTAACCTTGTTACTTTGGTTTTGCCTTTTAATTTTATCTTTCCACGCATTAGGAATGGCGTCAATAAGGCCATAGAAGAATGTGAAAGGCACATCAAAGTTATACTTTGCCTTGAACTCATGAAACTTGTAGAAATTACTGTGTTCGTTCAGTAAGTCGTTTAAATGAATAATATTATGAGTGAACCAATTTTTATAAAATACCGACATCTTGTCAATTAAGATATTGCAGTTGTTCCATAAAATTTCATGTTTGATGTCTGTTTCGTCAATTGATGTATTTTTAACATATTGCCAATATTCTAAAAGTGAGCAATAGAAATCTGGGAGATTTCCTAGCCTCAGTGTTTTGGTGTCATAGTTACAATTTGACAAGAAAGCAAGGTTCCCATGATGTCGCAAAAGATAATTTGGTATAATTTGCCACGAAGCAGAAGATTCGTCTTGGACTCTGTTGATCCAAGCGATTTTCAACGCTTTTTCTTTTGATTTTGGCAGGTTTACCGTCCCAAATAAAATTAAAAGTTATCTTGTTGATTTGCTCTATATAGTGGTGGGGGATGTATAAAACAGAAGCATTGAAAATTAGTTTAGACACACCCAACGTTTTGACTATGTTAATTTTCCTATACAATGATAATTTTCTTCTTTTCCAGGTGTTCAAAAAGTTCTCTAGGTCACGTATTTTGGCCCCAAAGTTAAGCTCGTCTGCATCACTTTGATTGTGCGAGAAGAAAACACCTAGAAAAAGTATTGGTTCTTTTGGCTATTTAACCCAAAGGGAGTATCTTGGTTATTTTTCCACTGCCCTAACCACATTGCTTCAGTTTTAGAAGTATTAAATTCTAAACCAGATAAAGAGCTAAATTCTCTGAGGAACTCAAGGAGCTCTAGAACCGATTCCTTATCACGAACAGTGGTGTCATCAGCATATTGGGCTATCTTTATTTCATGGTCGTCAACATGAATGCCTTTGACAGAGGCTTTGTTTTTTAAGGCTCTTGCAAAAAGTTCGATACCCAAGACGAACAATATTCCTGATAGCGGACAGCCTTGACGAATGCCCCGTTGCAAATGAAAGAAGGTAGAACTATGGCCGTTGTTGACAACGCAGCTAGAAACATCATTATAGATTATTTTAACCCAGTTCAAAATGTCTAGGCCAAAGTTAAAAAGTTCAAGAGCGAAGTTGAGGTAAGACCACTCAACTGAGTCAAACGCTTTTTTGAAATCGAGGAAAGTAGCTATGCCTTTTTGGTTAGTTAGGTTTGTGAAATGTATCACATCTTGTATTAAACGAATATTTTCACCAATATAACGGCCTTTGACATAACCGGTTTGATCTGTGTTTATTATATTGGGAAGCACTTTCTCGAGTCTTTTTGCTATGGTTTTAGTGAGAATTTTATAGTCTACATTTAAAAGTGATATTGGTCTCAGGTTCTCCAGAATAGTTTTGTCCTTACATTTTTTTGGGATAAGAGAAATTATTCCTCTTCTCTGAGAAATAGACAGGCTTCCAGATTTAAAGGCATAATTAAAACTGTCTATCAATTCATTGCCGATTTCGGTCCAAAAGAATCGGTAAAATTCTGCTGGGAAACCATCTCTGCCCGGAGTTTTTCTAGATTTGAAATATTTTAGCGCTTCTAAACATTCATCCATGGTAATTGAACCTTCGCACGAGATTTGATTTTCCTCCGTTAAAGGAGATATGTTTTCTGGGTTGAAGAATGTTGACCCATTGAATTTTTCTGGATTTACGTTTTTTGTTTTGTAAAGAGATTTGTAGAAACTTTTTTTCCTTAGTTAGAATTTCGAACTGATTACTTGTAAAAGCATTTGCGCCAATTTTTAACTTTGTTTATCGTTTTATTGTTAAAATTTCGCTTTTCTAGGCCATAAAAGTATTTCGTGTTTCTCTCACCTTGTTCGTGCCATCTCACTTTGCTTCTAAGGATCGCACCTTTTGTCTTATAAGTCATTATTCTCTTTAGTCTCAATTGTTCTGCTTGAAGTTCCAGTATTATGTTTCTGTTGTGTGGTTTTTCCTCGGCTTTCGCTTGTAGTTCGTTTACTCTTTCTAGGAGAGCCATTTCTTTACTTTTGACAATTTTTGCTTTTCGTTTAGAATACTTCACCGTTAAGCCCCTAATTTCCATTTTAATAAGATCCCATTTCAGCCCAGAGTCAGTTAAGTCACTGTATTTTTCTTTATAGTTCGGAAGGTTCTCCTGTAAGGCAGCAATATAAGCTTCATCTTCAAGAAGCGTAGTGTTAAACTTCCAGAAACCGGCCTTTTTTTGCGCTAAGCTATCCGATTGGTTGTGAATAGATACAGCCGAATGGTCGCTTTCAGGTGCTAGCAAAATCTCACACTTTTTTGTTAGATTGCATAGATCATCTGAAATGAGAAAAAAGTCTAATCGACACTGTACTTTAAGTGATTTATTTCTCCAAGTGAAGCGAGAGAGGTCCGGGTTTAAAGTTCGCCAAATATCACGTAGATTATGTGCTTCACAGAGATTTTCAATTTCTTTTATAACAGAAGCTTTTCGTGTGACTGGTGTACCACCCAATTTATCTTTTGTGGAAAGCACACAGGTAAAGTCACCCCCGATTATAATATTGTCATGAGAGAAGTGTTTTAATTTAGAAAAGAAAGTTACTTGCTGATTAGCATCGTTCGGGGCATAGATGTTAACTAGAACAATAGCTTGTTCATCAAGTGAAAGTTTTTGAATAATGAACCTGGCATTTTTATCAGTGATAATTTTTTCACTTTTACAATCTAACGAAGGGTTAATCAGTATCACGACGCCTTTACTGTGATTTGTACCATGACTAAACGCCACTTTGCCACCCCATTCATTTTGCCATTTGGATGTGCATAAGTTTGTACTATAACATTCCTGTAGAAAAATAAAATGTTGTTTTTGATTGTGTGGCCATCGAAAAATTAACCGGCGTTTGAAAGTTTTGTTTAGGTCTCTTACATTTAATGACAGGCATTTAAAATTTAAATCATTAATTGCATTCAGTTTCCGTGATATACGTTAGAAACGAGATATAATATACACAGCTGGCCAAAGATGAAGTATGCTTTCCATTCTCTACGAGATATTTAGTATGCGAGAATAAGAGATTTACCAGAGCGAGCAGTTGCAGTAATTTGCCGTTTCGAAAAGCAAACAAACAGATTTTGCAGGAAGCGTTAAGCTTATAAATTAAATCTGCGGGAATATACTGAGCATCAAATAAAGCCGAAAGGTAATGTAAATAATCTGTGAGAAAAGTAAATAACGGAGCATAAAAAAATATGTTAACGAACACATACGCACATATGCAGCATAACAAAACACAAATAAAAAATCCGCAGGCTAGGAAACGCATAGCGAATTGTAAAGGAGGAAGCCAAGCATTTCGCAAATGCACTAAAGAAAACAGCAACAGCGATCTTAACCTAAGACGCAAATCAGGGGTAATACAAATGTGCACACAAACAAAAACATCATACACTTATCCTACTACACATGCAGTCGGTGGTGGTCTAAACTCTTCTGGTATGTTGTTGACATGAAATGTATTATCGCCGATGATCAGTTTTCTGTCTACAACCTTCGCGTCAGCTCCTTTCTCTCTGGCCAAAAACATCGCTTTTATTAGGACTTTCCGCTCCATTTGTATAGCTTGGGCATAATCTTGAGTAATGTATGCATCTTTGAGCCTCCTTGATTTCTTTAACCGATTTTTAATCCTGTAAACTTTGTCCCTGTCCTCTCTGCATAGAAAACGAGCTATTATCGGTCTGGGCTTTGCGTCATCTGCTTCGTGTGGCTTTCCAATCCGGTGAACAGCATGAAATAGTATATCCTTAGCATCTATACGCAGTTCATTCTCAATGATGTCATATATAACATCACAACAGTTCTCGTCTATTCTCTCTGAAATGTTCATAAAGCGCAAATTTTCTCTTCGTGAATAGTTTTCCAAAGCAATTATCTTCTCCTTTTCCTTCTCCAGACTTGCTTGCAAGGCCCGAATCTCTGTCTGTTGGTTTTGAATAACCGCGCTCGCACTATTTCTTTTCAGCAAATTTATTTCTTCTTGGTACGAATCCAGTGTTTGTTGACTTGTTCTCTTGAAGTCGCTGTGAGTTTTACTTTCTTCTTGTAAATCCATAATGTTATCCCACGAAGACTGAAGCCACTGTTCTACACTTTTCAGATTGGTTTTAATAACCTCAACCTCCTCTTTAAGCTCGGCACTAAGGCGAGATATCTCGACTGTCAAGCTTCCGAAGTGCTCTTCGATTCTGTCATCCGTGTTGGCAAGCTTTTCAAGAATATGCCGAAGCGATACGTTCTCCTCATTGAGTTCCATTTCGTCGCTGTTGAGGCGGGCACAATGTCTTTTTGGCGACGGTTGAGACTGTGAGGAAGAACTTGATGTTCTTGTTGCTTTAGCGCTTCGTTTAGACATTAAAATTGGCTTCCCCGGCGTTTACTTCAAAGAGCAAAAAGCACGCGTCCGTCCGCCATTACGCCGCTGACCGACTCCGGCTCTGGAGCCTGATACTAAACCAAAGAAAATTGTGTCTTTCGATAGTTGGGTACAGGCTTTCCATGTGTTTGCGGGGGTTTATACTAGCCGCTTTCGAAGTGATGGTCCCGGCCTTATGAAGTACGGATCCACCATCGAAGACCTTGCTGCCAAGGGTCTCAACTGGCGTTTCTTTGATGAAAATTTTCGCTTTTTGCGACAGACCCCTGCTACTTCCCTTCCATGGGGTACCATGAGGAATTTGAATCTGATTACTGTTCAATCCTGGACTTGTCTGTCGCCTACTATTTTTAAGTTATTACTTCAGAAGTAACAAGTTAAAAACAGTCTGATGTGGGGATTCTGAGCAGTAGGCCCCAGTGTCTGAGTAGCGATGTCCCGAATGACCGGGAACCTATTCCACGAACCATCTGCCTCAGCATGCAGTGTCAAAGTATTTCCCTACCACCTGAAACACATTCTCGTAAACATGCAGTGTCGAAGGGGCAAGCTCCTCCCTAATTACTTCTGGAACGGGTGGCTCCGTGAATTCTTGCCTCTTTTACAGGAGCGTAAAATCGACGCAACTTAGCAGTTGACGATTTCGTTCTCCGTGAGACAGGGAAAGCTCCACGTGAGCATTGGCTGCCCGAAAATTACGGCTGTGGACCGGCTTTGATTCAGACGCCGATCTTCACAAGGGTGATGGGCTCCTGACCTTATATAAATCCTTTTCACAGACGCTTCGAAACTGCCAAGCAGCAGCCGTCATTTTGTTGACAAGAGTATACACTGATACGCTACTCACTATCTGTCACAGATTATAGTTCACCACTAGATTTTGAATTGATCACGTGACGCGACGCGGGGAGACACTATCAGCCCACATTGCCCGTCAGAGGAAAGTAGCCGGATGGATAGTACTCGTCCGTGATATTTTTTCTGTAAACAAACGGGCTTAGAGAAAATAAATAATAATTGATATTGTATTAAGTAGGGTTTCGTATGTTTCCTTTTTCAAATTTCACATTTTTGCTGTCATGACTTTCAAGATTTTTGAACTGGCACTCGGAAGAAAATTTAGTGGTAAACAATAAAGACAATTGAATGTTTATGACTCGTGTAGTGTCTGCTAGGCTGGCTGTAGCTGCCTGTAACAAATTATAGGATAGGTCTTGTTGTTAGAACACGTGTGTAAAAACGGAAAAAGCAAGTCTTCGATGCAAATAAAAGAATATTAAAACTGGCGATGAGGATGAAAACCAATCGTCAATAGTCTCCTTAAGGAAAAGTACCGAAAATGGTGGTAAACATCGAAGCCTGTTCACTGCAAAGGCAACCCAACTAGCGTTGGTCCAGATGGCGGCGTTGGAAACGTTCATTGGAGTTCTTTTTTGAACCTAAAGGCGTTAAAAAGGATTCACAGAGAAAGGCACTGCTCCTTCACTGCGCCGAGAAAGACTTACAGGATATTTTCGACAGCCTGACCGACCCAGGACCGGTTTCAGAACACGACACCGACTACGCAAAAGCCATGAGATCGCTAGATGCACATTTCGTACATCAGGTTAACATTCCCCTTGAAAGGCACCAGTTTCGTCAAGCAAAACAGAAAGAGTCAGAAACAGCGAATCAATTCGTGCTGAGATTGTTTCAGATGTCGGAGAACTGCGAATTTGGAGAAGCCAAGGAGGAACATACCGTGTTCAATTGATCGATAAATGCAGGTCACACAACCATCGCAAGAAATTGCTGGAAGTGAGCGGAACGTTTACACTCTAAAAGGCGCGAGACATTGCAAGATCAACAGAAGCGGCTGAAAGTCAAGCAAGATTGATAGAGAATGATTCCAAGGGTGACAGTATAGACGCGCTGGAAGATAAACAAGCTGATTACGGCACAAGGAATAGAGGAAATTGCTACTGGTGTGGGTTGAAAGGCCATGCCACTTCGCACAAGACCCGGAATGCAAGGCCAGATCTGTTACTTGCCAAAAATGTAAGAAGACTGGACACCTCACAAAGTTTTGTAGGACCAAGGGCGAAGATAAAACCAAGAAAGGAAACGTTTATCATGTCACCGAGGGCGACGACTTTGCATTTACAGTTCAATTGGTGACAGAAGCATACCAACAGTATTCATTGAACTTGGAGGGGTACAACTGGAGGGTGTGCTCGTTGATTCAGGATCTGCTTGCAATGTCATTGACAGGGAGAGGTGGGAGGCGCTCGAAAAGAAAAAAAATAAAGTTTAAGTCATGGGAATCAAACGCGAAATTGTACTCTTATGACTCGGAGGAAGAACTCAACACTGCCGGTGAGTTTCTAACTAAATTGTGTTATAAAGATAGACAATGTGTTGCCCGTTTCGTTGTTGTGGAAGGGAAGGGAAGGCCAATACTCAGCCGACAAACCTCTGAACTGTTGGCAATATTGAAAATCGAGATAAACTCTATCATTGAGGAGAACTTGCTGAGGGAATTTGAGAGGACTTTTGTTAGATTTGGACAAGTCAGAGACTCTTAGGCCAAACTTCATGTTGATGAATCAGTCCAGCCCATTGCCCAAAAGTTGGGAGCCTCAGCATTTGGATTAAGGGAGAAATAGAGCAGAAACAAGAAGAACTTGTAAGCCATGACATCATTGAGCCGGTTGAGGGGCCGACCCCTTAGGTAAGCCCTGTGAAAAGAGCTAACCAGGCCATAGTAAGGGAGCGTCACACCATACCCACAGTTGATGATGTTCTGTACCAACTCAATGGGAGCACGGTATTCAGTAAACTTGACCTAACATGGGGCTTTCATCAGATTGAATTAGAAGAACAGTCCAGAAAGAGCGCCGCGTTTATCACCCACAAGGGGCTATTCAGGTATCAACGCCTGATGTTTGTTATCAGTTCTGCACGATAATTTTACCAACATACCATCCAACAAGTATTAGAGGGGTGTGAAGGTGCTTACAACATTCATGACGCCATCATTATCCATGGTCGTCCTGCTAAAGAGCATGATGTCAGGTTAAGGAAGACCTTCGAACGTATTCAAGAAAAGGGGCTTACCTTGAACAGGGACAAGTGTGCGTCCAGCATGTCAAAACTGACTTTCATGGGATATTTACAGTCCAACCAACAGAGTCGCGTGTAGAAGCTGTCGTTGATGCCAGAGATCCTCAAAATGTAGAGGAGGTACTACGTTTTCTGGGATTAGTGAACTTTAGTGCCATGTTCATCCCCAATTTAGCAAATTTTGCTGAACCACTTCCAAGGCTAACAAGGAAGCAAACTCCCTTTGTGTAGGGCACAAGGCAACAAGGTGCTTTGGATGCTCTGAAAGACAGCTTGGCAAATGCAGAAACCCTGGCATATTTCCACAGCAATGCAGACGAAACCAAACGTATCACAGATGCTAGTCCTGTTAGTTTTGGAGCGGTCCTTACACAAGTTCAAGGAGGGTGCGAAGGAGTAGTCGCATACACTAGCTGTAGTCTAACAGATGTTGAGCGTAGGTACTCTCAGACAGAAAAACAAGCACTCGGACTTGTCTGGGGTTGCGAGAGATCTCACATGTACCTTTATGGAGTGGAAATCAACCTGCTGAGTGACCACAAGCCCCTTGAGGTTATCTCCCGCAATTCACTCTGTCCTTTTCTGTTCAAGCTCAGTCAAAAAAATCGAACTAAAATCAAAGGACGCGTTTGTGTCACATTGGTTGATTGTGTCGGATTTATATTATTTTCAAACAGCTCAAAACTTAATGTCCTTGAGTTCTTCTTTTCTGGCTTCTTTTATATGCGCGAAATGAGAAATTTATAAAACCTATTTTCCACGACCTCATATTTGTACGAAACAGCTCAGACGGTAATTAGAACTGCCCTAAAGAATCTAGAAATTTATTTTTCCTGCACCTGGAAACTTGAGTCTTGCAGCTCCTCATTTTTTACTTCAGAGTTCTGACTTCTTTAGAAAGGAACGTATGTAAAAAAGTTCTAAGGCTTTTTAAATTATTAACGCTGCAGCTTCCTCAGGATTTTCGAGAAATCTGCTCATCTAGTAATTAGCGTCTCACTTTGGACTTATTCATAAGTACTTTTAAACTCCTAATCCTGTATAAGGCGGGGCTACACCATAACAGGAGTGAAATTTGAAGTAATATTAAAAAGAAATTGTTAGGATTAAATTGGGTTGGAAGCACTACCAGACAGTTGACCCCCCAAAAGAGAGCCCCAGGTTGGTAGGGAATTGTTTGGTGTCCATATACTAATTCTTCACTACTTCAAATTTCAATTTTCCAAATCCATGAAATCTTCAACTTTTCATTTTTTCCTCAATTTAACCTATCCTTTGAGAAAAAATATTTCTTTCCCAAAATGCCCCAAAATCACTCAGAAATTTACACAAAACCGCCAAACAGTGGTTATAGTTATAAGCATAGAGATTTAGCGTTGCTTTAAACGTAACCGAGATATTGGCAGAAAGGCCGTGTTAAGGGACGTCAAAACAGCCTTCACGTGTACCCCCGCCTTAAGTAACTTTGTCGGCCTGATTAATGCCCGTGGGGGGGGGGGGAACTTCCTATAATGGCCTATGCGGGGAGGCTCCGTTCGAAAGTTATACCTGTTTCAGGCTTCAGGTATATATGAAAGAGTAGAGATTTCACGAGTTTAGGTACATGAAAGGGTAGGAAAATCTGTCATTTAGTTATTTTAAAGGGCCTTTGATTTAAATATTCGAACGGACGCACCTTGTGGCTCTATTATTTAATTTATTATGCACTACATGAAAATGACAAGAAGACTTCTATTTTGGGTGATTTAGTTATAGGATGAACCAGTTACAGCAGTCACAGTGTTCGCAAGTAGTATGTGAAAGAAGTACTTTATTTCAATAAAAGCAATACGAAAGGGGTACCCTTTGTCAAAATGGTATTTCAAAGGTTAGGGGTATGAACTGGACCTCGAAACGGAGCCTGTCCGTATAAAACTTTGCTGAGTAATCCTTTCTCCAGGATTAGATTTCAAAACAGAGGTAAAGCCCCGGACAAACGATCGCAACATTTCATAAACAACATATCCCAACATTGTTGGCCCAGCATTTACAAGTCCCGGCCAAACGATCGCAACATTTGAAAGCAACATATCTCAAGTAGTTTCCGCTAGTGGATAATGGTGCTTAGTTCCCCCAAATACTTTTTTTTCCTGCACCTGGCGTTGATACGTTACGTCCTGCAGTTTTCATTGCTGTATAGCTCTGTTTCTTATTAGCAAGAGCGAAAACAATTGACGTATATTTTCTGTTTCCTCAAACTATAAAAAATAACTAAAATCTTGCATAGAGTTCTGAAGTATCTTTAAGACCATATCAATGTCGACAAATAATATCTTAGGAGGTACCGTGAACTAGTGGTTAGGACGCTGGATTTGAAATCCTGAGGTCCTGGATTCAAATTTTCCTCCCTTCCACTAGAAGAATTTGTGTTGGTGGTCACGGATTCAACTCTTACTCGCTTTGTAAATAGCCGACCTGTCAGCGCTCCGCCAGCTGGGATTTTTCAACAAGTTCTTGTTTAATTTACAATATTTGTTTGTTCATTTCAGTGTCCTCAATTATTACAGTAGTGCGAAAGATTCTGACATTTGAATAACGTGACTTTTTTTGTTG
>CM042746.1:8675954-8697833 GCA_022496165.2 Catalaphyllia jardinei
ACTTGGGTACACGGGTTGGATATGAATCGCTGATTAACCAGAGCAGAGAAACAAAAAAGGGCGGTGGACAAAATTTGACAAAACAAAAAAGATTGCATTTTTAACCTACATTCATATATATTCAGGCCCAACAAGCCGCATTAATTAAGTCATAAAATTAGAGAAAAAGTCCGAGCAGTGGCTTAAAAATAGACTATTAGTGATCAGTGCAAAAGAAAAACCACAGAAGACAAACTATGACCAGATTAAAAGCAATGCAGTTTGTTTGCTATGTAGCTGCTTCATCACAAGCAATTTGGTATTATTAACTGGGTTGATAATGTGAACCGCTCCGACGAAGGGCTAACGCTCGAAACGACAGCTTTCGAATCTCTTAACGGATAATTCACATTACCAACCCAGTTGAAAAAACCAAGTTATCTTGTAATGCACCTATCAATGTTATGCCCGAGGGGGGGGGGGGACCACGGGATAGGGTGGGGACTTTGATCAGAAACAAAAATTTGGAGTCAAACTTCCTAACCCTTGGGATAATATTTTAATTCAAAGTTCCCCACCTTGGGGAAGGTTTTGAGTTCAGCGTTCAGCCACCAGACCGAGAATTTCAAGCCATCTGAAGTAAAGAATTTGTGTTTTCATTTGGCAAGACTTACATTGATCGTGCTGCTCCGGTAAAAGGCAGCGGGAAGGTTTGCTCTCTTTATCAAAACTTTACGTACTATAAAGCCTCGAAAACAAGCTTCAAGTTGACTTTGTTTTTTGATGCATGCAGAAGAATTAAAAAACCCCAAAATATTACTGCTTACTATATATATTCTAGAGTCAACCATTCGAGTTTTTCATGTAGGATCTTAAAGTTTCAATTAACAACGGTTAAGTTTGTCTTCGTTCTTCATGTTATTGTTGGGCCTCTTGCTGTAGTTTCATGTGATTTTGTTTCAAAATTAACTGCTGCGCTTGATTAACCAAGCGTCACAAAAAAGATAAAAGAATAGCATGATTAGAAATTACATGAAAATTCGGTGAGACTTTGGAACGGAAACAAAGTATTTGTATACAAGTACATAAATATTAAAAAAAACAATGGTTTGTTATATGTAAATTCCTTTCGTCCTCCACATGATTTTATTGCAATTGCAACTGGAAAGTTTAAACTTCTAAACTTTCAAGATGGCGGAACATTCGTATCCAAGCTCCTCGCATTCAAACCCCTCTTCGCTTTCATCAAACTTCCCGATCCCGGGGCCAACATTTATGTTCAAAGTTTGCTAAAATTCCCCACGTGGGGTGTGCAAGGACGTTCAAAGTCCCCACCTCATCCCGTAGTCCCCCCCCCCCCTCGGGCATAACATTGAGAGCTGCATAATACTCCCCACCGACGGAGCAGCACAGTTTCTTTAGAAACTTACCCCCTTTATTTATCATAAGTAAATATCAATTGTCATCTTTACGTCACAGAAAGCGCACAAAAATGATCAATGTAGCGTGACCAATTGCTGATCAATCAGCCTTTCATTTTGATTGGCTAGCTGCACCTTTGACGTTGGAATGCAGTTTTAAATACACCGTATAAACTAAGTTTAGGAACACTGATGAAACTAGGTGACTTGTTTCACGTTTGGGCTGGAAACTTACTTGAGAAACCTTGTTTTAGTTGATTCTATTGTATGGGAATGTGCCCGTTGTGAAAGCCTGTTTATAAAGGTATCTTGTACATAAAACATAGTGTAGTCATGACATACTTAATAATTCAAACTGTGGCATTTGGTGTTTTCTCCATGCATATTTTCTTAGACAAGGAAAAGTCATAAGTGGAATTGGCACTCAAAATCATCCAAATAAAGAACCAAGGGAAGTCGGCAAAAACACAATACAAATATTTATACTCATTGTGATTCAGTCAATTATAATTTCACCCAACAGTGATTTACTTTAGATAACAATTATTATTCCACGAGGGAGACGCGGTTTACATCTGTTGAGGCAGCTGCTATAGATAACCTTTTATAATGGCCACTGATTTCACCTATTAAAATCAACAAATTCCCAGCAGGTATTGAATACTTTTCATCACATTTTCAGTGACAGAAAACGGCTATGAATATTTGTATCTAAGATTTCAAAACTGTGGTGAGCTTTCTTCAACAACGCCTAAGACAACGAAAATCATGACAAAAAAGTCAGCAAAAAAGTCGTTGTCATTATCGTCTGAATTATTTCAGTTATTGATTTATTTTATATTATGCAAGGAAAGGCCATACGATAGACTGCAGTCACGCAGAGACACTGCAAGTGCTGACTGAAAAAAAATCAGCTTAAACTAAACCGTGCAGTGTCACTACAGGTGTGTCATTTCTTTTAAGTCAAAGACCAGCCGGTAGGTGTCATACCTCCATTTCCACGTGAGCATAAGTATGCAAAAATAACGACTAACAGCTAGAATGTTTGATTTCCGAGTTTCCGAGGTTCCGACTTCACGAACGAAAGATGAAGAACTAACAGGAAAACAAAAAAACACCTTCAGACAGTAAATAAAGAAACAACCGTGAGCAAGTTTCAGAATGTCAAAGTATGGAAAGCTTTCAAGGCGGCCGCTTTGCATAAGCCGTATTTATTTGCTAAACTAGACATCTTGAAAAGTAAAATTAAAGAAAAAATAGCACGTTTCTAGCAATTAACATATTGAATGGCAAGTCCACAAAAAGCAAAATCTATTCCTCTACATAGGAGAGAGATAAAATGAAAAAAAAAAAATGGATCTACACGAATACACGAAGCAAATTAGCTGTTGAGTCATAAAATCAGTGAAGCCAAACATCAAATACAACGGCAGAAAACCGGTCAATTCCTTATTTTAAATACAAGATGAATCAGTGATTTTTCCAGCAATATACCATCCGTAACAACACAAAGACGAATTAAACAAGTAAAGGACTACATAATCTTAGAATCCCGCTAAAATTGTACAGAAGCCACTTGCCAATGAAATAAAGTAAGTTTTTATTGTACTTACCTATAAACACACGTCTCCGCCTGACCATAATATGTACCATATCATCACCCAGCGGCCAGAGGAGGAAAGTGGCCGCCACTACATCCTAAGCAATCTCTCTCATTAGACGATATACGACTCATCATTCGCCTTACACTACGAGTAGTCGGTTTTTGTTCCTGAAATCCTCCGCGCGCGGAACTCAGTTAATATTATGCAAATTAGGAAAAAACGAGGAGGGAATGGTGAGAGGCAGGAAAAAAACGACTACGGAGGTTTCTTTGTTATTCAAATTCCCGTTCCTGAGAAACGGAAAAAACCGATTGGATAACTACCTGTCAATCTGTTGACAAATCCATCAAATTCACTTGCATGTATTTAGTGTCAAAGCTCTCGCGGGAAAACGTTTCAGTTGAAAAAGGCGGGTTTGCAAGGAAAAGCTAAGCGGGATAATTCTCAAGCCCGAACAAAAAGAAGCAATAATAACCCTTTGAAATGGAAAGAACGTTTTTGCCGTGCTACCAACTGGTTTTGGTATAAGTCTTATTTACCAAAGCTTTGTCTTTGGTAAAGAAATCATCGATGGACATTCGCCAGCAGTAATTGTCGAACAATGGCATATACAACACGCAACACAGTCAACAGACGTGCGTGTAAAGAGCTACATTTGAATCCTGTGGTATAAGAACGGTCAAAGGAGGAATAAACCTATACATATACTATAGAATGCAAGTAAGCAGCACGTTCGCATTTAACGTCGTATTTTGTCCCTCAAAAGCAAATACTTGGAGACCTAAAAACATATATTGCAATAGAAATGAGCCAAAACAATGCACTAACACATGGCAAATTACAGAGGTGTCGCACTCGACGAAGCGACATGCAGATAACAGCGGAAATCATGCAGACCTATGACCTCAAAAAATTTGCCATAGCAGGTCATAGCACGATCTAACTGCTCTACTCTACTACTCCTTATAACACCATATGAACATGAAGTACCCTTCATAAACACGAGTGAAGCGACCAAAATGTCGAGTGACCCAACAGGGAACGGCAAATGTACAAATGTCACGAACCGCAGAAGTCGTGTAGGCTAGTCAACCCCATTTTACACTTACAACAATAACTTTGCGCGAAATAGTCTCAGATTGCAAACTGGGCAGAACCATCAATCAAACAGCTGTCAAAGGCGGCAAATCGAAAAGATCAAAATACCACCGCAGTCTCTTTCTTTTTCCTTTTTCTCCCCGCCCGCACTTTTCGCGGCTCGCGGCTTCGCTACTCGCCGCTTGCTACTCGATAGCTCTAATAAACGCAAGGAACACGCTAGGAAAAGAAAGAGACTGCTAGCAGTCTACATTCGCCTTCAACTTTAATTGCTAGCGGAAACAGAAATAAACACCGAATAAAATTTTGTGCTTTAATTTGCCTCGAAAGGAACAGTAGGAATCTGTGGCGATCTTAAATCATATACACCTCGAGTTTATGACGTCGTTTGTGAAAACCCCACAATCCTTTGCGATGCGACAAACCTCACGTGGATAGTTTGTGTGGTTATGAAGGTCTATGAAACATCTCAAACTAGACTTCAATTCTGAAACTATACAAAAAGTTCTAACCTTATATATGGTTCACTCTCAGTTTGTAAACATAGGCACGCAAGGCGTGCAAGAGCTATTTTTTGTGAACTGAAAGGTTTCAGAGATAGCAGAATTTAATCGATGGCATGTAAAATGTTTTACTAAACAAACTACAGTAACCTGATACATCTCCAATTACTATAGATATCATTTTATTTTCTAACAGACAATTTAATTCGTTCTTTGGTACAACCCACACTGTGATTGGTGTGACATGCGCACATGCATAACTCCCCATCACTTACCGATCTCATAGCCCTTTCAACCCCAAGAGGAATTTTTGCTCAAAAATACTCAAGCCGTTAAGAGAGGTTTTCGCATTTTATACGAGTTGTAAGCTTACCCTTTTTACAAAACAACACTACTTTAAAATACCGATAATAGAAAGAGAAAAAAACTTTCTGGTACGTTGAAAGTCTGATTTTGCACTTTAACTTGACGCCACGCAGTCTTCAAAAAATATCGAACTGAAATGAATGTCATCAAATAAAGCTATAAACTGCTACTGCAGAGACGTAACAACAGTTTAGAAATGAAAGCCCACAATTTGTAAGCTCCAACTGAATTCATTCCCCTATCAAAAATAGAAGTGTCAAGTTACCATTTATAGCTAAAAATAGTAAACATCTCGTGCAAACGGTTTTCTCCGACACGAAAAACAAAAGTATCAAGTTACCATTTGTAACTAAATATAGCAAGCATCTCGTGGGAACAGGTGCTGACGATTTGTTAGTTCTAATTGAATTTACTCCCTTGTGAAAAACAAAAGTGTCAAGTTACCATTTGTAACTAAAAATAGCAAACATCTCGAGGGAACAGCTGCTGACGATTTGTTAAGGCCCGTTCAAACGGTCATGATAGTTGATGATAGCCAATGATAGTTTCAACTATCATTCACTATCGTTGACTATCATGTTTGCGATCAAACGGTCCGTGATAGTTTGTCGAAAACGCGCAATGGTTTAAGCGCGCGCGCGCTAAGGTTCATTGACGCAATCAACTGCGCCACCAGGTACACGACTAAAATTAATGTGGCTCACTACAGTTGCCTGGTTTTTTAGATTTTTTCGCTTTTCTCACTTTCTCGCTTTCAGCGTCACTGTCGTCCGAATATTCGTCCAAATTATTGCTTTGTTGTTCTTCACAGGACGATGGCAATGCGGTAGCCATATTGCATTGAGCCCGCCTTGGTTGACCCCGCTGACCGAAAAACTATCGTGCACTATCATCCGCTCGGTCAAACGGAAAAAAACTATCATGAACTATCATGCCGAATTTGAACATGTCCAAACTGCATGATAGTTGGTGATAGTTGGTGATAGTGAATGATAGTTCGTGTTCAAACCTACGTGATAGTTGAAACTATCGACAACTATCATGAGCGTTTGAACGGGCCTTTAGCTCTTATTGAATTTACTCCCTTGTGAAAAACAAAATTGTAAAATTACCGTTTGTAACTAAAACTATAAAAATATCTCGTCACCTCTACCTATTGTAAACGTTGGAACTCTTTCAAATCAAAATAGTCTCGTCTCCCCTAAAACATTTCCTAAGAACTAGAAGCAATGATGCGTGACGTCTAATTATATTTACTCCTTGTGAAAAACAAAAATGTCAAGTTACCTTTGTAACTAAAAGTAACAACATCTCGTTCATTTGCATACAACTAGCTCACACACTGTTTCAAACCACAAGGCTCATCTCGTCCATAACTAAAATCCTCAACCTAACCCACAGACAATGCCGAAGTAAACCCAATATATGAATACTTCTCCCTCTTTTGTAGAAGAATAAATACGGCCGTTCTGAACTGTATAGGGATCAAATCTTCTCATATACCATTTACCTTTAAAACAAGAAATTCGATTGCCTGTTTATAGTAGATCCGCTCTGATTGGTGTGACATACATACATCTCTCACTCACTCACTCACTCACTGCCTCACTGATCGATTGACCTGTCCACAACATACTCGACGCGCCGACTAAGAGGTATTTTTTTTTACAAAAAAAAAAAAACTCAAAATACAACAACCAGCCACATCATTACTGTCCGGCGATTAGACGAAAGTAGACAATTGGTTTTAGCAAAGAGGTCACGTTTCTTAAATTGGCAGCAAATACATTTAAAGGATTAATCTCAGACGTTAAAGCATATACCCCAAAAGAGTACTAGCACGTCTAAATTAAGAACCGCATTTAGCTGGTTAAGATTTAAAATCAAACCGCAGACATAAAATAAACTAAAACATCTCACCAAAAGTCGTGAAAAGGCCTTGGGCACGATCTCACTTCTCCCTTCAGTACTGCCAAACGTGTTTAACCTCTGCGGTTCAAGCCAGAACTTTGCTGGGCAAAAAGATAGCCAGTTTGACAAACGGATTTCCGAATGTACACGTATGATGGCATGACTTTCCGCCGCTGCACGTTTGGCTAATGTAGTGCTGAGATACAAAATCAATAAACAATAAATAGAAGAAAGACAATACACGTTATTCCAAAATGGCCACCATGTTAGTATTCTTTTGTTTATTTGCAAATTAATCCCTGTTGCCTCGTTTAAACGAAAATATTCTTTTGAATTTCGAATTTAAGAAAGAGGCAACAAGGGCTGATTTGCAAGTAAACAAAAGAAAACCAAAATGGCGACCATTTTGGAATAAGGTATATGAAGCACGCATTTGGTATGCATATAATTTCGTGCTCCTTTTTTTCTGGAGACCACCCTTTTCAAGTTCATCTTGATAAATTTTGACTCAAACTTATCTTATCATGGAAAATACAAAGGCATTGCCATCAATTGTTAGGCTTGATAATGCTTCTACCGCTAGCCATAACTATGGTAAGCCACAAAAACAATTGCAACATAGGCCAGCACAATGCTAGAGAATCACGACTATCAAAACCAGCTAAAAGGAAAATCACTACTTCTATAAGTACATCTTAGACGCTCCCCTGATTGAAAGACACAACTCTTTGACATTACGGGGTCTTCTGAGAATCAACGAACGTGAATTAAACGCGAGGTGCTCGCTTACCGCCACTAAACTGACTAATCATAAAAATTACAATTTCCTCGATTGTGAATTGTTAAAAAAAAAACTCCTATTTTTCCACTAATTCACTTGCCAAGTTGTTATCGGACAATTTGTTATTGGACACTTTGTTATTGGACAGTTTTTTTTTATCGGACAGTTCAATAGGCCAATTACATTCGAAGTTGTAGTTTAAATCAACCAATCACATTCAAAGTTGTAATGACGTGGGTGCATGCGTGCGCGCACTTGCTTTTGTTTTTTTGGCGCCTAATTACCTGTAGGAGGTTTTTCATCTCCTTTGTAGGTATTGCAATGCGAATTTTCCCCTCCTTTCATAAGTTGGCTATTCTTTTCTCGAAATTAATGATTAATTGGTAATAAGACTTCGTGTCGTCCAATTCGGTCTGTAATCATACTCGTGATGAACAAATCAGACGATTTTGTTATCACTCGTATGATTACAGACCGAACTGGACTCCACTCAGTCCTATTACCATTACTTAGCACTTGACTGCGCACTGATGCAACAGATTGACGCTTAAAAGCGCTTATTAAAAACACCACCACGTGAACGCAGGGTGGGTCCTAAATGGTTTATGCCAACATAAAGTACAACAACCAAGTGAACACTCCTCGACTTCTTTTGATACGTACCGCACGTACAGATCCGACAAGTAAGCAAGAAGCTACCTCTAACTGGGGCCAAACGATAAACATCTTTCTTTGTGGACATGGGGGCGGGAGTATTGGCTCGATAACTAGCCGCTGTTTGGGAAAGAAGCCCACGCTCCTCCTTCTCTTCTTCCTCCGAGGAGGATGAAAGTAGGTCGGAATCGAGCCTAAAAGGAGTAGGGAGGTTCTCAAGTTCCTATCTGGGGGACAAAACCTTGGTTCGCCATTGTCTTTCATCAGTTAGCAGAGAACCCCGTCTTTCTTCCTCAGTCAAATCCAGAACGATCTCATTTACAATGTAGAATCTGATTTGTCTATGTATGCAGGCGATCACCAAATCTATGAGAAAAGGGGAAACTTGCCCACTGTACTCGAATCTCCTTGAAGGCAATCTAAAAACGCACCACATTATGAATAGTTGTGAAAGGTGCAAAATAAGGATAATGAAATTCGTGTGAAAGCAAGCCAGAGGAGGCTGAGGAACGTAATTCATACTAAGGCAACACTAGGCCATTCTCCTCCATCTAACCTATTGCCATTTAGCCTTATGCCTGGCATTTTTGTAACGCCAGTGATAACAGGAAACTCAAAAGGTTGCAAGAGAGGACACTCAGAGCAGTTTTTGTGGGCTTATGCATTATAAATTATACATTTCTCAATGGGAAGTGCTACACATTTTTCTTGAAACTGACTTTTTAGATAAATAGGTCTCTGCCGTTACCTTTTGATAATGGGTCAAAATTTTGACCCATTCTGGCCTAAATTTCTTTAAGCGACCATCATTGGGTGTTGGCTCACGGGAGGTTCGACCGTATAATAATTCTTAAGTTACTCTTAGGTTTTTTAGTTTAGTTTTAGCTAGGTGTCCTTTAGTAGTAGAGGGCTTCCCGCGCGACTAAAGCAATTCGACACGTTAATAAAGTAATAACTCTAATTATCACTATCATTATCATTATAATTCAACCTTACAACCAAGCGATACATCCCCTTCGAAAATATTTGAGACTAATGGATTTTAAGCTCTCCACCTATGACATCAGTTCAAGACTTGCTTGTCAGCCTTCACGGCAAGACACTGACTCACACCTTCAATACTGCCAGGCGCACCATGTCAGCAGTTACTGTTCCTAAAATTGCTAAAATAATATAACCATTGTCAGTCATCCAATTGTTCACTGCAGATTTATGAAAGGTGTATGCAAGGGCTCCACACCGAGTTCTTCGCTACCAGTCAACCTGGGATGTACAACCTGTGTGTAACATATCTTTCCCCTCTCAGCCCTCCTAAAAACCTTGACTTGAATCACTCACTCTCAAGTCGATCATGTTGATAACCTAGGTTTATACAATAAGAGGACATAGTTAACATATCCTTGACATTGATATGAAAGAACAACCCAATGGATTTGAATTTCTTAGGCCTTGCTCAGCAGTGTTAAAAGCCTGCCAGGTTAATTTATCACTCTGTGTAGTTACGTATTTGCACAAATGCCTCAAGCGGACAAAGTCTCTAAAAACATCAGAAAATAAGATATTTGTTAGTTTCATGAAACCTTACAAACAGGTTTCGCGGGAACTATTTCCAGGGGTATAAGAACTCAAGCATTCAAATCACACAGCACAAGCCCTCCGGCAACCTCCAAAGTTAATGCTGCTTGTGTTGCTATTCATGAAATACAACCCACTGCCGGGTGGTCATCCACAAGGTGTTTTGACATGTTTTACTGTAAACCAGTTGGGCAACCCAGTTTTGCATGTGCCATACTTCAGATTGATTAAAACACAGACTAGCTTCTTAAAACGTTCGTTATTTCTTCCGTTTTTTATACGTTTCAACTGATATCCATTTGAGAATCAATTCTCCCATTCATCCGCCATAGCAGCAGCAGGCATCAGAATCACTGAATGATACCCTTCAGAATCCTCTATTAATCGAGTCTGCTTACATGAACAATTTAACTTCACTATTTAACTAATCAGAACCGGTTTCTCAGTTCGATTTTGGTTTCTTGCCTTATTGCAGGTACCCTGCCTGTCAATTGAACACCATAGAGCACTACCACAGCTCCATTCGACGATATATCGTCATCAATGTGCTATGGCGGCAAGACGCGGAAACACCATTTTTGAAAATCTCATCAGCATCACTGCCACCTGTTCTAATATTGCAGCTGTTGAGTCGTCTCAACGTTTTTCATTACCTGACGACCATACAGGAGGGCTGCAAACGAGTCTATACATGCGTCAATTAAGTATATAATGGCTGCTTTCCTTGTCCTTCCCTATTTCAGTGTCCTGCACAATAAGAATATGATCAACTGCACTTTTTTATGTTTACCAAGCTATGCTCTTTTCAGTCTAAGAGACTATACATACATACATACTTTATTTGATAAGTAGGTTGTGTTAAAGGCAGCAAAAGGGCTGATGTGGACCTACTATACTAAACATTAAGAATTACATTTATAAAAGTTGCAATAATAACTTAGAACTAATGTATACAAATAATACGGTATTCACTAAGACTAACATATAAATCTAAAAGTAAATGAAATGATCCTTTTTGCTAGCGACAACTGTTGCCCCTTTATCAAATGAAAAATTGTCAATAATCTTAACATATTTACGTATAATTTGTTTAAAAGAAAAAAAACTTTCAGGTACTTTAACTAATCTATTTACAAAATTCCAAACAACAGGACCTCTGTATCGTAGGGAGTTCCTGCCAGTCTCTGATCTAAATCTAATGATATTGAATTGGTTTGGAACACGAGAAGATCTAGAAGAAACTCTTTTAGAAAACAGTTCACATATCGATTGGGTCGTTGTTCCATAATATACTTTGTGCAAGAGAAACAGTACAGATTTTTTATAGAAGAGATGGGCAGCCAGTCGGATTTCATGAGACATGTGTCATCTGCCATCGTTGAATCGAGGTTATTCACAATACGAGCTGCTCTTGCATGAATATGGTTTAGAGAGTTCAGTGCAGAAGGAGAACAATTTCCCCATACTGAAATTCCATACGTTACACTGGGGATAATTGTTTTAAAGTATATTTCCTCGAGAACCTTCTTCGGAAGGATTCTCATTCTCTTCAACGCTCCAACCTTCTGCGTAAAAGATTTCTTCACTGAGTCAATGTGCACAGACCATGTCAGCTTTTTGTCAATTTTAACTCCAAGGCAAGTGTTGTAATTAACCAGGTCGATATGGCCAGTGGTAAAGTAGAGGGGAGGTATAGGCCCAACAAAAGAGGTTTTACTTAGTATCATAGCCTCAGTATTAATTGAGTGGATGGTTAGCTGATTCCTAATGCTCCACATGAGGACTTGCTCCATTGTTTTATTTAGTGATAACGTAACCTGGTCAACATTTGGTCCAATACAGTAGACTGTAGTGTCATCTGCATACATGTATAGATCTCCCGAATCGATGTGGTCAGGGAGATCATTAACATATATGGTGTAGAGCCGGGGGTCAAGAAGCGAGCCTTGAGGGACTCCATAGCGTAGATAGTCAGTGACAGACCGGCAATTATTTACTTCAGTAAATTGGCATCTATCAGTCAAATAGCTCATTAGCCATTCATGAAGAGATCCTGATATTCCAATGGCGTGTAATTTATACGAAAAAATATAATGGGGAACAGTGTCAAAAGCTTTTTGGAAATCTATAAAGACTGCTCCAACTGTCATACCATTGTCAATTGCTGTCTTCCATCCTTCAGTCATTGAGGTAAGCATTCCTTCAGTCGATAGTCCCTTGCTAAACCCCCACTGTTTACAGCTTTTTATGCCACAGCTGTTCAGATGGGTATGTTGCAGATCTGGCTTTCGAGCAGCTTGCTGGGGATACTTAAAAGTGATATTGGCCTATAATTTGAAACATCTGCTGGGTTTCCTTTTTTAAAGATTGCATTAACTCTTGCAATCTTCCATGTGTTAGGGAAGCTGGACTGAGTCATGCTGCTCTTAAAAACAGTTACAATGCCCTCTAAGGCGGTTGTTCCTGCAATAGCTAAGCTACGAGAAGAGATGCCATCAGGACCAGATGCTTTGTTAATTTTAATTGTCTTGATATCAGTTTTAAGTTTGTTGATGTTGACCTCCAAGACCTGCACAGTGAGGGTAACTCTGTACATGAATTGATGGGGTTCATCAGCTTCGGGGAATTTTTCAGCTAGTTCTCTGCCAATATTTATGAAGTAAGAGTTAATCAGTTCAGCTTTCTCGTAGTCGTTTGTGATTTCCTTATTGTTAGCATCTCTGAGGGGGCCAATATGTTTATTCTTAGGTTTACCAGTGGCCTCGTTTACAGCTTTCCAGAAAGATTTTGAGTCCTTGGGCTCGAAAAATTTCTTTTTCCAATATTGAGCTTCGGCACATCATGTATTTTCTATAGGAGTTGATTACGGAACGTCAGTGCTCACACCTTGTTTCCTTTCTCACCTTCCTGTGCATTACTGTTACGTAATTCCTGTCAAGTATGCATGATTTCTGTACCACATGGGAGTAAGGTGTCATAGCATATTCTGCTATATAGTCCAGTAGCCCTATGCTTATTTCACTTCTCGCGTCACCAATATAGCTTTACTGTATTCTGCTTCCCCCCCCCCCCCCCGCCCCTCCTTTTCTTTTGTGTTTCTTAGCAAGTTTTGCTTTTTGGTTGTTATTTGTAGTTACTTAACTATTCATATTTTCGTCACATCTTGACACCCGCAGGCCGTCCAAGCTCTTATGCACATGGGGACTGCTTCAGGTGTGGAAGGCCAGGTCACTGGGCCAAAGATTGCAGGGCCTCCAGCTTCTACCCCCGCCCTTTCGGCTAGTACAAGTCTACCGCCTTTGCCCCAGCCTCCACCACCACAAACGCTTCAGGAACCGGACTTAAGGGAATCGGACATTCATGAGGAATACGATAAGTTTATGGATGTACTTCAGGTACCTAACCGTTTTGAAATCGACGAAGATCTAGGACGGAATAACAATGTATAGGGCAATTTAAAGAAAAATTTAGACTTTTGGGTATTCTTAGCTGCTTCACCCTTCATTTTAAACGTAATTAAATTTGGTTATCGTTTGCCTTTCTGGGATGTGCCGCCTACATATTATTCAAAGAACAACGCTTCTGCCCTGAAAAATATTGACTTCGTAGAGAATTCTATCACTGAGCTACTGAAGTCCGAACGCATAAAGCAATTGTCTTACAAACCACTTGTCGTCAATCCATTGTCGGTTTCCGTTCAGCCTAATGGAAAGAAAAGGTTAATTCTTGATTTGAGATATGTTAATCACTTCCTTAAGAAACTGAGGATTAAGTACGATGATTGGAAAATTGCTTCCCTTATGTTTCGTAAGAATGGTTATATGTTTTCTTTTGACCTTAAGAGTGGCTATCATCACGTCGAGATCTTCCAACCACATCAAACATTCTTAGGTTTTTCATGGGAGTTTCAAGGGGAGACGCGGTTTTACGTTTTCACAGTTCTTCCTTTTGGCCTTTCTGTAGCTCCTTATATCTTTACAAAGATACTCCGCCCTTTGGTTGGATGGTGGAGGGCTAACGGTATTTACATCGCGGTATTTTTAGACGATGGTTGGTCCATAGCTGACGACTATAATTCAGCAAATATTATAGCTAGTAGGGTTCGTTCTGACATACATTTAGCCGGATTTATAACGAATAGGGAAAAGTCAATTTGGGAACCAACGCAAATTATTACTTGGTTAGGATTGGTCTGGAACTCCACTCTGGGTACTATTAGCATTACACCCCGGAGGGTCCAAGGTATCGTTGATTGCGCGGCTTTTATGGAAGCTCAAAAATGCACAATTTCGGCCAGACAATTGTCATCATTTGTCGGGAAAGTTATGTCTACATGTCCGGTTACTGGAAATTTACCCAGAATTACTACCAGACACTGTCAGATGGCAATTGCTATTGCTGAGCATTGGGATACACCTATGATTTTAGACGAGTATTGTAAGGACGAAATCGTTTTCTGGAAGAATAATATCCATTTACGCAATTTTAAAAACTGCTTTGTTTTCCGCAAACCTCAGAAAGTAACTTTTTCAGATGCTAGTAATATTGCCTGCGGAGCTGTTTCTTATATCAATGACGGCGAGCATGTTTGCCACAAGATGTGGACGCAGGACGAAAGGAGTAGAAGTTCTACGTGGCGAGAATTAAGGGCAATTGAATTCTCACTTCTGTCTTTCCTTCCTATTTTACGTTCATCACATGTTAAGTGGTATACCGATAACCAGGCCACTGCCAAAATCGTTGAAGTCGGTAGCATGAAACTCGAGTTACACACGCTTGCCTTAAAATTATTCAAGATATGTTACGAACACAGCATTCATTTGGATATTGAATGGGTTCCTAGGGATCGCAATGCCAGGGCAGATTTTATTAGCAAACTGGTGGATTTTGACGATTGGCAGGCACCGAGGATGTCTTCAAAGACTTAGATGGTCTTTGGGGTCCCCATTCGGTGGATTGTTTTGCCACGTATTACAACAGAAAAATCACCAGATATTTTTCTAGATTTTGGAACCCGGAAACGTCGGGCATTGACGCATTTATGCAGTCGTGGGAAGTTGAGAACTGCTGGTTAGTTCCGCCAGTCTATCTTATTCCCAGAACGCTTGCCTACATGTATAGTCAGGGAGCCAAGGGCACCCTTATTGTTCCACTGTGGAAGTCGGCCGTGTTTTGGCCCCTGTTAACCAATATTTATTGCAGTTTCATCCAGGATTTAAGAGTTTTGTCTATGCCTCAAGCTTTGACGCACGGGCGAAATCACAATTCTATTCTGGGTTCACCAACTACTCCGGGATATGTAGTGGCTTTAAGATTGAATTTCGTTCCTTCGGGGTAAGAATCTGAAAGGTTGGCCTTTCGGCCACAATCTAGCGAGTGGAACTTGTGTTGACTACGAATAGCACCTTGGCAGTGTTGCGTTATTTATTTCACTTTGGTCATTATGTATGAGGTAGATGTGCTGACAACGAATAGCACCTTATCAGTGTTGAGGCATTTATTCCTTTTCGGCCATGTGTCGATGTGCAGAAATTGTGTTGACAACGAATAGCACTCCAATAGTGCTGTGTTATTTATTGCCCTTAATGAATGTACTTGTGTTGAGAACTAATAGCACCCAGGCTGTAGCACTTATTTCCGTTTAGTCATGAATCAGTGAGTAAGATTGTTCCACCTCTACACCCCTCTGTTATGTGTTTTTCCTTTTTATTTCCTGAACAGGCCATCTCTGCTCAGTCCTGTTGGGCAAGTCTTAATGGATCTTTAGCTCCCTTCAAGCTGCGCCTCATTATTGATCAGTTTAAGGCCAGACAACCTTCGACAATGAATAGATATTTACTTGAGTGTCGTAAATTTATGCGTTGGTGCAACGATGTTAAGGTTCAACTCGTCTTGCCACTAGAGCGTATGGTTGTAGCCGCCTATTTGTCTCAACTTCACAGGAAGACTGGTTCTCCCAGCACTGTTAGTATGGCTTATGCTGCATTAGTCTGGTTACACGATGTAGATGTAACTTGTACTAATAATCCTTTGAAAACCGGAGTGTGTAGAAATGTTGTTGAAGCCGCGAAACGTCATGGCACACAACGGAAGAATAGGAAGCTCCCTCTCTCTATTGATATGGTCAAGAGAATAGTTGCTAGGCATGGCAAGGTAGACGCTAATCTAAAAGATCTGCGAATTTCAGTCATAGTTCTCTTAGGTTTTGCAGGTTTCTTCAGATTCAATGAGTTAGCAAATATCAAAGCTTCGCATATAACTTTCGCAGATGACCATATGTCCACTGTTATACCAAGTAGTAAAACAGATGTCTACAGGGAAGGTAATAAAGCCATTATTGCTAGAACGGGCAATGCCACTTGTCCAGTTAATATGGTCCTTAGGTATATGTCTGCTGCAAGAATGGACCATAATGCAGACGGTCTCCTAATCAGGCAGTTAGTATTTCAGAAAAATTATAATACTTATGTTTTAGGGAACAAAGGAATTTCGTATTCTAGGTGTCGAAAAATTTTTTTGGAAGCTCTCAAGGCTCTAGGTTACGACTCCAAACTTTTTGGGTTACACAGTCTTAGGTCTGGTGGAGCAACCGCTGCCGTAAATTCACCTAGCGGCCCTGTATCAGACAGGTTATTAAAATTACATGGGCGATGGAAATCCGATTACGCCAAAGACTTGTATATTCAAGAAGATATATCTGCACGGCTTTCAGTTTCATCTAGCCTAGGTATTTAATTGCTATCATTAAGTTTCCACGCGTGGTAGGACACGCCAACGTTTTTGCTATCTTTTAGTTACAGCCAAGTTTTGTATGTTTATAATCAGTGCTTTCACTATAATTTAACCGTATCATATGTATTGTGCAAGTGTACTAGCTTAATAAGGATTTAGCTTCGCGTATCGTATTTCTGTGGGCTAAAGCAATGTGACCGTTTATACACATTGTGCTCGAATACAGTAATAAAGCTTGGCTCTCCGTGAGTTACCAACCCATTTGACTGTGGTTGTCGTCTTGTGCAAGTTCCTATAACGGTTTTGAAAATAATTTTCATGTGTGCGAACGCAGTGAGTTAAAATGAAAGTAGCATTTTAGATACTTTGTTCTTAGAGGATTTGTAATCAGCCCAGAGGTTATTAGTAGAGGGTGTGCCATCACAAGCTGTCAAAAGTTTATACCTCTTATTCATCTCTTTCCGGATCTCACTGTTCATCCAAGGTAGTGAATGTTTTCTAACCTTGGCTTTACGTAAGGGAATGTGACTGTTTGCGATAACATTATACATGCAATTCCAAGCCCAAGTGATGTCATCCAGGTCCTCAAAGGTGGAACAGACCCACCAACGAGCACTTTCCAGGTCGTGTTTGAAGTCTTTCGGGTTTTCCAACACATTCTTGAAATTATGGACATACTTAACAAAAGGCTTTGGATTCCTGATCTTCACCTTGTAGACAACGTAAATGAATTTGTGATCAGCTATGCAATAATCAATCACATCAGACTTTGAGACCTTTGAGGTGTTGATAGTCAAAATCAGATCGATCAAAGTGTTAGAATGAGCAGAGGTTCTTGTGGGTGCTTTTATGATGTTGCAAAAGTTATAAGATTGTAAGATGCGTTTGAATTTCGCACCATTTCCATTAGGAGCAAGCTGATCTGAATTGAAGTCACCAGCGATCACAACATTCCTGCGAGATATCCAAATTTCACTCAATACTTGGTTGAATTCATCAAAGAAAGATGTAATGTCAGGAGGTCTATATACACAACCCACGAGTAATCTTTGCGAATGAGCTTTCAATTCAATCCAGAGAGCTTCAATGCCGTCGTTGTCGTATTTGGATATATATACACAATCTAGGCTAATGTTAAAGTAAATAGCGACTCCACCTCCTACTTTGTGTGACCTATCTATCCTCAGAATTCGGTATCCATCGATGTTTACTTCGTTATCCTATATATCTTGTGTCAGATGCGTTACGGAAATGGTTAGGATATCCAGGTTCGTATGCTGTAAGAGTATTGTTCTTACGGAGGCCTCGCACGTTCGAGTGACCGATGGATACTCCTTGCTTTCCATTGTCTCTCACCACGTGAAGTGCATCAAACAGAGGGGAAGCAGGTCCCGGGTTAGGACATATGTCACCGCATAATTGTAAATATTCAAGGTTGAAGCTTGCATCGGAATTGCTGTAGTAGTTGACTCACGAATTCCTGAATCTGACTCAAGCTTTCCACACGGATCCAATATGGCGGATATTGAGTCGATACAGAATGGGTGATATCGGTTTCAAAAACCAGTGATTATCCCAGCTTTGCTTGTTTACCTTGACGTGGCGCATATTTAATCCGATTAGTGCATCTTTGCCACTTAAACATGCCACAATGCATAGAGAAAAGCCAAAAAGAAACCAAAATATAGGCGAACTGAAAATTTTGCTTCTTCCCGCCATGGTGACTGCTCGCCGTGGCCATTTTGACCACGGTTAAAAGCAGGCCCATTTGTACCAGCTTACTCAGTCTTACTGCATTTCTAACATCCATCTCGATGTTTACCCACGAGAAACAATTTAGCCACATAAATCACCAAACCCTCAGTGTACAAGGAAAACAAAAAAGTACTATGATATGAGTGGCATAGTGACACGTTCTAAATGTGTGTCGGATTGTCGTTACTAGCTTTGCTTTAAGCTGCCACAGAGTTGTTCGCACTACTTTCAGCTACAGAAGCACATTTCATAAGACACTCTAAAAAAACCGCAAACTGATTCAACCACTCATTCTCTTTGCCCCTGAGTGAAGCATAAGGGTGAAAAAAATATCTCATTTATAGTACTAAACATGTGGGCAGAAAAGCTACGCGTCAGTATTGCGGACCTCGTTTCCGAGCGAAACAGAGGCACTAGAGCAACTCGTAAACGACCTATGTTGCCGACCGGGCTAAATATGAAAGCCCCGTCCGGGATCTCCTTAGACCCTGCTGTTACCCGTTCACTTAGGAACATGTTAATATCCGTGGTTCAGTAAAGCCAGGTTCGACGTTTGAGTCAACCTCTACAGATCATCTCCTCTTTGATATTGTGCAATTTAATTGGCTTTCGCGCCATACGTCGCATTTTATTCGATGTGTTGACTCATGAACAAGCCTGGAAGTTAGTTCTAACTACGGCAAAGAAACGTTTCACATTTCCACGTATAACAGAGAACAGACATTGCAGCTTTGAAAAGTTCCAGTTTTCCATAGTAATTTCTAGAGACGCCAGTAAGGGTCGAGTAGAAGTTACCGAAGTGTTCACTCTATCAAGCATTTGTTACCGCTTTAATTTCTTCATATTACATCGAACAAATTTCCGCATCAGTTATAAACAATTTTACTGAGTGATTAATTTGCATCAAAATAGTTCACCGAATAAAATTTCATGGGTCATGTTTGTCTAGCTTCAGTTACTTAAGACGTATCAATCACGCCACGAGAGGTTAATCTCATCTAGATTCCGATCACGCATTTCATCCTAATGAAAACAATACAGATCAACTCTGAGAAAACTAAATGGGAGAGACAAAGCAACTGACAATCTCTGAATCAGTCAACCCAACAATGGCTATAAGACAGAGGTTACTACAGTGACAGAAATGTTTGAAACCTTCAATGAAACATCAATTATCTCGAATCTCGAAATAGAATAACAGCCATGGTGGAGTCTTACGAAGGCTAGCTATAATGCATGCCATTTGCTAGAATAGCAACAAGCTAAAACGGGTCAATGAACCAAACAGTTTAACGGTAACTTACTAACATTCAAGCAGTTGGCATCGAATAAATTTCTTGGAGATAATTGAAAACAATTTATAAACTATAGAAATGATTGACGTCATTTTCTAATTTGGTATTATGAGTAGCTGTAACTTAGTAACAAGCAAAAGGTCACTCAGTACCGTGACTATCCTAGCATTCTAAGTTAGCCCTTCATGAGGAGTTTGACACAACTAAACAAGGATGATTCCTTGGTTTATCTCAAGACAACAAAGCAATTCGGGACAGCATCCAGTATTGAGATACACTGGAATGAAGTAAAAAACCGGACAACTGTTGAAACTCACTAAGAAGAGCCGCAAGAACTAAGATGAACTGGGGAGAAAACAGATTCCACGTCATATGCGTCAGAGTTCTGACCATTGTAAAGTTTTGGGGATTCTGTACTTCGACTCACAATAATGATCGAGATTGCGAAAGCTGAGGCCAAAAGTGAATTAAGTACGCATCATACCGACTGCACTGGAAGTTTGCCAACAACACTGATTTGATGGTAGCAGCCCCGGCCACGCGAAGCTCAGACAAAAACGATGCGAACAATTCAGGACCCCCGGGCAAGTTACCTCCCCCCTCGGAGTTGTAACTCCCTTCACAGTCCCTGTGTAGGAAATTACGTCACATAACTAACCTTGACACAGTTCTGGGTAACAGATCTGAAAAACAACAATTCGCGTGTCTTCGTGTGTATGGAAAGACGGCTTCGCTCAAATTAGTTAACGCCTTCGCTTGCTCATGGAAGAAATGAGCCAAAATCAGCAGCTTCTAAGTCTGCAAAGAAGATTAGAGGTGAGTACGTATGATTTAGTGCACCAGTTCATACAACAACAATGGCCATCAAAGACCTTCGTTGCCATTTAAACATTTTCAAACCAAACTCATTTTAACTTTGGAATGCACTTGGTCGCCCCTGTACCGAGAATTTGCGTTGCAATACATATCACTTGCATTGACTCATGGCTGCAGGATTTCTAATAGTGAGCGAGTCCCTTTTTATGTCTTGCACCAGGTCAGTCAAGAAACAAACATAAAAGTTCATCAGTCACTTTGCGAACTATTAAGTTCATTAATACACCATTTCAAAATGCCTCATCAAGAAAGTCAAGAATCACAAGCTACAAGGTACATATATCTAGTTGTAAGTCAACCTTAAGCCGATTTACATTTTGTATTTACGTTTTTGACAATATACTTACATTTGGATTAAGTGTGCATCAGAAATTAAACAAGGATATATTTCGTTACAGACTCATTCAGGAAGGAAAAGATCAATGGAGACGTTTAAACTGGGTATGTGTATGTTTTAAGCCAATTAATGTACATTATGCCAATAAGTGTAGATGCATTTGTTTTTAGGGTAGTTCATTATTTATTGGCCAGCCACAATCACCAAAATGTTGTACAATGCAATTACTGTATACTCTTTACTGATTTAAATACTGTAACCATGGGCGATACCAACTGGCAAGGGAGAGCTTTCCATTGCACAGACCTAATTCTCCCACATGTTTCTAAGCTGCTGTTAACAATGATGATTGGAATAAGCAGTAGACCTTTTTGGTTGTCATTTGACAATATTGCTCTGGTTGTGAAACATATTTAACATGAGGTACATGAAAGAGAAAGGAAAAATAATTAGCACTGTTAAGGAAAAGCAAGAACAACTGACAACAGCTGTCCACGTTAAAGGGCTTAGGGCTTGTCGGTGAAGCCTCACTTGCTGTAAAATGCAAGAAATGGGGATTGCTTAATCTAACACACGAACCATCCACAAGTAGTACTCAGCTGCCCTGTCCATCAGAACCTTTTTGATGCTGCTTAATGATTTTTCTTAGTAGCGGCTCTGTTATACTAATGCTCTCCCTTCATACACGTCCAAGGTTGGAACAAAATATGAAACCTTACCAAAAGTGACTTCAAAAGGCACTTCTAAAATACATCATTACCCTTTAATTCAGCAGCACCAGGACAATACTCAGAGTGTATGTACTATTACCCATCTGGTACACAAATCACTGCAACTTGGTATGTCAAACATATTACCATGCATTGTGTTTTGAAAACATCACGATTTAACAAGCTTGTTTAATGTGATATTGCAGGACAAGCCAATACAAGAAGAGTATGAGACAGTGACGAAAATTCTGAAAACACAAACAGAATTACTGCAGGTTGGTT
>CM042746.1:8697933-8722502 GCA_022496165.2 Catalaphyllia jardinei
GGTTAGATTTGTATGGCCGGCAAAATGGCTACCCAGTGGAAAAACTTCAAGACGGCGATGAAAGAGAAACGAACTGGCAAGCGTAAGGCACCTTCTCATGACATCGTACAGAAAGAAGAAATAGTCATTCAAAGATTAAGCACCGAGGTTTCGGGCAAGGCACAGAAGTACAGTCGCATCGGCCCGCGAGAATTCGTCCCTTTCGACTACGAAGAAGTGACACTTGACAACATAAGGAACGCGTGTAGAAGGCACTTCGCCTCAATAGTGGGAGAACGTATGGTATGCGACGTACTTGCGGGTGAACAAGGCCCGTCTTGTTCTTCCTTACAACAAATTCCTGACCTAAAGGTTGTCCATGTACGTTTTATTGAGCCAAACGATCGAGATGCTGACGCTAGAGACCGCATGGAATTCGACAGGCGGCTGAAACGACCGTTTAGACGGGCTAATACCCAGTCGTTGCCAGTTACTAAAGTCCAAAGTCCGAGTAAAACCTTTCCAAAGAGTCTGTCGGTGTTAGAAATGATGAGACTCGGCAAAGTCATCAACGGAAGCACTGTAACGATTGATCTCTTCACGTTTGCTATTGCCGACATGACATGGTCAAGCCCTACAATGGTGGAGTTCAGCCTAGCCAAAGAGCCTTTTGGAGAAGGAGGGTTTCGTGAAGCGTTCAAAGCCACAAGTAAAACAGCAGGATTCTGTAATCAGCAGTGGGTCGTGAAGAGATATCTGAAATCCGCAGTGGACATAATGCAACAGACCAAACAGACATTGGAGCAGCACACAAAAAAGGTTGTGCAAATGCACATGCTCGCGAGAAATTTTACCAAAACACTGGAGAAAGATTTACAGTTGAATGGTAACTTGGAACTGTATGGCAAAACACTCACCTACAATAAAATATACATGGGAAAAATCCATGGGCAGTCTGGTGATGAGTGGGTCACTGTTGAAGAATAAATAGATGGGGAATTCACAAAGAACCTGAACAACACTGGAATACCTTGTGGTGTGGACTCCGAGATTCGACAGAAATGTGAAAGTCTGGCCCACTTTTCGTATGAGCGATCACATGAAAATATCATGGTGGTAGATATGCAGGGCAGTGATCACATCCTATTTGATCCCGAGATTGCCTCAAAGGAATTGTTAGATGGTGAAGAGGTGTTATTTTCTGCTGGCAATTTGTCCCTTACAGCAATCTCCAACTTTATTGATAGTCATTCTGATTGCAATATGTATTGTGTCTTGTTAGGACTTACAAAATTTCCAAAACAAAATCCTTAACTACCTTGTGCACTATTGTTTTTGATGTTCAACTCTGGATTAGCCAAAGAAGCTGTGTAAGATAAGTCTGCCACGTCAAACCTAGATGTTTCTTTTACCAGTTTATGCAGAAGACACATTAAGTTGTTGAGCCAAATAGACTACACGTTGTTTTAATTTAAGCTTGCTGTTGGTTTTGTTGCAGACAGCCATGCAATCACGAAATCTGAAACAATCAAGAAGTTATTATTATTTACAAGTTGAGTTACTGTTACATGCAATGTTCTTGTAGTTATATTTGTAAGTAAAGACCCTTCAGTGAATTCAAAAAAGGTAGAGGTGTAATTCCTCAGAATGACAAATGGTATTTATTGTATAGTATGGAATCACTTATTGGTGACAGATTTATGACAAATATTAAATGTAGCAGTTGTATGATCAATAACAACAAAAGATGTTATTAGTTGTTTAACTTACTTTTTTCTGATTTGTACTCAGATTGCTTCAATTGAAAATGATGCCTGATACCTGTTACAAATTGTTGATTACAATGACCAAATTTGTGTTGTTTCAGGATAACAGAAACTTTAAGTAGATAGATGTATGTTAAAATTACGCTTTAAATAAAGATATGCTTCTCTACAGTCTTTCGCAACAATGTTGTTAAAGTTGGGAATCAGCCGTTCACACTCCATTCTAAATGCAGGATCAAGGAAGTCATCTTTAACATTAAGAACACCAGACTCTTCAGCCGCTTCCCTCAATTGCTCCTCTGAAACTGCAAATCCTGAAAAGAAGGTTGAGATAGTTTTTGAGCTAAGAGTTCCTGAATCAAGTTTAAACCTTTATGTTGTGCAAAAGGTTATAATGGCAATGGCTAAGAGTATACATTTACCCTTAGTAACTGCACCAGCTCACACACTCTGGAGCATTCATAAGATGTGCTTCAATCAATTTTATCTCTGGTAATGTTAGGTACAGTTACGTGTCACCCGCATAAAATAATGTCGCTTACTTACATGTACTTCCTTATATAGCCTAATGCTGACAGCCATTGTTTTAAGCTAAATATCAAAATTGAGATATATTATTCTTAGTTCAAGTTCTTTCCTCCTTTGCTTTTATATGAGTATCTATTGGTATGATTATTATTTCCAGAAAAGTGAAACTTAATCCAAGATTGAAATTGTTAAAAATCCAAGATTACCACATTGTTCTAAGCCATATTCCTCCGGGAAGCTGTAAATATGGTCAGGTATGCCACATGGAAGGACAGCATCTTTCTGTGGTCTAATTCTGTGAGCATTCCAGATAGTGTCTTTGAAAGTATCAAGTTCCCTTTGCATGAGGGGTATCATAAGAAATGCAAGAAGCATCCTGTGGGTCAAAAAAACGCTATAAAACATTCACTGGTGATCAATAAATCAAAGGCGCTCTTGGTAAATATATTATTTGGCATGAGTTCGTTTTAGTCTTCAGGTCCTATTCTTTTGTTTTGAAAAGTAAGTTTCCACTGCTATTGTGTAGTGTTCATAGCCTGCCACTAATTTTTTTTTTATTCATTGTCCTCACCTATCAGTGGAATTCCTCGGATCATAGTGACCTTGCTCTTTTAACCAGCTCAGATGACTCTTGAAATACTTCTCTAACCTCTCGTGGAGTTCTCTCCACCACCTTTCTATCTTTAAGATAGACACAACTGATTTAATCAACACTTACAATATCAGTGGTTCTATTGCTAGAAAAATATTAACAAACCAAGCCATTGAGTATAATTATTGTAAATAAAAATGCATTTACAGTGTAATATAATGTGTCACTCTCAAAATTCAACGCAATTAAATGTCAACATTTTTGTTGCTAATGAATGCTATTACAATGCACAGGTCAGTATAATTTAAGACAAAAACAGAGAGTGGGTACTTGATCAATGTTTGGGTTTAGGAATACTGCCGGGACCTTGAAATCCTGACTCTGTTTAAGACAACACCCTTCCCATAGGAGTAATATCTTGCCCTGAAAGTGATGTTGGGTTGACTGATGAGTTGCTAAATTGATTGCACCTGCAATTTTGGATTGCTTCAAAATGGTTGAGAATGGTTTGGCTGCTATACCCTGAGGATGTGCAGTAACCTTATGGTTAGTTAGCTCGTCTTCAGATCGAGAGGTCCAGGATTGAGTCCTAGCTGGAGACGTTATGTTGTGTTCTTGGGCAAGATATTCTACTCTCACAGTGGCTCTATCCACTCAGGTGTATGAATGGGTAATGATGAACTTAATTCTAGGGGTAATTCTGTGATGGACTAGCATCCCATCCAGGGGGAGTAGAAATACCCCTAGTAGCCTCATGCTATAGAAACTGGGATAAGTTCCTGCATGATGAGCCACTTGGCTCATATGCAGACTTTACCTTCTGTCCTTTTAGGACATTTACAGACCCAGTTTAGGACAGACTTGCTTATAAATTACACACATTGTATCCTGTTTAGAACATCGGCCAAAAACCGTACCCAATCTAGCGGCACATCCTCAAATAGACCATACATGGAAGCTCCCTCCCTCTTTTTAGCCAGTCCAATACCTGGAAAATATTAGAATTACCACACAGTGATCTGTTTGGTTGATGTCACTGGGGCGTCAACTACTGTAACAGATCAAGCTTAAGATGCAAATTTTAAGGCGTCTTCTATATTCATTAACTCACTTGGTTTGAAGTTGACGGGCCATAAATCACTGTCTCAAGCGGATCAACATCACCATGATGTCGTCTCAGGAAAGCATGCATAGTTGCCAGTGTTCCTGTCTCAGTGCCCCTATCCATTCGTAGGTAAGACGCTATGGTTCTAGTCTCGTACAAGTACTCCAGGTACCAACGGCCAATTACCTGTGGATCAGAGTTTGACACCCATATGCGAAGCCACAAAAGTTTTCGACTTGCCGTGTCGATGCAACCGTATATGGCTAGAGGATAAGTGCTATTTTGATACCCCATAAGCTTGTCGTGACCATCAACTGAGTGCACAAAATTCGGCCCTTTAGTGGTGAAATGTCCCTTTGGCTTCCTTTTCTTTGCACCCACACTACGAGCTTCAAGACCCTCTGGATCAAAGTCATACATGACAGCGTGGACCAAGTCTCTTGGTACGTTCAGTTGATGCTCCTGTCTAATCTTTTTTTGCATGGCCCGGTATCCCAGAAGTTTCCCAGGTCCGTCCATCTCTTCTGCAACGGCCTGCCGCACATCGCCAACTGTTACGTCCTTGTCACTATAAAAGATACCAAAATGGCGAAGCCTGCGATCGAGTAAACGAACGCTCCAAGTGTAACAAGAATAATCCCTTATTAGAAAGCTTAGAATTTCCTCTCGTTTGAACAATTGGCCAACGTATTTCTGCAAGTCTTCCTTTAGTTGTAAGTCCTCCTTCCAGGCATCATTGCCAAAATAAGACATTATTTTACAATGCTGTAATTCGGAAAACCGCGACTGAAAAAACATCAATCGTCACCAGTCCCCTGTCCCTCATCCAAAGCCACTTATGCACAGTCTGCTGGGATACTATGGCAGTCATAGGCCATGGACATTTTAGTTTTATTTTGTTTAATTTAATATATAATACCATGGCAGTCATAGGCCATGAACATTTTAATTTCATTTTGCTTTCAGTTAATTTTAAATTTGAAAGGGCTTTAACTTTACTTTTACTTGCACTTTGACTTCATTTGATTTGAATTTAGTTTCGAATTTATTATGGTTTTATTTTCTTTTAATTTTAAATTTTCACTTTAATTTAAAATTATAGCCATTTTATATTTGTTTTAATTTTACTTCACTCTAATTTTGTCGAAAAATATGGAAAAATCGAATGGCAGCCATCGGCCACCATATTGTTGTTCTCATGACAACAACGTTTCGACAGCAGATAACTTAATGACAGGTTTGACTAAAGAAGTGAAAATATAATTCCTCTAGGTTTTATGTAAATAAATAAAGTAGCAAACTCTCTAATTCTAACTAATGAGCAAGTAGTATTTTAAAATAGTCCAAGTATTGTTAGTAATAAATGAGTTATGCAGTTAAACTACATAATATATATAAAATAAGCGTTAAAATTAGCTTTGGATATTCAATTTGTGTTCTTAGATAGTTTTTAATTTTCCTGTGCGTTGTGTCTATCTCCTATCGCTTTTAATATGAATTTTTCTTGTTTCTACAGACACGCTGAGGACCAAGAATTAGATATACTTGACGCACATCCAGTAAGTACATTTTTAATAATTTATAAGAATTATTATGCCATTGCTACACTTAATATATTAATTCAATGATGTAAATAAAATATATTTAAGGTAATAATTATAATAGTCATTAATGACGAAAAGACGAGAAGACTCTAGATTGTTAACAAACCAGCTAAAATTGATTAAAATTTCTGCAACTCGTGTTAGAACATTCCGACAACACCAACGCACTTTTTAGAAAAGACTGAAGTGAGTTCTACTGTACAATAAATTAAGCAATATTTTGTTTTATCCTCAGGTACTGTGATGTTCTGTGCACTCGATCTTGCTTGCATATTATCTCGGACTGCTTATGTTATTTTTCACTACTGGTACCTAAGAGATTGTTTGTCACAGCTAGAAATACGTTTTATGGTGACCAGTTCTTTTCAAAATTTAGGTAAATGTTTTGTCTGTGTCTAAAACACTTAACACATGAAACTACCTTCTAGTGAGACTACTACTCTTTAAAGGTACAACAACACGTGCCCAAAGTGCCACAAGCCCTTCGAACAAATACTGTCCCAGTACTCTTTGGTCCCAAGGAGATGGCGTGTTCATACTGAAAATCGTTTTTACTGCATTTCCAGAAGGGGGATGCAGCAAATATTTAGAGAGTTGTCATCAATATTTAATTGTACAGAAAAAAATGTTTAAAATTTGAATTTGCATGGATTTACATGATCGTATTGAATTGATATCATTTATAGATTTGTAATATGTATTTTTCTTACACATCCCTTTCTGTAGTGACTGATGTATTAATCTTTTCAACTAAGCATAAAAGCTGTACTGGGAAAGTATCAGCCCATGATCTATTCTGTACATAGGCACCTTACTTCATGTGCTCAATCCACACTGCCAATGCCAAGGACTGATATTCGCGGGGTATGGCCTTATTGCTTGGAACCAATATGGGTTTCTGGATAAATATATCACCACTACTTGCAAACATGTTGGTGTGCTTGTAGGATGATTCTTGAAAATTTAAAGTTAAGTTGACAGGTTTATATATGTTTTTAAAGGCTTTCCAGCTTTTGTATCCTACATTTGTTAAGGAAAAACGTTAGAACAACCCTGTTTGGGTTTTCTTTTTAACAATAGACAGAATAACATATCTAATATTAACATTAGTTATCATACTGACACTGAAAGATATTTTAAAAATGTGCCCTTTTCATCTTTTGAGGCTAACTTATACTCCGCAAAGTACAGTTTCTCTTTTTTATAAATGACTGTCAGAGTGACCAAAATTACCAGATTAGGGTGGCTCTTAACACCGTCGACAATAACACAAGCATGTGACAATAACTTAATATTCCATGCAAGGTTACATGAAGTCGTCTCAGATTGAAGTCTTATATGGAGACCACTGGATAAGTCGTATCTTGTATGTAAAAGTGTGTCGAAAGGGAGTACAAATTAAAGTTCTCTTAACTGAGATGGTGCAACACAACCTTTTTTGATTTCGTAGCTTCTAAGTTACAACTTGGAAGCCAAAAAGGTTAAATGTAGGTCACATTGGACTATCTTTCACGTTGCCATAGTAACTTTGATATCATGCAAATTTCATGCTTCTCAATGACAAATGCTATGTAGTTTGTCACTACACATCACTGACGTATCTCTGACGTATCTCTGATAGAATGTCAATGAGGGAGAGGCCTAAAGTTCTTTTAACCACTTTGAGCCCCAAGCGATGTACGAGAAAAGCAAAATCTCACACTAGCCTCAACGTCAACGAGCTTTAGCCGTTTATATTCAAATTATGAAGGTACATATAAATATGTTTAGATTCTTTGATAGACCCTAATTTTAAAAATATAAACAGCTTTAAAATATATACTAATTATTGATTGAATAACTAATGTAGTGGTTTTTGTTAACCCTGCATCTGTTTGGCTTATTTACAATAGCGATTAGTTTTTCACAGCGAGTGAATACTTTATTTACCCTCGGATTGTGTTACAACAAAGGCCAGACCACAACACCGGGAACTTCATGCCCTAAAGTTAAGCGTGTGGGTTCTTTTACGTCCCCTGCTAACCATAACATCGAAGATGCAGGAGACGGGGCCTATGGTTTATAGTCCTTATCTGAGAAGACCTGAACCGGCGCTCTACCAACTGAGCTAACCAGGCAGCACAAATCAAAACATGTAATTGCTTTGACTCCAATAGTGACAGGTATTTCCCATTTTAAGGGGATTTCTCAGAAATAAAAGTTGTGGAACAACTTCTTAGAAACGTTCCCCGAATCTTCCCTACCAAGTAGTACGTTTTGAAAATACAATACAAAAAACTAGACAGAGAGAAACAAAATCGCTTCCACTAAAAGTACATCTTAGACGCTCCTCTAATTGAAAGACACAACTCTTTGACATTACGGGGCCTTCTGAGAATCAACGAACGTGAATTAAACGTGAGGTGCTCGCTGTTCGCCATGCAACTGACTAAAATGACTAAGCACTTTGACTGCGCACTGATGCAACGGATTGACACATACGTAGAAACCGCTTATTAAATACACCACTACGTGAACGCAGAGGTCCAAAATGTTTAGGCGAACGAAAAGTACACTGTACTTGGTTGAACAACCAAGTGAGCACTCCTCGACATCCTTTGATACGTAGCGCACGTAAAGACCCGACAAGTAAGCAAGAAATTACCCCTAACTGGGGTCAAACGTTAAACGTCTTTCTTTGTGGGCATGGGGCAGGAGTATTTGCTCAATAACTAGTCGCTGTTTGGTAAAGAAGCCCACGCTCCTCCTCTCCCGAGGAGGAACGTAGGCTGGACTCGCAAAAGCGGTGTACATCGAGCCTAGAAGGAGTAGGGAGGTCATCAAGTTCCTATCTGGAGGACAAAACCTTGGTTCGCCATTGTCTTTCATCAGTTAGTAGAGAACCCTGTCTTTCTTCCTCAGTCAAATCCAGAACGATCTCATTTACAAAGTAGAATCTGTTTTGTCTATGTAAACCGGCGATCACCAAATCTATGAGAAAGGGTGAAATTTGCCTACTCAGTGTACTCAAATCTCCTTGTAAGTAATCTAAAACCGTTAAACGTACCACATTATGAATAGTTGTGAAAGGTGCAAATCAGGATAATTCGTGTGAGAACAAGCCAGAGGATTGGTTTCATAATGAGGCTGAGGAACTTAATTCCTAATAAGGCAAGACTAGGCCATTCTCCTCCACCTAACGTACTGTCATTTAGCCTTATGCCTGGCATTTTTGTAAACCCAGTGATACTAGGAAACTGGAAAGGTTGCAAGACAGGGCACTCAGAGCAGTTTTTGTGGGCGGTTTTTGCGCACATTTTTCTTGAAATGTACTTTTCACATGAATAAGTCTCTGTAGTTACCTTTTGCTGATGGAGCAAATTTTTGACCCATTATGGTCTAAATTCTCGCAGGCGAACACCTCCCGTAAGAGACCATCATTGGGTGTTAGCTCACGGGAGGTTCGACCATATCATTTTTAAATTACTCTTCGGTTTTTTAGTTTATTTTTAGCTAGGTGTCCTCGACACGTTAATAAAACAATCACTAGAATTATCACTATTATTACCATTATCATTATTATTCAACCTTACAATCAAGCACTACATCCCCTTTGAAAACATTAGAGAGTAAAGGATTGTAAGCTCTCCACCTATGACATCGGTTCAAGACTTGCTTGTCAGCCTTCACGTCCAGACACTGAGTCACACCATCAATATTGCCAGGCCCACCATATCAGCCGTTACTGTCCCTAAAGGAAGTTAGTATTCAAACCACACAGCACTAGAGCTGCGGCAACCTCCAAAGGTAATGCTGCTTGTGTTACTATTCATGAAATATAACCCACTGCTGGTTGGTCATCCAAAATGTGTTTTGACAAGTTTCACTGTAAACCAGTTGGGCAACCCAGTTTCGCATCTGCCATACTTCAGATTGATTAAACCACAGACTAGCTTCTTAAACCGTTCGTTATTTCTTCCGTTTTCTATAGTTTCAACTGATATACATTTGATAATTAATTCTCCCATTCATCTGCCATAGCAGCTGAAAGCATCTTAGTCACTGCATCACACCCTTCAGAATCCTCAAGTAGTCGAGTCTACTACCTTACATTAACAATCTAACTTCACTACTTCACTAATCGGAACCTGTTTGTCAGTTCGATTTTGATTTCTTGCCCTATTGCAGGTACCCTGCCTGCCAATTCAACACCATAGAGTACTCCCAGAGCTCCACTCGACGATATATCGCCATCAATGTGCTATGGGGGCAAGACTAAGAAACACCAGTTTTTGAAAATCTCATCAGTATCACTGTCACCTGTTCCCATTGCAGCTGTTGAGCCAACGTTTTCCCTTACCTGACGACCATACATGAGGGCTGCAAACGAGTCTATACATGAGTCAATGAAGTATATCACGGTTACTTTCCTCGTCCTTTCCTGTTTCAGTATCCTGCACAATAAGAATATGACCAACTGCATTTTTTTATGTCTACCCCACCATTACTCTTCAATAGAGCTACCATTCAACGATGCGTGGCAAGACGGTTTGGCCAGAAACACTATTTTCGCGAAATAGTGACTGTGGGCTACCATGCTCTCTTCAATCCAAGAGGCTCTGGCCATTTTGACCACGGTTAAAAGGAGGCCCACTTGTACCAGCTTACTCCGTCTTGCTGCATTTCTAACATCCATCTCAATGTTTATCCACCAGAAACAATAATCTCGCGAGATAAATCACCAAAACCTGTACAAATGAACTTCACCAGGAAAACAAAAACTACTATGATAGAATTAATACACTTTATTCCAAAATGGGCGCCGCCATTTAAGTTTTCTTTTGTTAGCTTGCAAATTAGCCCTTGTGGCCTCGTTCGTAAACTCGAATTTCAGAAGAACTTTCTTTAAACGAGGCAACAGTGGTAATTTCAAGTAAACAAGAGAATACTAAAATGGGGGCCATTTTGTAACAAGGTGTATATAGTGACACATTCCAAATGCATGTCGGATTGTCTTTACCAGCTTAGCTCCTGGCTGCTACAGCGTTGTTCACACTACTTTTAGCCACAGAAACACATTTTATAAGACACTCGAAAGAAACAAAACAAAAACAAACTGATCAACCACTCATTCTCTTTGCTCCCGTGAGTGAAGTATAAGGCTGGAAAAGATAATATCTCATTTATATCACTTAACATGGGGTCAAAAAAGCTACCCGCTAGTATTACGTGCCTCGTTTCGAAACAGAGGCACCAGGGCAACTCGTAAACAACCTATGTCGCCGACCGGGCTAAATATGAAAGCCCCGTCCGGGTTCTCCTTATACCCTGCTGTTACCGGCTCACTTAGGAACATGTCGATATCCGTAGTTCAGTAAAGAGAGGTTCGACGTTTGAGTCAACTTCTACAGATTGTCTCCTCTTTGACATTGTACAATTAAATTGGCTTTTGTGCCTTACGTCGCATTTTATTCGATGTATTGTCACTCATGAACAAGCCTGAAAGTTACTAAGGCAAAGAAACGTTTCGCACCCGCGTATAACCGAGAACGGACATTCCAGCTTTCAGCAGTTTTGCTTTCTCTAGTAATTCCTAAAGACGCCAGTAAGCGTAGAGTAGAATTATTGAAGTGTCCACTTTATCAAACATTTCTTACCGCTTTAATTTATTCATATCATATACAAATCTGCATCAGTTAAAAACCATTGCGCTGATTTATTAATTGTATCAACAACACCCAAAATAATTCACCGATTAAATTTCATGCCTTGGGTCATGTTTGTCTAGCTTCAGTTACTTATGACGCATCAATCACGCCACGAGAGGTTGAACTCTTCTAGAATCCGTATTGTTAATTACGGAAATCGATCAAGCATTCATGCTAATGAAAAATCAAAGATCAACTCTGAGAAAACTAAATGGGAGAGACAAAGCAAATGACAATCATTGAATCAGTCAATCCAAAAAGTGTCCACTTTATGAAACATTTCTTACCGCTTTAATTTATTCTTATCACATTGAACAAATTTCCGCACCAATTATAAAGAATTGTGCTGATTCATTAATTCGTATTATACTTAGGACGCATAAAACACGCCACGTCAGGAGTCCTTATTAATTACAGAATTTGATCACTGAAGCATTTCATGCTAGTGAAAACATCACAGATCAACACAGAGAAAAATAAATGGGAGAGACAAAGGAAATGACAATCACTCAATCAGTCAATCCAAAAAGGGAACGAAGCTGAAACAAAGACGGAGGTTACAGTGACAAAGATGTTCTGAAACCTTCCAAACGTCAATTTTCTCCAATCTCAAAATAGAATAACAGCCAAGATAGAGAATAAAGGCTAGCTATAATGCATGTCATTTCCTAGAATAGCAGGAAGCCAGGGTAAAACGGGTCAATGCACCAAACACTTGAACGATAAGTTACTATCATTCAAATAAAACTAGCGGTCGGCAACGGTGGAATTCCTATGAAAACAATATAAAAACTACAGTCGTAACTGACGTCATTGCCCACTTGGGGATTATGACTGGTTGTAACTCAGAAACGAGCAAAAGGTCATTACTTGGTAGTCACATGACAGTTGAATTGTATAAAGGTCTCACGAAGCAATATCAGAGTGTAGAAAAGAACGGAACTTAGAAAACGTTGAGCATCTTTAGCCCTTCATGAGGGGTTTCAGACATTTGAACAAGGATGATTTCTTTGTTTATCTCAGGACAAGAAAGCAATTGGAGAAGGCATCAAGTACTAAGATGCTTTGGAATCCTAACAGAAATCAAAACCAAGAACAATCAACTTGGAAAAGCAATCACAGGAACACAGATGAAACGGCGAGGAAAGGTGTCATGTGAACCAGAGTTTATGATCACCGTTGCAAAGTTTCCTGGGTTTTATTTTCAACTCACAAAAATACCGAGACGGCGCAGAATACGGAAAGACAAAGTGACTACAAAGAGAATTCAGTACGCATCGTTCATTGGAAGTTTGCCAAGGAGCTCGAACTCAACGAGGGTGGTTACCCAGTCTAGCTACTTTAATCATAAACTGACCATGAAAACAGGACAACAAAGCAATTCGGGACAGCATCAAGTACAAGATGCTCAATAATCCTGACAGAAATCAAAACAACGAACAATCAACTCCGAAAAGCAGTCGCAGGAACAAAGTTGAAACGGCGAGGAAAGTTGTCATGTGAACGAGAGTTTCTGACCACTACAAAGTTTCCTGGGTTCCATTTTCAACTCCAAAAAATAAACCGGCGAGAGAATTAATTACGCAAAGAGAATTAATTACGCATTTTTAATTGCCAAGGAGCGCCAACTCTACGAGGGTGGTTACAGTCTAGCCATGTTTAACATGAAATGACGTCATGAACAGAAAATAGTGGTAACAGAAAACAGAGGTAGCAGAAAATATGAAGAGTGAAGGCAGTTTTATGGATGTTTTTAAATGAGGTAAAGTAGCATTCCGTACAACATACACCTGATTGACTGTACTTCGTGGGCCACGGAAAGACAGTTCCGTTCAAAACTGCTTAAGGAGTGTGTATAACTGTGACGATCAATCGTGTCTTCATAGATTTGTTCGTTCGTCTTGGATTGACTTTTTGCGAATTTTAGTGGAGCCTACTTACAAGTTATGGAAAATGTGGACCAAAAACAGCAGCTTCCAATTCTGCAGGAAAGATTGCAGGTGAGTGCGTCTGATTTTGTCCAATGGCTCATATTTTCGTCGCCATATAAATCTTTTCTGAGCCAACTCAGTTTGTTACTCCGCTCGTGCATTTAAAATATTTACACCGAAATAGATATCAATTCCATTGACCCATGGCTTAAACTGTCATTTAAATTGAAAAAAAAAAACCCACGCACATGAAGAAGGGCTGCAGCGATACACCGGTACACCGGTGAACCGCGATATTTTTTGTCACGATACGAATATCGATATTTGAATGGGATATCGCTGTATCGCAAAACAATAAAATATTCCTTATCAAAAATCAGAAATTACTTTACCAACATTCAGAAATTACTGTTTTAATCAGTTTAATGACTTCTCACCCTAGTACAAGCCTTTTTTTAGCTTCAGGGCTTCAGGTCCTTGCTTAGTATCGCTTCACATGCTTTTGATCGAGTATTTTCCAAGATGGCGGCATGAACGCATGTGTAGTTCCAATAAGTTGTCAGCTTACACAGTCTTATGCGCCCGCAGCAAAAACATGCGGTTCGTTCATCAAAAATGTCTTCCTCTGTTGAGCTACAACCGGCACCGTCATCGTTTAAATCAAAGGTGTGGAAAGACTTTGGATTTAAAGTACTTCAGGATGCCCAAGGGGTAAGGAACGAAAGAAAAGAAAGAAAGAAATGTCGCCATTGTTTCTCGGAAATACGATACACTGGCTCAACGACCAACATGTCTTTTTATGTCCATCCTATTCATCTATTGACAATTTGACATTTAATTGAGAACAAGTGAAATGTAGTTATTTGAAGTTTGAATTTCCTTCATTTCAACAGATGTAGAAAAAGTCTGTGTCAGGTTGACTCTTCTCATTTTCCAGTTTTGGTTCCAGTTTTATTATTGTGTTATTTTTTACCATTTGTTAATTGTTTATTTGTTATCAATGGAAATTAAAGATTCCAACACAGTTTAGTAAGATTACATCACTTGTCAGTTTTATGTAATGATGTATCGTATCGTGTATCGTATCGTGGCACTTGTATCGAGATATGTATCGTATCCTAAGAAAATGTATCGTTGCAGCGCTAACATGAAGTGACTAAGAAAATTTCAAGAGGTATTGGCATCCTATCTAAGCTTAGGCATTTTTGTTGCTGATGATATTCTCACTCAGCTTTACTGCTCCTTAGTGTATCCCCTTCTTACCTATGGCTTGGTTATGTGGGGGAGTATCTATGCCGCAACCCTCAAACCCACTGTAACTTTGCAGAAACAGCCCTAAAGTTAAATCACATCCTTGGAACGAGCTGCACACTCCAGCCCCTTGTTTTCAGTTAGGCTTTTGAACCTGGTTACTATGCAAATTGCCCTTTTTTGTTTCAGTATTACCATGATCTATTATATAAGTTTTTTATAATTATTTTACATACATATCATCTAAAAATGACCATAATACTAGGCTAGCATCCAAGTCAACATATTATATCGATCAGGTTAGAACTAATTGTGGTAAGTTCAATCTACATTTCTCTGGTCCTATTATCTGGAATAATTTGGATGAAGATATAAAAAGTTTATCCCCTCTCTGCGTTTTGTTAAAGGGGCAGTGTCACGAGGATTTTGCAGTTTTAGGCCAATTATGTGCTAAAATCATTACTTTGAGGCTTTCCTCATAACCAAATGCTTCTGAAAAGCCACGAGGAAGATATCAAATGAATTCTATCAGAGAGGGCTGACCATAACAAATTTTTTGAGGAGTTTTTGAAGACGGAGCATCAAATCTTGAAAAAATCGGCGAATTTTTTCAAGTTTCAATCCATTTCCATCCTTGCCATCCGTAGCAACAGGCGACAGGAAACAGTTTCAGTACCTTCAAATAGTCTTTAATAACAAAACTAGACCATTATTTTTGGAATTCAGTTGATGCGAAGACACCTTGTAGCTTTTTATAAAGTTACCAAATAGGGTGACACTGCCCCTTTAAGCAAACTTTGATTAAACAATTTCTAATGGTTCTTATAATCAATGCTACCTAAACAATGCTCTGCACTGTTAATACAACTGGCACTGTTAATACTTACTTATAGTCGCTTTTTTATCTTTCCTCTTCTTTTCTTTTTTTAAAGCGTAATAATCTTTGTAACTACTCAGCTAGTCTAGTTCTTACTACTTTTGAGTAGTGTTTTTGCTCAAGTTTAATTAATTTTTTTTTAATGTATAATATTCTGTGTATTAGGCAAAATAAAATGCTGCAGCATCGCTAATAATAAACGACGTCCTTTTCCCTGTTATGCACCAGTTCATGATCAGTCAAGAAACTATCTTCAAAGTTCATCGGTCACTTTGCGAACTAATAAGTTCGGTGATGAACTACTTCAAGATGACTCATCAAGAAAGATTAGAATCACTGGCTACAAGGTACATATATTTCGTTGTGAATCAGCCTTGTGCCGTCTTCATGATATATCTACATTTTGCACTTACGCTTTTGGCAATGAGCTTACATCTGAGTTAAGTGTGCGGTAGAAATTAAATATAGATCTATTTTTTACAGACTCAATCAGGAACACGAAGATAACTGGAAACGTTTAAACTTGGTATGTGTCTGATTTATGCTCATAAGTGTAGAATACATTTGGCAGTCAACCATTTGCCATTAGCCAGCCACAACAATACAAATTTTGTACAGTGCCATTACTGTTTACTTTTTATTGATTTAAATACTGAAACAAGAGGTAATACCTGGCAAAGGAGATTGACTGTTAAATTAATACGCTTCTATGTAATTTCTACTTAGTAAAAATTGCTTCTCGCTTGCTACTGTCTGTCCGTTAATTTATACATCTCTAGTTGTGTAAATTTATTTATTGTAACTTTTTGCGTTGTTTGTTTGTCTGTTTTATTGTAAGCCTGATTACTGTATTATTGTGATCCCCCTTGAAAAAGGGAGGTATTGTCAGCGTACAAAAACTAATTCTCCCAGTTGTCAAATAAGGTGCTATTAAAAATGATAGCTTAGAAGAGCAGTAGAGCACTCTGACTCGGGTTTGGTTATCCTAAGACAATATTGCTATGGTTATAAGGCATATTTAACAACATGAAGCACATGAAAGGAAAAGAAAGAAAAAAGTAACTCGCTCTGTTAAAGAAAAGCAAGAACAGCTGTCAGCAGTTCTCCAACGTAAAGGGCTAAGAGCTTGTCAGTGAGTTAAAGGATTGTTTAACTTGACAAAAGTAGAAAGGACCATCCGCAAGAAGTACTCAGAGACCCTGCCCTTACCATCAGAACGTTTTTGATGATGATTTAGTGATTTTTCGTAGAAGTGTTAGCTCTGTCATGCTAGTAGTCTCCTTTTATAAGTCCAAGGGCAGAAAAAAATATGAAACCCTAACAGAGGTGACTGCAAAAGACATCTTTCAAATTCATGATTCAGTAACCCTTTAATTCACCAGCAACAGGGCAATATTCAAAGTATATGTACTGTTAGCCATCAGGTCGCCGACTGACAGTACATATACTTTGAATACTGTCCTGGCGACAAATCAACCTGCTATGTGAAACATATTGGCCATGCATTGTTTTGAGTTGCAAACTTCACGATTTAACAAACTTGTTTTATGTGATATTGCAGGAAAATCCAGGGAAAGAAGAGTACAAGGCAGTCACTAAAATTCTTAAAACACAAACAGAATTACTGCAGGTTGGTGATTAGGAACAGTTGTTACCCTTGGCATTTATCGTGAATGCCAAAACAGCTACTAATTCAAACAATTTCGTCTGGTACTCAACTTTCTGCAGCAAAACTTTAATCAAGGAAGAGACGCCTCAAGACAACTTATGGCTCTTTTACGTTCCCTATGGAAATATTTTGTGTTTAACTCTCAAAGGCGCCCAGCATTGACACCAATCTTTGTAAGGTGATTAAATATTATTTGAAAACCTATAGTCTTGAGGGATAATTTCTGAAGTGCCATAACGTAAAGACCAACCGTGTTTTATCAGTAAAACACGGTCAAATAGTTCGCTATAGAACACCACTCTTTTCATTAAAGCAATGACTGTACACTTTACAAACCAGGCATAATTGTCAATAATTGGCTGGATATTCCTGTTTTACCATATTTCATGATGTTGACCACAATCACCAGTACACACCATTTGTTACTTTGTTAATTGTTATTAGTGCATGTTCCTTTTATTTAAAAAACAATTGTCTGTCATGCTGAAAACTGACATAAAAGAAACGTACATGTATTTCTAAACCTGCCAAGCAATCTTTATGTTAGCAATTGCAGGCCGAAATCAAATTGTGCATCATTTTAAAGTGCCCCTGTGATAAAAAAAATCACTTCCTTTTTTTCTTGAGATTCTGAAAGTGTGTCTGCTTAACACTTGACTGGCAAAATTCTGACCTTTCATTTTTATCCAAAGGCCGTTTACTTTGAGTGTAAGTTTTGGATTTCACGATCCGCCATCACTCACGTTCAAACCTGACCGATTTGACCTCAGAGGGTTGGATCCGGCAAAAGTGACGTCAAAGGCTCACCAGCTTAAAATTTCTGCGTGTGAACGCAGCTTATTATGTATGCAAAGTGCGAATTTAAAAGTGTGAAAGCCCAAAACTCCCGTGCTGCATATTAATTCTGCAGCGTACACACGCATCGCATTCTTAAACTAGTGAGCCTTTGACGTCATTTGCTCCTCGATCCAGCTCTCTCAAGAACTTAAATTTAGTAATGGCGGATCATTAAATAGGAAAGTTCCAGTTAAAATAAACAGGTGCCTTTTTTAAATCAAGGATTAAAACTTGGATCACTTAGTGTTTAGTTAACATAGTTTTGAAATCCAAAGGAAAAATATTATTTATTTTTTGTCAGAGGGGCACTTTAAAGAAAGCAATAATTCCCTTGAAACTACCTAATGATAATTTCTCCTTTTCTGCAGCATTAACAATTATAGTGAGTGGGAGAAATTTCACCAAGCAATTCTACGGCTGTCTACCAATTTGCAGCGAAATACTCTTGAAACTGCATTAGAACAAGATGTGAAGATGATAATACATCACCTAAAAGAGTCCACAGCTGTATGGAGAACACAGGACTCGCAATCCACTAGGTAATTCTCTCAGGTGGATAAAAAATTGTTGGAAGAACAGTTAGAAGAGTTGGCACCTTTCCTGCAATATGACAACACAGTAGTTTCAGTGATGATTATAAAATTACGCTAGAGACAATTTCTGCAAATAAACAAAATATCAAACCTTCTGAATGTAACTTGAAAAAGTGGTAGCTTGTAATGTAGAGAACATTTCCGTGTATCAAATTACTACTAAGTTACTTTAAAACAAACAGCGGATAAATTGATTAGCGCAGGTTTGACTGAAAGAGTGAAAATATAACTGCCCGAGGTTTCATGTAGACTGATAAATAAACTAGCGAACTCTCTTGTTCTAACTAAAGAGCAATGAGTATTTTTAAAACAGTCCAAGCAATGTTAGCGATTACCGGGTCACACAGTTAAACTATGTAAAAATATTAAAATGAGTATCCAAATTAACTTTGTATATTGAATTAAATTTGTGCTCTTAGATAGTATTTTATTGTCTTGTTTCTGCAGACACCCTGAGGACCAAGAATCAGATATACTTGATGCACATCCAGTTAGTACATTTTCAATGATTTATATTAACTATAAAGTCATTGCAGCGCTTAATGTATTAAAACAATGATGTCAATAAAATATATTTAATGTCATAATCATAGTGAATAATGACGAAAAGACAAGAAGTTTCTAGATGGTTTAATAACAAGACAAATAAAATTGATTAAAATTTCTGATAGCCATGTTAGGACAACACCAATATAAATCATAGAAAAATATAAAGTGAGCTGTAATATATATTATTACACGACTCAGGCATTCAGAGGGCCAATAGCTAAAATCAACCAATCAAAATGCTCTATTGCCGGTCCAATATTCTCTAAGTATTGGACCGGGCATTGTCCCGAATGATCCCGCACTTGTGAAAAACCTTCAAAGCTTTCTTCATGCAGTCGTATAATAAATCTCTTATTAACCAAGCTTGCTCGGGACCGTACTGGGAGAATATCGGCCCTCGGTCTTTTTTGTACGGACCTCGCTGCGCTCTGTCCGTACTGTCAAGACTTCGGGCCGATATTCTCCCAGTATGGCCCTCGCGCTTGGTTAATAAGATATATATAAATTAAGCAATATTTTGCTTTCTCCTCAGGTACTGTGATGTTTTGTACATTGCATCTTGTTTGTGTATTACATCACTTTGGCATGATCTGAAGCTGCTTGTGTTATTTTTCACTACTGGTGTCAAACTGATTGTTGTCAGTGCTGGAAATACGTTTTATGGTGACTAGTTCTTTTCATAACTTATGTAGGATTACTATCTGTGTCTAAAACATTTCACACATGAAAGTCCCTTCTAGTAAAACCACAACTCTTTTAAGCTGCAAAACGTGTGCCCACAAGGTTCACACGCTCTTTCAACAAGAACTGTCCCAGTGCTTTTTGGTCCCAAGGAGATGGCGTGCTCATACTGAAAATCGTTTTTACTGCATTTCCAGAAGGGGGATGCAGTAAATATTCAGAGAATTGTCATTAATATTTAATTATATAGAAAAGGAAATGTTCAAAATTTGAATTTATATGGATTTACATGATCGTATTGAATTGATATCATTTATAGATTTGTAATATGTATTTTTCTTACACATCCCTTTCTGTAGTGACTGATGTATTGATCTTTTCAACTAAGCATAAAAGCTGTACTGGGAAAGTATCAGCCCATGATCTATTCTGTACATAGGCACCTTACTTGCTGTGCTCAATCCACACTGTTGTACATTATACATGTACAAATACATAATTAGATTTCTTAGAAATTTTTAGATTTCTAAATTTTTAGATTGTTTAGCTAAATTTTATCTTTCCTTTTGTTTTGTAATTTATCTGTTTATTTGTGGACTTCCTGCAAAGAAGCTTTTAGTTACGTGGTGTGCCACGTAAAATAAAGTTCTGCAGTTCTGTAGTTCTGTGTAGTTCTGTATCCCAAGGACTGATACTCCCGGGCTACGGCCTTGTTGCTTGGAACCAATATGGGTTTCTGGATAAATATAAATATTAACTTGCAAATATGTTGGTGTGCTTGAAGAATGATTTTTGAATATTTAAAATTAAGTTGACAGGCTTATATATGTTTTAAAAGGCTTTCCAGCTTTTGCATCCTACCAAAGTTAGCCTCCTTTTGTTAAGGGAAAACGTTAGAACAACCGTGTTTGGGTTTTCTTTTTAGCAATAGACAGAGTGAGATCTCTAATGTTAAAATTAGTTGTCATGCTGACACTGAAAGAGATTGAATGAGCCCTTTTCATCTTTTGAGGCTAACAACTTAGAATCTACAAAGTACAGCTTGTCTTTTCCATAAATGACTGTCACAGTGACAAAAATTGCCAGATTAAGGTGGCTCTTAACACCATCCACAATAACACAAGCATGTGACTGATAATAACTTAGTTATATGAAGTCGTCTCAGATTCACAATGGATACCACCGGATGACGTCATAGACGAGGTCGTATCTTATATGTAAACGTGTGTCGAAAGGAAATATAAATTTACGTTCTCTTAACTGAGATGGTGCAACACAACCATTTTTTTATTTCATGGCTTTTAAGTTACAACTTGAAACTGAGCCAAATAGATTAAATGTAGGGCACATTGAGCTATCTTTCACGTTTTCATGGTAACTTTGACGTCATCCAGATTTGATGCTTCTCAATGACAAATGCTATGTAGTTTGTCACACATCCTTTCCCAGCATCACCGACGTATCTCTGATAGAATGTCATGATCACGAGGAAGGCCTAAAGTACTGTAAACCACTTTGAGCTCCAAGCGATGTGTGAGAAAACTAAATCTTACACTAGACACGTCAAAAGAGCTTTAGCGGTTTATATTCAAATCAATCAATCAATCAATCAATCAATCAATTTATTAAAGTCATTGCGTGGGATTGAGGTTGCCCATGTATAAAACGCATGACTAAAATAAAGGTGATAAAATTAAATGAATAACAATAATAACAATTAAATAAAAGATACATACACGGATTTGCTAACAATTATCATGCTATCCAACTATCCAACTAGCTAGATAATAATTATCAAGTTATAAATATGTACACATCAAACCTAAAATTGTGATATAAATATTTTCTGGTCACATGGCACGCAATAAATTACGCTGGGACGCAAATAACGCAGTGTGACTTTCAAAACAAAGGGAAGTCGGACTGGACTGGTAAGAGTTCCTTTGTTTTGGAAGTCCCAATGCGTTATTTGTGTCCCAGCATAAGTTATTCTATACCATGTGACTGGATCGTGGAAACGGCTTATTACATAGACAGCTGGTCCTTAAATTTAGTAGCTTGTTTCATAGATAAGTAACCTTATAAGTAAGATAAGGTACATAAATATTTTTTATACATAAGATACATCTATTTTTTCAAATTCTTTAATAAACTCTAGTTCTAAAGATATAAATATACACTAATTGTTGATTAAATAATTTATGTTGTGGTTTTTGTTAAGCCTGTATCTCTTTGGCTTTTTTACAATAGAGATTAAAAAGAAGAGAGAAATGTATGTTAAGTTTTTTGTAAATAAAAACATTAAATTACTTTGACTCCAAAGTGACAAGTATTTCTCATTTTAAGGTGATTCCTTAGAAATAACAGTTGTCGAACAACTCCTTAGGAACCCTCCCAGAATTTTTCCCTACCAAGTACCACGTTTCGAAAATACAATAAATTTAAGTGCTGAATGAGTAAAACTCGTGAATACAAATGGCGAATGAAGTTATGTCAGGGGCTCCGGACAAGGTATGCTCCTGATATTGTACATAAGTTTGACTTTGATTTGCATGCTAGAAGTTGTTTGCCAAAGTACCAAATAGACACTTGGATAAAAATGCATGACAATTAAATTGTACTTGTAATTGCATGGCCATGAGGAAACCCACCTAACCGCGGTCAAAACCTAGCAAGCGTTTACATGCAATCTTTTCAGCCCCGCCGTCTTGGAGTGAAGTTTCTTTGGGGGACGTAATACATTAGTTAATTCCAGCAGTGCTCTTCCCAGCCGTTCCAGGCAACAAAGGACTGGGTTCTGCTCACGTCTTTATTCTGGAGGTGGCCATTTGAAATTTTATTATCAACCCAAAGCGAGCATTTGTCTACCCCCAAGGAAAACCGCGGAACATTTGACACCCTAGTGGTTTTGGTCTCGCATGTACATGATGTTCTCCAAGAGAGTATGATTATCCTCACTTGTGTTCTCACATATGGATCACAAAAATTTTCTCTATGTTGTCTATATGATATATGGAGTCTAGGCCTATCGGATATGATCCGTTTTATTACCAGCTTATGTTTGTATTGCGTTTAATATTCTGATAATGCAATACAAACATAAGGTAAGCTACTTTGATTTAAGGCTTACCCTAGATATGACAAAAACTGAGTTTATGCTTATTGCATCAAGGCAGAAGTTATCACAATTCACGGAAAGTCCCTCTCTTAATATAAACGTAAACGCAATAGAACAAGTAACCTCCGCTAAATCCCTTGGAGTTTATGTCGATCAAAATATAAACTGGGAGTGTCATTTTGAAAACATCTCTAAGAAGATAGCTTGTGCCATTAGTGCAATTAAACGAATTCGGCATCTCACTCCATTTGATGTTCTAATTAAATAGCCTTATTAAACCACATTTTGATTATTGCAATGTAGTGTTGGGAAACTGTGACAAAGGTCTTTCTGAAAAATTGCAAAGGCTTCAAAATCGGGCAGCTCGCATCCTAATGTGAGCGAGCTATCATAGTAATTTGGATGATTTGTTCCGGGCGCTAGGGTGGCAAAGACTCTACTATCAAAGATTGGAACAGAAGTCTATGCTAATGTATAAAACATTACATGGTATGGCTCCTGATTATCTGAGATCAAGATTTGTATATCGTGACAATGTAAGTGCTTATCGTCTAAGGAATACCGAGGAAGTCTTCAAAATTATTTGAGGGGTTTCCATACCACAGACCTTTTAGAAAATCTCTGCTTACTTTTTTTTACGAATTCCATTAATGCATGATATCAAAGTGTGCTGAACACACTAACAAAACGTGCGTAAAAAAAAGTCACGTTACCATTCGTAACCGTCCGTAATTTCTTTGGTTTGCCAAAGAAACCACTTCTAATGAGTAGTGATTCCAAGAGACGTTTCAGCGGGGAGACGACACAATTTAAACAGGGCTACTTGATTGAGACTGAACCATTTTGAACAAACATATAAACGGTTGGACTTTGGGGCAATCTGGTGATTAAGAAGGTGACCCAGAAGACAATGCGCAATCAGACTGTTCGGAAATGGCAGCGTTGTCGAACATAGTTATAAGGTAATGTTTGTCTCGGACGCTATGTAAATTCAGTTACAGCAAAGCAAGTAGTAAATTCGGTCATACGTAAGCTTTTACTACAAAATTTTTTTAAACTTTGCTATGTTAACAAGACGTAGTCTTGGTGGGTCATTATAACCATTCTATATCAATTGACGCTACAATCATGGTTTCAAAAAAATGCTCAATCATTGGTGAACACGTTGGTATTATTTACATGTTACAATAGCAACACTGTGACCTGCCAAAAACACCCTTAATTTTAGCTTCAAGCGCTCACATCTCAAAAACGGCACAGTGAAATCTTTTTTTATTGTAGAGTTTTAATAAGCAGGATAAAATGCAACTTTTGGCAGTTTACCACTGGCCTAATTTAAACCGGAATAGATCTGCGACAAAATTCTTTTGAGACTGAATAAAATTAGAATTTGGAATATTTGTTCTGTTTTCTTAGTCCATAACTAACCCTCAAACAGGCCACGTTCACTCCTTTAAATCGACTATTGCAACGCCACGTTTTGTTTGAGTTGTTCTCAAGCTAGGTCTTGCTACAAACTCCTTATAGAGGCTTGGAAAGTGTAATCCTCGATTATAAGGAATTATGGCCCAGGGGCGCAATATACCGGAGACGTTTCTTGCCAGCTTGGCTGAACCAATTCACGTGGTTGAAAAAAGAAGGTGAACAAAATGTATTGTGATATCTGTAAGATGACCGGTAAGAAAAACCCTTTCACAACAGGTGGCTGTAACAATTATCAGACGTCGGCCCTGGAAAGGTACCAAAATTCGAAATATCGCATTACGAGTATTAGTGACCTCAAGCTCAGAAAAAGCTTTCAA
>CM042746.1:8722902-8747181 GCA_022496165.2 Catalaphyllia jardinei
AGAAGAACAGCAAGCCGCCACAGTTAATTTACCTGAAATCGATAAACTTACGTGCAGAACAATTTACAAATCGCTAATTGATTGTCAGAATCTCCCTCCTCCAACGGCTGAGAAAAGACTTATAGAATGTGGTTTCAATATCCACGAGCGACAGAAAATATACTCCTTACCCTTTCTCGTGACCAAAGAAATTAAACTTTCAATATTCCAATACAAGATTATTCATAACATTCTCTACACCAATTGCATTTTGTACAAAATGGAAAAGGTTCAAGACCCTCATTGTCCTTTCTGTACAAACGTAGACCAAACAGTCGGTCACTTATTCGTATCGTGCCCCATCGCTATTTCTTTCTGGTCGGATTTTATTAAATGGTATCATTCTGTTTCTAAAAAGACCCTTAGCCTTTCCAAGAATGAAATTATTTACGGAGTTTTCACGAATTGGTCTTCCTGTTCAACCCTAAACCACCTAATTCTCATAGGTAAATACTTCCTCTATTGCAAATCACTATAAATAGCGTTAAATTTCAGTTCGCGGATTTCTTAAATCTTGTATATTTTTTTTTTTTTTGTATTTTAATAATATTTATTGATTATCAGTTTTACATACAATTCACTACACTCACTTACTACCTACTACACTCACTCACCCCCACTTACATACAAGCACACACACACCCAAATGACAAAAGTACTAAGATACTAAAATTGTAATTATCATTATCATCATCATCATCACGCACATTTCAATAACTTATTTATCTTCGAAGCCGCACTTACTCCATTTCGAAAAGTGAACTTGCCACTTATTTTTCCATTTAGCAATCTTGCCTTCTAATTGATAGACTGACTTGATTCTTAGTAACAGAACATTAAAAAGGGGTTTTAAATTATTAGACCTGCAATAATATACGTACTGCTTTGCAATAAGAATAATATGATTAAATAACAAGAAACAATCATTTCTTTGCCAGTCACCCAATAATATATCTACCGCAGATAGGGTTTCAATGTTGATATCTCTACCGTTACACCAGACTAAAAGTTCTTTCCACAGCGTTGCAGTGAAGTGGCAAGTCACAAGAAGATGTTCGAGGGATTCCTCCATCACACCACAAAAAGAACAGGCTGCCGAATCTGTTTTACCTATTTTCTTTAGAAAAGTGTTTGTCACTAAATACCTATTCAGAATCTTATATTGGAATTCTCGTGTTTTTGTGTCCAAAGCAACTTTGAAGGGCAAACTATAAATTTCCTTCCAATCCAAACAGACATCATCAAAGGTTTCATTATACTTCAATTGAGCTGTCGGTTGAGCCACAAGCCCAGAAATTAATTCCCAATAGACCCTTTTAGAGGTCACCTCACTTATCAAGACGTTCTGGTTATCTAAGACTAGTTGAATGTGGTCCTGAAGGACAAACGAGATTTTGTCTACATAACCATTTGTTTTAAGGGATTTCCGCCACGGTGCAGGGATGGCATCCATTAAGGACATCAGATCAAAGATGTCTTTTGGGGAAAAGTCCAACTGACGCAAATTGCCTTGAGAGATAAATTGATTATTTTCTGTGACCAAGTCACCTATTCTGAATAATCCTTTACTAACCAAGCTTTGATTGAACACAGATTTACCATTGATGCAAATGAATTTGTTGTTCCAGATAACAGTGTTGAGTATTTCTTCGTGTGATAACTCCGGAACACTATTACATGTGGATGCGGAGCATTGCGCAAAGCACTCAAAACATTCTCTGTAGAACTTTGGAAGATTAATTGGAAGCTTTTTAACATCAAAATTACAGCATAGAATGAACTTATTCCCAACTGGTTTCAGATAGTGTAATAAAATAGTTTTCCAGTGACACGGTTCCTTTTCCACTAATCTCTTGCAAAACATTATTCTTTGAGTTTTGATTATAGATTCCAAGTGCGGGGCTTTCAGTCCCCCATCTTTTGTATCACTAATTAGGGATATACGTTTAACTTTATCTTTACCTTTCCATATAAAATCAAAAATAATTCTATTGGCTTCAATTATAACTTCCTTATCTATACAAATTGAACCAGCACGATACATTAGCATTGGGATCACGAAGGTTTTAACAATCTGAATTCTTCCAATAATTGTCAGGTTCCTCCACCTCCAAAGCTGTAGTTTTGTTTTGATAGCGTCTATTATTCCTTCAAAGTTTAATTTATTCCTCAAACGGCGGTTATAAGAGAAATAGACTCCTAATATTTTAACCGCTTCCTTGATCTCAATATCGATAAAACCTTGATCTTGGGCTGGAGTAACGCACGTATTTCCCAAGATCAACATTTCTGTTTTGGCTAAATTGATGCTAAGACCTGCGCAATTTCCGAACTTTAAAATGACATCTAAAAAGTATTTGAGAGATCTATCATTCCGCAGGAAAGCAGTTAGATCATCTGCAAAAACTTCAATTTTGATTTCCATTCCATCAACAACAATTCCTTGAATATCATCATTTTCACGTATACTAATAGCTAGTACTTCAAGGATAATTATAAACAAATACGGGGAAAGTGGATCTCCTTGTCTCACACCTCTTTGTATCTCAAAAGGTCCAGTAGAGAAACCGTTATTCAGAACACTGCTTGTAATATTTTGATAAAAAGTGTGTATCCACTGGATGAATGTAGGGCCAAAGTTAAAAGCAGCTAATGTACTATACAAAAATTTCCTATTCACAGAATCAAAAGCTTTCTGGAAATCCACTGCTAACATCTTGCCCTTGATTCCATATCTTTCTGTATATTCAAGTATATCATCAATCGTCCTTACTGCATCATTAATTGTTCTACCTTTGACGTACGCATGCTGATTATGATGAATTATTTTAGGTAGAACCGTCTGCAGTCTCATGGCAATAGCCTTAGATCCGATCTTGACATCTACATTAATCAGAGAAATCGGTCTCCAATTCGAAATTTTCCGTTTATCTTTATCTTTCTTTTCTATTAAAGTTATTATTGCTTGTTTTTGTGAGTTGGATAATTCACCATGATCAAATGAGTAATTGAGACAATCCACAAGGAGTTCACCGAGACTTTCCCAAAACGCAGTATAAAACTCGACTGTAAGGCCATCATTGCCGGGGGATTTATTGTTTTGAAAAGATCGTAGACTGTGAAGACATTCTGTAGGCGTCAATCTCCCCTCACACCCAATAACATCTTCCCCAGATAACTTGGGGAATTCCCGAGACTGTACAAATGAATTAAAGACATCATCATCGTCTGACCCTTTTAAATTGACCTTCTTATAAAGACTAGAATAAAAATCTTCCACTTCCTTCATAATTCTTTTGGGGTCAGAAGTAAGGAAACCATCTTTGGTATATGCTTTTCGAATAGAGCTCTTGGATTTTTTATGGGTTTCTAGGTTTAAAAAAAACTTATTACTTTTTTCTCCTTGCTCGTACCAATTGGCTCTAGAACGTATTATCGCTCCCTTTGCTAAATGCTCGTAAAACAATTCATACTCACTTCGAATAATTTCCAATTTTTCTATATTTTCAGGGGAGGGGTGCCTACTGCAATCATCCTCCCACTTTTTTAACGAGTCTTCTATCGTTTTCAATCTTTGTCTTCTTGCATTTGCTTTTACTTTACTAAACTTAATCGATACTTGCCTTATTCGATATTTGATTAAATCCCAAAGAACTCTTTTGTCATTAACTTCTATGAACTCCTCGCGCCATACTGGCACACTTTCGGTTATTAGCTTACAAAAATCAGGATCATCTAATAGACTCGCATTAAATTTCCAATATGATGGGCCATGCCTTTGTTCTTCTATACTATTAAAATAAAGTACGATAGCCGAATGGTCGGAGTTTATGGAGGAAATTATATCGACACCTTCTACCTCCTCCTGGTACGAATCACTCAACAGCCAATAATCTAATCTACGTTGAATAAAAGGATTCTTCTGTCTCCACGTAAAGCGTTTGCATTCTGGGTTTCTAACGCGCCATATATCCACTAAATCAAAATTTAAACAAACATCTTGAACGTGCTTTACAGAATCTTTCTTTGTGGGGTTACCCCCGGAGCAATCCAAATCGGGATCGAGAGTAACATTGAAATCCCCGCCAAGTATTATTTTTTTCTCAGCGCTATCAAGAAACTTCTCTATCAGTGTGTCTAGGGCGCTAAAGAATTCACATTGATCTTGAACCTTATTAGGTGCATAAATATTGACAAAATAAGAAGTCCGATCCCTGCACAGTGGCATCCATCAAAATATAACGACCTTCGGCATCTAAAACGGACGATTTAAGATTGAATTCTAGATCATCTTTTATTAAAATCATCACTCCACAACTGTGATTGGTGCCATGCGAATAAATCATCTTACCTTTAAATTGCGTTTTCCAGATAGCCTCTATCTCTTCCGTGCTATAGGTTTCCTGGAGAAAAATGATGTCTGCCTTTTGCTTTTTCAACCACAGAAACAGAGCCTTCCTCTTTGCAGATGAACGAATCCCTCGAACATTTAGAGACAATAATTTAAAATCAACGTTATCTTTGCTGAAGGCAAAGCGTCATTCTTATCCAAACTTGTTAAAGCGTGCGTGATTAAATCTTGTATATGATAAAATTGAAATTGAACGTAACATAGCTTCTGTATCAAACAAACAAAATATCTTTTTTAAAGAAGTGGTCCAGCTTCATAAATTAACGTAAGGAGCCACAGTTTCAATTTTCAAGGTCTAAACAATGATATACAGTAAGTAAGTAATGTAACGTATCGCCAGGTTATGTCATGTATTGTAAGCGATAATGTATTGTATTGTAATGTAATGTAACATAATGTAATGTAGGCAGTTAGTGTCGTGCAAGTGATGTTAATAAGTAAGTAACATAGTGTACTGTAAGCAGGCAATGTAATATTAAGCATTTGCAAGTAATGATGTAAACTGAGTGACGTGGCGCAATGTAAGTAGATGTATGTAAGTAGAGTTATGTACCGTGTTAATAACTACCTTTGCAGTGTGAATAAAAATGTAAAAAAAAAAAAAAAAAAGAAAAGTAATTTGGATGATTTGTTCCGGGCGCTAGGGTGGCAAAGACTCTACTATCAAAGATTGGAACAGAAGTCTATGCTAATGTATAAAACATTACATGGTATGGCTCCTGATTATCTGAGATCAAGATTTGTATATCGTGACAATGTAAGTGCTTATCGTTTAAGGAATACCGAAAACAAATTAGTTCTTCCACAACCTCGAACTAATTATCTCAAGAGACGTTTTTTGTACAGCGGAGCTCAGTTGTGGAACAACTTACCTGTAGACTTAAGACAAGCGTCTTCACTGACCGATTTCAAATCTAATTTAAGTCGCCACAGTTTAAAGTAATATCTTAATTTTGAGTAAATTTTAGACACGGCCTCCATGAAAAGCAGAATTTTTATTTACTTCTTTAATTTGAATTGTTGTTATTAAATTTTATTGTAGTTAGGTAGACAGATATACTAGTATAGATAATCAACTAAATCAACTGATGGAAAACCGTGTATAAAAAAGCTTATCTAAATTCCTCAGGAACTGGTCTACAAGGGGGGGGGGGGGGGGGCGGAGCTTCGGAATATGTGGTAGTTAGAAAACATATGACCCACCCCTTCCATTTGGCACAAACCTGAGTGACCCACCCCTAAATAAAAGTTGAACATCACTTGACCCACCCCCTATAAAACATGACATTTTTAGTTGCACAATCCGACAAAATCAACATTTTGTGTATGAAATTGAGGTATAACTATTGCACGATCGTGTGTTTACAGAACTGTGTAAAGGTCCGGATACACGGTGCAATATTGCGCGCAATATTGCGCGCAACATCCGTCACTCGACGTGGCTACACGGTCGCAACATTTCGTGCAACATTACGCGCAATACTTGATAAGCGGTTACCAAGCTCTCATGCGTTGATGTTTACATCACGCAATCTAAAATGGCGTCGCTTAGCAAAAAAAGCTTCAGGAGTTCTTGCGTTGATGCTCTTTGATGGCGAGGAGAAAGCTCGCATTAAAAGAAGAAATCGCCGTGTTTGGGTAAGAGGCTGGATAGCCAGGAGGCAGGAGATGGGGGCATTCCACAGGATAGTACGAGAGCTGGCCACGGAAGACCCCAGTTAGTTCATGGAGTACCTTCGAATGGACGAAGATCACTTCAACCAACTCGTTTCTCTGGTTTCGCCGCTGATTAAAAAAGAGGACACGTGCATGAGGGAGGCAATTTCTCCAGCAGAGAGGGTGGCGCTAACACTACGTTTTTTGGCCACTAGAGAGTCGTTCCATTCGCTCGCCTCTGTAATAGTCAATTAATGAACTTTCCTCCTCTGCAGTCCAAACCATCTTTTTACATGAAACGTACCACGGGCGAAAATTAGGTCAGCGGTTAAATTTGAATGTGAGATTAGATTGGCTGAACACTGAAATTTGCACGAAACACTGCAGATGGTGGATACACGAAGAAATTTGTTGCGCGCAATGCTGCAGAACTAGGACGAGATTCTACCACTGCATTATTGCGCGCAATATTGCGCACAACAAATTTGCAATTTAGCCATTGCACGCAATACTGCGCGCAATATTGCACCGTGTATCCGGACCTTAAGTGTTGCAAACCTGCATTTATTTCATAAAGAAATCAACGTACCAATAACCTTATCAAGCCGAAACAAACAAATGAAAATCACATGAAGCGCTAAAAAAAAACAGGCTTGACTCGTGGTTGACCCGATGTTGAGTCGTGACTCGAGGTTGACTTGGGCTCGCGCGGGTTCGCTCGTGTAACGCAACAACTCAGTTTTCCTCTGTTGTCAACTGGGCAGGAAATCTGTTTCAAAACGAAAGAATCACTTTGTCGGCTTTAAGTCCAATCTAATTTAAGATCTGAGGTTTAAGACCCAGCGAGGGAGTCTTCAAAATTATTTGAGGGGTTCCATACCACACACCTTTTAGAAAATCTCTGCTTACTTTTTTTTACGAATTCCATTAATGCAGGATATCAAAGTGTGCTGAACACACTAACAAAACGTGCGTAAAAAAAAAGTCACGTTACCATTCGTAACCGTCCGTAATTTCTTTGGTTTGCCAAAGAAACCACTTCTAATGAGTAGTGATTCCAAGAAACGTTTCAGCGGGGAGACGACACAATTTAAACAGGGCTACTTGATTGAGACTGAACCATTTTGAACAAACATATAAACGGTTGGACTTTGGGGCAATCTGGTGATTAAGAAGGTTACCCAGAAGACAATGCGCAATCAGACTGTTCGGAAATGGCAGCGTTGTCGAACATAGTTATAAGGTAATGTTTGTCTCGGACGCTATGTAAATTCAGTTACAGCAAAGCAAGTAGTAAATTCGGTCATACGTAAGCTTTTACTACAAAATTTTTTTAAACTTTGCTATGTTAACAAGACGTAGTCTTGGTGGGTCATTATAACCATTCTATATCAATTGACGCTACAATCATGGTTTCAAAAAAATGCCCAATCATTGGTGAACACGTTGGTATTATTTACATGTTACAATAGCAACACTATGACCTGCCAAAAACACCCTTAATTTTAGCTTCAAGCGCTCACATCTCAAAAACGGTACGGTGAAATCTTTTTTTATTGTAGAGTTTTAATAAGCAGGATAAACTGCAACTTTTGGCAGTTTACCACTGGCCTAATTTAAACCGGAATAGATCTGCGACAAAATTCTTTTGAGACTGAATAAAATTAGAATTTGGAATATTTGTTCTGTTTTCTTAGTCCATAACTAACCCTCAAACAGGCCACGTTCACACCTTTAAATCGACTATTGCAACGCCACGTTTTGTTTGAGTTGTTCTCAAGCTAGGTCTTGCTACAAACTCCTTATAGAGGCTTGGGAAGTGTAATCCTCGATTATAAGGAATTATGGCCCAGGGGCGCAATATACCGGAGACGTTTCTTGCCAGCTTGGCTGAACCAATTCACGTGGTTGAAAAAAGAAGGTGAACAAAATGTATTGTGATATCTGTAAGATAACCGGTAAGAAAAACCCTTTCACAGCAGGTGGCTGTAACAATTATCAGATGTCGGCCCTGGAAAGGTACCAAAATTCGAAAGATCGCATTACGAGTATTAGTGACCTCAAGCTCAGAAAAAGCTTTCAAGTGACAGTTGCAAATGCAAAGAGGAATATCAAGTAGGAAACAAGAAACCCGAAACTGTTTCGGAGATGGAATCTGTTTTGGCCAAATGTGTTGAAGATAACTTGATAAAAGAACTAGTAAATGGTTTTCACACATTTGTTTTGGACAGATGCTCGATGAAACATGCGGCATTTCCATTGAAAAAAAGTAGCTATTTATGCCAGATATGTCAACTCAGAAACTGGTTTTGTTAACATTTCATTTATGGGAAACGAGATTAACTCACTGCACTGCTGCTGGCGTTAATGATGCCCTCTGTGAGTTTCTAACGGACAAAGGCCTTGGGCAGGGGGATGACTACAGTCGGATTGATAGGACTTGGAACAGATCAGGTAGCTGTCAAGACTGAACGTCGTAATGGCCTTGGGGTAAAGTTGAAGCAGTCAAACAATATCCTTATTCAGGTTCACTGCCTTGCACACAGGATTAATTTTGCTACCTCAAAGGCAAGTAAGGATTAAAAGGTCGAGACAGCAGAAAGTAAATTGTGATTTTTAAGAACGTTACGACATGTTTTAATCTTAAAGACATGTTTCGATGTTGCTAACATCAAACTTAAGGAGGCTATCCAAATAAATTGGGAAAGCCTAATTTAAACCAACAAGTTCATCACATCAACCTGACACTTACGCTTTAGGCTTTATGTTCTTTCACACTTTGTAACTCACTCAAATATTTTTGTCACTTAATCTTAATTAATTATGTATGTTTCGCCTAGTTGTTATAAAGTCCAACGGTTTTACTAATATTATGTAACTGAAGATGATGTTGGCAACACCGAAACATGTCTTTAAAATTAAAACATGTCGTAACGTTCTTAAAAATCACAAGGATTATCTTGAACGGTATCAAGGGCAGATAAACAGCATCTATAAATTATATTCCAATTCAAATGTGCGATATGATAAACTGAAGGAAGCATGGAAAAGCCTCAAACAAGTGGTAAAACCTTCATCAATTTGATGGTTTCTGAAAAAAAAAAAACAATACTAACCGTGGGACCCCACTTTTTTCTTCTGCATGGGGCGTCAACCTTAGGTTGAAGGAGTCCAAGGGGTCCAACCTTAAGTTTAGAGGAGTCCTCCAAATTTTCCAAAGGAAAAATTGGAGGGAAAATCGATTCTCAAAAAGTCTGTGTAGCTGGCAGGATTTCACGCATAAGTGCTTTCAGCCGTGTATACTCTTACGACAGCGGCGAAGCCGCGAGGAGAATAGTTAGCACTCATTTACTGAAAAAAAAAATTTTGCAAAGACTAGGCAAATATCTTTCCTATCTAAGTTTAAGTCAATACTTCAGACTTTGTAAGCCCTTGCAACATTATTCTAGTAAATCTTCAGATAAGTTATCCAAGCAAAAATTCATTTTAACGTTGCAACGCATAGATGAACTGTAACCTGGAAATATATTAAAACATCCAACAAAGAGGAATCTTCAGAAGAGACGAAAGAAGCTAAACTGTCATTTAATACAAAAACTGATTTTTGATAACCTCTTTGTTTTGGCAAATTTGCAACGTGCATTTTATCAGACATAACATTTCTGGCTTCGAGGTGGGGTCTAAAAATACCAAAAACAAATAAATAAGCCTAAACTAATAAACTTTTCCTACCTGTAGTAAAACAAAACGTTGCAAACTTTCCTTCATCTCACGAATTAAATAGGTGAATGTACATGGGCCAAGAAACGTTTCTCTGAGTCTTAAACACAATATAGAAGTACAATTAGTTGAAGTACAAATGCACGACCTCTTAATAAGAAAGAAACGAACTCTTTTTAAGTGGTGACAGAGGCCGAACGATATCAAGTCGCGCTTCATTTAACTTGAAAGAAGATAAATATTCGTTGACATTTCTTTTCTACGCTTGTTAATTGAGCACATGGAGGTAACAAAGAACGGCACACGTGGGGCCTAAATGCTGATCGTTTACAAATTCAGTGAAAATTTCACCTAATAATATGACACTATCGGTGAAATCAATTTAGATCAAAGCGTAAGTGACATGAAGAAGAAAGACGAATGACCCATACTGGTGTGTGATCAAAAAGAAACTGATTTTACTTGTAGACTAGTAATGTATATCATGAACCGTAGGTTAGATAAGACGTAGAGAAGGTCTAAGCCTCGTCGTTTAATGTATGCTTTCCAACTGAAAATAACAAGAGTAATCTTAAGTGGAATGGTAAACGGAGGTTTTTCAAACCATTACATGCACCTTATTCTTTCAAAGATTCTAATAGTCGAAGAACGGAAGACAAGGAGGAGTTTTCAATCGAAAATCACAAAAGAAAACTTCATTTCGCGCTATCAATCTATACACGCATGGATCGAAAGAAACATAACCCATAAGAAAATAAAACTAAAGTTATCAACCATCCAAGAAAAACTGCCTATCTATGTTCTCTAAAAGGCAGACGAATCTATCTATCTATGGATGTAATTACAGTCATCGTACAGTCAAAACCTATGAGAAACGCTTTGATGAGGCCGGAAGAAAGCTTAATGTACATCACGCGTCTGAGGCATGCAATTCAGGTAAGCAATATCAGCGACAAGAAAACATTTGGAAAGTTCAAACCTTCTCCAGAAAGAGAAATAAATTGATGCGTTATAGCATAAGGGCTTGGTGGTAATTTTCACTTTCCAACATTCTTTGAGTTCTCGTGTTTTATTTCCTTGAAATATTAACAACAACAAAAAATGAGTATATAAAAAAAACTTGCATTCTGAAGACACAACCACGAAATCGGAACCCATTCGCACCTTCCGTCGAAGGAAGCGAAAACCAAAGAGCTACTAAAGCAAACCGGCCGTTTACGTTACCTTCTATACCCAAGAAGATTCCAAGTGAGTTCCTCAATTCTAACTTTTAGCTAATAGCTATGCAAGAAACAACAATACTGAAGTAATAATGCATGCACGGTGATGGGTTAAGTTCAATGCTCACTGCGATGTTGAAAAGCAACGAATCAAAACCAGTTAACTTTAACAGAGTCTAAAGATACGATGACGATGTAAATGGACCTAAACTCGAGAACATTATCCTCCCTAACGCAAAAACGTGTTAACATACAAAATAGATTTATCCATACCTTGTGTTGTAATGGCTCGGCCCAACACGACATCCCAAAGCATTCGAAGCAAATCCAGAATTTCTACACCATATACTCTCTTGTCTGATGGAAATTTTCCATTCTATAAGGCAACGAACATGCACACACATCGTTAAAACGCGTTTTCTGAACAAAGGTATTGTTTATAAGTCTGATGGACCAGCGGTATATCTACACAAAATAACAAACATGATTTGCATGATTGCGTTATTTCACTACTACAGGTACCATGAATATCCTTCAATTTTTCTTTTTCTAATGCTAACTAAAACTATTGTTATTTATACCTCACTGTGGTTTAAAAATTACAGTAATAAAGGGGAAACACTGAACTCTGGAAGTTGAAGTCAAATGACGACATCGTGCAGGTGTGCTATTGAATGAGCTTTACTGATAACCGGAAAATAAGGCGCGAGGTAAGTGTTATCAGCCGACACTGAACGCTGAGGAGCGAGAAACGAAACGGTTTGTAGTCTAATATAAGAAGCAAGTGGATTGAGAACCTAAAGGCTACCGCACACTATCCGATTTTTTGTCGGCCGACAAAAAATCTCCACTTGTCGGCTAGTGTGCTGTGAATTCAGACAAGTCTGCGACAAAATCGGGGCTTGTCGGGCGATATATGACAGTGCTAGATCTCAAAACGTCTTGTCGGGCCTTGTCGGCTAGTGTGCGGTGGACCAAGACGATGTGTCGGGGCTCGCGCGTACCTCAACCAATGAGGAATTGCCATGAGAGTCACGTCGAGAGTCTTTTCCAACATGGCCGCTAGTCGCGACAAAAAATCGGCTAGTGTGCGGCAAGCTGATGTCCCGACAAATTTTAACCCGATTTGACCCCGACAAAACATCTGCAGTGCTGCTACGAAAAATCGGCTAGTGTACGGTGGCCTTAAAAAGGCTGAAATTTCGAAAATAGACCCCCATGATAAAAGAACCCAATGCATTCAGCCTTGAAATAGGTTTTTTTTTTAATGCCGAAAAAAAGGTTGTTGTTGATCATCGTGGTAGATGCAGTAATAAAGTGCATTATAGTTTGTCTCACGATGTAGTCACTTGAGATGTAGATAGCGACGTTTCGACTGCTTATTGCTAGTCTTCTTCAGGCAATGAGGTCGACTGATTACTCAGCACCATTTATATCAAGAAGGTCGGCTGTTATTGGTGCATCTCGATCCTCCCATTGTTCCCGCGAGTAGCTGTTCCCTCAGCGATCTGCTGTTGTACCGTTTTCCTCTTGTTTTTTTTTTTTTGTCGTGGGTATTCATGCTTCAGGAATTTCAATTCCACTTTTCATGTTTTGTGGATAGTTCCTGGACTCTACATGTGTACCAGTGAGGATCTTTATCAATAAACCTCGTTCCAAATCGAATAGTGGCCAGTCTCATGGGCGTGTTCAGAAACGGCGGAAGTCTGGGTACGAGCGGGTCGCATATCTCTGTCATGGTCTTTAATCCTTTCAATCAGTAGTATAAAGTTTGTCATTATTTTTTATCTTTTCACCAGTTCCCCTCTTTATTTTTGTACTTTTAAATGTTTGTAACAGTTATAACCGTTCACTTCTGAAGATGTATGTTGTAGCATACGAAACGTCAAGTAATACAGAAAACTTCTATTAGACCATGCGTTGTCTATGGATGTTTGTAACCACCGTTTTTTTTCTTTCCCTTCTAAAGTTGAAATGGCCGAAGAACAAGGATATTTATAGTGTGACCAAAGGACACCGTCGACCCAGCTAAACAGGATGGCGTAGTCTACTGGGCCGGGTTGTTCGAAAGCCGGTTAACGTTAACCCAGGATTAAACGTTAACTGAGACATGTTTTTCACATCTAACGTTTGTGTAGTTTGAGATTACTACAGCACAAAACTGAAACAACAGATTACCTAACCAAAAAGTTACAAAACTGAAATCAAAATTCTCGCTAACCCTGGGATAGCTTAATCAGGCTTTGAACAACCCGGCCCAGAATTCCCTGCGAGTGCGACAAAGTCTACATCGGGGAAACAGGGAGACCAATGCAGGAGAGGATCAAAAAACACGACAGGGATATACGACTCACCCGTACCAAGTGAAGACCTCCGATTTCACAGTGTATGTTTCCTGTTATCAGAAAAAACTTTTGCACAGCGTGAAAAGTCTAAGCATGAGTTTAGCACTACAGTGTTTTACAAGACATGTTATCATAGTCTCTTGAGGGATGATAACAGAACAGAACTAACGAAACTTACAAACAAACTTACGGTTTTCAATAACTAGGGGCGCTTACCATTCGACCCAAAATTTCGAAATTTTCGAAATGGGGACAAATGGTACGGAAATTTCCTGAGAAAAGTTCCAGAAAATCCGGAAATTGTTGAATTTCCGAAAAGTGAGCCATTCGGAAATTCCGGGATAAAAGTCAAATGGAACGGAAATTTTCAGGAAAAATTTTTCGAAAATTTGGGTATACCTCACGAGGTTGTCCTCTTTTTCGGAATTAATGCAAATTCCCAATTTTCTACTCAGCGCTAGCTCGTTCTTTTGGCCGCGATCACAGCGAGTTAAACATCTCATGCAAGGATGACGGCGATGCGTATTCGATAAAAGAAACACTTTGGAACCTTTCTACTTATGTCGATAAATACTAGCTACAGCTAAATTCGTGAAGAAAGCGTTTTATAAAAATAATGAACCCGTGGTGTACTTGGTTGTTTTGCATAGGTTGGCTAAGAAATGTACAAAGATTTATAACGCGTGCAGAACAATTGTAAGACTCATTAAACCCCTTGTTTTGCCACGTTTTCGCTGCCGTTGTGGTTTGTGTAAGGTCCCTGGTATTGTGGTCTACAAAAAGTCACGATGTCGACTTATCACTGTGTTCTGTTTGCTTCTTTATTTAAGTGTTTAAACCTAGAAGTCATTGAAAAAATCCAAGCGGACAATTATCGTCTTCCACACTGGAAAAAGACTGTATCATTTGCCCATGGAAATTTCCGGAGATTCGCCCTGAATTTTTGGTCGAATGGTGAGGGTCTTAGCCTGCGAACAGGCTCCCAGCGAGGTCGGAAAAAAATTCGGCGAGCGAGTCGGAGCATCGTGACTCCGCGAAGCAAGTGGGACGCGAAGGAGCCTGTACCGTTCCGCCCTTGATGATTAGCCTGTTACATATCTGCGAAGGAGGTAATTAAACCTGTCAAAATTGATGGGTTTCCCCGCGCTGATGAATCGGCTTTTTATAACAATCTACCGCACGCAACACAGTAGACTGCTGGCAGTCTGTTTTTCTCTCGAAATTTCAGGAACGATTATGAGACTATTTAGCCTAAAGGAGAATGGGACGAGACATGGCCATACTGCCATACTGCCATAGCGCTCTTTTGCGTTCGCGATGACTAAACATTCGTCTAAGCGGCTCCGGCGTCTAAGTGACCCTTAGAAAAAAAACCGGCTGCAAGCAGACTACAACACAGTCAACAGACTTGCTCGTAAAGAGTTAAACTCAAATCCTGTGGTACTAGAACTATAAACCAGGAGAAGTAAACCTATACATCGAGCTCCAGAAACATAAGCTCGATCAGATAATGCAAGAAAAACATGAGAAGTTCTCTGGACAAACGTATAGCTTTCTCAAAGTAAAGCTACGGTGTCTCCGAAGAAAAACGTAGGAGATCAAACAATGAAATATGGTACCCGTGAATATGAAATTATGGTACCGTCCCCTGCGCACTCCCTCCTCACCAGACCGCTTTCGGCTCGTCCCGCTCGCCCTAGACTACACTCGGCCATCTCGCCCTAAACCCATCCGGGAGCCTGTTCGCAGGCTATGAGGGTCTATTATAGGGGGTCGTACATTCCGTAAACAGCCATACTTTGTTCCTTCGAAACCGCAAACCACTTTCGTTTTCTTCTAAAAACCGACACCGCCCGACAGGTAGGACGATTATCCTCATAACCGATCTTTATAATATATGAGTTAACTGATAATATAAAGCTATGAATTTGGAGTGGGTTCTCTTTTTTCCTGCAAAAACATACTCACCTAGAGTATAGTTAGTATAGTTATTCACCTCACCTCAGGCTCAAACTACATTCACTTCACCGAATTATAAGTTGTTAAAGAATAGCAGAATTAAAGAACTGAAAGTCTTATGCAGATTACGATTTTATGAATAAAATTAAGTCTTACGATATCAATAAACAAACCAACACTTGACCAAAGTAGCCCTTTCAGCTGCTGCAATCTGTGCAAGGAACGAGGCAGCTTTATGCGAAATTTTTCCTTACGGGTAAAATCCTTTGGCGCTGCCCCAACCTTGTAAAAAAGGCAACACATTTAACTATATCGACTTCAGCCATATCGTCCGCCATCTTACCTCGTGCTTTCGTGACCCTTTCGAAGCTTTGAAGCCTGGCCTTTGAAGTCCATTTAGACCTTACCCAGCTGCCGGTCACTTAGACACAGCGAAAATAAAAATTCAAACAGTTGACGTAAAAAATTACTGCTTACGGCTTTATTAAACCGCCTTTTAATGTCTAAAGCAATTAACAAAGAAAAGTGTGTTCCATTTACTGCAACCGATGAGAAACCTTAAAATTCTAACTTGAATTTTGTTTTCTTCCTCTGGCTGTTCCCGGCGACAAACACATTCTATTTGCGTTGGCATCATTTTACATCGCTCACAAGAACACCAAAATGTGCCTTCTAACCGATCGTTTACTTCTTCGTTTTCGCTTTAGCTATCCTCAGGACTAGGAACACGTTCTGCCTCAAAACGGTCACCGTCAGGTTGAAGATCAGCCATGACCTCGAGTAAACAAATACGCTTGCCGAGACAAATGGCAACGATGACGTCACGCTTAGCGGCCTAGTCCGACCTGGCCGCTGAGCATTTGTTTCAAAATGGCGGCTGTCGGGGCCGGCTTCTTTGGAGACAAATTTCTTGGGATAGAATGCACTTTAGAAGCTGAAACTTCGGTGAGTAACTTGACTCAATATATACTTTTTATTGGAGTGACCTCCTCCTTTAAACAGAGAAGCTTTAAGATAAAGTTACCGCTCAGTCTTCTGAGCCTCTTAACACTGTTTGAATAACCGCCACAAAAACACGCAAAAACCGAAAACCGCGAGCTAAATTTTTGATTTCCCGCAAATGCACGATAATTTCTTAACCGTAAACTGCCAGATAAATGTGAATGAACAAACCGGCACTCAAGATTGGCTTAAAGCGCCAAATTGCCAGACTATAATAGACCCTCGGTAAGCGCCCTAGGCTATTCCGTCAGTCCAAATGACTATGGCCCTGTCCACACAACCCACAGAAATTTAAAAAGTGTTTTCGCAATGAAAACGCGCCAAATGTTTTCCATCCACACAGCGCCGGAGAAATTTAAACACGCAACAATCGCCGGCCATTTTGGATTTGTGCTTGAAGAAAACTCGGACAGGGAAATAACGTGACGTCATCGTTTTCGAAATGCCCCGTTTTCAAAATGTTTTCCGTCCACACGAAAACAAAAAGCCGGGGTTTTCAAATTTCTCAGGTTTGAGGAGCGTTTTCGAAGAGCTTCGTTTTCGTGACGGATTAGTATGGACGGTAGGCCTAAACGCAGAAATAAAGCTGCGTTTTCAAATATCTCCGGCGTGGTGGAGACGGTAAGTTAAAAGCACAAACTATGGAATCAATCATCATTTCATGTGCAATCTAGCTAGAAAGGAAAGGTATAAACACTTACAATACATATCAGTCCTTCGCTTGCTTTATGGGGAAACTACTTTGCCGCTTAACTTCACCATGAAACTAGCTTGTACTTAACTCGATTACGCTCGGGGCAAAAGCGCGGAGACAACAGACAACGACTTCGTGTTCGTTTCCGTACGACCTACATAATTGTTACTTTGTTCAAAACGGATGTCTGAAATTGTGTGGTTAGATCACAAATAACGAATCACTGAGCGTTCGTTACCAGCTAATTTCCTGACTCGTCACTAAAATAATCAAAGGAAAACTATGACAAAGGTGTGAATACATTGCTTACAAAATAGAGTTCTACCTTGATTAGCTGCTATATGCCTTAAGGGGTCACGAGAAAAGCCAAAATAAATCGCCCCTGAAGTCCCTGAAGCAAAATATTTGACTTTGTTTACTACAATTTTAATTAACAGTTTATCCCCCCCCCCCTAAAAAAATTATAAGTGAATTATCTTTTCTTGACACCTGTGCGGTCTTTACGAATTTTCCGGAACACCTCGCCTTTCCGGATTTTTCCGCTACCCTCGATTCTGTGTACAGCACAGGCGGCCCAGACGTATGATTTACATACGTGACAGTATTGCGTTACCTTTTGAGCTATTTAAGAGAATGTATGAAAATGGTTCGAAAATCGCTCTAAATTCAACTTGTAGTAAAAGATTTAAATAAAAGAAGCTTACCTTATTCTCCGCTTGTGTTATTTTGAAGTCTTTGTAGCAGCTGAGTCGTTTTAAAGTCGTTCTAAAGCCATTTGGAAGATTTAAGCAACAAAGTACGTATCAAGTTTTCTAACTGCGTTTCCTTCTTTTGGTCACAAAAGTGTTTTGCTTGGAAGTTAAGCATGAATTGATTGGCTGTGCTGCTTATGTTTCCAAAAGCTTTGTTTGTTTGATTCACAGTCCATAGGATCTCTCTGACTATCCAGCCAGCGGGAATTTATAACCCCTTATAATTGTTAAAAGCTTAGTAGATCGACGGGCAAATGTCTCGAGGAGTCAGACTTTCTCTAACTTGTAAAAGGTATCTTCCCAGATAAAATAAAAATAGGTAAAGTAATTCCCGTCTACAAAACAGAGGATCCGAGTCTTTTTGTAAATTATAGACCAATTTCCCTGCTGCCAAATTTCTCAAAATTCTTTGAAAAGGTCATGAATAATCGCCTAGTCGAATTTGCCGAGACCAACGAAAAATTGTATCTTCGTCAGACATCACACGCGTTAATTCTGTTGCTTAAAACATCTCGTCTACAATTGACCAACATGAAACCACTGTAGGTATCCTTTTGGATCTTTTCAAAGCGTTTGATACCATCGATCATGAAATCTTCTTCATCAAGCTGGAACATTGCGGTATCCGTGACATGGCTCTGCGGTGGATAAAAGGCTTTTTTTCTCATCGCTATCAATTTGTTCAGTTCAATCAAACTTCTCCGATGCAGGCCATTAAATGTGGTGTACCGCAAGGTTCGATTCTTGGCCCATAATTTTTCATACTTTATACATAATCGATCGCCAAAATGTTTCAGTATTGATAGAGCTTCTGCTCTTTGCTGACCATACAAGTATTTTTTTCCTCACTCCAACCCAAATACCTTAGAATCTGTACTAAATAACGAACTAAGAAATACTGAAGTTTCTGAAGTTTGGCTAAGTTGTAACAGATTATCGGTGAATGTAAAGAAAACGACTTATCTCATTTTCACACCTTGGCAGAAGAAATGTGACCATAACCATGTGACCATAGTATTATGGAAATAAGGAAGCAACTATCAAAGAAAACGACTTATCTCATTTTCACACCTTGGCAGAAGAAACCTGACCATAACTTTTCTATCTCTCTTGGTGGCCAATTTTTAACACAAGCCAACACTACTAAATTTCTTGGGGTACATATGGCCCCCTTCTCCACGGGGAGAAAAGGGATCGATGATGACGATGATGACTGACGAGCAAATTACTTGGAAAGATCATATCAACTATTTATGTAAACTAGTAGTAATCAAAGATTATGAGAGTGCGTTCGACGCTGTATAAACTTTTATACAGATACCTTAAATGATTTCCCTAGCCGACTTTCAGCCCAACCTTTTTTCATCAACAACCGGGGTTTTTACAAAAATATATTTCAGTGACAAAGTCCATGCCATTGCGTGACGGCCCCAGTTTCCATAGACTCACAAGTTTTTACAATAGGACTGAAATATTTACATCAGCCTTCAGATTTCGTTCCAAATATTCTCACATTAACTTGTAATGTTTAATTGCAAAAGCTAACTTGTAAAAGTATATTTTTAAAGAAAATTATAAGTAAATATTTGCAATCGAGTGCTCGTTCATCGTAAACAAACTCCGTGCGACTGATTCGAGTACTTCCCCTAGCCCCGGCCCTAGCCTGATTAACAAAGTACACAGTACTTACATTTCCGTTCCCTGGTTCAGGTTCACTCTCATGGATCTTGCCCTGAGAGTACTCTTCCATCTATTCCAAATAATATTCGACCGGATACGACTGACCTTTTTTGTCGCAAATTGGAACTAAATCAACAAATGCAATCACATACAGCCCGGGAATTATCGCTGTTTCCACAGTTAACATGCCAAAGCCTAGGCCATCGTGTTCGTGAACATATAAAATAAACAAGCTCTTCGTGAGCCCGAACAAACGTTTAAATAACATCATACTACTGAATATTATACTACTCAGCCTCAAACTATTCCACGGCAAAAGTATCCAACGAAACCTCTGAGATCGAGAGCACATGGAAAGAAAGTCCAAAGTCTACATGGCCTACTCACGTGCTCACATGTTCGTCACATGTATTTTCACATGTCTCAGTTACGGTACCAGTTTACTGGCCGTGACCATAGTTAAATAATAATAACAAGCAAGCCGACACGTGAAAGAGAACGTGAGACAGACAAAGCACACGGACGATTGCAATGACGTCATTTGCATCTGAAGAATTTGCCCCTGGAGAATTTTTCGGGGGGCCAAATTTGTAACGATGAATATACGTCCACAAATTCCAAGAATGTCGATTTCGACTGCATTATGAACGCAACAATGAATTTCCAAATCAATTGAAATGTTATTTAGGTCCCGCTTCTACCTATCTTCAAAAACTAAACTCACCTTATACTACTCGCTAATTTACCCTTATATAACCTATTGTAACTCTTCATGGTCGTCTACTAACTTAAATAGGATTTACTGTTTGCAAAAACGCGCTGTGCAAGCTATTACTGAAAAATAGGTCAAAGATTGTCCACACTAGTATTATTGATGGAAATAAGGAAGCAACTTTAAAAAAAACGTGGATGCAAGTGTCACGTGGGAAACCGCTGAACTGGATTATTTCCAGCATTCAATGATAGAACTGAATATTCTGTCAAGAAAGTAGCGAGGAGAAGCTGGAAAAAACCTTGATCGCAGGTTAATGGCCTATCAGGCCGGCGACTATTTCCGGTTTGTGACTAGGAGTATTTGTACTCCACCCCTGGATGGGATGCTAGTCCATCGCAGGGTTATCCCCCACTAAAATACGTTACCTGTGTAGAGAAAGATAGTGTGAGAGTTAAGAGCCAGTGCTTGTAAATATGGAGAATCTACGACAGGACCCTTTTGTGAACTATTTTACAAACCTCAAAACAAGAATGTGCTGTTACATCGTGTAATAGATACAACTTATGCCTTATCAGGACTTTACACCTAGTTGCATGTATACAGCACCTTTGTTGCTGCGTGTTCGACACTCTAGTATCCTTGTTTACTGTATTCTGCCTTTTTTTACCTCACCCCTCCCGTTATTAAATAAAGCTGGACTACAGGTCTGGATGCAAACCAGTCACCTGCTCCTTAGCTTAACCTCACAGCAGGCTGGGTGGAACCCTGACTCTACCTTAGTGGCTAGCTGGGTGTGGCATGCGCCACACTGTTTGGCTCATCCCTTTATGTTCACACGCTAACACCAGATGTAGCATGCGTTACACTTGTTGACTCATCCATTACTCCTAGGGTGTGCTGCTACCATCCCCTTTAACTTCAGAGAGCATCCAACAACCTTAGTCACTTTACTGACAAATGTTTTGTGTGGTTTTCTTGCGTATTTATCTAATAAGAGACACATGGTTGTTAAGACGGTTTGAAACATACAACTACCACGACTTAATTTATATGTCAAATTCTAACTAATTTGAGAGAGTCATAACTCTTCTAGTATATGAATACCTCGAAAAATAAAAGGTTCTAAAAAAGAGCTATACCATGGGTATACCATATCCAAATGGTTAGATTGGCCGGTGAACATTAATCGCGCTAGAAGAAACTATGATGGGCAATTTGACCAATTGCGCCGTTGTCAGACGACTGAACAAAAACTTCGATTTCGCAGTCATGTTTATAAATATAACATTAATTCGACATGTACCACAACACAAATTATCACTAGTGACATCTTTTTATAATTTTCTGTTTGGACAGAATGACCATGTCCAGAGTTCGTACACAACCACTCTATCCGAAGTCAGGCGCACTAACCAATGGGCCACCGTGCCTCCCGCAAAACGTACTTTGGGTACTAGAGGTATTTTCTCGCGAATGGTGGAGAATCTTTCGAATCTGCCTTCCTCTTAGGCTCGATTTCCGACGCTTTCTAGTGTCCGGTCCCCAACAGCGGTTGCTAATCCAGCCTCCGCTATGAGCGGCCAGGGCATTTGAACGAAACCAAAAACCGCGCATGAAAAGCCGCTAACACCAAAGGTAATACAAAATTAAAAACTGACTCCTCAATCATATACTCCACGTGCAACTTCCTTGCGTTTCTTTGTTTCTTTTAAAAAATCGAATCCCGAGACAGGCGAATGAATGACAATAAATAATTGTCACTTTACTTCGAAAATGAGCGGAAAAAAGATCGATTAACTGAGCTTGAGAAAGTTCTCAGTTATGTTTCGGGGGCGGCAGAAGGAGCACCTCGTAACAACTTTGTAGCGGATTTTGATGCACATAGACAAAACTAAGTCACACATCAGCAGCAGAATTGAAAGCATTTACCAGACTACAATCTTACGACCAAAATACAGTTATACCTTAATTCCCCTGAAAGTGACACGAAACGGGAAGTAGTCTTTCAGGGGATCACAGCTATATTTTCCATGTTACGATAAACTTGCCATGGTCTGGGGCCAGCGTAACCCCTCGCACATGTATATATATACTTTGTTGGCTTAAATACATAACCAATCTGCACCTTAATAAGGAAGAATGTTTTAAGTTTCACTTTGGAACTGCAAAATCCAAATTAACAATTTTATGGAAGAAATACTTTCCCTACCCAAAGGCTGCCAACTGTATTACTGAATTAAAACAAGTTTCTAACTGTTTCTTACTGAGTTTGTCCAGTTTTGACAGTTTTGAATTAGTACTTCAGGATTGGTGACCAGCGAAAGGGATACCTTCTCAATTTAAGCTAAATTGTCATGTTTACCATCAATTAATTTAAGTTGGGGAAATATTTATTTAGCTAAATAATAATTGAAATAAACATGCAACAACTAATAAAATTTGGAAACTTGACATCTTGGACTGGACTACTTCAACAGGCCCTTTGCATAGTACTGCCAAATTTTCTTCAAATTACAAGACCAGTTATTTACACTGCTGCAAAGAACAGCAGTGGCTAGCAGTATGTTAGCAAAGAAACACTGGAACTCTACAAGCCTTTCGTCTTCATCTGCACTATTATTTTCCCCTGCCCTGTGAGCAGAGTCTCCCTTGATCTTCCTAGAAAAATCAGGAAGAGGAAGGTGGCTCTGTTTGCAGGGTAATTTTCCCCCACCTTCAGTAATATATTATGGATTGAAAATTGAAGTGCAGTCTCAAGCCACCTCCTCCATTTCCCAAGGCAGTGGTTCTGCATTACCTGACATCAAAACATGCAGAATTTATTGTACTCTCTAAGTATCTTCTCTTCTAATTGAAGAAAAAGATTGAAGTGTGTCTATATGGTGCTGTAGACTGTCTTTCCAGCTGCGCTGATTGTGCCAGTTGTCAACGTAAACACTAAGCAAATATTGCGACTCCTTGCGTGGGCTTAGCAAAATTACATTTTTTATAAAAACAGATATGCAAACAGAGCTAGAAATCAGCTTAGCTTAACAAAGTATTATATATGCTTGACTACTCACTAATTTTGTGTTTTCTAACATTTCCATTTAAAAATCTAACTTTATCCCAACACACAGAGTTAAAAAATTATATACTCATGCCTAAAGAAAGCATTGTGATGTTCACTTGATCTGTTTATTTGCATGGTAATACAAAAAACACTGCAACTCTTGTTTGTTCAGTTACTTGGTTGCAGGACTTTGTATCTGGGGGATGACTGTGTTTTCAAGCCTTTGATTTTAATTTCTATTAACATTTTAATTTTAATTTGTTTTCAAGCCTTTGATTTTAATTTCTATTAACATTGGAAGATATAGTAACCCAATGATTGGGGTGTTAAATCCCTGGTTTTACACAATGGCCGAGGTAATAACAGCATGTTATTTGGCTAGGGTGTGAACTCTCACAGTGCCTCTCTCCACCAGTAGTACAACAGGGACCATTGATCTTTAAGGGAAATGTGACAAAAATGATGGAAGCCCTCGGGGAGGGGCGTATTCCCTCAACGTTTTTGGTGGGGCTGTCGCCCCAACCTTGGGATGTGTTAGACTGTTCACAGTCCCCTATTTTTTCGTGAAATCGTAGATGCCGATCATTGAGTTTGACAGGCCGCCATCTTGGTCTCTCGATGCGAAACTGGTGAGAGTACAAAGCCCCTACCCACAGGCATTTTGTACTCTCCCCAGTTTCGCTCACATCGAGAGACCAAGATGGCGGCCCGTCGAACTCAACCATCAGCATCTACGATTTCACGGAAAAAAAGGGGACTGTGAACAGTCTAGGGATGTGTACCCTTTTCAAACAAACATGGGTTTTTCCACCTCCTATTTTGGGGGTGAGCCAAAAATCGATACCTCATTTCAGACATCTAAAATTAGTGCATAGCTCTAAAATATAACCACAGCTACCCATAAATGGCTTCCCTTTGCACAAACACTTGCGAAGGGCTACAGATGTGTCAATATTGACGAGGAAAAACAGTTCCTTGTAAACAATTCCTGGCCAGAGTGAAAAATATAAGCTATTTCAAACCAAAATGGTCAA
>CM042746.1:8747281-8764297 GCA_022496165.2 Catalaphyllia jardinei
CCTTGGGCTGGCATCCCTAACAGGAGGGAGTAATTTGCGAGTTAGTGACTTCATGCTACAAGAGCAAAGGTATACTGTACGTTTGTTTGGCCGTTTGACCTGAGTTATTATTGTGAGCCCCCTTGATAAGCCTAGGTGCTTTGGGGGCAAACAATGGAAAATATGTTTAAATAAAAATATATGATGAAGCAAATACAAGGTACTGACTAACAAGCTAATTCACTTTGTAATCATGCATTGCATTAATTACACGCATTGGTGCGTTTTTGGAGATAATGACCACGAAGTTTGACTTAAGCTTACGTGCAATCAAGCTTCGAAGTTTCAAACATAAACTAACTCTTTAAAACTTAGAACTTATTAAGGTAGATTATTAAGCCGAAAGAACAAAGGACAGCTGATCAAGGTAAACTTACTTTCCATCTACATCCTGCGGCATCCGGATTATTGATTTCACAGTCGTTCCGTGAATGCGACGAAAACATGTATCACGAGGTATTACGCACTTCCAGGGCCTCAGCATTTCCCTGTTAAAATTGTCTCTCCCCTTTCCCGCTATCCCGCTGAAAGCCCCCTTCACATAATATGATCGCGCACTTGTGAAAAGTAAACAGAGGGGACTCTCAAATTAACCGACAGAATGAAGGCAGTTGTTAATAACCAGTTGTATGACCGTGGCCACTAAAACCATTTTCGTGCAAATGCATAAAAAAACATCACTGACCTTTCGAGTTTGTTCTACAAAGAAATAACCTCACATCAGACTCTCCAACCGAAACGACCTTTCACTCTGCCGCTATCTTGTTAGCCTGAGTAGCAGCCGTTTCGTTTTCCAGGCGAAGATGGAACAAGCGAGCGAAAAAGCGGGCAAGCGAAGCAGCGCGCCTGGGGTGAGCAAAAAAATTGGGAGAATTGGGGAGGGGTTGCGGAGAAAAGGAATCCTTCGCTCGCCTCACCCTCTCCCTCTGCTCCTTAATTTTCGCACACCTTCCCAGTTTCGTTTCCTTTTTCGGCTCTTACTTCGAGGGGTATAGAATGGCGAATCCGAGGCTTTGCGAGACTGCGAGACCCTTGTTTAAAAATCCGAGACCGTGACTTTGCCTGTAAAAAATCAGAGCCCGAGACTCAAAAAGCTTCTAAGTAGGTCTAAGTGAAATATTTCAACTTTATGGTACGATGATGGATAGACTGTAGGGTTGTCAGCAAATCCTCAAACTAAGTAAGTAATTAAAAAGGTAGTGTAGATATTCCAAATATAAAGTGATTTGGCTTAAATGTGTATGGAAGTTATGATTCATGATGTGTTGCTTTTGTGTCGCTGTTCAAAGAAATAAACTTAGCACCAGCTTTACTTGCTCGCTGATCTTACTTAATATCGGGTGCAATTTTCGAGACTCTGAGATCCAAATTATAAAAATTCGAGACTCTTCAACGTGCAGCGAGCCCGAGATTCCGAGACTTTTATTTAGACTGCCGAGATTTCGAGACTGGGCTGATATTTTCCGAGACGCATCATTTTCTATGGACCATTCTATACCCCTACTTCGGGTAGAAGACACAGTACACTAAGCAAAAGAAAGCCGCTAAACAAACTATTTTCTCCATGTTTTCCTCGTTGTTTTGTCCTTTTGTCTTCTATTGTTGTACGTCAGCTGTGTCCTCTACACGAAGAGCCTTTTTTTCGCACTCCCAGTTTCGTTCCCTTCGCGTAAGTTTTTGGAAACGCCTGCTACCCAGGCTGCCATATTGTTTATGTTCACCGGGCCTTCGGAACTTATGGAGACAGCGTGGCCGAGCGGTTTAGGGCGCTGGTGTTGTATCCGGAGGTCCCGGGGCCTCCGCCCTGTCACTAGCGGGATTTGTTTCTCAGCCGTCCCAAGTTCAAATCCTCGGTCACGCTTTGTAAATAGCCAACTGGTCTGTCTCCTCCTCCTATGTTACATTTACCTGAAATATTTGTTTCCTTTGTTTCAGTAGCCTCCCACGCAGACATGCCTGTAAACTAGCTTCTTAGTGCTAAGCTAAGTGCATGTTCACTATAAATCAGATTTTTACATTTTACATGAAGTATCACTAAACAGCGTTGTTTCACTGTCAAAGGAAGTCGTGGCTTGAACCATGTGTTCTTATTTTAGGTGTCTTTTTACAAAGACTTTTCTGTCGTCTTACATCAAATTTCGGGCACCTCCGATGTGTAGTAGAATCCTCGATTTTTCAAACCTCCCGATAACTCGTATCAGAAGTATGTTTTCTTTATTATTAAAATGACCCGCTAAATTAACGTGTTACTTCTTCATATGTAGAACGTCATTTACATATAACACCTCTAGTTTACACTTCAGTGACAGAATAATGCGCCTTAGATTTCACCATAGTTAGTTCACCCTCTACCAACTATGATTTCACGGACGAATACTCATACCCTGGCATCGAAGAAAGCTATGAAAGTGTTTTAAACCTAATACTAGCAGTAATCAAACTACGTTGCGTGACGGCGCCAGGTTCCAACTCACAAGTTTAATAGGACTAAAATATTTACATCAGCCTTTTCAGATTTCATGCTAAATATTGTCACGTTATTAACTTGTAATTTGTAAAAGTATATTTTTTACGAACATTATTCTAAGCAGGAAGCTCAAATATAAGTACACATTTGCAATCGCGTGCTCGTTCATCGTAAACAAACTCCGTGTGACTGATTCGAGCATTTCCGCTGGCCTGATACAAAGTATACAGTATTTACATTTCCGTTCCCTGGCTCAGGCTCACTCTTACGCATCTTATAAAATAAACAAGTTCCTCGTGAGCCCGAACGAACGTTTAAATAACACCATGCTATTGAATATAATACTACTCAGCCTCAAAATCCCACGGCAAAAGTATCCAACGCTACCTCTGTGATCGGGAGCGCATGGAAAGAAAGTCCAAAGTTTACATGGCCTGCTCACGTGCTCACATGTTCGTCACATGTATTATCACATGTCTCAGTTACGGCACCAGTTTACTGGCCGTGACCATAGTTAATATGTCGTGACATAGTTGGTAACTATGTCGTGACATGCCCCTGCAAAAATTAAGCAGGGTGGCCATTTTCGTGCCCTCACAGGAATGTGGGTTTTCCAGACAATAATCTTGCACAGGACAACCAACTCTGTAGAGTCACAGGCAAAAATTAAGATTGCGTTCCACTTCGTCGAACGCAATTAGTCCAGGACTGAAATGTTACGCGATAAATAATTAACTAGGGTATCTAAAAGATGGTAATGCTACGGTACTTTCTGTTTTATGTCAAAACATAGTTCAGATCACGATGTGCTTTTTTGTCACCATTCCTTGTCACACCTCGCCATCGACGCTTCAAAATGCATGAAATAGTGATATGATCGAACATAAAACTATACACATCAATTTCCCCATTAACCATATCGCAAAAATAGAAAGGTGTGGAAATCTTACTTATAAATTCTGTACTGGTACGCGTTAAAATGTGTCGAGGACGCATCCATCGCGATGTACATGTGAAAATGCAAGTTCACGTTTGGATGAAAAGAAATAGACCGATGCATATATGAAAATAGCGTGCTCTACGGTTTTCGTTGGTTATAATTATTCTACAAGCTTCAATAACAACGGTTTCTCTTCGTTTACGAATCCGATCAAGGAGGCGAGACTGCTAAGAAATATTAAGGTCATTCCACTGAAATAGAACCTACACTGAGGTTTTTCTCAAACTTTGCCAATTGATTGTTTATATTATAAAAACGTAAATTTGGAAATAAAAATGAGCGGTCCCCATGTTCGTTTAGGAGCAGCAACACCTTGTTTATTCCATATAAATCCTTATAATAGCACCATGATTATAGTCACGATTGCTTACTAAATTCACGTTTCCGACGATTGTTTTTTGCTCAACAATGAGAATTGGCCCATATTTCTTTTACATAGAGAAATTTACTACTCAACTGAAAACAACAGAAAAAAATGATAGGTCACCGTAGTCGTTTTCGAGAAAATGACGATTTACCTTTTTGGCGATGTCCAGCCGTAAAGAAAAAGCCGCCATTTTCTAATGCGCGCGCGCTAACCACGCGTAAAATTATGCGCAGTAGTGATGCGCAGTGCAATACTGGGGAATGACCTTAAGATGAGTTTTTCGTGTGCGCAATGCACTCTGTAAATCTTCTTAAATCCTGATTATGCTGCTCGCTTGCAACGCTTGCTCCGCAGCAATTGTTTGAATAGTAAGAGTCCAAAGCAGTAATAAAGCCATGAATAAAGAAGCTGTCATCTTATCGATCAGCCAGCAGAACTAGTAGTTCGTATTGTGTGATCGTCCGAGTGAGGGTAGTTCTGAAAAGAACTGTTGTTGGTGACTGACGTCAAGTGAATAGTGTTTGTCAGTTGATGATGTTATAAGTCTGGTCCGTTGAAAGCGATTGGTCAGTTAAGCCATGATGGTATTGGCTGAAAGACTCGTGTTAAGTTTGTCTAGAACTAGTCCAGTCCCTGGACTGAGGCTGCAGTTCAACCCCTACAGTACATAAAGAGCGCACGAAGGACGGAGAGTTCAGGGACTAGACTTCCAAAAGAACATGACAAAAGATGGCAAGAAATACGTCACTCTTATTAGAATACACCAATATATATATAAATGTATTTATTTGTCGTCACTTTCCGGCATAGTCTTTCTTCGCCCTAAAAGCCATTGACAAAAACTCCTTAACACCCTTTGATAATTGCACAATAGATAAAATAACTCAATCATTGCAGACCAATAGCACGACACAAAATTGTACATCTCCCGTTGATTTCCTTCGTATTAGTGGCGTACACTATATGATATCGCATGAAGTTCAACTAGATCTCCGCAATTTTGATACCAAACACCGCAAGTCCTTTTCCAGTTTCCTACAGTTTGCTACTGGTGGCTTGCGCCATGCCAGGAAATTCATCATCAAACGCTGCACGCAAAACGTCCTCGACTCGATTTGCCAAGATAAAGGTCATCTCGTCCTGATGGAAAACAAAGCAAAAATACACTTAATAAAGATATGCTTGTGCAAAACAACATCACCATACGTCAAAAAGACCATAATAAAATGGAAACAAGAAGACGGGATTCGATTGTTTTAATCAAATCTCTACCATGAATCATCCAGCAACGAAGATGAAGAAGAAAAAGATTTGTTTTCCCCAGATTTTAAATGTAGTCTACTTGGCATAACGACAAGTATTGGTTGACGTGCAACGACGAGTGTGTGACTACAAATGAACTTGTTCCCAGGCCCTCTCGTCTTCCCGGGACGGGAAGAAGAGCGACCCCGGAAGAGAACTTAAGAGAGAACCGTAAACTGATCGATGAACTGAGTAAGTGAAAAAGGTGGCAAATCTCAACCTCTTACCTTCACATTATCTGGTAGTTCCGACAGGTCCTAAACATGCAAGGAACAACGAACAATAATCAATTACCACGACAAGACATTGAAACATTCTATACTTATTTTGTATGCCATAGAATACACGTACAGGGATCAATATCACGCATTTTGACAGTCACCATGCAAGAATAGCTTTTTTCCTATGGTTCATATGCATTGTAAACATGAGAAAATGAGGCTTTGCTTCACAGTACACGACGCGGTAGCCCGCGAGCAGCTCAATAGCAGGTTTCCCGGAACTTCCACACCAGGCTCCTCTCCGCCGTATCGCTTCCCTCGCGCGTGTGAGCCTAGTCGCTAGCTCACCACGCGGGAGAAAATATTGACAAACCAAATAGCTTAAATAATCCAGTAACAACCTGTCTTTAACCTGAATGGTTTAAAGATACTGCAAAAAGTTCCCTTCTTGTTTTGGGCACTGACACAACCTTTACTGAGTCAAACGAGCTTTTCGCATTTTCATACTATTAGACACTGCTACTACGACTTAAAATTCTCCTTAGCTTTACACCCATTTTTTACTATAATGTCTTTACCTTTTCGTTTCTTCTTGGTAGTATCACCCTCCTCAGCCCAGCTCTATGAGCGGCTAATACTTTTTCCTTGATTCCACCAACCTACAAAGAAGCAAACAAGTCTCACGGTGAAAAATAAGTGCAAAATTATTTCCATTCTCCCGTGTCGTTTTCCAAGCACTCAAAAGTATGTTCTTCCTAACGCTGAACAATAGACCTTAGTACGAGTCTCCGGGGAATAACTACAGAGTTTGTGGGGTTTATTCCCTAGAGCCTCATTCTGAGGTCTATTGTTTGAGACTGAATTTTAATACATCGAAATTGATCTATTTCCCCGCTGCCCTGCAGTCAGCAGGCTTGGTTACCAGTCGCTGCAAGAGGAAGGAGCCCAGGAAGGAGTAAGACCGAAGTTGAGAGAGCGGCGGAAAAAGTCGTAGCAGTTAATTAGTGCACAAAATGAGGAACGAGAACTCTTACACTAAAAAAAAACTTACCGGTAGAACAAGGCCTCTCAAGGTTATTTCACCAGTCATGGCCGTGTCAGACCGAGTACACCGACCACTGGAAAGAAAAATAAAATACAGATAAATCTTCTTTATCCTAAAGGCTAGTTTTCACTAGCGACCGAGTCGTAGCCGGAGTCGTACTCAGAAGCGTAGAGCGATACGATCTAGTAAAAATTAAACCGACGGAGTCGGAAGCAGAACACTGATTCTTCTTACGACTCCGTCGCTTACGATCAAATGAAAACTGCATTGTCGGAGTCGCAAGCAGACGCGGAAGAATAAACCAATAACAATGTTCTGTGAGCGTTGTGTTTGGCTGGTTCTTCCGCCTCCAACAACCTAGTTTTCACTGCATCATGAGCGACGGAGTCGTAAACTGAATCGGAAGAAATAGAAACATTCTGATTCTTCCGACTCCGATTCCGTCGAGCTTACGACTCCGATTTTCGATTTTCACTACGTCATAAGCTCTCTTAGGACTCCGACTAAGACTCCGTCCCTAGTGAAACCAGCTTTAAGCCATCCTTGTTCCTTGATGATTTATTGTCTCTTTGGTGTTTTTCTATCTAAGTTAACTATTATTTTTCAGGTTTCCCTCAATTTGAAGGTATCTTTGTACGTGGTCTATGCAAAACTCAAAATGCTGTGAATGAGCTCCCTTAAAGTTGACCTTGTTAAAGACGTTCGTAGATAAGAACAGGACTGTTTAAAATTTTTTTTTTGAACGGTTCAGAGACAGCTGTGGTGATAATGAAGAGGTCGTAAGGGAGGATTCCACTGTTACGTATACACCTTTACCCTGCATGCGCAAGCTGTAAACGAAACGTTTTATCGGCTTCAAAAAACACGGAGACCACAGTAACTGCCAAGGTAAGAAAAGAGTCAAAAGCCCACCACACTTAGAGGAAACCCGATTTTTCCGATTTTTTATAATTATTACTCTTCATTTTTCCCTATTCTGACAAGCTTATGCAACAAACCCAGATGTAAAGGCGGCGAAATACGAGATACAAAAACCCTCAACTTCTCGCGCAACATTGTTTTGTTGCAAGTTTTCGTCGATGTTTCCCATTTTTCACCTTGCGTGATCAACTTGTCGCGCGACAAAAAACATTTGTTGCGGGTTGAAGAAAGTTGTTGCGAAAAGTAGAGCGTGGGTGTACTTTGAGCAACAAATTTTGGCTTTGTTGCTCGTTTTTCATCAAACTCACAACTTGTCGCGCAACAAATTTGCTCGTGCTCTGCAAATCAACCAATCAGCGCGCCGCATTTCTTCAACCCGCAACAAATGTTTTTGTTGGGGGTCAAGTTGACCACGCAAGGTGAAAAACGAGAAACATCAACAAAAACTTGCAACGAAACAATTAATGTTGCGCGACAAGTTGAGGGGTTTTGTATCTCGTATTTCGCCGCCTTAAGATTCAGGGGACTAATCATGAGCCCGTAGTTGAAAGTAACATTGCTAGGCTACATGACGTAACCTGATGACGACAGACTGACGTCACTACCTTCCGATTGGGCGAAAAGAAACAACAAATACTTCAGTTTCTTCAAGTAACAAGAGGATTAACCTAACAAAGTCTTCCCGAATTCTGAACAAGATAGATGTACCTGAATAACGAGACCAGAACGGTGACAATAGTGACACCAGCAGACGGACCGTCCTTACCGACAGCACCTGCTGGGAAATGGATATGAACATCTGTGCGCTCCAGAAGATCCACGCCATCTTCGGCTGTCAAAGAGTACTGCGATGGACAGACAGAGAGCAGATTTGAGGAACCATTGGCCTCTTCCAGGTGTTCACTTAGTTGGAGTGCAGCGCAAAAACGCCGCACGAAAAAAAAGGCGAGAAGCGCGGCGGGGAAAGGCGAGAGAACGTTCGAACACTGTTCGACCGAGTCTCTCTCTCTTTTTTTTCGCTCACTCGTTTCTTCGCTCTATACGCCAACCAAATGAACGCCTGGGAGAGGCTAAGGAGCCATGATTATTTTTTGAGTGACGTAGACTTGACACTTGGTTCATGCAGAGCTCAGATGACTTTCAAGGACTACTCAAGCATTTTCAGGGACAATTTCGCAATATTCAAGGACTCGTTTCAGTCAGAAAAAAATGTTTAGGCAGGGGGGGAGGCATAAAATCCATGATACTGAAGACCCCACGGAAGAAAGGATTGCTTAATAATCAATCAACTCCTGTTTCATCCAAATCAACTATTTGAGACTGACATATAACAATATGTTTTTCTTGCCTTACCATTAACATGCATAAATATTGATTTTTTTTTGTCATGTATTCTCAAGTATTCAAGGACTTGACATCAAAATTCAAGGACCGCTTGTACAAATTCAAGGACATACCAAAGAGAAAGCCTAAAATTTTCATTCAGTTTCAAGTACTATTTCAAGGATAACATATATTAATATTCTTCAAGACCTGTGCGAGACACGTCAGAAGAAAACTAATTCATGTTTTCAGAACTCGTTGCTCCAATGTCACGTTTGAGTAAAAACGAACCTAACCATTTGTTATCTACTGTCAAACCAAACCAAGGACCATCTACCTCGACTGAGCGACTCCTCAACCAGCTTAACGCTAACTGCGCAGACTCCTTCATGACGTCACCTAAAGATTAAAAAATGTTTGAGCTTACTTAAGAGTTTACATTGAACGACGGGGTTAACGCGCTGGATGTCAGACCAACTGGTATTTATGTTGTATTTTTTGGGTAACATGCTTTCCCCGAACACATTGTCTCTCTGGGGACTAAGATATTGTTTTCTTGTCCTCAGAGACTTGATAAAATAGCCAGGAAGTGATTTGCCTACCAAGCTGTCCTGTCAAAGTTATTTTTCCTTCTCCGCCCATCCGTGTGGCTTCCACAAACATGATCTCTCCGCCCATGGCTGTCCATGCTAAACCTAAAGAGAAAGACCGAAGATCGTGCGTTATCAATAATTTATGATCACCATAAAACAGATAAAAGAAAATGTTGCGCAAACACATCAGTTTTATTCTCTTGTCGAACAGGCGCACAGGCTAAGGGAATATGAACTGAGCTTGTCAAGCACAATAAGAATGCCCATTACTTAACAACGCCGCTTAAAGAAAGCCGTGATCTTACGTTAAAAACTTCGCGGAATTCAAGACTTAGGTACAAGGAAACGATAAATCACAAAAAGGAAACTACAAACTCACCAACAGCAACGCCTGGAGTTGAGAGTCTCTGAGCCACTTCAGATTCAAATACAGGTGGCTGTGGATAAAAATACATCACGCCAAAATTAGGTTAAAGAAAATCAAGTCTTAATTGTTACAAAACCAAAAGGGGAATCCCTTCACTTAAAATGAATTTGACAATGAAATTTTTGAGAAAGTTGTCGTCTTCATTGGTGAATATTCATCTTACCCCTAAAACATCTACCAAGAACTTTTCAGTGACCAAAAAGGGCGTTTTATCAGCTGGTTGAGCGGTATCACTCTTGTGCTTGTCTTTCACTTGTTTGGAGTCTTCTTTACTGCCCTTTTCAACTTTCTCTTCAACCTTCTCTGAAGCATTTCTGGTAGCTTCCGCGACCTGAGAATCAAGACGAAGAACTAATCATCAAGAGGAATGAACCAGATGGCGACAGATGTGGATCCTGTGCATCTCTCCTTTTCATTGTTTATGTTAAATGTTGGCTGTCCTGTGGTTAAATCTTTAGACTTCGAGTTATCCATCTTTCGCTTAGTCCGTCCTCCTACGCGTCTCGAAAGAAAACCTCGAGAAAAAAAATGGCCGCGTGAAAAGGGGGTTCGCGCGGGCATTTTTTTCTCGCGAGTTTCTTTCGCGTCACGCAGGACAGACTAAGCGAAAGATGGACAACTCGAAGTCTATTAAATCTTAAGTTCCCTACCTGTACAGCGACCGCTCTACACACGCCACCAATCTTGCGTTCGAGTGACCTCACCCCAGCCTCCCGAGTGTAATTGGAAACTGAAACAAAGGGCACAAGGAATCGTGTCACCATTTATAAACGCATTGCTTCTAGGATGTGCACAATAACTTGTAAATGGAACGGGAGCCTAAAAACTTGTAACGTGTGGAAACACCAAAGACGTATTCTTTACGAAACCAAAACCTGATTCTGAATGCATTTTGTACTCACTAATAGCCTTCAATGAATCACCAGGAACTTCGATGTCCTGTTCAGTAAGTCCGTGCTCCTAAAGAAAGAGCAAAGTAACAGTTAACGTTAAATATAAGGTATGAATGTACTTAGAAGAACTTTCTTACCTTTAGCTGTTTAGGCAAAAGGTGGCGCTTCGAAATGGCAATTTTTTCTTCCTGAGTATAGCCCGGGACCATGATTAACTGAAAGTTGAAAAATATAATTAAAGTAAAAATAATGAAACGCCAGGGGGAGTTTATTAAGGGCGATTCGCGTCTATCTCCCTGCGCATGGGTTGGGTGGGTGAGTGAGATCAAATATGGACTGATAGCGGCAGCCGAAGGCGACTTTACAAGCTGACGTCCGATCTCGCCCAATTGGTTCAATATCCAATAATTTTGCTCGCCTGGTTCGACCATCCACCCGAAAGACTCTTATCTAAAAGAGGTTTAATTCAAAGCATTTTGCTCAGCAGTAAAAACCAGTTGCCCTTCTACTGAAAACGTTTATGAAGCCCACGCATTACCCACAGCAAAAAGAAATAAAATCAAGAAGTACACTTTTACATGGGTTTTTACCTCCATTCGGTCTAGTAAGGCAGGAGGAATTGTGCTGACTGTGTTAGCAGTGGCTATAAATAATACCTGAAAAAAAAAGAGAAGAAATATCTTAGAAACCTGTGGGAGGTTATGACAATAAAGACCATCGCCGGTCGTAGGGAACAAAAAACACTTACTTGTGAAAGGTCAAATGGAATGTTGAGATAGCTGCGGCAGAGTCAAGGATACAACAGGTAATGTACTGATGGTAATGAGGCCTCCACTGTGACCTATTGGTTAACTATTTACTAATAATACAAAGATAACTGGTTTGGGTACCATTAAAGCAAACGGAATCTCTTTCACTTCCTCGGTGATTTAATCATAGTTAGTAAGATATCCATAATGTACCCAAATGCTTCATTACTGCAAAGCTAGAACTATTTCATGTGTAGTTCACAATCTTCTGAATGCAGGTTGAACTACATGTAATTAATGCGCATTGTAGAATAAACTTACAGCAATTAAAATTTGAAGGTACATGGTGCGGAGACCTAACTCTTCTGCAAAGCATTCCAAGTATTTCCTTCTGAGCATTAGCCCTTGAAAGGAAATGGGAGAGCAAATGAGATTGAGCATAATTCTTTGACCGTTGCTCGTCAGCTCAATTAAGAGGCCAGGCGTGAGAAGAGTGCTGGTAATAATTAAAAGGGATAATTTGAAGCAAGGCAGATATTGAGGGTACAAGGATTTCCATCGTTATGACGATAAAAGGGTGGAGTGGCTTTTCTTAGTTAAAAAGTATCACGATTGGTGCAGGATACTGGTCGACAAATGTCCAGTTCTGCTCAGGGTCCAGCACTTCCAGAAGAGCAGCAGAAGGGTCGCCATGAAGACTCTTTCCCTGTCAAACAAGGATCAGTGAGATCAAAGAACACAGAGTGAGACGTCCAGTCTGTGAGGCTCTTGCCGCACCACCTGTCATGTGACTATGACACTAACATTAAATGACGTCGAACAGGCTCCAGGAATCAATAAAGCAATGGAACATTTAACCATGTCATGCAACATCAACAAAAAACCACCTCCATAGATCAATTAATTATGCCGAACTTGGTAAATATACACTGTTTCATACAATCCTTGTAAACTCGTGAAAATATGGCATGCCAAGCATTACTCCCTGGCATACACGTACATTTTTTTGCAAAAATTGGCAAGTCTGGGGTCCTATAATTTCATAAGTTTGCTACGGATTCTCATGAAACTTTGCATATTAACCCAATTTTGCGTGATAAATCAAGCGGTGAGGCTGAATAAAAAAAATGGAAAACAGTGGACATTTGAAAAATGTGATAAGGAATGTCAGTTGTTTAGCCCAGAAGTCAATTAGTCTGCAAGAAGAAGTCAATCACCCCGACTTCTGGTTGGAGACTAAACAGTTACAGGCTAATCGACTTGGAAGGGCTAAACTACAAGATACCGTTGTAAGCAGTGGAACTGATTACCATCTTGTCCACTTCATCTAACAGAATGACAGGATTCTTCACACCAACTGTTTTCAGGGCATTTAAGATCCTTCCCGGCATTGAGCCAATATAAGTCCGTCTACAATTGATACAACAGTGTCAGACATTTTAGAGATAACAAAACTAGAGTGGAAGTGTAACAGTAGGAGAAAACACTAACCAATAACTGAGAGTGCAATTTTTCTAAATTAAGTTATTTTCTTTTTACTATACGATAAATCATAAAGTAAGCTAAGTCCAGGCTGCGTTAAACCTATAGGGTTTTAGAAGGATCAGCACACTTTCCATGATCATTAAATAATTAGATTTGTCACGGCAAATTGTGGTCAAATAGTGCCTCTAAGATCAACACACAGTTACCTGTGTCCTCTAATGTCAGACTGGTCACAAATTCCTCCTAGTGATATCCTGGAAAACAAAATGTTATTGGTGACTAGTGGTGGTGCAGCAGTTTAATTAACAAATTGACGTCAGCTTTTCATGAGTCTGTCCTGTTATGAATTTTCATCCGTCATGAGTTTCGCCATAACATTGTCAAAGTAGCTGTGAATCCACAGACTACAGATGCATTAAAAACTGGCATCAATTTGTTTTTACAATGACAAATTGTCAAATTGTCTGCTCTCGCTCATTAATGCAAAGCATAAATTACACAATTCATGTGTCTGTCTGCTTATTAACAATGAAAATTAGCCAATGAGCAAACAAGAATTTCTGCAGTTATGGTAAAAAGGCCCTTTGCACTACCCGGTCACGTGGTACAAAATGAGGCACACTGGGACGCAAGCTACGTTACACAATGCATGGGACATCCAAAACAAAGAAAAGTCAAGCTGGACTGGTGCAACTTTCTTTGTTTCTGAAGTTGCACTGTGTAACTTCTTCCCAGCATGGCTGATTCAACTGGGACAAAGGGCCTATAGGATATATTATGAACATTCAGAGTCAGCTGTTCTCTGCAAGTAACATTACAAAAACCAATCTTGACGACTGAACTGTCAATGTATGAACAAAGCAGTAACTAACTGTTGAACAATTTTAGTGACATAATATATAGATTTAGCAAAGTTTAAAAACGGAGCTCCTTATCACAGTTATTGTTTATACTGGAAAAAAATCAGAAACTCGAAAAAGGATCAATTGGAAACGTGTAATTGTTGAGCATGTGGTTTTGCTATTTCAGTTAACAACTGCATTGCTAAATGGAGGTTGGGTGCTTGAGACATCCAGGGGCTTTCATTATTGGAAGCCAGCTCCCAGATGGAGACCACTCCCATGGCTGGCAAATCGTGGAAACCAAGCCATGAGCTCCTAAGTGGAAAGGGGAGACAGGCAGCCATCACACTAAAGTAACAGTGAAAAGAGGGAGGGGAGGGAAGGGGGATGCTTGAAGACGTGCTCCCATGGAAAAACAAGGCTCATTAAAAATACCATGTCTGTGAAGGCTGCAAACACGTCTCCAATCAGGAGCATGTGGAATCCTGGTGGATATATGTACCCCCACACTACTGACCATCTATGGGAATGCTGGTGCTCTTTGTTGTGAAATTGCATTTTACATTTGAACTTAATTGCATTAAAATTTTAACAAACTATACCCAATAAGCGTAATCAATTTTTCCAAGATAGTAGAAATTACAAGGGCAATATATCACAGACTTTCTCAAAAAAGATTGTGCAAGTAATATGTCAGCAGAAAAGTCAGCAACATGCCAGGGATTAATTTCCACCAAAATTTTGCCTTTGCATGTAGTTGCTACTTCTCCTACAGAGTAATGACCTGACACAAGTCTGTGATCAAGTAGAAAAATCAGTACCTGGTCAGTGGTCGACTTCAAAAACAAAAGTGACCTTAGTGAGCTCTAAATCTGAGCCTGTGATATGGCCACTTGATACTGGTCAGAGAATACTTTGTTTTGACAGTTGTTAATTAACCATGACATGGATTCCTTTATGGCACTACTATCTTAATATTTTTCAAGTTATTGGGCTAATGGCCTACAGACATACAGATGTGAAGACGGTCAAAAAAAGTCACATGACAACCAAATCTTTTAAGATCAATGGGTTACCAAATTTTCTGAGATATGGGGTTCTGCTTGGGCAACTTTGGTGCATACGTAAGAGCTCTGCTATAACTGTACCTCTGAAATTCCCTGCCAAGTGTGTTTGCAATAGACCTTCCAACACTGGTCTTGCCAACCCCAGGTGGACCAACAAAACACAAGATTGGACCTGACAAGCAATAACACAGCAATAACACAGTTAATACAAACACCAATGTGTAACTTGAGAGGCATCTAAAATTGCCTAGTGTATTAAGTGGACTGATAGACTGGGACACAGGCAACCTTACTGCCAAGAGGTGAAGAGGCTACAAACTTACAATTAACTGACTGACAGACAGAAGGATAGACAGAACTGCTTGTGAAATGGTTGAACAAAGTTTCTCTCAATATTTTAGTCTACTCACATTGAGGGGAATTTGAAAACGAATGTTGAATTTGCACTGTGTACAATTGCTTACGTGTCATACAAGAACAATTCTGTATCTGTTTTCATTACTAACATGTATTTTACCTTTTAAGCTGTTTTTCAGTTTGCGAACAGCTAGATACTCAATGACCCTCTTCTTTAACTTTTCTAAACCATAATGATCATGATCCAGATCTATCCTGAAAAACAAGTCAGAGCATTTGTCTGAGCTATTAAAAAATGGTAGAGTCGAGCCAATGTGGCCCACCAGGCCGGAGCTTATCCTGGTTTCTGTAGCATGAAGTGACCAGGAGTATTTCTACTCCCCCTAGATGGGATGCTAGTCCATTGCAGGGTTACCCCCAGCATTAAATTCGCCAGTACCCATCTTATACACCTGGGTGGAGAGAGGCACTGTGAGAGTTAAGTGTCTTGACCAAGAACACAACACAATGTCCCTGACCAGGGCTCAAACCAGGACCGCTCGATCTGGAGTCTAGTGCACAGACCAAAAAAAAATACCGGTTTAAATTAAAGACAAAATGCATAGACTTGCATAATATTCAGTATGTTATGCATAAGGCACAGACATGCAGCCTCTTCTCTTGCTACAAGTACCTCTTTGACCTGTTTTAAATTTTTGTAGCCAAAACTGTTTTCTGGCACATTGCAAATTAGAAATATTGAGAACTTGCATTTCTTTCAAATGAACAGTCACATAAACCACTTGTAACAGTTCTCCCACTGAAGAAGCTAGGGCTATGCCTGAAACATAAGTTGTGATTTTTTACTGTAGATAACACTATTTTGCACTTTTCTACCTTATCAGTTTTCTATTATTTAATTTCTTATTTCTTTTGAGTTTTAAGTGAATTTGTTACCTTGCTTGAGAGATGTCTAACTTGTCCTTGGTTTCTTGGCTCCATGGAAGGTCAACCATCCACTCCAAATAATTCCTTCATACAAAAACAGGCAATATGAAATTTTGGACTCACTGCGAAAGTTGTTAGGCCTATACTTCACACAAGAGTTACCGTTACAGTCTACATTTAATAGTATGGAACAGAAGAACAAGATTACCTTGCAGTAGCATGCTCTGGAAACTGTGGTGGCATCTTCTTCAAACGCTACATATAAGAAACATGATCAGTCTTGAGTCTATTCAAGGTAAATGTTCTTCAATTGGTTGAAGACTGTTCAAATCAACAACATCTGTAGTTAAGGCCAGGATGCATTGCACACTGATGACACTTGTCACACCTAGTGCTATCCCTTTAGCATGAAGACATCACATGCACAGGTCGAATCGCCTTTATTGTGGACCTCTGTCTTTCGTCAAATGGTATACAGCTGTATGAGTTGTATCTACATGCAAATTATACGTTACCTTTAACTCCTTCATGGCTACTTTAAAAGCATGTTCTGGTAGATCAGCAGATCTGAAAACAAAATAATTTAAAAACAATTTAATGATGAAAATTCAAATTACTATAATTCTTTTACAATTAAAGAGTCAACTCCAAACATAGCCAGATCCATTATCATAACATCAGAGGGGCATTATTGTCAAATTAAAACTGATCAACTTATTGCATGGTGTGGACACGAGTGACAATTTAATCTTTTCTTGTTATACCTCCCAACTTGATTTGGAGAAAAACAAGTCATCTGCCATGGGTCAAAACTCACTAACTCCCTAGGGAAACAACAACATGAACTTTCAACTCACACATGATCAGATGGTGCTCCTTGAAACCGCACAAAATTTATGAGCCAGCCAGCAGTAAGCAAACAATTTCTTCACAGTTTTTTTCTAGTTTTGAGTTGGGAGGTATAACAAAACACCTAATGACTGGCCCCATG
>CM042746.1:8764697-8815340 GCA_022496165.2 Catalaphyllia jardinei
GTCAAATTGTCATGCCAGCGTGGCACTAGAAGTTAGCAATAAGCCAATCAAAATTCGAGTTTTGAACTGAGGCTTGATTTGAATTTTGCATCATTCATCCAACAACCAGATTATTGAAATGATTCCTGAAATCAAATTTGCGAAATGAAATTATTAATCCACTCATGAGAGGAACGCTTGACCTGTTTTGACTGTAATTAGTAAGAGTGGTTTTCAATGTTGAGTGTCATAAAACCAAAACCAAACCACTAAAATACAATACCAATTACAATGCACAGCCAGTCTCAAACTGTAGTATTTAACCAAAACCAATGAAAGTAATGGGCTATTTCCGAGTTCCCCTGCGCCTCTGTTTCAAAGCAAGTCTAAGTGCGAAGCCACTCTTATGAAAATGACTTTGATTTGCATAAAAATGAAACTGCATGCAGAGCTTATTTTTATATGTCTTGAAAGGTTTCGCACTTAGACTCGTTTTGAAACAGAGGCACAAGAGAATTTGTAAATGGCCTATTGTCTAATTACTTTCGACACTCAATTTAAACCCACTCTAAATTGATAATGACATAACTAATACCTCTAATTTCTCCAAATAAGAAGCTTTCACGATCGATGTTAGAGTGTCAGGAAGACTTCCATCTGGAATCCCACTCAACATGTCCTGCAAAACACCAACAAAAACATGCAGCTATTGTCAGTAGCTTGATACCTTTAGAATATGTCTCTTTGAGATACCTGTACATAGTCAAATAAATTGAGAAACAACTTTTAGACTTTTTGGTTCATTATCAGTATATCATGCATACCTTTAGTCGGGAAATGACAGGAATTCTGCCATCTAGCATATCCACTATCTCATTGGCAAACAGTCGAAATTCCTCGGCTAAAGTTGTCAATTCTGCATTTTTCCTAATTTCCGCCTCTGCAAATTAAGTGGTGGAGTTTGAATTTAATCTTTGCTATCATCATTATTATTATAATTTATGAAAAAATATTATTGACAATATTAATTATTAACAACTACCCTATACATTTAGCTTCTATATATGTAGCTTCACTAGTATAATAAGCAGTGTTTCAGTATGAGAAAACTTAAGTCAGTATTTACAACTTGTATGACAAATCTTGAATCTAAGAAAAATATTTAATTAATATATTTAACATTTTATTTTGCTCCTGTTATATCACTGAAATTCAGTTCAACAGTTTACTCTCCCAAATTATGAAGAGAAAGTCATTGTATATACATACCCTGTTCAGTAGGTCTGTCAAGTTGAGAAACCTCAGCTATCAAATATGGCTCCTCCATAACTGTTTTGTCAATTCTAAATCGGCAGAGGCCAGTTACAAGCAGGGTGTACAGTGGCTTCGGCCAGTTAGTTCCTGTCACCTGGACTACCACAGCAGCAGTTCCCATGGCATGCAACAGAGACTCTTCATCCTGCAGGCCAAAATGTAACAAAGGTTATCTGGAGCACAATGAGGAGCTTAACCGAACCACCACCACGACGGCAACCAGAACATCATCAAACAAAAGGTTTAATGAGGGAAACAATACAATGTAGCTGTGCACGTGTGTGTGTGTTTTTTTAAATGCATTCTTTAATTCCTCACATAATTTCATTAAAGTGCCCCTGTGACAAAAAATAAATAATTGTTTTCCTTTGGATTTCAAAACTATGTTAATTAAACACTAAGTGACCCAAGTTTTAATCCTTGATTTAAAAAAGGCACCTGTTTATTTCAACTGGAACTTTCCTATTTAATGATCCACCATTACTAAATTTAAGTTCTTGAGAGAGCTGGATCGAGGAGAAAATGACGTCAAAGGCTCCCTAGTTTAAGAAAGCGATGCGTGTGTACACTGCAGAATTAATATGCAGCACAGGAGATTTGGGCTTTCACACTTTTAAACTCGCACTTTGCATACATAATAAGCTGCGTTCACAAGCTGAAATTTTAAGCTGGTGTGCCTTTGACGTCACTTTTCCCGGATCCAAACCTCTAAGGTCAAATCAGACAGGTTTGAACGTGAGTGATGGCGGATCGTGAAATCCAAAACTTACACTCAAACTAAATGGCCTTTGGATAAAAATGAAAGGTCAGAATTTTGCCAGTCAAGTTTTAAGCAGACACACTTTCAGAATCTCAAGAAAAAAAGGAAGTGATTTTTTTTATCACAGGGACACTTTAATTTACAATACTGTGGCAAAATAAAATATTTAAAAAATATATTGACATTATTATTTTTGCTTCTTGTTCAGGGGAAATTAAATAGAGTAGATAGGATAAAACTACTCGTGGGGAGAACATTTTTCATATCTACTCTAGTTATTCACACTTCTTACTATTCATATACATATACTATGCGAAGCTGTGCATGTGTGTTATAAATCTTTATACATATCTTTGTCTTCCTCTGCAAAACAGCAACATAAAATGATCAAGTTCTGCGAATGTGGATGATGACCGCTAATTTTTCGTATTTCCATTTGGAATTAAACACCGCCATTACATACTGAGCTTGAGTATGTTTTTAGAGCTATTGGCATACTGAACAGACCTAGACAATTGCGAACTTCGCTGGTAAAATATAAATTCATTTTTAACTTGGAGTTGATGACCAAAGAGGAAGGAGACTACATGACTATAAAAAGGACAACAGCACTCATCATGCCTTTCAGGGGTTAAAAGGAAGTTTTGGAAGCTCTTGGAGTGTTCAGCCTTAAAGGTCCACATCATATCAGGAGCTTTCAAGGTATATTTTACGGTATTGAGCCAAAAAAAGTCAGTGTCAGTGAATGTCTTGCTTTAGGATTGGTGCCTCTTAAGGGTTCTTTTTAAAATTTCCAATGAGCAACCCTAGCTGTCCTATTTAATGTGGGTCGCCCCCTCCTAGGATGATCACAAATGAAGACTAGAGGATCAACCCAAGCAGGGGAGACAGTAGAAAGAACCTTCTACTACCAAGGAAATTTGGAACAAAGTCCCTAAAAGGAACCAGAAATTACACATTTTGTCAGGGCTACCAATTATAAAGCAACAAATTTATTGACACTAACAATGTTTCACCTCCACATCCTAAAAGATACCTTGAACAATAACTCTTGACTCATAGAGTCTAGTCTCTAATAGAGGTTATTATAGGGTAAGAACAAAAAAGTGGCACACGAGGCGTAGCCGAGTGTGTCACTCACTGCCTTTGCCCCACCTTTGCACGGAAAAAAGCCACTTGACGTGATCTATGATCCATACAAAATGAAACAATTTCATTGGTTACTATGTGTAGCAAAGAATTGTGACTGGTCAAGAAAAATCACGTCACTGACAAACCTGACTCAAGCGTTGTTCCTTGTTGAATGAAAACTTACAGCGAAAGCAGAATTAAACTGCCAAATCTACAAACCTTGAAGAAAATGCTGGAAAAATCAAGTCAGTTTTTGTCATTGGGGCAGCCCTATGAGCCGAAAAGCTTGGACGTTGCCTTGAAAATTACAGGAGTTGTAAAAATACCCTCGGAAAACTTGTGGTTGCGATCAGCCTAGAGGCCATTTGATTCGAGTTTTGAATGAAAGGAGCGTAAATGACGGTGGAGATTTTTGTCTTCTGTGGTTGGTGATTCTCGTATCAGCTTGATATAGTGTCAGAGACACATTTTAGCTGTGATACTGTTGACTGTGAGCTATACTTAGCTCGCTGACCTGTGCCCCGAAACGGACAGGAACATTCGCATTGGAAAGCTGCATGGTTATGTATTTTATTTTACCGATTTTAAGAAGTGATGTTTTGATGTTTCATTCCTGACATCGATCAGTATGTCAGCAGTTGTTTTGACACTGGGAAAAGTTGAATTTTTTAAATAAATTAATCTCAGAAACATTTTGTTTATTGGGTTTGTTAAATTCAAGATAAAGCAATGGTTCTCAGCTTACCAAGATCAAGTTTGTGCGTGGCTTAGTCTCACTCGACTGCTGACCGAGGCTGCTAGAAAATTATTTCTGTACCATTTTTGAAAAGGAATTGCTTTATCTTTCGCTTTCTGGCTTCTCGAACCTGTTCAGTTCCTTGGCAAGACTTTTTTGTCTAGTCACGTAAAATATTAATCTAATTCTCAAAACTTTTCGCCATTTTAAAATGGCAGAGGGAAAGACTTTGTAATGAAGACTTTAATCATGCATCTGTTCCCTAATAGATCATAGGTGAGAACCAATCAAAATGCGAGAATAACTTGGGTTATTATATAATTTTGAATACTGGGGGTACATGTAAACCCAGTGATGAACTAGCATCTGGCCTTATGTTGTGAAAACTAGGGCAATACCACAGAGATATCGATGACATGGCCAAAAGCTACTAAATCTAAATCAAAGTCAGCACCATCCAGAGGACATCATGCGAACTCTGAAACATTAAAATTATAATAAACACTAAAATTGAAGATTAGAAGTTCAACCCAAGAAAAGACGACAGTAGAAAGTCCTGCTATAAACACGATGTGCTTACTCCACAGATCCCCAAAAGAAACCAGAATATCATTTTGTTGAGAGGTACCAATTCTGAAACTAGACTTGGTTCAGTATAAGACTTGATGCAGTCATTGTTGTTTCAAGGTGCTGTTAATCATCGTAACTTTGTTTTTTTAACAGCAGAGCACAGTAAGTAAGGCGTGGTGGGAAAAGCTAGGGATGGATAGATAAGGTACTTCTCTATCAGAAGTCTTTCCATCAATAGTTTTAACTCGGAATGGGATGCTACAGGAATATCATTTTCATATCAGGGGAAGGGAATCTTTTTCGGTGACAAGCAGAATGGATACCGTCCAAAAAACAAAACAAAAAAACACGCCACTTTTTATGACAATTGTACCGAGTCATTCTGTTACTGACGTCAGCGCACTTCCGCTGAATCTTTCACGCGATACGTGCACAGTTTATAAACATCACGGAGCATCACGTACGAGAACGAGAACAAACTTCACTTGGTAGGACGGAAAAAAAGATCTTAAAACTACACAACAAACCTCTTTATCCGATCGGCGAGGCACAACACCAATGATAACACTGCTCAAGGTGTCTTTGCGAAGAAGTCTGGAGTCAATCATTCGAAGACTGCAAAGAACATCAGACACGAATCGTAACAAATTTTCCAGGACACGAATTAAATTTCATAAACTTTGTCTTACCTGGCGTTGTCTCTCACAGCAATCCTCATAGATGAGCCTGGTAGCAGGACTTTGTCCTTGAGGATAAGCAGGGGAAGACGTTTCGGGAGATCTCGATTCGGGACCACCATATTTTGCTGTTTTAGTATGTTTCGCTTGTTTCGCGATGTTGTGACAATTTGACTGCGAGTGAGCTGGGAATTACAACTTTATGTACTCTTACCCAGGTTCTACACTGTCATAATGACACTAGAAGTTGTCTAACACGAAGGAAATTTCGCAAAATCAAAGATGGCTTCTTCAGGGCTTTGTCGACTGTGCAGTGCAGGTAGATCAAGATTTCCATTCATACTTCATTTACATTATTGATTCTTTCCATTGAATTTAATTTCGCTTTTATATTAGTGTTGGCAAGACCTGCAAACTATGTTCGATACTGGAGCACTGTACCAGCCCTCCAAGCTGGACAGAAAACAAGAATAAGGTGAGCTAATTTTAAGCCAATACATACGAATAACGGTTAACTCGCCTACGTGCAAACTCGCCTTCGAACAAACACGTAGCACCTAGGCGAGTTGACCGGATACCATACATACATTGGGTTGAACAAAGTTCCTGATCTCGAAAATTGTGAATCATGTGCAACCATCTTGCCCCCAAATTATGGAATACATTAAACGATGACCTTAGAACTACCATCAATATAACCTATTTTAGAAACAACTGTCTCGCCTTTGTTACTAGTTATCTATTGTGTTCTGCTTCGTTCTTCAAAGAACGCCGACCAACGAAAACAATAGTGGTACAGAGTGGCAGGGTATTCAGCAGTTACTCCGATTTATTGGCTTAACTGCAGAATACCCTGCCACTTATTTGCATCTCATTGAATAAGAATAGCATCTATTGTGTTCGGCTTTGTTCTTCAAAGAACGCCGACCAACGAAAACAATAGTGGTACAGAGTGGCAGGGTATTCAGCAGTTACTCCCATATATTTTTACTATTATTTATTTCTCGGAGATATTAGCGCTTATGTACTACTCTTCAATCCGAGTTGAAAAAAAGTTTACTACTACTACTACTACTACTACCATCTATCCAAGGTAAATTGTTGCAACACTTAAATAATACCACTCAAGGCCTTCCATTCCTTCTATCGCTCTTTCAAAGATTCTTAAAATGTAAATGGTGTAGCTAGTAGCTACGTTGCTATATCGTGATCAGTTTATCTGTTCTTGAGGATTTTTGAGTGCATGGTGTACATGTATTCACAGGGTATTCGGTCGTTTCGATACAAGTCGAAGTCGTTTCGATACACTTATAAAGTCATTTCGATACACGTCTAAAGTCGATTCGGCTAAACTACAGAATGTAAGGCCACTTATTTACATCTCATTGAATCACAAAGATGCCTATTGTGCTATGTTTCGTTCTTCAAAAGATTTTGACACATGTAAAACAGGTGGTCCGAAGTGGCCCTGCATTCTGTAGTTGCTCCATTGATTCGATATGTACAAACTGAAGCCAATTCGATACAAAGGTAACCGGTTTTGCCAACGAGTCAGTTCACCAATGACCAGTTCCCCAATGTATGAAGTCGATTCGCCAACGTCGAATGTCAAGCGAATGCTGCTAAATTACAGAATACAGTGTCACTTTTGCCCTTACATGCATATCAATTATTCCTCATTCTTTTATCCGCTGCCGAGCCAAACAAACCACTTAATATGTGTACCCAGAACTTAATGCCATACAACTTATTCCTTGTTGTTTCATCCACAAGCCATACAACTTATTCCTCATTCTTTCATCCACTGCCAAGCCAAACGAAAAAGTATTTTGGACCTTGGGTCCCGAAGTGACTGTATACCTGCCAACTCTCATGCCTGCGGGTTGAAAACTTTGGTCTCACACTGGCTCACACTTGCATGCCAATTTCTCATGCCTGATTGAAAATGTGAGTTGCTGCCATCTTGCTTGACACAATTTCCAAAAATATGTTAACTCAGACCCATGTAAGGAACGAAAACCATGTGAAAATGAATAAATGACAATACCTTCCTCTTGATCTCTGATTTTTGAAGTGAAAAGCACTGGGAGCGAGCTCATGTTTATAGATGTCTCAAGACTTCGGAAAACTTCAGACGTATTCGGAAGCCTTTGGACTTCTTCGGAAGACTTGGGAATCTTTGGAAATGATTATGTCATCTTCAAAAATCCCAGCACTCCCAGGATAAAAATCTCATGCTTATATCTCAGAAAAAGGTGGCAGGTATATGACTGGCATATAAGCATTGGTGAACTGACATTCCACATTGGCGAATCGACTTCATACGTTGGCGAACTGGTCGTTGTCGAAGTGGCTCATTGGCAAAACGACTAGTATTCAATACAAACTTGAAGACGTTTTCATAGGGCCTTGTAGCAAAAGTAAACTAGAAGAAATATCCAAATCAAGTGACTAGTGTTGGTTTGTGGTAAAAAAAAATAGCTTTTTCAGGGAGATGCAAAGGGAAAATCGAAGATTTCTCATAGAAGAAAGGGCCAGTGATTCGTGAAACGTAAACATAAAACATGACACACATATTTTACTCCACAAGGGTAGTTCAATCCTTTGTTTGCAGTCAAATCTCCAAGTCATTAGCGCCTGTCCAACCGGGAAATGTTTGGTGACTAAACATTTCAATGTTGGCCACCTTGTTTGATTGTGTTTGGTCATGTTTGATAAAATTTAAAGGCCATCAAACATTCAATCAAACAACCTAAAACATCTCTTTTGGTATTGGGCGATGTTTTGTTTGTTTGGACAGCCATATCAAACATGTTTGTGCATGCGTGCGTACCATGCTTGCTCAGCAGCTTGTATCCACAGATACCGTCGGCATATATCCTACACTGAATGCACCCTGGAGAGGACCAAAAAGACTGGTTACACAGTTATCTCTAGTTACTGCAAAACCTGACTGGACCATCATTATTGTTAAGTAACCTAATGATCCTTTCCTGCAACATCTGTAAAGAGACCTTTTTAAGAGTCTATAACATGCAAGGTGCTTACAAAACAATTCTGGATCCAATCATGTATTTGTATGTTTTTTTCTTCTGTGAACAGGCGTGGACAGGCAAGAGATGGAATAGCTTATGGACCTCTTACTGACTTGCCAGATTGGAGTTTTGCAGGTAAAAGATGTCTCATGGATAACATGTACTATTTTTTACAATATTTTTAAGATTGCAATATTGTTTGTAATGTGTGCATGAAGAATACATTCAGTATAGATTACTGGTACAGTATAGGTACACATGTTCATATGGCTGTCACTCAGTCAATGTCTTTTTATGACTACTGTGCGTGCAAGATATTAGCCATAAACAAGTTCAACATTTACCATAAGAAGTCATTAATGAATCCTTTGTGATGAGTCACAAATCTCATTGACTCACAGTCTCAGCAAGTCTCAGATCATTTAAAGTGCCCCTAACATAATGATTGTAATTTTTCATTATGACCTCACATGTGCCTAATTTATACAAAACTGACAAGATCGATAAATTATTCCTATGTTGACTGTGAACTTCTAAAACAATTTTGCTCATTTTAATGGTACATTTATCAGGTGTGGATCTAGGATAAATGGTGACCAATTTTGGAACAATGAAAAACCAAAGGAGCAAGCTTTCAGAGGGGTCAGGGACCATGCTCCACAGGAAATGTTTTAGATTTTTTTAACTCCCTTAATTCCCTCTTCCTGGGTTTCTGAGTCATTTTAAAAAACCTGAGTTACTGATTTCCATAAAAAGGTTAGCCTGCAGAACAGGTGTAATTTTTTTGTGTATTTTAGGCAAACGGAGGTGAAAGCAAGGAAAGCGCAAAGCACAAGTTGCGCGCGAGGGGAGGAGTGCAAATTTGCATAAACACACAAAAATTGCACCTGTTCTGCAGCGACAGGTCTATTTCGGGGGTGAGGGGTAGGGGTTTGAGGGGTTGGGGGAGAGGGGCAAGGAGTGAGGGGTGGGGCTGAGGGGTGGGGATGAGGGGTGAGGGGTGGGGATGAGGGGTGGGGGTGAGAGGTGGGGGTGAGGGGTGAGGATGACAATAAGTAATAAGTAAGTAATAAAATATCAAATGCGACTTGGAACATTGTTAGAACAATAAGAAACTATTAGAACACATAGCCGCATTTGTAACAAAACGTAATCAAATAATAATAATACGTATCTTTGAAAATAATCCAGATATTCCCACGCAATAGCGGCACAGCAAATGTGAACACGTGCACAAACACTTAATCCAATGCGCGCATGCCGGAATGTACTATTACCTTGTTTCCTTCTTCGTAGTTTTTGTTGGGTTTATATATTTCTGTGCCGTCATTTAAACCCACAACAGGGCCTATTCCAGAACAACATAAAAGATTCTTAGCATAAAAAAATTCCATAATCTGGGTAAATTAAAAAGACAAAAAAAAACGTAAAAAAATCCAGTGATTTTAAAAACAAACGAAGTTTATTCATTTCTATACCCGCCTCAACTTTCTCGCTATCTTATTTTTTCGCTCCACCCTTGACAGACTATAAGAAAAAATAGGGACTGCTCGTGGTCTTTTTTCGAAATGTCACTTGACTTTAATATCGCTGATTTTTATTCTAAAATATAATTCGTCAATAATGTGAGTCCAACTTGATACTCAGGTGGACTTTATTCTTGTAAAACTGTTCTATTACCTGTTTTTGACATTATTTCACATCTTTTCCTAAATGTTAATAAAAACCTTATGTTTTGAAGAAAGAAAACTAGCAGAACAATATTTTTAGACTGAGAAGGTAGGAAACACAACTGTCCACCTCCACCCCTCCCCCCCCCCCCCCCCCCCCTGTGCTCACCCCTCACCTCTCACCCGTCACCCCCAAAATAGACCTGCCAGTTCTGCAGGCTATAAAACAGTGGAAACTGGTGTGGATCCACAACTGTCTTTTAACATAACAATCCAATACATTGCTACTATGCTAAAGGCATTTTGCTCATGACAATCAGATGGGACACCTGCTCCAGAAACAAGGAGAAGAAGAATAAGGCGTTACAAGAAGATGGATGTGGCAGTAAGTTTCAACGCTTGGGTATTTCTTGTGAATTTTCTTTCTTTTCTTTTCAATGTGTACCTGCAATAAATACATAGCTAAAAGTATGAATACAGTAATTCATATTTTTATTTAAATTATTTCATTTACTGGTAATATAGAAACTAATTGACAGTTACAACTCGAGGTTCATGTTTGAATTGATCAGAAACAGGATCGCTCAACCTGCTCTCCATGAGTTGGTTTCCATTTTCACTCTGAAGAACTGTCAGTAAGAGATGGATTCTAATGCTGAAACCTGGGAGATGCACCCAGGATGGAAAACCTGGAAGTTGTCATACTTTAAGTTCCCTGTACACATACCTGCAGGTAGGCTCGATTAGCAGCTGCTGTTTAAGAGAGGAGCCTGCACTCAATTGAGCCTAACCTGCAGGCTGATGCCAGTGTTTATAGAAAGAGTTACAGACAAGTGAAAACTTTGTTACATTTTCCAAAACATGGCCATGATCAAGGGTGTAGCCAGGGGGGGGGGTCCTGGGGTGCCCGTGACCCCTCCCTTTGTAAGCCTTTTTGTAAGCAAACAACCTACAATATTCAGGTGACAATCTGGTGCATACCCTCTGTATGACTCAGTGTGACCCCCCCTTTGAAAAATTCTGGCTATGCCCATGGCCATGATTTTCAAATTTGCTCATTAGATTACCTGATATCTTGATATTACAGAGAGAGTTAATTGATCCATCTTGCAGGTTATTTCGCATCAAAGTCCTTTCAACCAAATTCCTATACTTTTGATCTTTCTTCTAGCATCAAATTTTGACTTACTTGAATGAAATGGACAGAGCAGAACGTGCCAGGGACGAAGAAGGAAATGTTGTAGACCCCACCATGCTCCCAAAGAAACACCAAGAAAGTAAAAGTATCAACACAACAACAAAACAACATCAAGAGCCAACTTCAGTTGAGTGATGATTCATGATTCTTACATGGCAAACAGATCAGCTGACAATAATGTCTGCAGGCTTAGTTAGAACAGACTATGGCGGGGGTCGCGTTTTAAGACATTTGATCATATGTCGAGGCCATAGCAGGACCTGGCTAAAACACGAAACAAAAATTAATCCAATTAAGTATGACCCACGTAGGTCGCGCACGGTAGACATCGCTGACTTCTTTTTGCTGCTTTCGTGCAGGCATATTTCGATTTCATCGAATTTTTTAATCGTTGCTTACGCTCTTCAAAACATTCGACGGAGGAGAGTGATCGCGATGACATTTTTCAAAAGACGTAGACGAAGGATTCGCAGAAGGCTTTGGCGTTTACCTTGCCCTGTGAACTCGAGGTTTGAAGTTCATTTCTACGATCCTACTTGACCAGTTGATTACTTCAAGTAACAGCTTCATGTGGGAAAACCAACCTTCTAAGTACTCTTGGAATTGACGAGAATGATACGGAAAGTTTCCGTTCACCATGCTTCTCTAGTGTGCAGCAGATTGCAAAATAGAACGAGTCTGTAAAACACGAGTTTTGTCCAAAAGAGGTGTCGATTGATGGTTTTGACAGAAGCTTTTGTTTTATGGCCTTCTGACTAGATATGACCAGCTCTGAGGCAGGACATCGGTCCGTTTGATCTTATGTCCTCTGCGGCTCGTATGTCCGCTTTTGCGACATAAGGGTCGCGCTTGTCTTAGAGAGGCGATGACACATTTTATGCCTATCCAAACACCGATGTCTTTGAACGCGACCCCTACCTATCTCACCTCTGGTGTGTTACTAGGCAATATGAAATATCCGGATGACGTCAAGGTCACGTGATAATTTTCATATCCTTGTGTCATTCTGATTGGGCAACAAGAATCGATAATTCTTTGGATGTTTTGAGCCACTCTGTGACGATTTTCTTTCAAAGACACATGTTTTCTTTTGGGTACTCAAATGTGTGACGAACTTGTCTCTTGTGCCGATTTTAGAGCCATTCTGACGCCTTTTAGTGAAGTTATTTGAAACCGGGAACGAACGAACGAACGAACGAACGTGGTATCTCATCTCGGAGAAGTCACATATGAAGAGATTCATACTATAACTTCGCTTTACTTTCTAGTATTAACAAGAGTGAGCTAGTATGTTATGTAACACAAACATCATTTAGACCCGTGAAGGACATTTCTTGTTTTGTTTTGTTTTTGTTATATAACCTTGATTCCTCTGTATATCTTGTTATTTTTGCAAAAGTGAGCTAGTATGCTATATAACACAAACATCATTTAGACCCGTGAAGGACATTCCTTGTTTTGTTTTGTCTTTTTTGTTATATAACCTTGATTTCTCTTGATGTTATTTTTGAGTGGATTATTTGAGTAAATTGAAGCCTATTCAAAATTGTTTCTTATAACATTCAAATATTCTTTCCCTTGTTTGTACATTTCTCTTGCAAGTATCTTCATGCCGTGTTGTTGTCTTGCTTTGGCAGTTCGCCTGACATCAAATTCAACCGCAAGCAGAAACCGGTAGTCGGTCGGCGCGATCTACGTTATGGGATTCAAGCTTTGCTTCCTTACAGGAGCTGAAAGCGGTAGAGTGTTATCCCAAAGCAAAATCCTTTCTGCCTTATCTCGACGAAGTTCAAGATGGCGGATACGGCAGTTGACACCAGGCCACCAGGCCGTCATTCGAGACAACAATCTTTTTTAATTTCTTAAGATTAACGCTATAGCCTCTTCACGCTCTCGATCAGCAATCACGACCTTGGCCTTCTTCATTCAATATTTTACACTGAGAGCTAGTAATCCTGCAAGAATTCATTGTCTTGCTGCCTGACATATCCCAGATTAATGCCGAAGCTTCTCTGACCCGTGCTGAACGAGACGGCTGGCGAGAGAGACACTTTCCAGAAGTTTGTATGATCTTGTGCCATTCGGTTAGTATAAACCTTACTGTAGTCCACTGAGACCCTAAAACAGGCTGCTCGCTACTCTGGTCATCAATAGATTCAAATTAATTTTACCGACGCAGTTCTGTTTCCCTCTTTTTCTCAGGTCTTCTAAAAGGTCACCTTGTTATAAGAGTAAAATTTCCAAAACCTGACGGCGGCATGTACGACTAAGCCAGTATAATGGGTTTCCTTCCCTTTGGCTGATTAATATTGCCGACAAAAGCATGATAACAAAACATAATAGTGATAATCTCGCTACTTTGTTCGAACTAGAAAAGTTTTGAAATAAATCTGGGCTCACTTCCCGTTTCACGTTCTTTTATTGATTGCTTTCCTTCCCTTTCCGGTTATTGTTGTTTTTGTTTTTTTTTTTTCGTCGTGTTTCGTCTTGTTTTATTTTGTTTTGTTTTCATAGTCGCATTCAGACGGGTTGTTTTCTGTTTGGCGGAGCTCCGTGTGAGCCGGTGCACTTTGTAACAGTTTTCATTATCTGTTCGTTTGACGTGTTCTTACTACCCTGATATTTTTTATCGTGCAAAACGTCCGCGGCGGCACAATATAGGTGTCTCGACACACCTTGGAAACTCGGGCCTCAAACCTAAAAAAAGTCCGACCCTCTGGGTTTCTCAAAAACACGAAGACCTTAAAAACTCAGACCCCCTTGGTGTCTCGAAAGCTATAAGACACCAACAACTTAGACCCTATGGGTGTTTCAAAAAGGCAGACCCTAGAACTGAAATAAGACAACTTTTGGCGCGCATTGCTGCAAGCCGTCTTGTTAAATGTTCGTCGATACAATTTCATAGCAAAACTTGCAGAAAAAGAGGTTGATCGTCATATCCGTCGCTAGCTAGCTCTAAAAGGGCCACTTTTTAAATCAGAAAGCCTGAGTTGAATTGAAGACCACACAGAACGCAATCGACAAGAACCGTGTCTTGTGTCGACCACAAATGGCGTCATGTCGATTGACGATGAAATCGACTGTCATCCATACATCATGGAAGAATCTCCTGTCTTGGCCTCTTGGGGAGATGACTGCAGATCCTAGATAGACACAATTCGCCTAGTCCAGCCATTTATCCGTGTCGGCGTACGGTTCAATTTCCTTTCATGCTTGCCATTCCTTGACGGTAAAAAAATAAATAAATAAAATCGCATTTGTCAGTTTTACGTTTAACAGGCGCAGTTTGACGTCTTTGAAAGGCTCATAGACCATTTGCACGAGTGTCAGCAGGAAACACGTCGTGTTTTTCCTCGCGCCTCAAGCACTGTTCTGTCACGTGCAGAGAACGTCCTTCCTTATCCCCTACCCCAGGGGGCGATTCGAGCAGCAGACTTTAGGGAAACTCGGCAGCCTCTGGAAATATATTGTAGTATCGGTTTGAAGATATCAAAACATTTTATCTGTTTGATATAATTGTCGTGACTTGTATGTTTCAGGTATTGATATGATAACTGTGATTCTGGGTCTTAAAGGTTAAGAGTTTCCTTATTCACTCCTTTCTAATCCTTTAACATATTTGACCCCCCACCTATAGTTATAGCGTCGATTATCAGTTCTTTAACTGCTTTTCCCACAAAGATTCATATCTTAAAAGATTATCTATTATTCCTAAAGCAGATTTGCGTAGGCTATATTTGCGGTCGCGGCAAAACCTCAAAAAAATTATTTTTTACAGGAGAATCCTGGAATCCACTTGCTGATACTGCCCGGTTTTCCGGAAGTTTCTCTTGAGCTGAGGGACATGGGAACCGTGGCACACCCTACAATTGACGAGAGAGGTCAAGGAATGCTTTTTCCGTGTCAGCACGTTTTGATCTCTTTCAAAAGTGTTCGCGTGCATGTATCAGTTCGTGATTATTTTAATTCTTCATGTACTAACAACCTTTTAAACATCACAATCTCTTAGTTTTGCTCTTGTGTTCGCGTTTGATACAATCAAGCAAGAGGTGAGTGGTGAATTAAATCTTAACTGATATAGTCATCGTATTTCTTAGGTAGCATTCGCATGTAAATTAACTGCAAAAACTTACCGAAGCACAACAATCATGACTTCCTTTAATTTATTGCGAACGAGCAGATGGTGTCGACGACTTGATGTGTTGTTCCCAATGCCAGTCATCAGTCATTTCTGATTAATACGGCAGATTCTTCCACATGACTGGGTTGTTCTCATACACTATGGGACTTCGAGTCATTAATCGACGGATCAGAGCTGTCACAGTCGAGGCTAAAAGAACTGGAAACTTCCCAAAATTTTGACAATTCTTTAGACTTTGCAACATGTACATTGCGCAATTCTCGCTTGTGCTCAAAGAACACTCAATCGGAACTCATGTAACATTGTCGCATTTTCTATACACTTAGACCTGTTCTGAGCTGTTAACGTTAGTGAAATAAACCCAGGAAGAACCGCTGAGAAGCTTGCATGCAGCTATTCAGATCTTTTTTTACACGGAAAAATCCGCGAAACAACAACTGAAAAAAGCTCAAAAGGGTCTGCAGACCTGCTGGCAGTCCTGTCAAAGGTTTTCTACTGCATGTCGGCCACGCCGACTTGAACACAATGCAAGACAACCGGCACTTAGCTATTTAACAACTTGTTGACTGTCATAGCAAGTTTGTGAGGCTGTCATTTAACCAAAGTGGAAATGGTTAAAGACAATTCACCACGAAAGATGTAGGTATAATCGATTGACTAAAAACGGATAGAAGAGTCAGTTCCGCCTAGCTGCCGGGGTCGCGCTCGGTTCACTAAAATGAAAAACGGTTATTTGATATATGTCTTAAATTCTGTACTTAACAGAAGTGAAAATGCATTTGGTGCTATTCTGGTATAGAATGAGTGTTCTACATTTACCTGAGTAAGTCAGGAAGTCGTACGAATATCGCATATAGCAGTATATTATTGCTACATGTGTGCGCGACATCGTTAAATGAATTTCCTTAAGAAAAGCCGGCTCTGAAATGGTCTCGGCTACGAGCATGATATTAGGTAGATTTCAGTTGAACAGGAATCATAAAATATATATATTGGAATCATTAAATTATAGTATCCTTCATTTTACACATTTCTTTCCGGTCGAGTTCACATGCTTTCGAACCAGGATACCTTCTTTCAGATTTTCCGACACGTCCAGGCCTCTTTTTTCGAGGAGCATGCTTTTGTACTTTCCTTTACCTCCGTGCTCTTTGGCAAGATCTAAGTATCCCGTGAAAACCGCGGATCAGTTTTTACTGACCGCTTTTCTGGCAGATTCCCTCGGCGTTTTTTTTTTACAGTACTATCATGTGTTACGTTGTTCCATAATTCCTTGGTTCACTAAACAAGGCCTCGCATGTAATCCCCAAAAGAGATTCAACCTTAGGGTTACGTAAGCGATTGAAACGCGAAATTCACGTTTCACGTTTGTGTTATATCAGTGCGAACAGTTGTCGTTCGGATATCGCTCTTTTAGCCGTACATCCTGAGCTTGTAGTTGTCAATTAGCATAAATTTGGTTTCCTGTGAACAATACAAAGTTTTAGAGTATTTTTGACGCAATAGTAACATCGTAAAGAACACACCAGCTCGTGTTTTTTGACTAAAGATCCGAAAAACTGCTTGTCGTAAACGGTAAGTCAGCATCGCAGGCTTGTTGTTCTTAGTGTTTGATCCATCGTTGAATGAAATGTACGCCCATAGAAATGCAACCATACGTAATATAACGAGCACATCTGTTTCAGCTGCTTGTCGCCACATTACTCAAACGTCAGAGTTTACAAGTCAGTTAATTTTTTGGGTGTTTTGAAAACGGTATTGATGTAGTGATAATAGAGTTAACAATAAACATTATAGAGAATCTGGATTAAGGAAACTCGTATGATCATGAAGTGCGGACAGGAGAGATTCTGAATTGTTTCATCAAAGTAACAACAATGCGGGACGCGGCAAACGATCAACAAGAATCTCTGAGTTTCCTTTATTGTAAACAAATCGCGACACCACAAAACAGGGGTCAAACCCAACAGGGGCTTCTTTGCTTCATTAGCTTTCTTTAAGCGTTTCTTACCATCGCAAGCTGAGGGCGACAGGTTACACGCTCTTTCGTCATTGCCGCATCAGGAATTTAGGCACAAACAATAGACTTCAGCTTAACAAGCGCTTTCCACTTGTCAATGAAATGTCATGTTAAATTGGAATTAACCTACTATAACACGCGCGCAAATCGCTTTAAGATGTTAAATTATAGCAGTGCCACTGCCCCTTCGGGAGGATTAAGCTTTAAGCGGGAGAAATTTTCAAAATATTGTAATCGAGAGAAATTAAACGAAACCTGCGCGCAAGAATTAGGAAATTCACTTGTAATCCCACGTAAGCAAGACAAGTTTGAAAGTTTGAAAAAAGGCACCCGAAATAAAACAACAGTTATACATGAAATCCTTAGTTGCCGCACGAATACAACTTTATATTGTATAAGCGTATCAGTATATTAACAACAATAAAGGAGTCATGAGAGCAGATTCACACCGATGATGCACTAGTTCTCTTGAATTAGGAACTCAAGAGTTATCGCTGAAGTGATGCATGCAATGCATGTGTCCACAATTTCCTATGATTTATAGCTGAGTCGTGTATGAGTTTTTCCTTTGATGATGTTGCAGTTGAGAAATGTAAAAAGAAAATGCCAGATAAACTTGAATGAGAAAACGAGAGTGGATTGAAATCATTAATATGAAGGAATTTTATGGTCACTTGAATTGTTCATTGTGACACTTCACTCAATTACGTAATGAAAATCGCGATTGTTCTGTTCGCGCCGGACCACATTGTTTACGGTTTTATTCAGTATAAAAACGCCGGGCTGCGTCCTTTGAGAATAGGATAACCTACCCCCTAAATTGTGATCATAACGGCTTTGAACCCCGCTGTTGTTGATAACGTAAACTACTATATTGATAAATATTACACTGTTTGATTGTTGGCGTATGCTGTATCTTTCACGCATGCACGGAAAGATCAAAGGGTCTCGAATAGATTCCTACTTTCATATTGTTTGTCAAACACTCCAGTGCAGAATAAGAAAGGTATGTTTTCTCTGCTGTCAGTGAGCTCTATCCGTGTCTATCAAGTCAAACCTAGCCATTCGTTACTCACATTTTCATTACCAAAGTTCACCTTGTTTGGTTAGTACCACGGTGTTAGACAGAATGTAGAGACTTAATACAAACTGTTTGTTTGTTTGTTTGTTTGTTTGTCGAAACCAGTTTGTTTTGAACCTTGTTCAGCATAGCTTCTTAGCACTAAAGCCATTAGCAAACCCCAAAACTGTTATCAAAATTTGTGTTTTGTTATCTGAATCTTATCTAGGTCTAATATTATATACATCGACGTAGTAAGTGTTTGCGGCGAAAAATCGGGTTCAAAAAGCAAGTCAGTTTAGAAAAGTTATTAGACATTATATAGTGTTAAAAGATTTTCTTTTAGTCATCCTTTGGTGTTTGGCGGAATTTTAGGGCGTTCACGTCGAGATTAATTCCACCTTCCTTCTAGTTTCTTCTTTGTCGAGATAAATTAAGTGGCTATCAAGAGGAGCGTACTCGTTCTCTTGTTCTGGTGCTTAAGGCGATTTTATCCAGCTATGATCAATCTGGGAAGACCGTATTAAAAACGCGGTCTCAGTGATTAATTGAGCGGAGTGATTAGATAATCATGCATTACAGAAGGATAGCGGCCTCCGGGTAAGTCCTAAGGTAAGTACTTGGTGTATCCCTTTTCATAGTGTATTTAGAACGTAGCATAGTATATTTATCCCTATTATAGTGTATTATACAATAACTAAATCAATGCGCGCGCTCTGATTGGTCAATCAGCTGTGGGTTATTGTGCCAGTAAACCCACGGAAAAATCGCGCGTCTTCTGAATTGTTATATAAAAGCAATAGACCACAAGTTTTCTATGGGTTATAGGCTGATAAACCACTTGGGATGTTGGTAGAACACTCGAAGAATTCGTAAACCACTCGCCTGCGGCTCGTGTTCTACCTACATCCCGCGTGGTTTATCAGCTTATAACCCACAGCAACTTGTGGTCTATTGCTTTATTAGATACACTATAATATTTGGAAGGGATACATGAAGTACTTAGGAGTCCTAATTCAGCAGGACTCTTGCTAGATATCTTATTGGTAGGCCGCATTGCCGACCACATGAAGCAGAGGAAGTCACGCAAAGATAGAGAAGGAAAACATTTTTATTTCGTGCGTATACTGAGCTTTATACAAGAAATCGTGGGAAAGAGAAAGTGTTCTGAGTCAGAGCTTAACTATACGAAAAAATACGAACGATACAAGTGAAAATTTTAACACGGAAAACACTCCCTCCATCCATGCGAACGATTAAATTTCACCAGTGGTGAATGAATGCACAGCTTTGCAAGGGCAGACAGCAACGACGGACGGAATCTCAACCTTTGAAGAAATGGCGAATATTCAGATAACATTAATTCATTTCTTTTTGCCGTTGCATTTGATTATTACTAAAAAATATGTTACTCTCATTATTACTTTCGATACATTACATAACGGGTCATTGAACATCTCACAGCACACTACCTACAGACATTAAGCATTTGCATTCTCTTTCCTACTTACAGTTTCTCGATTTATTTTAGGCCTAATTCTAACTAACTGTGATTGTATCAGGACAACAAGGATTTTAAAAATCGCTTCAATGCTCAACGGCATGTAAAATTACTGAAGCTTGGCGCAGGATTCCCACCGCGGATTCTTGCTATTGAGTCGAACGAATACAACTTCCATCTGTAAAATTATAATCTCGAGAATGATATAACGTTGCCCAAAAGATGGCTCCTGATGGCTATAAAATGTAAGCCGACTTCAGTTCGACGTTTCGTGGAAAAATTGTTGGCAGGCTATAACTCTATTTATGCTAAAACCATCAGGTTGAAAAAACAAAAACTACAACATTAAAAAATGTTTACTAGGCCAGCAGTTTGTGGGACAATCACGTCAATTCTGTAACTGTGTCGCTCGCAGGTCGTGTTGATTTTTTTAGGCTTCTTCTTTCCAGTTGCTTAAATTGGAAAATTTACTGCGATGATCACTCTTTACTTTCATCTACAACCGCAGTACAAATATGAATTGTTTCATATATACTTTACATAGTCTGAAAATTAGTCGTCCATTGTTTTCCGTCACTCGTTCGTTTTCTGGTGTATTCGCGAACTGCCAGCAACGCCACGATACAGTACCATCAAAAACGTTCCCGCGTTGCGGACCTGCGAGCGACGCAAAGTTGCAGAACGTGATTGCCCCACAGACTGCTGGCCTAGTAAACATATTTTTCTTTTATTTTGTTTTTGTTTTTTCAACCTGATTTTTTTTTTTGGCATAAGTGGCTGACAGTTTTGAAATAACGAAACAATGCAACTATAAAATGTGAAAATTCGACTCAGTTAGGTCTAGCTCATAATCAAAAAGCATTCAAAAACAATCATGAGTCCTGCTTTGATTCCCTGCTCCACCACAAAGTTTTCCTTTCTTCGATTTCGTAAGTTCGTTTATTAGACTAAATAACTTAATTTGGATTAAATTTGCTTTACGTCTAACAAATATTTCATTAATATAGCACGTATTTCTTTCCGAAGAAAAAATTGTTACGGAGAAACGTGTGATGTTTCTGAACATGGAACTGTCCGAAAGAAGGGGTCGACTGACGAAGCGTAACACAAGCGAATCTGAACAAACTATAGAGAAAACTTACCGTTAAGTTTTCAATTAGTTGCATGTTCTATTATTACCATTTAGTACACCACTATTACGCCATTTGACCATATTAGGTCAAGAGAACGCGCAAAAAATATGAGCCCCGCCCATTTTGCACCGTGAAGTCGCGTTTTGTTTTCGTTATTCGCAACCGCCTGTGATCGATAATTTTCGGACGATACAGGTTTAGCATATAATACACTCGGACACGCTGCTCATTGCTCGTATTTTTGCTAAAACGGTGAGTGGTATTCCAAGAAAACACACGTGACAAGCAAGATATTCAAAGGATCACTGCATACCACTCGAAAGCGTTTGATAACTTGTAGGTATTTTGTAGACCGAAAGACAACTGTGATAAATAAGCAGTTATCTGTTTAGCTGAAATCACAAAGTCGTTCAATCAAAGTGTTGTTCGCAGTAATGTACTGCAGGTGAAAAGCGTGATCAAAGAATGCGCTAACAACATATGGAACATCTAAAAATAGACACTGAAAATGAATAAATTATGAGTTTCCTTACTCGGCTCATAACATTTATTTTTGTTTACGGCATCGATGCAATGCTACATGATTCCAAAAGCGTTACAAATTTGACAAACAACACTTGAAGTATAGTTTAAAGCTGTCAAATTGGTCAATTTTTAGCATTGTAGCTATTTTTTGAAGAAGAAAGTCTGCTTTAATAATTTAATGAAAGCGCACATGAGATACACGCGTACGATAAGTTGATTAAAAACTTCCTGAAATATCGAGATCTATTTATATACACCTATTTGTAACCCCCCTAACCATTACAATTAAGAAAAACCGATGGACCTGCTGTTAATTACAGGAACTTGTAAATGGAAAGGTGTTTTATTTTGGATCTAAGAGACAAAAATTTGGAAGATAAAAGCATAGTTAACTATGATAAAAGTAAGGCCAAATTGACCCAATTGCTACCGTGAGAGGGCAAAAGAAAGGACTGAGAAAGTCACATTTTCGAAACCAATAGTAGAGATTAACAGGTGAACCACTGGCGCTCTTAGTTAGTTTAAATATCGTAAAAGCTGGTGCTTATATGTGTTGCGGTTTTACGTGTGTATGTCCTTAAGTTTTGCCGCACAAGAAATTACTTCCTTGTTATTTCATTCGCAGATTTTCCTCGCCCAGTGCTTAGAAAATATCGCGCCGCACAGCTAGAACTCATTGAGAGCAACGTCGGCAAAATAAGAAGATATCAACAATTATGGGTTTGGTTGAAATCATAGCTGCGGCGAATTTTGTATCCTGGGCTTTTCAGTTTTCTGCGTTGGTTTGTCTGTCGCATGGTACACCCATAGGAGTTGCTAATACGTTGGTAAACAGTGGTGATCAAAATTTCGCGGCGAGTTCAGCTGGGAGGACAGCACAGAGTAACGCCGAGGACAATTTCCCTCCTCTTAATTTCTACATCAAAGACGTTCTTACTACTCCACTGGATAAATCAAACCATACCGGCAACTTCACACCCAACAACTACTCCGCCGAGATGTACATCGAAGAACTGCTTAACGACACACGGCAAGACAACTTGTCGCGACTTAACTATGAAACGTTTTGGTCCAACGGCAGTCTTACGCTCACACTTGTGGACCTGGAAAAACTCGCCAACGGTACAGTAAACGCCACACACGATGTATGGAGCAAGCTTTCAGAACTCGAACTTGAAGATCCAAACTTGGACCCAGGTGCATTCCACTTGTACAACGAACATCATAACCCTGGGCGTCATCGGCGAAGAAGGCACGTGTTCGGCTCAGACGATCGAAAAGAAGTCACTCTTGAGGAATCCAAAAGGCTTCCCTATTCCGCAGTGGTGAGAATCTCCACGGGCTGCACAGGAACTCTCATTTCTGAGTACCACGTTCTTACCGCAGCACACTGTGTTCATAGTGGGCTTAAGTGGAATTTTGACGATCCTAAGGAGCTGAAAGTGTTTATATTGCGGCATCAGGGCAAGGTGATCCAGATTGGAGTCGATTACGTAAAAGTCCCGCGAGGTTGGACTCTGTCTCGAGATTTCCGCTACGATTACTCCGTGATAAGGCTCCGTCGACCACACAGGAATGAGTACTTAGGCTTGTATGAAATCCCCGCGAAATTAGACTTTGAATTGAAGATCCAGTTTGCTTCGTTTCCTGCTGACAAACCCCTGAACACTGTCTGGTATTCTTACTGCAATTCGTACTTCGTCAATCACGCCATTCTGAACCGCTGTGATTCGTTCTACGGTAGCTCTGGCGCGGGGGTCTTTGGCAAAAAAGGTAAAGGGGAAAAAGTAGAACGATTTGTCCTGGGCGTGTTCTCTGGCTCATTGCGCTTCAAGTACCGCGGGCGACAAAAGAAACGTCGCATGAACGTCGCCACGAAGATCACGCCGCTAAAGTTGGCGCAGATTCGTGCTTGGATGGATTCACCTCCAAGCAAGTCCAGAAGCGCTCATGCGCCCGACATTATGGCTAAGATGCCCGTCCGCCCCAGTGACTAGAGTCCATAGGAGGCTCCGATCAACTCGAAAGCAAAATCTGCCACACCCCAACACTTCAATAACTCAATTACAGTAATATGGAATAATGCGGTAACGTAATGGCCAAGACTGCGGAGCTGGCAGTCACGTGACCCTTTTATAAAAAAATAATTTAAAACCCTCTTATGTTGGTTATTTAACATTTACAGAGCGAATGATTGCATTGCTGCTTTAGAATTCTAACTAAACTTCTTTTGAATAATGATTTTCATTGAGTTTTCTTCCGCGCGTGCGGACGTCACCAATTTATAGCGGACTACTAAATAAGTAGTAGCCTCTATTTGGCGCTAAATATGCTTGGATATTTGTCCTCGCCTTGCATGTGGTGGCTGCGGGCAGTCAAAACCACGATGTCCTACCGAAACGACAGGATAGTAGTCTTTTTCTTCGATGCTAACAAAAATAAGACAATTGTTAAGTTTATTTGGCCTCCTCTTCTAATGTTTAACTCGCGAATTCTGGATTTAAAAGGACGAGGAACAGACTATTTTGTTCAAAATGACACAAATTTTATCCTACCTGGGGAGAGCGATCGAGGGGAAAGTTGCCGGATGCGGGCGGCCCACTTTACACGCCAGATTAAAAGTTTACAGAAACAAAATGTTTCATATTTTTCACTTTTTACAATCCGATGTGTTTTGGGAATTATAAATGCCTTTTCTGCTAACATGCATTTGACGTCAGGACAACTCAGCTTTTCCCGCCTGCTGAGTCCTGACTGATCAATTCAAATGTCAGGCGCAACTGCCGCATGCAAGGCGGAAGCGAATAGTTTTTCGAGAGCGAAATGTGAGTTTCGAGGGACAGATATAAATGTTCAAGGACAAACATTCGAGCATACATCGTAAGTCAAATGGGAGCTGTTTTGTTTATTATGTCTCGAATGTTTTTCTAGACTGCGAGCAGTTTCTTTTTTCCTCCAAATTCCGTGGGAGAGTACGCAAAACAATTAAGCGTGAGACGAGGGTTCTCGTCTCGTAACGCCCACGCTACTAGCGGCTCGCGGCATCGCCGCTCTATGTCACGCTCTCAGTCACGTTCGCACGCTTACTTGTTTTGCGTTCTTTCCCACGGATTTCGAGGAAAAGAGAGACTGCTCGCAGTCTAATGTTTTTCCCAACATGAGGCATATTCAGCCACGTGATGCGTTCAGACCAATCGCGTGCGAGTGAAAATATTTGATGGATTATAATGGCTGACAATTTACGATAGCTTAGCCAATCACATTGTAGGATTGGAATTAGTAAACTAGTGTGGTAGTATTTTTCTTTATAAACAATAGCCCCTATTTGGCTCGAAAGTATGCTACGATATTTGTCCACGGTCCTTATATTTTTCGGGAAGCGAACAGTTTTCTGCGAGAAACTTCGAAGAACAGATAACGTCCAAGGACAAATATCCGAGCACATTTTCGCCATTTATAAGCTATTGTGTTTATTATCCTTCAAATCTATTTCGCGACGCGGGCAGTTTTGAAAATTGGGGAATATCCTCGAAAATATTTGATGGATTATAATTTCTATTATTAATTCTCAGCTCCGACTATTGCATTTCTAGCTTTTTGATTGGTTAAAAAACTCCGACTATGAGCCAATAGTCGGAGTTTTACGTCATGGAAATTTAAAATTTTTCGCTTTGTAAAATTGTGGAAATAAAAATCGGCGGCAAAACCCGGTTTGAGAATTTATTAAAACAATTATTCCATTCGCCCTTGTTGGATATGAAGTGATTATAAGCAACTCGCGCTACGCGCTCGTTGGTTAATTTATCACTTCATATCCAACGGGGCCTCATGGAATAATTGTTATATATTTACTAGAAAACAGAAGTTATTTTTGACATGGCTAGGTCACTTTCAGCTAAGAATGGTCTAATATTAAATATATCGATCAAGGCAAAAACGACGTTTTATTTCATTCTAGAGTTTACAACTAAGTATTTAGGCAAAACCAATTTATAATAATGGCCGTTTTCCCAAGAAGGTGGTGTGTAGCTTTCGAATTGACCAGGGCATCGTTTAGTAGAATATTAGCTTATTTAACTGAATTTAACCTGGTCAAAATAAATGGCAAAAAAGTTGTATTTAAAATACTACATACTCTACTTGAACATGCAGTTCAACACTGAGACGACTGTTTAAATATATATTGCTGGAAAATTCTTCTATATTCAAATTGCTGTAATTATTCCTACACATCTATGATACATATGTACAACTTTACTCAAGTAAATAGACTTGAAAGACTACTTGAGCAATTTCGTACTCATTACTCTTTTTTTTTTCAATAGTATAGAATCAGGAGTTCATCACAGAGTGCTTGGCTCCTGGCAAAATCTGTACACCCGAGATCTTGATAGTACGGACCGAAGGCAATGAGGTCCGCACCGCGTACAAACAGTAGCCGATATTATCCTACCACGGTTCCGAAGAAGCTTGATTGATAAGAGATTTAACTCGATTAAAAGTATGATGTTGAGAGAAAACGATAGCTCGATCACGGACTACCACTGTCAACTTCTATCGTAAAATTCTGATTGAGAGGAAACAAGTACGGAGAAATAACATTAGAAAAAAACACCAGAATGCCCTAGTTTTCTACGAGCGACAGTCAACTCGGCTGCGCCTCGTTGACTATCTGCTCGTAGAAAACTCGGGCTCGTGGTCTAATTGTTAATTATAAAAGGCAACCAGACAGCTTGTCACTCAACGATCAAAGTTCCTCATAGGGCAGCAGTGCTCGAGTTTGGAGCGGGGATAGTACGATATTTTTCGGGGTCTTTATTCTCTGCCTTGACGGCTGCGCGAAGATTGATCTACTTTGAAACTTTGTAATTAAGGAGAAGTAAAGCTGGCTTTGGGATAATATGGCAAAATGCCGATCATTAACCCATCCGAAAATAAGCTCCTCAAATATTAGACGCTACAATCCTTTCAATAAGGCCTTCCGAAAATAAAGCTCTTGGGTTTATCTTTAGCTTTGCCTATTAAGGAACAGTAGATTATCTCCCCCAGAGTGAAATCTCCTAATAATGTTAATTTGCGCTGTTTTTGTATTTTATGTCATTACAATATTTTAGAAACCATTACAATGTAACTTTTACCTGATAATCAGTGTAGAATGTGTTTCGAGTTCCACTTCGTCATTGTTTAATGAAGAATTCAGTTTAGTTATAGTCTTGATATGTGCACTGAACTAGAGTATTTTAGATGCCAAGTAGCTTCTAAATATAAACCAATTACAAGATATTTTTGAAACGCTAAATTCCTTCCAATAAGCCCCTTGATTCGGCAATATTGCTTGAGCCCTCCCAAAAAGTAAAACCTATTTTAAAAGGTCTTTGTAATAAAAATGGGCGTAAGCTTATTAGCCCTGTTGAGGGGGAATTCTACCTGATTAGGAGTTAAATTTGAAGTAGTTTTAAAAGGGAATTGTTAAGATTAAAATGGGTTGGAAACACTTCCAGACAGTTGACCCCCTCCAAAAAGAGCCCCAGGTTGGTAGGGGACTGTTAGGTGTCGGTCTATTAATTCAAATTTCAATTTTCCAAATCCATCCAATCTTCAACATTTCATATTTTCCTCAATTTAACCTATCCTTTAAGAAAAAATATCCCTTTCACAAAATGCCAAAAATCAACCAAAAATTTACACAAAACCGCAAAACATTGGTGAATGTTCTAAATGGAGGGATTTGGCGTTACTTGGAGCGTGAACGAGATATTGGCACAAAGGCCACGTTGAGCGACGTCGAAACAGCCTTGAGGTAAAATCCCGCCTTAACACCTGAACAGGAGGAATCTGTCTGCAAGGGAGTTTAGGCTCTAATTTACTAACTTATTTCATGTTCTCATATATGAAAAAGGTCATGTAAACATTTATAAAAGAAAAGGGACCTGTATTCTCTCTTTAACAATTAAAAAATACAACCAAATACTATTGTCCCTTGTCACGCGTTTTGCATGTGACATTGGCCAATGGGCAAGAATTTGGATTTGAGTTGCATCTGAGGTCATCACTATCTTGCATTCAGTGGGTTTGTGGATGTCAGTCGAGCAGCTGATCACTTCACAACTTGCTACACCGTGCTGACGAGACCCAATAAGGTCGAAACAGCTGTCCACGGTTGCAATTCATGGCTTTCAGTTTGGACTTTATCGTGTCGTTGCCCCGTTAAGCTCTCTACGTAGTATCAGCCTTGCATCATTGTTTTCTAGTCTGTCTATTTTTGGCTGATCAGATCTTTTACAGATCCTACGTATACGGGCGGCATTTTCGTTTGCGGTCCTTTGCAGTGTTATGTTTGTCAACCAAATACAAACCGACTCTGTGATTCAAAACCTGGTGTTGCCAAGCAACAATAGGGAACTTTCGTCAGTGACGCCAGGGACGACACCTAGCAAAAAATGGATTGAAATTTCACTCTCGAATTTCGTAAGTAACTAAACCCGTTCAGAGCGCAAATCTTCCTGAAAACCTGCTCAAATTAAATATGTTATGCCAGCGATCAGTTCCTTAAGGAAATTTAAAATATTTGCCGTCGTGTCCTAGGTTCTCCAAAATACGCAACACTTGGGCCTCATCCTCGATGTAAAAACCTGTGACACTCACCAGTGACGTAAAACAAAGAAAACAAAGAAGTCAACATAATAGACCTAACCCTAACAATAGCTACAAAACGAAGAAAAACTTCACAGGTTTTTACACCGAGGTAAAAAGGCGGCCGTAGATTCTGTGAATCTACGGCCGCCATTAATTTTCCTTGTTCCAATTCTTGGTTGAAAATTGAAGTAAATGACGTCATTTTCTCAAAAATACCGCACGGATTAAATTACAATAAGAATAAGTGTGGAAAATTGCACGAATACAGGGGCCAAAGTTTTTGTTCTTCTTCGTGCGAATTGTTATTATAATTTCAATCCAAGCGGTATTTTTGAGAATATGACGTCATTTACTCGAGTTTTCAACGAAGAATTGGAACAAGGAAAATAAATGGCGGCGCTAAATTCTCGGAAATAAAGGTCCAAAAAACGCGCATTGTAATGTTCGTAATGGATTGAAATTTGGCAGGATATCTAGAAAAGACCTATCGCGTACGAAAATGTAAAAAAAAATGGATACCGAGAATTTGTCACAGTGGCACTTAAAATATATTAATTCTACTAGATAATTTTTTCCATACTGTTTGAAAAGTTGAAAAATTTAGGGAACTTTCCAACAAAGAAATAAAAATGGTAGGTCACCGAATTAGTTTTTTAGATAAAGTTTAGTGGACGTTTTGTGCACCTTGTGCGTTGCCATGGTAACTGATTTGACGTCACAAGTATCCTCAAAGTATAGCCCAGCAATAGAGTTGCAAGGAGACATATCGTTTGCCCACACCATTGAATATCCTTCTTTGTAATCTTCCATCGTTTCACAAACACTGCAGCAACGAAAAACCCCTTCGAGCCTCCTTAAGTTCCCTAACATTGTGACAGGGACAGGTTTTCAAATTATGCATTTTCAAGCAGTTTATAAAGATTTTCACCTTTCCTGCTGTAGCTTTTACCTGTCTGAGAACATTGTAACATACTTTTATTAGTTTTGTTCACTTTTAGACCGGGTTTGGTAGCTCTCTGTCATCGTAGGAAAAGGCTAAGAAATCCAAAACGGCGGCCTTTTTTAAATGAAATTTCGTCAACTATTACCTAATTCAAGCTCAAAATAGTGGTCTTTACTGGTCTGAAGGAAGATTCTCGAAAAGCACTAGAAATAGCAATTCCATTGAAGACAAAGAGAAAAATATAACATTCATCGTTATACGACTTTGAAACTTAAAGATTATCAAATGTACAGATGCCAGTGGGAGTACCCACCTTCAAGTTTTAAGAGGCAATTCAGTTCGTGTGTTATTCCATCAAGGTTGAATTGATTTGTAATTAGCCACTGAAGAAACTTTGTTTGAATTTTAATGAAATAATTCAAACTCACTCTCTATGATTTTCATCATTGAGGTCATAGTTGATGAGTTCGAAGGCCATGTTAGCATTTCTCGTACAATAATTACACAGTATCAGATGGTGTTTTCCTAGTTTAGCAACTCATCTAGAATTCTAACACCCGTCTTCTTTCGTATGCTGCATCTTCCCTGACATCTCCAAACTTGTACTAGACGAAAAAAAAAAACAGAAAATAATTCCCACATATGCATGGACGCCATCTAGCTAAGGACCAATTATTAGTGCTATTTTTAAAAGCATTAGTCGATCATGAAAAACTTGTAGTCATGCTGACGGCCCAAAATAGTTCAAAAAGACAAAGCCAATATAAATATGAATTAGTAAAGGCCGGAATTTGTTACAAATTAAATCCACATATATCCTGTCTTTTAACTATGAAAATGATTAACTGCTCATCTGCGCGCATCAGAAACGGGTACTCCCACTGGCATCTGTACCTTTGATAATCTTTAACGGGGGGTCACTCCCGTATAAAAAGGACGGGGGTACTCGACGTATTTTAAGGGGTTAAAAAGCGGTTTTGCTACCTCTTAGGGTATTCTGCCTCAAAAGCTCCACAGCGAGAGCTTTATTTCTGCTGGAATTGAGCCGAACAATATGACTGGAGATATAAAGAATTGATACTTCTTAGCAGGGGGAAGAATTTCACGCCACACCTGCAAAACAGGGTTCTTTTTTAAAATTTCCGACAAGCGACCACATCCTTTTTATATTGAAGCCCCCCCCCCCCCCAAAACCAGGGCCAGAAATTGAAGAGCACAAGAGCCCTAGTACCTCCCTGAGTTCCTTCTGATTGATATCTGCTTTAGAGCACCTTAAATGACACTCGCAGTCTCAAACGTGTTTTTTTTGTCAGTGCACCTCAAGACGTGGTAATGACGGTGGAAGGTGCCAGAGAGGTTCAGTAAATTAGGATTGAACACGATACAAGCGTTAGGGTGTTCGGATACGGCGAGATAGGAGAGATAGGAACTGAAAATTGTTTACAACTCGAGAAGTCGTTGCTTTCTTTAGTGACATCCTTAGGCCATCACAACTACGAGACTCGTAGGGCTGAGTACAGCTGAGAAGGGTAGCAGGAGGTTTCGCACTCAAGCGAGTTCGCACCCACATCGACTCAACTAGCGATCAAGTGTTTAAAATTCCTCTTTCTTTCCCTAAGCAAACAAGACAACATTGAAGGCATGAAGCAAAATCCACAAAACGTGTTTATTTCTCGTTCTTTTATCCACTGAAGGTGCAGGCAAACTCGAAATAGAGAGTTTATAATGCGTTCACGGGTCCGAGCTCGGTGAGTGCAAAACAGGTACCTTTTCTGAGAAGATACAGGAGGCGCTGTGGCCTCATGGTTAGTGCGCTCAACTCCGGGGCAAGCGGACTGGGTTAGAGCCCTGGTCAAGGATTTAAATATTGTGTTCTAAAGAAAAATACTTCACTCTCACAGTGCCTCTCTCCATCCATGCAGACGGAATTTTAAAGCGCTCAGGGGTAACCCTGCGATAGACTAGCATCGCATCCAGAGGAGCAGTAGAAGTACTCCTAGTTGCTTCATGCTACAGAAATTAAACCGGGACCACTTCAAGCTATAAGGGCCACTGGCCTGATGTAGGCTTTACCTTACCTGGGCCGCGGCAGATGCAGCATACTCATGTCATTCTGGAGAGCGTCTTGATGGATGCAATTGGGAACTTAACATGCAAAACGTATCACGAACTGAGAAATAGGAACTTCCACTTCCCTCAGCCTGATCACCCGAAACACTAGTTCAGATGTTTCATTGTAGTCTCTCTTTCCTATAGAACCATACCCAAACACAGTATGAAGTGTTGCGTATCCGTACTTATGAATACGTCAAAGCTAAGTCATAATTTTGCACTCCAATACGAAAGAAAGGAGCCGTTTTTTTAAACGGACCAAGTTCGCTTTAAATTAGTTAAAACCCGGTTAGGGCGGAGGATGTATTAGGCTCGGTTATCAACAGCTGTTCGGGAAAGGAGCTCGCGCTGGAAATCGAGCCTATGAATGGATGTGCTAGTGATCTGTGATCTGGAAGAACTCGAAAACAACGCCCCCGCACGGGTACTTCAGCCAAACTACTATCACTGTATCATTGCTTAGGCATCTTAATCATTTTGCTTCCAGCCGCTGAACGGGTTCCAATCTGTTCTAGGTATGTGGGTAACAATAGGCTGGAAGGATAACGCAAGTGGTTTGATCATGTTTGATGATGGGTACTCAAAATGGACTTGAGTTTTGTTGAAGTTAGTTTCGATTGTGGTTTCAGAAGAACCCCAGTATTTCATTCACAGGAATGTTTGGATGCTTGCATCTAAATCAGTTGCGAGCTGAATTTGCCTCAATGCATGCTTCAGTAGCGAGTCTGACGTCAACAGACAGTCGTTAAATAAAACTGGTCGGGTTTGATTGAGGAGGCCGCTCTTATTTGGAGAGCGAAGGCCTCGTTGAAAACTGTTTAACGTACTTCAGTCTATATTGGACTGAGCGCCAATTTGGCGACACTGTCTGCATGTGAAACATGAAGGTTGAAGGTGAATAAACGCTGTGACGAGCTTTCACTGAAAGCTAATGATCTCTGCAAAACTGGAAATAACTCCAAGATGTGTTAGAGAACTGATTAAACAGGCAGTTAACTTGTAGAAGCGAAAGATTGAGCTCTCTGCAAAAGTCTTCTATTAAATTCTGCTAGCGGCGCATGATCGTTGTGAATTACATAGGCTATTGGTAAGCACCCCTCTTGTAGTCAGCAGACAACGTCTTTTAACAAAAACACTCAGAGGTTTTTTTTCTACCCCCTAAATGACCATCTTGTAAAGCTTGTCAAGTGTGAACCTAGACACATTACTATGGATATTATTTTTAGAGACCACTCACTCTTAATTTGTCTCATTTAGTTTATATTAGAATGTGTATTGCAAGCCATTTTGACCGACGAAATGTTTCAAGCATCCCAAAAGCCACCGAAATTAGAAATTCTAAGCATTTAAGGATTAATTTCTTTCGTAAATAAGTCACTACCTTAAAATAGTCTAAAATGGCTGATGTCACATGACTTCATATTTCGTAAGAGCAGACAAACAGTCGGCAAACAACGAAATTCCAAACTGATATATATAAATAAACATTAAGTGTGCAACTTATTCCCACAGTAGTATATATTCCATTAGCAACGTAATTAACGAAGTGGATGGTTTAAAGACTATACCAGAACTGCATACGAAGAGAAAGAACTTAAGTAAGTGGAAAGAAAAATGTTTTCAAGAGTTATATCAACAAGTTATTGTTATGACATTAAAGAAGTTATTTCCTTCCTGCTGATCGCCACCATTCGGACCGTCCAGTGGAACAATGCGTCCTAAGCTTTCTGAACAAAGAAACTACTCTTGGAAAGTTCCAGAACCTTTTAATTATTATAATGAATGTTTGAGACATCCCGATCATTGCTTTGCACAAAGAAGACTCATCGCTTGTTCAACAAACAACAAAATACTTGAGTCCGAACAGGCGTTAAGCGTTTAAACGCAGACTTTATTGAGTACAAGTGCTACGCCATTGTCGGTTGAATCTTTTTTTTTCCCTTGTCCGAATTAATGAACCGAAAAGCCGACTAACCGCATATTGTTTATCAGTTATCTTGTTTAAATGTTTCCGATGCGACCTGTTCTCCGGCGAAAGCAATTTAATTTTTTTGTATTCTTGCACAATGTTAGCCCATACAGGCCTCGTGATTCTAAGGTTTGTGGTTTCGTATTAACAGGTGTTAAACGCTGGGCGGAACCCTTTGCCAACTCTAACAGTCCATTTAGCCTTTTGTAAAGTGGAATTCAATAAAATTAAACTGTCGATCGTCAGCGTCGGAAGTTATAAAACTAATGCCCTCAATCAGCATTTTTGGACAATACTCAATGCGTACTTTTTTTTCAAGGCGTTCGTGGAATGATCATTATTACGTAAAGCAGAGGATTGTTCACTACTTCAATTTCCTTTTCAAATTTTAAACATGTGCAGAGGCGTCAAGCGAATTTCTAATAACAAACATTAGCCTCTAAATTTTTGTCCCGCAAATCTTTTGTGTTCTCAACCTCGATCGCTGGTGATTTTTTTTCCCGACAATATCGGCCTGGCGAGATTGAGCATGTGCACTCACCTTCTTCATGGCAATTTTCCGCGACATCCGCAAGCTACTTAAGAACATCAAAACAAGATCACGGATAACAACCACAGTTCACTCTCGCGTGTACTTCAAGGAAGAAGGAGGTGAAAAAATATGAAGAGCAACTTCTGTTGGCCAACAATTGTGCTCAGTACGTTTTTGATAGAAACATTTTCAGGAGTTGTCGCGTCGACTAGACGCAACGAAAATAACAGCGAGTCTCTAGAGAACATTAACTTGCTCAAAGTAAGACGATCAAGACGAAGCCATGGCGAAACCGGGGACGGCACTAAACCCTCAGAAACGACGACCTTTAGTTACAATGAAATGCTCACAGAGTTTTACAATGATGTCGAAGAAGATCTAATCGACTTGAACTACGACACGCTTTGGCACAATGGTTCGGAAACTCTGACCAGACTGGCAATTCGCGATCTTAATGATTTCAGCGCAGCTAACGGATCACATCTTTACCACGTGGTCGATTCCGCCATAATTGAGGAGCCTGAACCAGAACTTCTGTCGCCATCTCAAAGAGCAAGCTATCGATCAGTTTTATCCGAAGTTGGGCAGCCCTTAAAGTCTCGCTTAAAAAGACTTATTTTTGGGCGTGACGGCCGCATCAGGTTGAACACTTCCAGTCAAGCACAAAAATTTCCGTTTTCAGCGAGCGTGAAGATATCGACTGGTTGTACGGGATCCCTGATCTCTGAGCAGCACGTTCTGACATCCGCCCACTGCATCCATGATGGTCAGCGGCTGTTAACAGAGATCGTTAACTTGAAGGTGGGATTTCTCCGACCCAATAAGAAATTACGTTGGGTTGGCGTGAACAACGTTAAGTTCCCGCAAAACTGGCGTCTAAAAAGCAGTCTCCCAAGCTTTGATTACGCCGTGATCACGCTGCACAGAGCGCAAAAAAGGCCATTTCTCAGGCTTGGAGTCATTAAAGGTCGACATCGGTACAAACTCCACTTTTCCAGCTTTCCCGGGGACAAAAAATCGAACTCGTTGTGGTACAGCCACTGCGAATCAGCAGTGATAAGCAATTTATTGATCTGTCGATGCGATGCGTCCTCAGGAAGTTCCGGCGCCGGAACATACGTCAGAACACATCTTCAAGAAAAGGGGAAAGATCGTGTAATAGTTGGAATTTTATCCGGATACGGTCGCGTCCGCTTGCCTGATGGCCAAAAAAAACTCTTTAATCTAGTTACCAAGTTAAGTAACTTCAAGGTGAGGCAGATTTGCCGCTGGATCGGCGCCGCGTCTACAGAGTGTATCTCGTGGTCTTCGCGAAGTGCTGATATCCACGGGCGGCTTCGATCAGAACCACGTGGGTAGAAGATACGTAGGTGTTGTGGCGAACAATGGGCGGTAGAGAAACGCGACCACTGTGATTGAAATACTTCTTGAGAGGAATGGTAGCTTCCAGTATGAAAATACTGTTAAAGAGACACTAAAACGTAGCATAATTTATTTCATTATGATAATTTATAAAAATAATTGAGACGAGAAAGATAATGTATCTGCATGCTGGGAGTTAACATCGTAGTGTGTATTGTTATTTGCCTATTTGCAGTGTTTTATTAAAGCCTCCTATCAAAATAGAAAAACAGATCTGTTTTTTTTTTTCCGGCTATGAAATTTGAGCCACAATTAATTTCCATAGCTAAGTGCTCAGTTACAAGCCAGTGCAGTGACAGCATGCAGCAGTGACTTTACCCAAATGCAGCTTGGATCAAAAACCTGACACACGGAATATGACCCAAAACTTGATAACAGTCAACATCTATATACCTCCTCATCTTCACTCTCACAAAACTTTTCACTAATTTTTATGTTACATAAGGGTCAATGTCTGGCCTCGTTTTGAAGCAGAGGAATCCCAAGAAGGAAACATATATGGCTTTTAGGTAATCTGCAGAGTAGGTTCCAGGTTAGCACATGCTTTTTAAGGTGATTCCCGAGTAAAAGAACCCGCCATAGATTTCCGATGAAACTTGGTATGGTGTCATTATAGTACAAGATGTTAAAAACGTAATAAAAAGAGGGGGTTACCGTGCTTGTTGTCGTGACACGATGCTGACAAATATGGTTATTTAGGTGACTTTTGGTTATCTCAGTGCGGAACAAATAAGCTCGATTATTTTTCAATGCGGCGTGTTATATAACGCAGAGTTCGCCTTTCTTTGATTGCTTATTCATCTACGTCCCAGGAAAAATGGCTTCAAATACCTTGCATTATTAATTGATATTTTTATCCTTTAAAGGAAACATAATTTGGACGTGCTCTATTGGGCCCGGTACGTCTCTATCTGTGGCATTTATTTCATTTGCCAAAACAGTAGCAATAGATTTCTGCCAAATTTTTTCTCAGTTATTGCGGATATTGTTCTCATTGAATTTATAAAATATAAAGTGGGGTTCACCGTGCTCGTTTAAGAGAAAAGGAGCATTTATCTTGCTATCGAGCTTAGTTTGAGGGAAATCTCTTATGTTTTGTACGCGCGCGCGCTCATGTGCGCGCGCTGATGACGCAAAAATCGTGCACAGTGGGAATGCGCAATGCAAAACCCGGGAATCACCTTAAACTTTTTTTAACTGATTTTTTCTTTTTTTAAAAAAAAAAATACTTTGTCATGAAACCTTTAAAGCGTGTCAATTTATGGCTAATTGCAATTCAACTTGTACGAAAAGGGGTTTTATTGAAGTCATTTTAAGAACAATGTGGCGATAGTGACTTTTCCGCCAAGATATTGGTGCTTAGTGTTTTAAAGAACGTCAATCAATTCCAAAAGTGGTTTTGCTTTGCTCTGGGAGGAAAAAGACAGAAGCGAAATTGTCAAAGAATCTGTCAAAAAAAAAAACGGAAATTTTTGCAAACAATCATCACATACTAGGAGAAATGATTGCCTTTTTCCCGTTACACTGATTTTTCCTGTACATTAAAGTTTTAAATTTGATTAACGTTAGTTGTGCAAACTAAAAGGCAACGTTTTTTTTAATTTCACGGTAGGTCTATCGTAGTATGTTATATTTCACACTATGCAATATCGCCGAAGATCTTTCTCAGTTTCATCTTGATCATGATGACAATTGAACAATATCACCTGTTCTAGCAATTTTGATAAACACGATATGCACTTAAGGTAAAAATGGTTCATTAAAAAGAACATCCCTGATCTCTCTTATGAAGGACCTCTCCAGAAGATCACTTCAAACCTTCTAACTTGTCTCGGGTACCCGTAATTTGAAGCTGTAAGCTTCCTCAAGCGGGCCCCATGCGGAGCAAACCGCTGATTTAAAACTGCCCGAGGGTTTCAGTGACGGGGAGGGAATTCTAATTTCGGAGTAATTATTTTATAATATATATTTAGCTCTACCAATGTTTCAGCCGTATTCCGGAAGTCGGTGGCACCGTTATCATATGACCCAGCTATGCAATTAGTCAGCACACTAAAAATACCACCAGTGTAAGCAAAAATCTTGTAAAAAAAATCGCAAAACGAAAGTTTAAACACAGATAGATGAAGAGAAAATGTGCTTTAATCAGGAACAAAAAGTGTTGTCGATAAATCGAATTCTAGCTTTCTTTGAATTTATCAGGTTTGCATTCATCAACTGAATGATATCACTAATTAGGGTTTATATTTATCAACGATATCACAAATTAGGGGTAATTTTGTTTTGGTTCACCGCAAATCCGTGATACTCGTTAGCAGGCCGCTATTTGTCATTGATCTTTGATGCTGTTAGAAGTTTGGAAAAAAACTTACTTTTGTTCTGCATTTAAACGATTTGTCGTGATTCGAGTGCGCTAAAACCACAGCGCATGCACAAACAATTTCGACCGTACAACAGTTTTATTGAAGTCTTATTGGCACTATTTTTTCCACCAATTAGTATTACGGCAATTACGAAAAGCTCGTGTTTGATGATGCTGTTTTTTGTTACTCGACTTCTGTTTGACTCCTTTAAGGAGTTACATAGGTCGAGGTTTCCGCATCTTGAAAAGTTTAGCCTCCTTTTTTCAAGTTTGTTTTTCAACCGTGTTAATCTTCTCCATCCTTAACCCTCCTTGTTTCTCTATAGTTTATTATTATCTCTTTGGTGTTTTTCTACTATTTTGACGGTACATTTACCAGTCAAATTCAGGAAGAATCCGGCATTAGTGTTTGGTATCTTCCTGTGGAATAAGTGTCGCAGACTAAACGGAAGCACGTTTGTATTTTTGAGTACATTAACTGCGAATATGCTCCCAAAATACATCCCTTTGCTGGGCCAATTCTGCTGTGACATGCTGTACCATATCAAAAAGTGAGTCAGCGAATTTATGTTTTTTTGGATTTTTTATTTTATTAACAATGGCAACTAACTCACCACAAAAAATGCAAGGTTCAAATAAGCTAAGGACTGCTAAGGTGCCTCAGATCTTGTTAACTGAGCGCAACGGCCGTAGTGGAAAACAAGAGCAACCGTAACTCTAAACAAAGAAAAAGACCGACAGTAGATATTCTTCGAGATCTGTCTTGAAAACGCTTGGCAGATAAGAGATTTATTACACTAGACGATCTATAATTAAAACAGAGCATACAAACTTTACCCGGTCCAATATGCTTGGTTGGCCGATTCGCCGGTGTGTTAATCCTAACACCAATGGCCTCAGCAGGATACATAATATTTACACAGTCAATAGTATCAGACACGCGATCTTCGTAAAAATTATGAACATCCGTCATCGCACAGAATAAAAGAATCGGAAACCATCATTCAAATGAATATATATAATGTAATACCGCCAAAGTCATATTTTGCACGCACTGTTAGGCGACTCCAAAACCAAGTATTTTCTTACATGTAACAACGGTTTTGCACTGGCTATCGTAAAATTTCAAACAAGGGGACTGACCATATTTCTGCAAGGAAGGAGAGAGGGAGGGGGGGGGGGGCAATTTTCAATAGCATGAATTTTATTCTTAGCTGTAAGTTGTGCATGAATCTTTTTATCACCTTTAGGTTGTACATGATTATTTCTGGGTGGGCAATAGCTTGTGCAAGAATTTTTTCAACATCAGAAGTGGAAAGCACTTGCTCGATTTTTTCCCCATGGCTCTCCTTGAACGATTTTGTGTTCAGCAGTTTTTGCTGTGTGGGAATTTTTTTGGAAATTGCCCAATCCTCTCCCCCCTCCTCCCCCCCAAAAAAAACCTTCGAAAAGGTAACGGTCCGTCCCTAACATGTAACAGCGATTTTCTATCGACTGAACAGTAATAAGACTTTCAACAAAAGGTAGTCACGCTCCTCAACCACAGGAAATGCAAATAACGAAGTGTACAAACAAACCCTTCAACAGGAGTAATTCACTGCTCGTTTCCACGGCCACCGATAAGGGCAGCGTGAAACGAACCAATCACAATACAAAGAAAATAACACTAGATACAAGAACGGGAAATACGTGCCCAGGCCTGGTAACCACTGCTGTTTTCTTTTGCTGCTTCGCGAAGACACGAAAACACAATATTTGTTCGGGTTCGTTGGAGCAGGTTGCATTGCAAGGTATTTTTCTTATAGAGAAACTATCGCAAATACTCTACCGCTGATGTAAATAATATTCTCTTTTTGTTATAATACCCCCTCTCCCGCGCTTTACTTACAAGCCCTCCCCTCTAGCTCTCTAAATGGTAATCTGCCACAATTTATAATCAAGAACAATTCTTTTTTAATGATTGTTGTTCCTATTTTGTGAAAATGTGCAATGAAACAGCATTTACAATATACATGTAAAATTTCGGCTTGGTTCACTTCCTTTCTTTTCTGTTAACCATAGCTGATTTACATCTATGACAGGAAATAAGCCAATTATCTTCTCTCTACTTAACTTCCCTTGAACCTCAATAAGTCTTGAAGAAAATATCTCAATCAGGGGCTTAACAGAGCGTAACTACTCAATATACATGATGCAAAGCCAGAGCAAACGCATAATTACTATATTCCAACAGCCAATGGAAAAACACTACTATTTTTGTCAAAGTATAGATGTTGTGTGTAGCTAACAAACCTACAGATATATTACAACATTTGGACATAGACTGGTTTTCATTCGAGTGTCGAAAAGTAATTGGCTTTGCCATTTCTATGCCACATGACTGGCTTGAAAGACTCACACCACTTTGCCATCCAATCAGAAGTACAACCAAAGCCAATCCGTAACGCGCTTGCACTCGTTTTCTCACGCTCTGCCTGTGCCTAGCGTCAGCTACATGTGATTACTTATAAGAGTTTTGATTGGTTCACTGTCTTGTCTGTATCTTTTGTGATTGACTAGAGTGACTACTTTGAGTGATTGCACTTGATTGAAGACCGCTCTAATAATCACTTATTGTTACAATACATTATTTATTTACTGTTCCTTGATCATGTGAAACTTTGAAAGGTGTAGTGCATGTCTGTGGTTTCTAAATTCAGAGAATTGTGTCTATCCTTTAGATGTCAATTAACTTCTCAAAGCAGCAAGCCTGTGATATAAACAAGATAAACAAAAAAATATTTATAGTTATAGCAACTCAAGAAAAGTTAATCTGTTAAGAAAACACAGTTATGCATAACTATGATTGCAGTTGACCCATTTGGAGGCATGGTGTCCACAGATCAAGCTCTCTGGAATTGAGTTCTGGTCCTGATCAATGTGTTGTGTTCTTGGGCAAGACACTTTGCCATCACAGTACCCATCTCCACCCAGCTGTGTAAATGGGTACCAGTAAATACCAGGGGTAACCCTGCAATGGACTGGCATCTCATCCAAAGGGAGAAGAAATACTCCTAGTCACGCCACAGAAACTCCGCCTTAGGTATAGCTTAAGTGGCCCATCAGGCCGGCACTAATCTCAAGTTTCTGTAGCATGATGCAACTAGGAGTATTTTTACTCCCCCTTGGATGTCATGAGAATGCCATTGTAGGGTGACCCCCTGCATTAAATTCACTGGTATCCATTTATACACCACGCTGGAGAGAGGCACTGTGAGAACAAAGTGTCTCGCCCAAGAACACAACAAATTGTCCCTGGACAGGGCTCAAACTACTCGAACAAGAGGCAAGCACAATAATGATAAGGCCACCATGCCTCCAACTGCTTAGCTAAGTATAGCCTACAGTGATAAAATAATTGCTAAGAAATTCTATAAAACAATTTCATTTCTCACCTTTTACTAAGTTGGTCTTCTTGTCCTTGAGATCTTTGTGCTTCTTGATTTTTGAGGGAGGATGTGCCGGGCTGTACAGCTTCTAGCTGACTCATAATTTCCAGGCCATTTTCTTCTGCAACTTGCTGAATTAATGCCTCAACCTAATCAACAACAAGAAAGAGTTTAAGAATGAAATTTATGAATCTTTGCCTCTGAATTATTTTCATTCCCAGTAATCCTCAAGAAAATGCAACATCAATGGAAATAAACTTCTATTCACAGCAAATACAAGTATTCTTACTTAAGCAAAAAGAGCTAAAAAAACAACATGCTAACTACTTAGATTATGTACATAATTAGCTAGAGTGCCACTGTTCTAGAGCTTCATCTGTATTACACCAACAGGCATAAAGTAATCCACTGTAGGACAGGTGGTAATATTATCAACTAAAATGCTCTGTTAATCACAAAAAAATTTTATGTAAACATTTGATATAGGTAGCAAATATGCATTTCGAAGGTTCGCCACAGCAATCACCATGTACATGTATAGAAATGCTAGCTCATTGCCTAGTATAAATAAGAAATATAATGATCAAATCTTACCTGGTCTTGAGGTGTGGACAATGTTGTGGCTTCTCCCATTGCATTTTCCAACACCTAAAACAATATAAAACATGTGAATAACTATGTGATGCTGTACTGTGTGGGCAAAAAAAAAACATTAAAATAAAAATAACAAAATACTGTATTAAAGCTCTCTATAGGCCTACACAGACCAGAGTTAGTGTTCCACGCATACATGTAGATGGTTTGTATTCAAAATCACCACTTTTATAAATTTGACATGAATATTTTTCTTTTAACAAATAGAAAACATGTTTCAAGTTTTACAGTTCACCACCAGGGCTATCATTAAGTTTTGAATTCACCTGTAGTCTTGATCTCTGTGTACCCGTTGTTACTTAGTTATGGGTGAAGTGTATCAGCTACAGGCCAGTTCACCCGTAACATCAAGGGTCAATCAGACATACTCAGCAGTAACAGGTGCTATGGGTTACAGCCCTTTTTGACAGCCCTGCACCACTATTTTTCCTATTCTTATTGGTTTAAATTGATCATGTGATGTGATCGGGTTCACGCACATAGAGATACTATCAGCCCATTGTGCGCGACCTAGGAAAATACCTGGACGGATAGTAGTCGTCCATGAAAATTTTTCTGTAAACAGGCACGTTTATAAACAATAAACAATTGAATTAGGTGGGTTCTTGTTGGTTTTCTTTTTCAAATTTTACACGTGACTTAAACTGTAAATGGCTTTCATCTAAAAAAGTTGAAAATAATTCAACATGATTTTTGAATGGCGACACGGAAGAAAATTTAGTGGTGAACAATTAAGACAATAGAGTGTTATGTCTTGTAACTATCAGTCTGATAGTCGCCCCTTGCAAATTTGACGTTTTTAAAACTAGCATATTTGCCCTTGAAGCTTTGCTTCTCGGGCAAATATTTGTTTTAACAACTTCAAATTTCCATGGGCAACTATCAGCCAATAGTTCCTCAACAGAAACAAAACATTGTTTAAAAATTAATAGAGAAATGCTGTGGTAACAAAAGCTGACAGGTGACAAGTGGTAAGCACTCCTGGTCTCCAAGTCCAGATTGATTACAAAGTGTAAAAGATAGATATACTCCTTGACATTACCTGAGTGTTGACATCCAGATCTTCAAACATGCCTTCAAATTTTTGCATGGTGGCTGAAATCTGTTGAAGCAGGCACAATAACTGAATTTGAGCAAAATGCTGTTTGAAATCAGCTAGTTTTGTTTTTGCCTCTTACACAGATGCTCTTTGGGTTTGTCACACAATTGTAGGGGAGGACTGTTGTATGGCAAAGCCAACATTTCTCTTCAGAGGGGACTAATGTAGCACTCGCCATGTTGCAGTTTGTTTTAATAGTAGTTTAGTTTACCTTTTCAAGATCCATTGATTGCATAGCTTTATCCAGGCCCTTAACTACACCATCCATGTTCTTTGTAACCTGAAAAAAACAATAATTTGCACATTCAGGATTTAATAATGAAATTAGTTAGCAGTTTTCTAAGTACTTTTGAAATTACTGTACTTCCTTGATCTGAATAGGGCTCCATAAAATATCAGGGGTATGAATATTCTTAGCTGGAAACAGAGGTAAGTTTGGATTGTGTGGGTTACTCAAGCATAGTTTAGACTTAAACTTCACTTGAAATCACATTTTTCTTGACTAGTGCAAATGTGCCTCAATGGACTGGTCACCCATTTATAGACCATAATCCTTGCAGCTTCCACCAGAAATTACAGGTACACACAAATGAGATTCCAAAATCTACACTCTCTGTAAAGTATTAATAATAATAATAGTTAGAGATATTTAATATAGGACCTATCCAGATCTGTTCTAAGCACTTTACAAAATTAAAAAAGCTAAAAAGAAAGTTCTATGAGATAAAAATACAGAGTACGACGATTAAAACTCAAATAAATTAAAAATTAATTGTACAAGTCTTCGTATTGTTTATTATTGGAAAACTGTCTTTAGGTATCAACCTTTCCCCCAAGATGTTACATATAGAGTTGAAATGCAGTCACACATGTACACATGTAGAGGTTTTGAGGTACCTGTTTCATCATCATGGCAGTTTGAACTTTTGACGAGACAGCATCCACCCGAGAAGCAAGCCTTAGATAGTTCAGTCCTTCGTTCTTCTTCCTGATTGCATTTTCTGCATAAATCTTTGCTCCTTCAATGTTCTTCTGTTGTAAAGCCTTCAAAATTAAAAATTGAAGGGAAATATTGACTCAATCTCTTTTGCACTTTACTTTCTACCTGACATTCCCTTCCTGTCATGATTTCCTGTAGTATAGCACTGGTTTTATATTAGATAACATAAAAATAGGAGTTTGCACTAACTAAAGTGATTATGAAAAGGAAGACTTTTTACAATGCGTACAGCATGTACATGAATAGAACAGCGCTGGGCCAATATCTCCAGTTGGTCAGATTTAAACAATATACCCATAGTATAACTATGACACTTCTAGCAAAGCAAAATAGATTAGGAGGTTAATTAAGGTAGGCAGAGTCAATAAACTGGCACAAATTGACAAATAGATTCCACATTGCTGTGCTTCTCTTCAGTAATAGCTCACAGATGATGTCAAAATGTGGTAACAACAAAAAAAGTGGCACTGATGTTCTTGCCACATTTTGGCATCTTATGTGCGACTATTACTGATTCAGAACAGATGCACGGCAAAAAGGAATATGTTTGTCTACATCTACATGCATACCTGCCAACCCCCAGAGTACAAAAATCTGGAGATGTCTAGAGATCTTTGCATTGTGAGAATGTCATTAAAGACAATGTCCAGGAATGACCTCTGAAAATCACCCAAAAGGCATTCCGAGAGACCGGGAGAGTTGGCAAGTATGTGCATGTCCATAATTTATTTGCAAAATCACATAAGGACATCTAGCAAAATAATTCCAGTGTGAAGAGCAGGAATAAAAGTGAATATATAAATATGTGCAACGGAAGTAATAAATAATTGTGGCATAACAATGATGAAATAAATATCAACTGATGAATAATAATAATGAGTCTGTCCTCCAATAGATTAGCTTCTTATCTACCTTTTTCACTTTTGCTTGTTGTGCCTTCTCTTCCTTTTCGCACTTTTTGGAAGACTTTTCCAACTGTTTGGCCGTGAACTTTAGAACAGATGACGACAAATGTTACAAACTGGGGTACATTAACTACGTCCACCCTCATAAACATCTATTAAAAAGCGTCCACCCTCATAAATTAAACATCATTATAAAGCTCAACATATGATAGCTTACCTTCAACTGAAATAATGTATCTGCAAAATGATCAAAGAGATTCAAATCAGCGTGAAATAGATCGATGCAAATAAACTAAGACAGGCATAAATTTGGTACCTTCTATTGACGGCATTGTAAAAGTTTATCGAAGCCTTTCTCCTGATAAATGTTACGTTTGCAGGTTGGCTATGAAGTCCTGCTTTCCGCCATTACGGAAGCGCCAAAAATAAGGTCTGGTTGCCAGTCTCCCGCCATTAATGATGATAAGACCACCACCTAAAAAGGCAATGCTTTCCAAATAAGGAGCAAAACGCCGTGATTTTCTCATTGGGTCCCCCCGCAAACGCGCTTGTAACTCGTGTTTCGCCATCTTGGAAGCGGAGGGTTGAAGTTGTGCGGCATTTTCATCGTTCAATTTGGTGAGTCATTCTCTAAAACCATGAATACGAAAGAATCGTTTCCATCTTTGATATAAGTGTGGCTCGGGCAAGGCGGCGAAATGAGATACTATAGATGTTACGTAAGATTATATTAGCTAGTTTATATAAGTTAAGGTAAAATGATGGCTTCTCTTTTAGCTTGTGAAAACGATAGATTCATTTAAAACAAATGGAATTTCCCAGTTTCATACTCTTATCTTGCGATAGATTTTCTATCGTGAATAATTCTGCCATCATTTTAGAGTGTGTTGTAACAGGTGTTTTCTTGTTGAACCGAACGCAAGGTAAATTGTAAAGCTGTTGCCTGTGAATCTTTTCAGTAACACGCAGCACATGTGAATATATTAAAGTTGACTTTTTAAGTTTTGGTTTCTAGTGTTGCAGACAGGTGCAATGGTTACAAAACATGATATCTTAGTATCTGACTTTGAATCTTTCAGTTCCACCTTTGGCAACCTTTTCGCAGGGGAAGTTAATGCTTTTGCCTGCAGAACTGCTAGAATTGTGTTAAAAGTCATGACCGCCAATCTGTATTCATGGTTGACCAATGTCTTATATCTGTAAATTTTGAAAATGACTTTGACAGTATCCATCTAACACTACAGTAAGAGGGTAGCCATAGTCAAAAGGAAAGTGTCAAGAAAGACAAAATCAGTATTTTACCAGTGAAAGTAGTTCTTTGAACAGCTGGTCCTGCATGTTTCTAAGGATTGATAACAGCTTCCATTGGACAAATGTCTATCCAGTGGATAGTGCAGTTTGTTTCATCAACAGTTATCAACTGGATAGCAATATATCAGGCCCTGGTTGTTCATCTGCAAAACAATGTTTTATCGAAGTATTTATGATGCACTGTGAAACTTTACTGCCCTGAATCTTGTCGACAGGCGACGGCTAGTTGTTTTTGTCTCTGCCGTTTTTCGAAGCGTCACGACAAGTTGTGAAATGGTTCTGTTTGGAGCAAGATGAAGTCAATGATTAAAACATACGGTAAAAATTTTCTGATGGAAACCCGACTACAAGTTTTTCCGGATATGTTGTGCAACAAGAGTTTCTTGCAATAAAATTATTGTAACGCTACAGAGCGCATTCTATATAAAAAAATTTGTGAAACTTTGGCTAGTGCTACCGTATTTGGCACGTAGCGATTTAGTCAGCCCATATAATCCACCCATTGAAACAACATTCAACAACTAGTTTTACAAAGAAAGCAACAATAACCTAGCTCATAAATACTAATAAGCATACGCGTATGGCCATACGCGCATAGGCATACGCGTATGAGCCTTTTGCGTATTTCGCATATGTTTTAGTTCGCTTATTTCTGAGCGGTACTGTATCTGCCCTTTGAACGCTCAGTCCACTATGGATATTGTTATCCACTCTGAGTAACTGGTCCCTGGACCCAGATTAGAACTACTTTAGGTATCTCTGCAGTTTAAAGTAATACTGTTTTACTTTTCAATTGTGGGAGCTCGAAAAAATGATGTGGATTTTCTGAAAACACTAGGTCACAAGTGATGGAAACTCTATATGTGCTCTAGGGGAAAGTGTTTTCCTCACCTATCAGGACCCAGTTATTCAGAGGATAGTTAATCCTATCCAGTAGATAAATGTGGACAAACCAAACTATTCTATGCCCCAGATAGTGCGTTATACAGTGAATAGCACTGTTCACCCCTAATCATACAGAGTTGTTGTTTCTAAGTTATTGGCTTGGGTTTGATTCAGCAGAGAGCCAACAGTAGGTTCTGTCCTTGTGCACCGGTACACGAACCAATATAAAAGACAAATCAATATGCTATAGCTAGCCAGTGATGCCTAAACAAAGAAAATACAATCTTTATTACCTTGTATACTGGTGCAGGAGGATGCACCCCAAGTCATTGTTCTCTTTATTTTATATGCATTGTTTTCTAATTGCATTTTTCTAATAGAGGCACTATGGCAGATGACTTTGATGTGGAAGCAATGCTTGAAGCTCCATATAGAAAGGAGGTGAGTTGAAGAATAACTATGAGTGGAACATGAATGCTGGTACTTACTGGCTTTGAGGGGCTGTTAGTTTTGCTCACTGCATTTTACATCTAATTTTCACCAACAGTGTAACAAACTGTTAAAGTTATGATGTAAAAATTTAGTTTTCTTAAAGCAGCTCAATCCTAATTCAGCCTTGATTTTAAAGAACATGGCTATGACATCGTGCAGTAGCTGATAGATTTTAACCACTTGAATAGGATTTGATAGTAGTATCTCCCAAATAAAAGTCTTTGGGCAAGAAACCTTCAGGAAAGGATTTTATCATGGTTCAAGTGACAATGTCACTTCTTGATTGCTAAAATCCTCTCTGTACCTTGATTGGAGTGGTCAATATATCTTTTAAGTGTCTTTTTTTCTTATCCAGGTATCTGACCCCAGTATCTTATTTTCTGTTTTGTAGACTTGAAATTACAGCACAACAGCCTTATTGAGGTAGTCAACCACCTCGACAGAAATGACCTTCATTTTTTATGATCCAATAATACTAAATTTAACTTCTTGTGGGGGGGAAAAAGCATAGAGCCTATTAAAAATGTATTTATTTTCATTGTTCTTGGAATTTTTGTGAATACTAGCTCTGTTATTTTGATGATGTGTGATGTGTTGATGATTTTTCATAGGCTGGGTTATTTCACGTTGAGAATCAACTCACTTTTCAAAACTTCTTACAAGCAAAATTCTGAAGAAGTATTTTCCAATTAAAACTTGACTATGTAACTTGCTACAGACTGTCAGACCATCATCAAGATGCTTTTGTTGCTGCAGCAAAAAGTTGTTTCCAAATCAAATTATACTTCTGTGCATTTCTCTAATTAGACTGAGTGCCTTCTCTAGCATTTGCGATGACCTGTAGAGGTGGGTATGATGGTGCTCAGTTTTGTCCAGCATTATCCGCCACTGCGGTCGTGCCATTATTGATTCACTTTTGGTGATAACTATCTAAAAGTGAATTTAAAGACATGTTGACTATGTAATATTATGCTGTCCCTATTTTGACTTCACCACCTCACTAAATGTAAAATTGAAAACTTCAGGTACCAGTAGATCCCAAAATTGCCCAATGTTTGAGATTTAACTTTATAAATTTGCAAGAGGGGCAAACCAAGAATTTTTGATCCAAATAGTTTCACAAAAGTCTGCCATGAATAAGTGTTAGTACATGTAGGACTGTAAGAGCTTGTATTTCAAAAGTCATGAAACAAGTGCAAAATGTTTGTTTTACACACAAATTTTCAACATTTTCCAGTGAGATTCCTATGCACTGTTTACAAATTTCAGTAGAGGAAAACAAAAATTTGACACTAGTATAAACTGATTCTCTTTTGCTCAGTGGGTTGGTAAAGGATGAAAAGAAAATTGCACTGGATGGTTGGTATTGGTGCAAGGCTGGGCTAACCCAAAGGCTGTAGTTTTACAGTTGGTTAATTAAACTGTTCACTTCGTTACAGACTCCACCTGCCCAAGCAAATGGTAATAAGAGTGAATCAAAAAGGCAAAGCAGTGACGGGGAAGAAAGAAGGAAACGGTAAGTTGGTGAAAACATGTATCATGTAGGTTTTTATCTGATAAGGGTGTGTCTGACACAGTAACTGAAACATTGGGATTTGTCCTGGGCAAAACAGATACATACATGTGACCAAAAAGTTATTTAGGCAAAATCAACTTCAGTTCAGTGTGGCTTTGTCTTTGACCAGTTAAATCCCAACTTAAGTTAGGGGAAACTCTTTAAAAGTAAGATTACAAAATGAAGGAAAATCCAATGCACAATTGGCCTTTGTGGGGATGAGCTAGGCAATGTTAAAGTAAAAAAAAGGAAACATCTTCACTTTTTCAGTGTGCCTCCCGACAACCCATGTGAAATCTGAGCGAATATTTCTGTTTTCGCCCTAGGTAGAAATTTTAGGTTTTCCAAGGCATTATAACAGCGGATGATCACTGGACTGCAAGATGTCTGGTTTTTGATGTTAACAGGTTGAAGTAAAGGCAATGACTTGGGGAGGGACTGGGTTTACTTATTCCAGTTTCAGCATAATGTTGTAATTAGACAGATGTATTTATTGGCTTTGAGAAGGAAAAGGTTTAAAAAAAACTCATTTTCTGTGACATTTTCTCCGTATTAGTGCAATACATGTTCAGTCTTATGAAGCTGAATGTTGTTTTTGCTCTTCATTAAGAAAATAAGCCTGCATTGTAAAAGGGTACAGCCAGTAAATAGACAGTAGGAAGTCCTCAACCAGTTGTTCTGCACTGTAGCTTGACTTGCACTACTTATTATTGGAATCATAATAACCACACTCTTGATCATCTCCTTTTGGCAATGTTCAGCTTTATAAAATTATACTCTATACACTTTACGAAAGTGTAGATCTGTTCATCGCTTGGCTTCAGTGTGCCATGTTGTCTGCTTCTTGTTAATTTCTACCTACAGTAGGTAAAACTTGCTTTCTAGCTACAGATGTGCCATAACATTTGTTTTCTCATTTTGAACAGTTATTTGCATCTGAACATGATCCACTAAGGCAAATGAAGGTATTGTATTTCTCTACAACGTCAGTGTTTACACTGCGGAATCATGGCTGCCAGAACTGGAGAGAGTGTTACTAAGCATCTTCAATGCCCTACATAACCAAAACCAAGTTGCCCAAGATTTTAAAAACCTCTCAAAGTGCCTTAATTAAAATGTCCACTAAAGGGTGTGGTTCATGGATGGCTTTAAAAGGCCATGGGTGTTAAATGTAATATTAATCAGATAACTTAACCTCTGACTGTTCTGCTGGTCTATTTTTTCAATAGAAGTCAACGAAACCGCAGTCGTAGCAGAAGCCCAGATAGGTAAGAAACTTGCATATGGCCTATGCTCAATTACTTTGAATTTATCCAGAGCTGATCATTTGCAGGTTTTAAGTGTCCAAATGTCATTTTAGGCTAAGGGCATTTGGTAGCAGAACATGACTAAATTTCTCTCTGGTGAAGTGAATGAATGTGTGGCTTAAAAGCTATGTTTCATCACGAAAACTGACACTGGTTCTGGATTATATTTGTGCCTAGTGCTCGTAGAGCTCAAGGCACTATGTTATCGTGCATATGTGCGTGTCTGTAACACTTGCATTTCGTGTATTAAATATGTCATGAGGTGTCTTCCCCTTAACGTTTTTTTGGCAACATGTAATAGTGTTCCCTTCACTTTTTGTGCATTCAAGGCACCATATTATCATGCATGCGTGTGTCCGTAACTGGGTTTTTTCTTGTATTCTTTGCCAAGAACCAATGCAATGTCCAAGCAATGTTCGTTTGATTTTCGTATCCCGAGAAGACATGATTTAGATGGCAACTTTTGCGACAATTGCTCCATGTGCTCACGTTGGGCGTTTGTTCAACGACGTTTTGTATGTTTAAAATTTAACTCAACTGCATCGAGGCATTTTCACGAGAAAAAAAATTGAAACCACAGC
>CM042746.1:8815440-8850440 GCA_022496165.2 Catalaphyllia jardinei
TTCCCTTTACTAGGGCTAACGCCCAGTGGGTTATTCATGGGTTAAATTAGCACTAAAATTTACACTTCAGAGATAATTCTCTGTTACATCATTTCTTTTTCAAGTAGGTTTTGCTTCTGAAACAAAAATATCCGATTGCACCATCACGCTTAAAAGCACTCTATGCAAAGAATGTAATCTGAAACGCTGACTTTGCACTGAGCGATGTATAACTTCTCCTTTAATATCACCAAACATCGGCAAAAGTAAAATCTATTCTTTAACATTCCAGCTTCATCATGTTAAAATATCAGCGAAATCAAACAAAACCAGCACTTATTAGAATTTTTTTGTCACCCAACTGTCAACACTTGTGAGCAACCAAAGTTCTTGTTCCATTATGAATTGTTACAGTTGAAACTTGTTTCACAATTAAGTTTCTTGTTGTTGTTGTATCATGTAGTCATTGCATATGATACTAGTTTTTAGATCACTAGGTACATGTAGTCATACACTGCCTATTTTTTGCAGGAGTCGTCGCCGTCGTAGCCGTAGCAATAGCCGTGAAAGGTAAGTACTGATTGTGTACTCCTTTGAAGGTAAAATATAACTATATTTTAAATTTTATTAAGTTAATCTAAAATGCACTTTTCAAACTTGTTTTAGGAATAGAAGACGACGGAGCCGCTCAGGAGGTCGTGACAGGTGGGAGATTAGTTTTTTAGATTCGGTTATTCCAGCAAACAAAATGTCATTAAATTTTTAAATACCATATAAACCCATTGACTCCTATGCTGCCTGCGACATGCCTTGGCCTTTGTTCCACTTCTGACGTCATCACCTTTGATTAAAATTGGCATCATCTATGCTCAGCTTTTGCAGGAGGAAAAGATCTTTCAATGATACCCAGATCAGAGTGATCAATGGAGTCTGAAATATGCACAAAAGTGCCCAGAAATTTGAGTGAAAAAGTCAGACAAAATTTCCTGTCACTACTGGTGGCTACTCTGTGGCAAAGATTGCCATCTCGATGATGCATTCTTGGTAGTTTTTGAACAAGAAGCAAGCTCAGTAGAAGGTCAATCACTGCAGCAAGAAGATAGGAAAAGAAGAAAAAGGAAAAGAAGAAAAAAAAAGAAAAAAGAAAAGCTTTAAAATGTGTCTCACTTTCTTGTCCAAAAACTCAAACTTTGATTTCTGTAGATTCCCAAAAAAATTTTTGTAAAACGTGACGATAATGGAAAGAAAGGCATACTGTTATGTTGCAAGTGCCTTATTAACCCTTTACTGCCCAAGGGGTCTCCCTTTGATGAGTAAAATCGTCTGGCGTTAGGCAGAGTAAAATCTAGAAGTCACTCTTGGGGAGTAAAGGGTTAAAGGAGATAGTTTTTAACTAATTTGGCCCATATCCCAGGGATCCATATTCAATTTGTTTTTTGAGTCATCAGCCGGTCGATTAATAGCCTGCAAACGCAGACGTATTTCTGGCTGTTGCTCTTCTCCGCCGAAAATAACGTCTACAAACTCAAGCCACGAGAAGAATTTCCATGACGTCAGCTCTCATAAACCAATCACATTTCACCTTGCATATCTGAAGAGGTAAGATGCAGAGATCGTGGGTGGAGCTCTGGCAAACGCGTGTTAAAAATTTTGGAGAGTGAGTTCATGAAAGTGTGCTGACTTTTCGGGTTTGATAGCCTCGGTAGCATCAAGAGGAAGCCTTGTGATTTGTTTTTGAATCGAAGAGCGATGTTTTTGAAAATCTTCCAACTGGATTTAGAAAGTCAGTTGTATTTCAGGCTTTGTCCATTGTGTATTCTTGTGTGGATCCAACTCGTGAGAAGAACATTGTGCTCATTGTTTCGCCACTGATTAATCTGACGAAGGACCAAGTCAGGCTCTTAAATTTACATGGAATAAGCGCAATATCATTCAGTGATGCAGCTCTAAGTTAGAGATCAGAGCAGCTGAAAATGGTTGACAATGAGTGGACAGGCTTAACACGACTCCCGCACTGTTTCGTGATGTAACAAGAAAACAGTGAACCTGAAACATTTTTCTTACAAGATCATTACAGCATCCTAGAACGGTAACCCGACGGTTACAAAACACTAATGCTTGTTAGAAGGGAGTAATGCAACAAAATAATGGAGGTGCACTCTTCTAAGAAACTACAATAACCTTGAAATAACTCGGAATGAAACTTGCATAACTGTCTGTGATAAACATCATGAAAGATTATCCTGTAAGGTTACCACAGGCTAATAAACTAAAGATCACAATAGAACAATAGACAATAGAAGGTTACTGATCCAACCGATTCCTGAATAGTTGCAACATAAATGAGCCAATACACTTAAATAAAAATAAAGATTTTACCTATGGGCCCCACTGAGAAATAAATTCCTCTGTTGTGCAGATCGAAGGCCATAATTTGCAGACGTTTTACTTTATACAAATGTAGCACAATAGAGAATCAACCAATTTGCTGAGAGAAATATACAGAGAACCACCTTTCATAGGAAAGGTAAATCTCTCTAAGACATCTTTGTTAGAGCTAAACTCTAAAAGTTAAAGGTCACAGACTTGTTACATCACAAAACAGCAGGAGTCGCCGTGCCTGTGAGTGAATTGTTATTGTTTACCGTAAACGGACAGGTCGACTTTAGTTGAACGCAGAATTAGTAATTGAATTGCCAGTGTACTTTTTCCAAACACCTTATCTTTTCTTCACTGGTAACTTTTGCCTTGCAAAGAAAACAAACTTTGAAAGTTAAAATCTTCTTCGGTGTGTCGATGGTGCTCATAGCTCATTGCGAACAAATTCATGATTCTAAAATTATCGCCTGTTCCTGCAATGTCGCTCGTGTACGGGAGTGTCGTATTCTGTTGGTGAATTTTACTGGTCAACAACAAAACAAAAGTTCTGACGTCACAGAAATCAATCTCTGACTCAGTTCGCAGACGTTATTTTCAGCGGAACCAGTGACAGCCACAAATACGTCTGCGTTCACAGGCTAGGCGAGTAAGCCTGATGGCCTACTTGCCCGGTTTTAATTTGGGTTGTCCAGACGAGTGCAGGATTACACAAAGAATAGTGATAAAATCGTGTAATTTCCAAACTTCGTATTAGCATTTTACTTGCATTATAGTTACTACCAACAGTTTTGAAGCACATTGTTCTGGGCAAGTGTTCTGTCTGTTTGAGATGCTGTATTGCAGATTTCACAAAACATTTTACCCCCTGATTTAGTTGTTTGGGATGTGGACTGAGACTCTGTAACTTCAGACACAAGACACGGCCTGTCTTTTTGCAGTGAAGGCAACAAGGAGCATGTACGCTTGCATTTTTCTCATGGGCAACAGCTCCGGATTGAGTTTCACTTTTAGTTTTTTTTCTTTTATGCTGGAGGATGTAACAAACCTTCAACAAAGGGCCACATCTTGGCCACTGTCATGTTTTCTTCAAATGGACCATTCATTCTAAAAGAAGCCAGTGGTTAACAACATGAAAACTGAGCACTGTTAAGATGACGCATAAACTTACAAACTCATTGCAGACAACAAGTTGTATGTTATTTAACAATTATTCCATGAGCGTGCGTTGGATATGAGATGTTAGATAGCCAATGATCCAGTTTTTAATCATCTCTGTTATTCTTAACATTTTAAGTGGATGAGAAGTACCCAAACACATGTCAGGTAAAATGTACATCATAAAATAGAATAGGAATTTTTGGAAATATTTTGTGTTTGAGCAAAACCTCACTCGTCCAATTGGCGACTTTTAGAGTTATCTCAGTCGTCTGTACCAGATTGTAGTCATCTGGGACGACTGGATGACTGTGAATATGGGTCCCTGATATCCAGCCTGAAAATCTCCAAAATGTATTAAATATGCACTTTGGCAAAAAGCTCTGGGAGTTGATGGGTTAAATTTTTCTTTCTGTGTTTTAGTATGATTATGTATGCTAATGCGCGTAAGACAGAGGATAGGTTGAAATTGAACAAAGGTGGAAATTGGACAACGACATACATTCAGTGCTCTAGCTTTCACTTGAGTCGCACTAATGTCCTCCATAAGGTATGGCTGTACTGTTTGTGTATGGATGCCAGGAATTTCAGTTTTGAAGAGCAAACACTTGTTTTGTCACCTGTCCAACATCAAGATGATTAGCAAATTGTCTTATATACTCACTTTATTGTTTTTCAGGAGGCAAAGACGTCGTAGTGCCAGTGGCAGTAGAAGCCGTTCAAAAAGCCCTCCAGACCCCAGAAGACGTAAAAGGTTGGTTTTGAAGTTATTTTACTCCATTGATAAAGGAACTTATAAAACCCAGAATGAGGCTTTTATTTTGTTTTATGGTGGTTTCCACTGTGACTCCTATACATGGGTCCAGATAAGTATTAAGGCGAGGTACAGGTTAGGTAAGCGACATTGCCAGGTTTTATACTTGTGATCGTTCTTGAATAAAATTTTCTGTTTGTCTTTGGCTCTGAAAATAGACATGTAAGTATAGTTTATTTTCTTGCAGCAATGACAACAGATCTAGACGTGAGAGACAAAAAAGTGCAAGTCACAGTCCAAGTCCATCAAATCGTCACAAGAAGGAAGAGTTGGAAGGGAGTGATGGCAATAGAAGTCCATTTGAACAACGTTTGGAAAGGTACATGTAACTCATGAGTTTGAGAACCTTACCGTTCCCTCTCCAAGGAAGCTAGCGCTCACGATTGAACTGAATTTTTCCAACAGAAGGGAGCTAAAACCAGCAGAGGATATAACACCAGAAGAACGGGATGCAAGGACAGCTTTCTGCATGCAGCTTGCAAGGAACATCAGACCCAGAGATTTAGAAGAGTTTTTTTCAAAAGTGGGCCAGGTAAGTCATGTACAGCTATAATCATTTTTGAAGGCCTTCACCAATCTTACTGCATTCCATTATTTTATGTTTCTACAACTGAGTTTTTTTGAACAATGCTACTTGCAGGTTGCCGATGTGCGAATTATATCTGATCGCAACTCAAGACGTTCCAAAGGGATTGCGTATGTTGAGTTTACAGATAGATCAGCTGTGCCTTTGGTGAGATTTTCTAAAGCATTTAATATGACAAAAAGCTAGTCATCCCATCACAGTAACAGGGTTTGAATGGTTGGACACAAACATAGACCACAAATTAGCTATGGAGTGTCTGCTATCCTTTACCTGCTCTATTTTTTAGAGTTATGAGGAGCCAGATTACCCATTTGGGCCATTGTAACTTGTATTTTCATGTGGTAAGGATTGTGTTTATCCCCTTAATGAAATGCCAGTCAATCAGTCAATTGAGTTTATCCCAGCAATTATGCTGGTTTCTCACACAAGTTCTTGGATGGAAAGAGGTACAGTACTGTACAGAACAGTCTGATAAAGCATCCTAGATAAATGGTCCACTGTGATGTTGTGAGTGTTTTGATGTATTTGACCTCTGCCATTTGACTTTCTGTTGTGTGTTTGATTGCACTTGTAGGCCATTAACTTATCTGGTCAGAAACTGTTGGGTGCTCCGATTATGGTGATGCCTACACAAGCAGAAAAAAACCGCGCTGCTGCAGAAGCAGAAAAACTGAAGGCTCCACCTGGCCCCACAAGGCTATATGTTGGATCGCTACATTTTAACATTAATGAACAAATGATCAAAGCAATCTTTGAACCCTTTGGAACAGTTGAAAGTGTACAGATGATTTACGATTCAGAAACGGGAAGGTCAAAAGGCTATGGTTTTCTCCAATTCAAAGACGCTGATGCTGCCAGACAAGCTATGGATCAGATGAATGGTTTTGAACTTGCAGGCAGGCCCATGAAGGTTGGCCCTGTAACTGAGCGAGGAGATTCATCATCATATTCATTCCTGGATGATGAAGAGTATGAAAAAGGAGGAGTGGAATTAAACTCAACAGCTCGAGCTGCCCTCATGGCCAAATTATCTCAAGGCCATTCAGCAGGTGTGTGTTGCTTGTGTGAATAAATCACTGTAAAACACAGAGTGTAAACGAGGGGTAGACTGCATTTGCAGACATTTTGTGTGTATGATGTTACAATACAGGGCTCAAACTCCTGAATCACTGGTTACCAGTGCGACTAAAAATTGAGTGTTGGTGACCAGATATCATCTTTTCTTCCATCAACTTCGAAGAAAAATCAACCTTGCTTTTGGATGGAAGATACAATTTATGCAAATAGATAGACGTAGGAACAAAACAAACCCAGTTTTCTTCAATCACCAACTGCATCACTATATAACATCCACATTTTACCCCCCAGTCTGCATTTTAGACTGATTGCAATGTAAACAGTGTTATCGCATTTAAGCATAACCATTTATCTAGAAAGTACCATGTAAGCTAGCTTCTTTATAGAGCAAGAGCTCACAAGGTGTTTATGTATCTGTTAAGATTTCAAAAGAGTTAGCAACTAGGTGAGAATCGCATATCACTACCAGTCAAATGACCCCTTAACATGCCAATAGATGGAAGCAAACCCACTTGCAATAACTGCAGAAATTGTTGCGTGCTCGTTTACTACATGTAATTTTTATTGTCGAGATGCAGACAGACAGACATGTGAATTTATAACTTGTGTGATGCATCAACAAGTGAGAGTAGACAATTTCGCAATTTGTTATCATAAAAAACAAAGTGATGTCAGTTTTTCGTGCATCTGTCCTCTTATTGTTAATAAATTTCATCATAACTTTGTCAAAGTAATCTGGAGATTCACTCCGCTAACGCCTCGTGGATCCAATGCTATGACAATTCATAATCAATAACAGACAGACGCATGAAAAACTGACATCAATTTGGTAAATACAAAACAAGGATGGAACTTTCCACTCTGTTTGATAATACCATAGAATTCCGAAAGTAACGGGCTGTTACTTTTGAATTTTGCCGGCAAAAAGGGCCGCTACTTACAGGTAGCCGTTACTTTCGGGTAGCTGTTATTTTCGAACAGGTAAAAAACATTTGTAACTCAAAATGGTCTTAGACAAAGAGGGCACATATTATAAAATTTAAAAGTCATTCCATTTAGGTATATCCTTAGTTTGTAATGTAAGCAGATGAACAAACAGTAAACAAAACAGACTGACTTAGCTGTACGCTATACATACACGATTACTAAAACTGTACAGTACATTTGGACTCTCAACTGACATTAATTTTAAAAAAAGTACTGTAACGTTCATAAGTTTCGGTTCACAGGTTAAATCATGCACAACCGATACTTATAACGTTCTTCAGTCAAGCATGTGCTCCAAGATTTTCTTAGTTCTAGTTTTCTAATCTGTATATATTGAAAGATAAATCACGGTTTCATGACAAACTTTGGTGTTTTCCCTCTTTGAGTTACTCTTCAAAGAAGAGATATTATTACTCATTCCAGTTGAAAATGTTAGGTTGAATAAGGTTAATGTTAGGTTAAATTAGGTCAAAGTACTCCTTAAGATCGCTTTTTAAGCCGATGGAAAGTGATATGCTTGAAATGAAAATTTTAATACAACAGTCACAACAGTGTTTTGTTGCCGTTTTGGGGTAATTTTTTAAAATGATGTTAATTTCGGGGGGTGGCGTTACTTTCGGGGGGACTGTTACTTTCGGGATTTAATAGGAGGGCAAAAAAGTAACGTTACTTTTGGGTAGCCAGTGGGGCCGTTACTGTTGGAATTCTATGGTAGCCATAAAAGGACTTTGACTTGATTAAGGATTCATGAAAGGCAGTCGTTTTTAAATGTTGATGAAAAATATGATATTTATCTTAGTGTAACATGATATTTATCATAGTGTAACATTGTGACATTTTTGCATATCATATACTTGTACTGGTGTGTTGTCGCACCACTTGTTGGATTGTACCATTTTATTATACATCTAAGTTCACCACAGCCCTTGAAGTACTCTTCAGCTCACATAGCTCATCTTTGTTTGCAGGTCTGTCTGTGCCTGGTGTTCCAGCTCCAGCAGTTGGTGTACAACAAGCTATGGCTACACCGGTTGCAATCCCCCTTCCTACACAATGCATCATGCTGCTTAACATGTTTGATCCAACCAAGTAAATAGTTAATGCCCATTTCTTTAACTGGTGCATGTACTTACATGTAATGTGCAGTGTATACATGAAAACATCAAAACTACCTGTAGCTACTGGTTATTCTATGAAGCTTCACATATTTACAGCAGTATGCAGTGATTCTGTTGAATGAGCGCATTAACCCTTCACAATAATGCTGAAAGAAATAATTAAAGGGTTACTTCAAGGATTTTGGCATTATTGGATGCATCTTGTAAGAATCTCCCTTAACATTTCCTGCCCAAGGCCCACTTATAGATTTTACTGTCTAACGCCAGACGATTTTACCCGTCAAAGGGAGACCCCTTGGGCAGTAAAGGGTTAAAGTAACAAAGAACTTCATTTCCAACGTTTCCTTGTTTCCCACTGCTATCCTTGTTTATTATTCAACAAATTGTAACACTATCCAAATATGGTCATGATGCTCTCGATATCTGTTATCCATAGGTAACAGATATCCGGCGATATTATGTAGCTTCGTACGTGGGAAGAAAAAGTGAAGTGAGAACATCTTGACAGAGATTTTAAAATGTTACGCTGTTTTGTTATGAATTTGTTGAATAATAAAACAATTATCCTGCTCAATCTCGCGGAATATCGTCTGACTTTAGCCGACTCGGCCTACGGCCTCGTCGGCTAAGTATCAGACGATATTCCGCCCGATTTCGCAGGATAATTGTTAAATATAAGAACAGAAGGAATAGATTATTAGGAGAGCTATATCTTGTCTTTAACAGTGATGTGACTGACAAAATCATTGAATTCAAGCCACTTAAAACGTTGTTATTTCTCAAGGGAAAAAGACCCAGACTGGGATGCAGACATTCGTGATGATGTATTGGAAGAATGCACCAAATATGGTTATGTGTACCACATTCATGTGGACAAGGTGTCAAATCAGGTGTGTATGTATGACAACAATTTTAAAACAGGCATTTGAAAACTAAAGGTAGTGATAGGGAATATCCGTGTCGCTGTCTGTTCTCCCAGAGGTGAACATAAAGATTTATCAACAAGATAGTTCAGTTAGCCCATTTGCTCAAGGCATTTTATTTGTCTACTTAACCAGAGGGGCAGAAATTTTTAGGCTAGGTGGGTGGCCCTGGGGTATGGGTGAATGGTCTGTTGTTGATAGAAGATTCGCTGTGCTAAATGAACTGTTTTGACTCGGCAGGGAGCTGTATATGTGAAATGTAGCAATGCGGAAGTTGCTGCCAGTGCATCAAAAGCCCTTCATGGGAGATGGTTTGCTGGTGAGTTTTATTGATTGAATTTTGTACTTCATAATAATTTTGTGTAGTAGTTAGTAATCCTAATAACAGCGGGTTACTGGAGCTTTGTACGAGAAATAACAGTTGACGGGGTCCTATATTGTTATCTGTATGTATACTAATATACCTTCTATCTTGAACTTTTCAGGTAAACAGATTATTGCAAGGGCTATCCCCCTTGTCAACTACCATGCCATGTTTCCTCAAGCAGTGTCTATGACTAAACCGTTGCAGCCATCCACTTTTTAAGTGGTCAATATTGTTTCGTCAAATTGTTTGTAGTTTGTAGAACTAGAGGTGCAGATTCCAATTTTTACTCACTGTGCTGTTGATGCTATTTGTAAATATTTGTGGAGTAGAAGAACTAGTGGTCCCTGCCTTTGAATCACGTCCTCATGAACATTTGGTAAGCAGACGCCCCTTCATTGAAATCCTGAATTTGACAGAGTATGTGACGTGGGTTTCTTGGAGTTCCCGCATGTGCAATTCCATTTTCAGATGGGACCATATTGTAAGCATTGAAAACGAGTGTTTTCAATTGTGTTTATTGAATTGTACACTAGAATGAAAATTGAAAGGGTTTTTCGAATGATTGATATTGCCTGGCTCTTGTTTTCTCAAGATTTTTGGCTCATCCTCGATGTAAGACAACATAAGGCGCATTTACACGACACTCATTTTGGGTACGGCACTCCTAAATTTTGGCACACGGGCCAATAATATAGGGCATGACCCGCTTGATTTTTGCCGTGTAAAAGCAAATTTTTCGGCCCGCGAGCCGAAAAATTTAGGCGGGCCGAGACCCGCCTAAAAAGAGGTCCGCGTGCCGAAACCATAGGTATTTTCGTCCCCAGAGTCTTTGCACTCATGACAGACCACGAAAGCGAAGGCCCTGGGCTCGAAAATGAGCTTTGGGGCACCAAAATCTTATACTTTTCGCTGGGAGGAAACTATGTAGTTCACGTTGGAAAATAGTAAAACCTCAAAGGAAGCGAGAGAGGTATAAAGCATGGTACAGTTAAGCAACACATTCTACTCGATTCAGTTCAACAACATGCACGTTTTGAAAGATTTTGAGGTTTCTCGGTTGTCGATCGATGCCAGAGAAACTTAAATCCCAAATTTTCCTCGCTCTCCTCTAAATCATAAAAAACACACAACAACCCTAACTTGGGTGCTGCTCGCTTCAAGACCAGCGTTCGTTTATTGGACTATAACAAGGTAAAAACCCCTTACAGTCATTACAAAAAGCAAAAGCTAACGAAACGTTGTTAAACCTCCGTACGCCCACTTGCCCCTAAGAGGAAAACCCCAGGCCAGCTGTACCCCAATCGCACGGTCCCCCGGGAAAGATCAGCTAAAACAAAAAGCCTAAATGCCTAAAGCCTTAGAAACAGACAAACGGGAAGCGAGAGAATCTTTAACATAGCCATCTTTGGCGGAAACACTTGACCAGCGACCGTGACGTAAAAAGAGACGATCCGCAACACTGGCATTAGCTGCAGCAGTAGCTCCGCCACTCCTAAGACTGAGAGTTCCAATACGTGCTAAATCAGGAACAATGCTTCTAAAAAGTCTCAATTGCTAATTCTCTTAGCCTGGTGTAACTTGGACCTCTAGCTCTAGCTTTATATCCATATTTAGTCTTAGATAACTGGCAAAAAAGAGGACTGTCGTGACTAAGCTGAGCCTTATCGAGATACCGATACATCATGTTAACAGGACAAGTAACTTTCCCTGAAACAGCTACAACAACCCATGCACCGTCCCTGTATTTATCGGTTTTACTAGACTCAATTAACAACTGTAACTTCTCACTATCGATCTCAACATCTGAGCGAACTAATTTCGAAAGCTGATCGAATCTAAGAAAGGCTGCGAATGCCAGCAGGCAAATTAAAACACAACGAATGTCAGATAGAGAAGCCATCGACAGGGCTTAAGAGTCAACTAATTGTTCCAATTGAGCAACGGTGTTAGGATCCTTCTTGGTAGTATGATGGGCCAAAAGACGCTGGGCACCAACAAGAACATCCTTCACCAACGGGTGCTCTGAAAGAGATCGCTCCCCAGCCAATTGATGAACCCAAGCAATGGCATGAACGGCAGACTCTATGGGAGCCGCGGTCTTGGCTTCCGATATCAAGTGACGCAAATAAAGAGCGAAGTGATAAGGAGACGCAGGAAAAGCTGCCAGGCCCTGATCGCGCGCCCAACGTTTCCATCTGGCGTAGGTCGTGGAGTACTTGGTAGCAGTACTGGGAGCTCTTCCCGCCAAAACCACATCAGGAAGCGAGTCAGCTAAAGATATTAAATGTGATCGTCTCGAGGAACCGCGGCCAGAAGGTTCGACCACATGGCGGACTGAAAAACATCTACAAAAAAGAAAAAGAAGAAAACAAAGAGACCCACACGACAAACAAAAATATGATAAAATAAAACAGAACACGAACGCAGGAAAGCGAGACTGAGATGAAAGACCCACTCTTTCCCACATACCAACGCACAAACAAACAAAGATAACGATGAGAGCATATTTTCCTGCTAATTCCGCTGTCAAACGCAGGAAAATACTATTTTCTTCGTCCACTGTATTCTAACCCATATCTTTAAGCATGGAACATTCGTAATGATGTACTTTCCTTTTAAACTTAAATGTCGATAAGTCATCTTTCTGCGGTACGTTTCACGAAACTTTTGATAAACGGTTTCGGAAGTTCGTAGCCTGCGAAAACAGCCGTCCTTCTTCGCTCCCGCTTTCGCGCCACGCTTAACGTCACTCAGGCCGGGAGCGAAGAAGGACGGCTGTTTTTGCAGGCTACGAAGTTCGCTGCGAACCACAAGTTACCCCAGCGTAATATAAGGGTTTGTATGATAAACTGTGGCTGAAATATAAGGGTTTGTGTGGAAATTAGGAGGTGACATGAAAGTCGTTCAAGTATGAGTTATTTACCAAGTAAATACTCTTGAACATTCAATGCTGCCATTTTTTCTCATCCTGAAGAGTTTAAATGAGATTTGAGCGAGTTTTGATATATTTTCCCTACGATGTTATAATAAGAGACTACCAAGTCTCTTATTACACGGCCCAGAACAGCTTGCAGCTGGCCGTATGGTCGCCGCTTTAATGCATGTAAGAGCGTTGCAAGGGATGGCCTTGTTTCGTCCCTCAATTGTGACGGACGTACCCTGGTCCCAGAGGTTTTCCTTGATTTTTCACCGCGTGAGAGAGCTGCGAGAGACGGTTAACACGAGACGCGAAGCGGCGAGAGAGAAAAACTCTGGCAACTTTGGACTTGAATCTCACTTTCATGTCGACGCCAGCTGTCAAACCCGTCAATTTGATAATTCAAAAAGGAACCAATGGAAGCTTGGCAATCACGTGCTTATCAGCCACTAATGTTTCCACTCGGGTGGTGAGAAGGCATGGGGACGAGGTTGAAGTGTGGTATCTTTTGACCTACAAAACAGAGAAAAACTTCACACGCAGGTTTTTACACCGAGGTAAACCCGGATTTTTTCTTTTTTTGGTTTGGCTTATATTACACACCTATTATTCGCCCATTTTAACGATTAAAATAAATTCGTTGTTTTAAACTTCTGCTCTGACCTGAGGGGCCAGAAAGGCTTTTAAACTCCTTTAAGATGATCCCGTTTTGACATTCCGAATGTAAATTCGGGTTCCATTCAATGTTGAGCGTCGTTTGCGGCCTCGTTCTTCAATCAAAAGGGCGTTTTCTCTGGGCAAGCTTAAAATTGAACTCATTTTTTTTTCTGAACGGTTATAACTTATTTGAAAGCTTCGGGTATCTTTTGTTCTTTTGTAAGAAATTTTATAGACGGATATGTTTCTTTGTTTGGGTGAACTGTTCATTAAATCGCTCCGTTTTACCACGTTTGTCATAAGTGTGTTTTGTTTAATAGAGTAAAAAACTCTGTAGCAGAAACGTAATGACGACGTTTTGTTCCATTATGACAGTAGTCAAATGGGTATGAAAGGCTTGATGGTGTGCTCAAAGTTCAGTGTTAATTTACGGGTGGATCCATTTGAGTAGTAAATAATTCACACTTTATTTGCTGTTGGAAAGCGAATATCTTAAAACTTTTTCGCTTACTGATTGCTTGAGAAGGAGCCATTATTGTTCACGGAAAACATTTTACCTCCCCACGAAGCGCATTATTAAAAGCTGACAGCAACTTTTGCTCTTCATTCCACGTGATCACGTGAGCACATGCATGTTGTCAAGCGCTGTTGAGAAATATGCGTCTAGGTTCATCCAACTTTAATTCTTCGGGAAGCAGAACCCAGAAGTTTTCGATGTTCGTGTAGCCGACATCGCGGGCGGGTTTCGCAGGTGAACAAAATTCATTCATTCGGTCACAGAGGTTAGGTTTCGGAGAAGGCGGGGATGCTATCTTCGCCGCTTTCGTTATAAGCTCGGAGGATCCAGCGCAAACAATGCACTCGCGAGCGAAATCCTACGGTTTCTCTTGTATGGAAAGGACGGGATGGGAGCTCGTCGTAGCTACGCGATCTTGGTGCATCTCCCGGGGGGGAGGTGCTCCAGTGAATTTTGAATAGGGGTGTGCCGCGAAGGTTCTAGAACCCAAACCCTATTTAAGGACTAAGAAAGCAAAAACTGATACCCTTTTTAAGGCCCAAATATTCCTTTAGGCTGGCGTTTTCACACTCTAGTATTAAATCATACAATTTAGCTACCCTACTAAGGACCACACCAGGAACACAGCAACAAAAGGGTCAAAAAACATACCCTATTAAGGGCCGAGAACCTCAAAAACCATATTCTATTCCGCGGCACGTACCTATATAGCCCATATAAAAGAGTACCCTCCACCCACCTCCCCCAACCCCCCCCCCCCCACTTCCCTCCCAGTACATCTTAAGGTGTTCAGGGCGAAATCCCGCTAGCTGTGCAGGCGAATGTTTATGGTGTATTTCTGACAAGTAAGGAAAAGAGATATTATAACGTCCTGTTTGGTAATTAGCAGTGGAAGCAAAAACCTGTTTCAGTTTTATTGTTTATGCTTCTCACTGATTCGCGATGAATTTTGCAATTACAGAGGAAGGAAAGAAGCAGGGTGTTTAAACAGCTAGAATAATATTTGACAGTTTCGAGGCAGTCGATTTCCATTTATAACAAACGCAGTTACAAAGAAACACTTTCCAATATTACGTTGTTCTGGTAGGTGTGGTTTCGTAAGTGTAAGAGCAAGTGGAGGTTGAGTACGCTTTTCAATTAGTTTCAAAGCTCTAGATATGAATTTTTGAAATATAAGTTTGCTGAAAAAACAGATGTGGGCGGTTGAAATGTTGGAAAAAGCTGCTCATTTTAACATTACTGTTTTAATATTACTGGTGAAATTTCGCGGAACGTTTTTGCAAAACGAGACATGAGAATTTTACGCGAAAACTTTTCCTTGGCAGGCGGTTAACCTTTTATGAGTCTTATCTATGGTGCATACTGGTGATCTATTTACTTTTACGCATTAAAACCCTCGAAGGAATATAATAAACATGGATTAATTAGAGGATGCAATTTTTATGTGGACTGCGTCGGAGTGATCAAGTTGTGGACACTACCCTTTGTGATCTGTACTTCACAGGCGATCACTTACTCAACTTCATTTGAAACACTTTTGTTTTCGAAAATAACCTTTTTTACTTCCCTACAGGAAGACGTGTGTAAGAGAAACGAAACCGAAGTGTCACCTGTCTAGAAACGGCTGTTACGTGATTCCCAGGCCTGCAAGCGTTTTGACGTTTACTCAAAATGCAATATCTTACAGCGAAACTTGACAATCAGTCGTCGATATCAGTATTTCTAAACACGACTTCAGATCAGGAATTGGATATAGTCGAGCATGAACTCTACCGTGACTTTGAACTTATTGGAGATTTCTACAGAATTCAATCACTCCGTACAGATTTGTCCCTCGCTCAGCAATGAAGTAGCGTTGAAAATACTAAAATATTTGATATTGATAGTGATTTTTGTAACCAGCATGTGCGGTAATTGTTTCGTCTGCTGGGTGGTTTGGAAACGACTTCGTATGCGGACGGTGATGAATTACTATTTAGTGAATTTAGCCGTGGCCGACTTGGCTTTCACTCTAATATGTATACCGTTTGACTTGCCTGTTCAAGAAAAGGCTTGCGTGTGGCCGTACTTCGCTGCCCTTTGCAAGGCGCTCTTTCCATTACAGACCATGTGTGTTAGCGCGTCAATTTTCACCCTGGCTGCGATCGCCTACAGCCGGTATCGAGCCATAGTTTATCCGCTTAAGGTTCAAATGGGCCTTGCTGCCGCAAAGAAGTCCATCTTCATCATCTGGATTGGCTCGTTCATCTTGGTACTGCCGTACATTCTCGTGCTGAAAGTAAACCCCTCAACTGGCCACTGCGAGGAAGATTGGCCCGAACCTGAACAACTTTACAGTCGTCTTTACTCGTTTGTGATCTTCTTCACAGACTATGTAATACCTCTACCGGTCGTATTTGGTTCCTACCTTAAAATCTGCTGTGAGCTTCGTAAAAATGGATCGAACATGCCAGATGGACAGAGGGATCAAGCGCGTGACTCAGAAAAGGTTCTGAGAATGTCCATTGCGATTACGATAGTTTTCGCCGTTTGCGCGTTACCCAACCACATCGTCTGGCTTGTGCTTGACTTCAATGAAAGTAACTGTGCGCAGTGCAATACTTGGGTTATCTTGGGTAATATTTTCGTTTTCGCTAATAGTGCAGCTGATCCCATTGTCTACACAATATTCAACGAGAAATATCGGGAGGAGTTTAAAAGTCTTCTAGGATGTCGAAAGCTCGAAGCCAGGGCACAAAATGGGAACATTATTGACTTGGGAGAGAATGCGGAAAGAGTGCCATTGTAGGCTTCGAGAACACAGTGGAATCCCTATTTTTTTCGAACTTCCAAGGAAAACAAAAATTAGGCGGTCTGAAAATTCAGGTAGTTCGAGATATTAGGGCTAAAATCATCGTGTTCGATTTAGGAGAGGTAAACGACTGTTGGTTCGAAAACACCAGGGTTCGAGAAATCGGGATTCCGCTGTGTCTACACGACCCAACCTGGTTTATATTTTATCATGAAAAAGAAGGAGTCTTAATGCGTTAATTTTAGTGGAAGGCTCAACGGTGCTCGAAAATTTGTATAATTTCAAGGAGCGACTTTTCAGCTTATCTGATAGATAATCAACATAACTCGCTCCGACTATTCTTGACCTCGACAAAATTACTGCAAATTGACAGCTTTAAGAGGGATAAAAATATCTAACGACAACAAAAAAATACGCTACAATGATTGCTTAAGCGTCAGTTTTTTTCTAAAAAAATTAAGTGTTTGTGTACACGATGAAAGCTCTAAGTTAGAGAGCTCTGTCTCGGCTTTATTCACGAGCTATATTGTGTATTCTCTTTTTTGTCATCATTTTTTATCCTAATTCTCGTAGTTTTATTATCAACACAATACTGAACTAAATTCAGCATATCCGCTCTGTACACACGGCCACTGAACGCTAAAACTTGCCTTCGTGCTCCAAATGTATTTCTGTATATAGCCTTTAAAATATTTTTTTTATTGAATTTTTGACACTAGATAATGGCCTGGGTTTTTCGCTGAATCAAATATTCACTGCCAAAACTATCGGCGCAGACAATGTCTGAAAAATGATTTTGACGAAGCAGCTGTTGACTCTTGTAGACATAAAAAATGATGTTCTCTCGTTTCGAATAAACGCGTGATGATATATCGGAATAAAGGAAGAAGAAAAAACAAAACAAACAAAAACAAAGCAAACAAGGACCAATCTACCGTGAGAATTGTGACTATTTTACTGCGAGTTATAGTTTATATAACTATTACGCTGAACGTCAGAGTGTGATTACTAAAGAAGTACAATTATTTAAGGCTTTTTGATGAACGTAGGTTATTGAAAAAACAATGAAATGACTGATTCGATTTGCATCTAAATTAAGACACTTCAAAGTTCTCGGACACATTTGATGCAAATACTGATTTAAATTTCTCACTTGGGAAAAAAAAGGAAATACGAATCTTAAAAAGGCGTGGCAAAGATCTCTGGCGTCTTATCTTTGTGGGAAATGGTTAAAAAGAAAGACTTAATGGTTGTTATAAAGAGAAGCCAGAAAAGCAATGTAATAAATTTTATGTCTCTAGACATGGCTCTTATTTTCTGACTTCGAAGATGATAAATTCAGAAGTCGTTAAAATAAAAAAAGGATTTTCCTCAGGGGATATGTTGGAGCCATTGGAAATAAATTGAACTTGGCTGCTGTCAGGTCATTCAGAAAGATTATTTCTACATCCGGAGGCACCACTCCTCTGTGATCGTGTTTGAAAAACTCTGAATGCCTTAATTAATCTTAATTATACTGATAAAAGAAAAAAAGACTTTATCTATTTTCCTGGAGGCACAAATCCAGAACAAAGAGGACTCACCAAATTAAAAATATTAATTATTAACGTGCGCAACTTTCCAGAAGAGCTGAACGATGTTTATCATGTTTATTGTAATTAATCTTTAGACAAACTGAACTTAACATTTCTCGCTAAGTGTTGCTTGGTGTTAATCAACCTCCAACCAGTGAAAGGTTTGACAACTGAAGATTAAGAGCGCGTTTCTTTGAGAAAATCCAAGATTGGATTTTTAAATCCGAAAGAATCCGAAAAGGGATGTTGCGTTTCTTTACCAAACAGATCAATCCAAGATCTCGCGGATCATCGTGCGGCAAAGCAAACGAAGAATCCACTTCCAGAGTAGATTCTTCCTTTCCTTTGACGCACCATGACCCGAAAGATCATGAATCGGATTCTTTCGGATTTAAAAGAAACGCACCCTAAAAGATCCATTTTCGACATAATAGAGATTCTTATCAATCCATCACCTGTCCTAAGTACGACATGTTTTTCCACTTGGTGAATCGAGAATATACTTGGAGACCTATAGTATACACTCGGACAAAGCGCAAACAAGAATTTACTTTGAGATCAAGATAGGGTGGAGTTCGAGAAAACAAGGTTTCACTGTATAATTGTTCTCGCCCGCACTACGATACACTACGGGTGTCCGAGGGATCGAAATAACCTGCGATCAGGCGTTCTTTTTTGAAATTAAAGCGAAATTCAGGTATAAATTTATCATTTCCACGAAAAAGCGCAAGAAAGTGCATCGCGTTACAGCCCCATTCATTTTAACTTCCCTTCAGCACGGAGCGGATGCAACTGAATCGCCAAGTCGTGATAACCATCGAAAGCAAAACATTGTCAATTATCCAAATCAGGAAGGAGGAAGTATGAATTAGGAGTAAATTTTCCAGAAGGAATGCTGTGCCATCAGCTGTGAACAGTTCTTATTGGGAAAGATCCAGAAAAAAAGATCAAAAAGAGAAAAAAGGAAGTAAAATTCCCAATTATCAAGAGTGAATTTTGCTCCGTGTCTAGATCAGTGACCAGCTCGAGGCACTTGGATCAAAACAGATCCAAAAAAACATCCGAAAGAGGACAAAGCAAATACAAATTCCTGATTAGCATTAATAGATTTGCAGAAGGAATGTTGTGACTGACTAGTTGTGAGCAGTTCTGAGAAAATAGATACAAAAAAAGATCTAAAAGAGAAAGATGGAAGATGGATTATGGAATTTTATATAATAACGAAATCAACGCGCGCGCTCTGATTGGTGAATCAGCTGTGGGTTATTGTGCCGGTAAACCCACGGAAAATCGCGCGTCTTCTGAATTATTATATAAACAAATTCTTCTCGTGTTCTACCAACATCCCGTGTGGTTTATCAGCTTATAACCCACGGAAACTTGTGGTCTATAGCTTAAATAAATTCGTGGTAAATTTACCAGAAGGAATACTCTGTAAACAGGAAACTAATTGAGCGGTAACTGTTAAAGACCAGTTTACAAGACTCTGTGAACCTCGACAAACTTAACTCAAATCTCTCACTCCCAGCTCTCTCCCTCCTCCCCAAACTTGCCTTAGTCCCCTCTTAATATATGTGTCTCCCCTCCTGTCTTGGTAAGACTCTTGGCAACCAATCCTCACACCTTTTGTTCCATTCAATGCATTATTCTAATTGAAATCATAACTTTTACAGGTATATACAACTTTGCTAACACTTATTTATTTTTTTTTTGCTTTGGAAAACTGCAAAGCCTGTCTGTAGCAAAAAGTGCTTCAAATAGCTTTAAAAATTCATTTTTATAAGCTTAAATAAACTTATGAAACGTGTCTTGATGTGTCTGAAAAAAAATCACCTTTCTCAACCACGCCACTTTCTGACTGTGTTCACATTGTTTGTGTTTGCAGGCAAAAAAAATTGATGCAAAAGAATTGAAATAGGCAGAATTGGTGCACAAAATAAGATAAAAACATTGGCGACACATTGCAAGAGGTACAATGAGTAATTTCATTCATCTAAGCTCTTTCTACAGGCAAAAAATTTAAAATTCAGTCATAAGTTCTTTAACGATACCTATAATTTATTGCAAAAAACTAATAAAATTAAATGTTATCTTATGCAAGACTCGTATATAAAAAGTCTGTATTTTCTACGAGATCTTAGACATAGATATGTAAGTCTCAAAATCATCAAAGTGAACAGAATTCCGGCTATAATATACACAGCAATAACAGTGCTCTCCCGGGGAATGAAACACTTTGATAAGGCAAACTTGTCCGGGGTTATGATGCCCTGCAAAGGAAAATAGGGGCAAGAATGAACTTGTTGATTATTAGTTAGCATTGTTTCAGCTTGACTACAAAACAACAACAATAACAACAGAAACAGTTAGTAGTTATAAATAGCTCTCACTGTTGAAACTGAATTGGAAGCTGCTTAAATCTTCCATTGCGCAGTTCCAAAAACATATCCATACACGTTAATGGCTGGGATGACCATTGAAAATTGTGAAGTGGAGGGGGCTTTCAAAAGCTAAAGTTTTTACTATAGCTTATCTGGAATCTGGGGGAAGGGGGAGACAAACCAAAAATCCTTCCATGGGAGGATTTCTACAACCACATGATAGTGTTATAATCATGCTTTCAGAGGGCTCCACTGGAGAGAGAGAGGCTCTTCAAAGTTGGAAATATTTTTGTCTCATTGAATTCACATGCCAGCAGATGAATGACCATGCAGTTTCAAACTCTAGACAACACCTTGGAAAATTTCATATAAACACCCCCAGGATAAGTTGGTGTAAAATGGTTGGGTTTCGTATTTATTCCTTGTGATTTTGAAACAGTCAAAGACTTAAGTTTCATAGAGTTTCCTCTTCTTCATTTTGATACATGTAATTTGATTTTTTTCTTCATTTCCACTTCGTTTAAACTTCTTCCTTCAATCTATGCTTAGCTTGGGTAGGGTTTTTGGAAAGTGACCTATATCTTGAGACTTTTCAGTTTTCATTGTTATTTCTTAAATTTAATATATTTTTTGCCTTTTCTTTTTTTTCCTTTTCTTATCTTTTTGCAGCAGTGATTGAGTTTGCTTCCAGTTCAAAACATTCTAAGAAGGCATCATCAAGACAACCAATTTTTACCCTGGAGAAGCCAAGTGTAGTCGCAGGAAATTTTGCTGCTAGTTTTTCACTCAAATTTCTAAGCATTTTTGTGCATCTTTCAGGCGCTGATCACTCTGATCTGGGTATCATTGGAAAGATCTCTTCCTCCTGCAGAACCTGAGTATAGATGATGGAGGAAACATGGCCGAGTGATTTAGGGTACTGTTGTTGTAATCCGAAGGTCCCAAGTTCAAGGCCTCCACCCTGTCACTAGCGGGATTTGTTTCTCGGTAGTCCCGAGTTCAAATCCTCGGTCAAGCTTTGTAAATAGCCAACTGGTCTGCCTCCTGCTAGTTGGAATTTTCAACTATGCTACATTTATTTGAAATATTTGTTTCCTTTGTTTTAGTAGCATGCCTGTAAACTAGCTAAGCTTAGTGCTTGTATTGCAAAGATCTTTTCCTCCTGCAGAACTTGAGTATAGATGATGGAGGGAGCATAACCAAATGGTTTAGGGTACTGGTGTTGTAATCCCAAGGACCCAGGTTCAAGGCTTTCACACTGCCACTAGAGAGATTTGTTCCTCGGTAGTCCCAAGTTCAAATCCTTGGTTACACTTTGTAAATAGCCAACGGGTCTGCCTCCTGCTAGTTGGGATTTTTAACTATGCTACATTTATTTGAAATATTTGTTTCCTTTGCTTCAGTGGCACGCCTGTGAACTAGCTAAGCTTAGTGCTTGTATAGCTAAGTGCATGACCACTAAAAATAAGTTTACATTATTACATTACATTAACATGAAGCCAGTTTTGGTCAACACTCCTAAACAGCCAGTTACAGACAGCATGGGAGTCAAAGGGGTTAATACCACTCCAAAAATGTCACTTGATCCACTTACCAGCATGAAGCTTGGATTATTTCTGTTTCTCCAACTGAATGATGGAATTGTCATTTCTGGGGTGCCATCCTCATGCACCAGGTAGCACCCATGATGGGTGTGGCCACTTAACACCAGTCGTGGCCTGATCAGTGAAAGAAGTTTGTTTGACATTTCTTTAGATACTACTTCCCATTTTTCTCTATTTCTGGATCGCTTTTCCTCAGGAGGTGGAGCACAACTCCTGTGCAGATTGCTTCTGTTTGACGGTACAAAGGAAAATGCTGTGGACAGATATGAAATCTGTGAAATGTGAATGTTGTCAATACCAACAGAAACAATGAAAGCACACCTGCTGTTTTCAATATTATTATCAAAAGATAGTGGCTACCTGTTAAAAAAACTGATCCACTGACAGTTTTGTTTCAATCAGTTAATTAGTACTTTTTGGGTAATCATATAAGGCATGGCACTCTAATCTAGTAAGCAACACAGTAAGAATGCAAGTACCACACCTGCAAAAGCAACTGGTCGACCTGGTACTCAGCTCCTCATCATCCTCATAAATTGTTTTATAAGAAAATTGCACCAGATGGCAGAATTTGTTTTCTTGCTAAAAAAAGCCAGCTTCTCTTCAGTGATCATTTCCTTAATTCTCATTACCTGTATATTAATTTTATTATATATCAATAGCATGAGGAGAAATCAGTTATTGATCACTATACATGTCACTCAGAAACTGCTAACCTGTATCAATATGGGTGCTGGAGAATCTTTAGGAAGCTCACAAAATGGCTTCTGTTTCTTAACCAAATCTTCATAGATGTCTTTCTTAGTTCTCTCTCGGTGACAGTTTAATTTTTCAGCCACAGCCATCAATTGAGTCATGGCCTCTGAGCACATAGAACACTCATCACCCTGCAGGGCTATGGAGTTTACAAGCACAAACCTAATGTAAATCAAAAGGATCAAAACATTTTTAGGAAAACTAATGCTTGCTTCAAACTTTAAATGCTTTGTTATGTTTACAATATTACTGCATCGTACTGTCACAGATGCAAAAGTCAGGTGGCCCTTCATGCCAGTGCTTATCACCAGCTTATCCTGTAGCATGAAGGGGCTAGGGCTATTTCTACTCCCCATGGATGAGATGCTAGTCCATCACAAGGTTACCCACCAGCATTAAATTTGCCATTACCCATTTATACACTGTCTGGATGGGGAGAGGCATTGCAAAAGTAGTGTCTTATTTAAGTGCAAAACCCAATGTCCCCCACCACGGTTTAAAACCCAGGCTGCTTGATCTAAAGCAAGTGCACTAACTAAGAGGTTACAGTGCCTCCATGCACTTGACACAGGATATAGCTGGCTCCTAAACAGCTGTCATATGGTGTCATTATTCAATGTTCCCTCTGGGAGAAGCATAAAAGAGCACTGCACGATTGTATAATTCTCGTGTATACAGTCAGTAATAATACATAATATGTGTCAGATGGGCAAAAAAGTATCACACTTTGAAACTTTTAATATTGTTTTTATTATTAATAAGATAGAATATGACTGAGTAAAGACTCACAGATTTCCTCTTAAGCTGAGTAGTTTAACTGAGGGAGAGTCAAACACAGATGAAAACCTTCTGAAAAGATGCTTGTCACCAGAGGCTCTGGAAAAAATAACACTTCCAGCAATAAAGTTCATCATGAACCTTAGTTACTAATAAACAGGCTCATGCCAAGACACAACTTCTGTCTACACACTTCTCACTAAAGGATGCTCAGACAGTGGGATTCTTTTCCCCAAAATGAATGCAAAATGTTTTACTCGACCCAAAGAACAGGAGGGAAAGGTTTTGCTTGACGAGAAGGGACTCGGTCTGACAAGCCAAGGGTGCAGCATGCAAGAGAAGAAAGGAAAGCAGCACAATATTACTCAGCATTCTCACCCATCCTGAATTAGTTGAAGGTGGACCATCCTATATATCATGGATATGTTAGATACATACGATGTGTACATATATTCATTTTGCATGGTCAATCAAAATTTATACATATTAAACTACATTGTACATAATGCTTCAGAGATATAAGGGCTCTATTTAAACTAGAGATGAATCATCTCTCCGGGATGAACTTGAGCAAAGATAATTCGCCTGTGTATAAATATAGCCAAACCATCTCTCCTGATGAACTATTATGATAGCTCCTCTTTTGAAGAGAACTTAATATGTGATGCAAATGTATACATAAGCAACTATTTCTCAATGATATTCTCATAAAATAAAAGGAAGTTTACACCCTCTGCAACAGGATATGAAACACCAACAGGAAGCAGATGTTAATTAATAACCAGATGGAGCTTGGAGCCAATTGAACAAGGTATAATTATGTATAAATCCAAGTGGAACTTTGGGCAAGACAAAGAGAAGAATGGTTCACAACAGGATGTAAATGACTGGTTGATGCCTAAAGTTAAAGTGCTGTCAAAATTACCCAGTACTGTGTGGCCTATATTCTGTGAGGATTAATAGGCCTCTGGAAATAAAATAAATCTTGCTGTTTCATATTTAACTTACTCAGGGTGAAATCCAATGTCATGGTTTCCAACCACAACATAGAATTTAGTGTGCTCAGAATGACGAAACATCTTGTGAAAACGCTGGATATAATTATCCCATTCCTATGTTAAAAAAAAACTCTGTTAGTAATAGTAACTGGGCCAAGTCAAGAACAATTCAGGAAATAATAAGGTGTGTGGTTTCAAAATTGGAAAGGACCAATTTGAAATTACAAACACAATTTCTGTCCGAATAGCTGTTATTATAGAGTTATCAGTGGCTTGACATACAAACAAGGCAAAAGGGTCAATTATGCTTTGTAGTGACACTTTTGCTGCATTTTTATGTTTTTTTTAAACAAAGAATATTTGACCCCAGACTCAACTAAAATAACAGTAACTGTTATTATAACAGTGATAACGTTAACAACAGTGCCTCCTTTATCAGCTGGCTTAATTACCACAGTGTGTCTTCTGAGGTTACGCAAAGCTAGCCTCTCAGCTTGAAACAGATTTGCATAACGACATGTATGGGATCTTTTAAAATCCAGTGTGTTGACAAATCTAAGACAGCAGTCAATATAATGATCAACACCTGAGAATTGGCCTTCAGGAGGTGTCCATGTAGATACCTTGGTATCAAACTGTGCAAAAGGATCTGTCTGTGATGGTGGTGGTGATTCTGAAGGGATTCAGAATCAAGTTTCACTCTACAAGAGCTGACTGTGAAAACAAGTCCTGCACCAAGATATCCAACCAGTGCTCCCAATGTCTGATACAAACCATGATTCAAAACTTGAAGGTTAGTCGAAGAGACATTTCCGTCCAATTAACGCATATTTCCAATCAGGTATGCAACAATTCCACAACTGCTGTCTACTAAATGATTATGAAATTAGTTTCAGAAATGAACTCTTATTTATATTCCAAAAATGAAGTTACTCAACGGCAGCAAATTTTGTTTTCTTCGTAATGAGTTTTCCTCCATTCGAAATTCTATCTCAATGCACAAAAATGTGCTGGACAAAAAGATTATTGTCACCATCCCTGATGACCTTGGAGCTCTTGAAACCTGAAACCCCAGTCCTCAGTAAAGGCCCAACAGTTGTCCCTGTGAACAATACCAATGACAAATATCAAGTCAAAGCTGACTATGAAAAATACTTCTGCCATCTATGACTTAAGGCATATTTTCATGGTGAAGCAGACAATCTAATGGACAATACACCACCAGCACAGACAGATCCTTCTGCGAAGTTTGATACCAAGGTAATATGGACACCTCCCAAAGGCAAATTCTCAGCTGTTGATCATTATACTGACTGCTGTCAACACACTGTTATTGTATGACACAAGGTCTAATTAATTGCATCATTCACTAACAAATTTGGAAATCGAGTCTTTGCTCTGTGCTTTTTTCCATAAGTTTTAAAAACAATAGAAAACATCAAAATGGAAGCGGAAGCCATAAAAGTGCACATAACTGACATGTGAATGACAAAGATATCCAATTACAAAAACTTGTGATTGGATAGCTATAATTGAACAGACATGTGATTGCAAGCAATTATGTGACAAATAGGCATACAGAGAACCAATTTCTATTGATAATTTTGTGATTGCTTAATTTCAAAATCTGAAACTAAGACATTCAATTTGTCAAGGTTGTCTGACAGAAATATGTCACGTTTTGCACCTTGCTAACACAACATACTCTGCAGTTGAGACACTGGACTGTACTTTGTTGGTTGACTTTAAACCATTTACAGGACAATATGTGTATTAATAATCCTATAAAATAATAGATTTTTCAGCACTTGTTTAAGAATTCTTATGTTTTTGCAAGATTCAGGAAGATGTGTTCTATGTGTGTATACTAAAGCTAAGTTTTGATTTACTACATATCATTACTTCTATATTTCACCAATCATAACAAAATCCCCATTATATTTGTCAGCCATGGAAGACCTCAGACAATCCCTCCATTCTTTTCATCACACAAAAACATCATGAATTGGTCGTATGCAAATTATGATGCAAAATATATTCACTGACTTCACCAAAGATTCCCCTTGGCCTTTAGTGACACAGAGCTGTTCTTTATAAAACTCCTCTTATTTTGGCCTTTGTCTCTTATATCATCCCGGCCTTACCTCATCACTGCATTTCATGCCTTCATCGAACAGATCTCCAAGTAAAAACACAACGTCAGGGTTAAAATGAGCGACAGCCGTTTGAAAAGCCCTTTCCATCTGCCATTCCCTTCTTAGTTTGTCGAACCAGTGGCCATCTTTTGACCCTAACAAGTGCGTATCCGTCAAAAACATTGCTTTCAGAGGTTCAGATGGTCTGTGCGTTTCTTCGACGTTCAACTGAGGCCAAGAACATTGTAATATCACGACGTAGTATATCAGATATTCACAAAATACGAACAAGCATACGGCAAAAACTGCCACCCTTTTCAGAACTCCTGTGTTGAAGAAAGTACCTGACGACCTCATTATTCAAAGAAAAAGCATCTTTTCAAGACAATGTAACTTCAAATCAATCCTAAATTGAGGAGGGCTTTATCATGGACTGCATGGTGGTGTGCACGCATTTTACAATATCATGCTGCCATCGTGTGATGACATCGTACATCTTTCTCCACTTCTATCGAGCTTCCCACGAAAATGAACGCAAACAAAACGGTCTCTATGTTTCGCTTCACCATATAGACACCTGTCACTCGAGCCAAGTTTCAAAAATTCCTTCCCACAAGCTCCTTCTAAGTGAGTACTAGTTGATTCAGCTGTTTATAACTCAGCTGTTTATAACTCAGCTGTTTATAACTCAGCTGTCTGACACTCGATCAGCACTAGACGACTCAGCTTGTTGCAAGCATGTTGCAGGCGTTGCAGTACCAAGGAGGCGAGGTTACAAAAGGAAGGCAACCCTTGTTCCCAGGGCTGGGCAGATCCCAGGGGCGCTAGCCATCGTATAGCTTGCGAATTACTTGTTTGCCGGGAATTGGGGTTAGGGTATCGCGATATCGCGCGCGGGCAAGGGCCGGCGGCGGAGGCGCAATTGCCCATTATTCCCACCTGCTTTGCCGGCTCTCGATTGTAATTTCATGTCTGAATTGCGTAAGATTTAAAAAAACTGAACTCAGAAAGGCTGACCGTACGTACCGTAATTTCCTAATTATATACAGTTAACCCCAACCGTACGGTCAGCCTTTCTGAGTTCAGTTTTTTCAAGAATTGCATTTGCTGATCAGAACCTATCAGGTTCCTGTATTTTTGACTTGTCCGTTGGCTCTTTCTAGAGTTTGAAGTTTTTTGTTCGTAAGATTTAGTCTGTTTCATTTAGTTTTTAGTTTATCTATGATGTTGAACCTTAATAGCTTATGTAGATTTCCACAAGGAAACTGATCACTGTTCGTTTAGACAATAAGTTAACTCTAAAGATGAGATATGCAAAAACGAACGTCTTTTCATAGAGTTGTGGGAACTTGGAACTTCCTCCCCCTTTCTATTCGTGAGGCAACAAGTGTTATTTCTTTTAAAGCTTTAGTCAAATTGTTTTTTTTTATGATACGCATTTTTTAATGTTTCTCTTGTTATAATATTTAATATTAACTACTACCATAATTTAATTTGAATCGTTAGTTTCATTTTAGTACCATTGGTGATCTGCTTTAATATGGGGTCTAGACTCTTTTGCATTTCATCGTTTGCCATAAGTTATAATAAATAAATAAACAGCAAATAAAATAGAAATTTACTTTCTCGTTCATTTCGGCTTTGCCACCCTTACCCGCGACACTCTAAGACAGCGCATCAGAGCTCACGTGGAAAGCTTGGTGATATGAACTGCTTACGATACGATAAAGTGGCTTACTACAGTTTTAGTGGAGTGTAAGCGCACAACTTTTAACTCTTTTGAAAAACGTTCCAAGCTGCTTTTCCCTTCACTATTTACTGTTTTCTGAAGTCTTTTACCATTCTATGTGAAATTTGAACAATCAAACGTCAACAAATGGCCAAAATGAACGACCGAGTACCCTATGAGAGACTGGGCACTAGTGGGTTAAGTCACGTTTTTCTCAAAATCTACCCGTACCACCCCACCTCGAAATTTCAGGAATAAGGAATTGGGTCTGATTTAACATTCACGCAAAGTAAAATAAAAATCTCTAAGACAGATTTTTTGCAAACTAAGAGAATGTGAAATCAAAAATAGCTCAAAATCTGTATCACAGATTTTTTTTTAAAGTTTGGCTCTAAACGTGATTCACTCCAACAAATCAACTGTGAAAATTTCATCATAACTCGCACGGTAGGTTTTCGAGCAATCCTCGATCAGACAGGTTTTTACAACCTTGGACGAGAATTGAATTGCGCATGCTCTATATTTAAGCGCGCGCTCGTGTGACGCCATGTATCGCGTGCGAGAAAGCAAGAGTAAATTAGAGCTCTTTTAGCAGATATTTATCAAACTTTTTTGCCATATTTTTTTGGCTCTTGGCTTGAATACATATCGCTACATATAACAAGGAGATTTAACGCCTTTTAAGGTGGCTCACTAGAGTTTTTCTGAGACTCAATAGCGCGCGCTGCCATTGCCTACCAGACGTAAGCCAGACGTCAATATTAATCGCGCGTGCAAAAATGACGCAAGTAGCGTAGCAACAGTTTGAAACTCTGTTCAAACATGTGTTTAAGCCTAAGGCCAAAAAACTATGACAAAAATGCTCTATAAAAAACAGATAAAAGAGCTCTAATTTACTCTTGCTTTCTGGCACGCGATACATGGCGTCAAATGAGCGCGCGCTAAATGAATAACCACGCGTGTCCCACGTGTGTTTTTCTGATTTTTGTGACGTCAGTGTGACCAAATAAAAGCTAATTTTCTCGCGTTCCCTTCGGTGATTTTTTTTTTAATTTGGCTCAGTTGTAACCACATGCAAATCCTATAAAATACCCTATTTTTATTACAATCTGTCAGAGCTAATCTAATATATGAGTTAAGCATTTGCTTGACACTGTCTCCTCTCTCTAGAACGCTCTGCCCAAGAAATTCCATCCACAAATGCAGAGCGTTCCAGAGAGGAGACACGTTATCAAAGTGCTAAGGGACAACAACTACCCTCTAAGTTTTATCCGGAGTTGCAAGTCCTATCACAACTCCCTCCGCCAGGATTTGAGTACCAACGACTGTTCCAGCTCTAACGCATCGTCAGCGTCACCCTTTGCTGTTCTCCCGTATGTCAGAGGCGTCTCTGAGAGAATATCACGAGTATTACGTAACAACGGCGTTGAAGTGGGTTACAAACCTATCCGTGTTCTACGCACGTGTTTCCCAAGACCAAAGGCCAAACCCTCCTCCTTGCAGTGCAGAGGCGTTGTTTACAAGGTCGGTTGCGTTGATTGCAATTTCGTATACTATGGACAGACTGACAGAGCCTTGGAAACAAGGTTAAAAGACCAAAAAAGGGCCGTTCGGGTTGGAGACAACAATTCCAAAGTTGCGCAGCACGCGAACCAGTTTGTCCATAGTATAGACTTTGACCATGCGACAATTGTAGACAGGGCTCGCAATTTTTACGAGAGACTTTTTCTAGAGACATGGTATTCGCATAGAGACAACAACGCGGGAAACGAACACATTGACATTCCAGCAGATGTTTACGAATCCCTCGCGTAATCACGCGCAGCGGTCGTTAATTGTGTTGGTGCTGGCGTAGCACGCGCAGAACTGTGAACCGTTAGAAAGCCGTCACTCAGGTGGCTTTTTAAAAAACCGATGAAGGCCGAAGTTGTTCGGGCGAAACGTCTTTGAACTTTCTAAACTTCGTTTCAAAAAAGTCAGTGTTAAGCACATGTTTCAACTCTTATGTCCATGCCTTACTGCAGTTTCAGTATTTTTAGTTTAATCTAATATACTTAGAATAATGACAAATTACAGAATGTTGGAAAAGCCGCCTGAACAACGGTGACTTTTTAACATTTTAAAATGTCAGGCAATATCATTTCCATGATGTGGCAAGATATGAAAAAAATTCACCGAAGGAAAGTTAAAATATTGAGGAACAAAATGATGAAAATATGTGCCTGTCTAGATAAGATGTTGCCTTGGTAACGGCCTTAATTCAAAAATTGACAACCGAAAAATAAGCCTTATTTCAACAGTATCCATGCTGATAAATCTCTTCGGGAACAACTTTAAGGGAAATTAACTAAGTTTCGTTTTCTAACTCGCGTTCTATAAGGACGATGTTCGTCACAACTCTAGGGAACGATTTTTGCGTTATCAGCGCGCGCGTACCAAAAACAAGAGATTTCCCTCAAACTAAGCTCGATAGCGACGACACCCATTGGGAACAATATCCGCAGTAACTGAGAAAAAATTTGGCAGAAATCTATGGCTACTTTTCGTGGCAAATGAAATAAATGCTACAGATAGAGACGTAACGGGCCCAATAGAGCAAGGTTAAATTATGTTTCCTTTAAAGGATAAAAATATCAATAATGCAAGGTATTTGAAGCCATTTTTTTCTGGGATGTAGACGAATAAGCAATCAAAGAAAGTACAACTCTGCGTGATAGAACACGCCGCATTGAAAAATAATCGAGCTTATTTGTTCCGCACTGAGATAACCAAGTCACCTAAATAACCATATTTGTCAGCATCGTGGCACGAAAAAAAGAAGTGACCCCCTCTTTTTATTACGTTTTTAACATCTCCTTGTACTGTAATGACACCATACCAAGTTTCATCGGAAATCTCTGGCGGGTTCTTTTACTCGGGAATTACCTTAATACAAAAGTGCGCATGACAACAGGGTCCACAAGGACGGTCAGCATTAGATAACACAGGGGTGAAATAGTTTTCTGCGCCCGCAATATGATAACAATCCTCACAAAACCTCTAACCCTATCCATAACCGCTGGTCACTGAATCCACCACACCCGATGTTATTTAATGCTAACCCACGCCGCCACAAGGACAAATCATATCAGATGAATGCTCGGCAGCTACAAGGAGCTAGAACAACTTTTATACGTGGTTTTAATTTACATTTTAGTATATATCTTTTTCGTTGAAAATGGATCATTGGAAAATGCAATCTATTGTAATACAAGAGTTTTCATTGGCTTACTCGTCATGGTATTACCGTTTGTAACCCATTAAATCTTTTCGCTCGGGTCTGGCTCTACGCTACCTGTTTTGCGTTATTAGCCGCTTGTGAAAAATCCTACTGAGAACCCTGAATGCATTCTCGTGGAATAATTCTTAAATATCCTGCATGGATCATTAGATCAAGATGCATCCAAACAGGAGTGTGGAAATTTAAAACTTTTTATACTTTGTGGAAAAGATCTTGGTATCTCTTTCCCACCCTAATTGCATATGCACACAAGATGGTTTCCAGTCAGCTCTTTAAACAGTAAAAGAACAACTTTTTTGGCTACATTTGAACCCACATGTTTATTTTAGCAAAAACAATAATAAATAGCACCACTTCACTCTAGTGCTTGACATAAACGTTCGTCTCCACATGTATGCAAGTACACGTATAGGTAATTTGTTGGAGTCCGATAAGGTTTAAAGTTTCCTACATGTATTAGAGCGATTTGGCCCCTAGCCAAGTATTTAGTAACGGTAGTGAGATGGTTTGTAAGGTCCTTCTGAGGGGATTCCCAGATATCCTGCCTGCTTGTCTGTTAGCGTGGTTATCTTAACTCCAAGATGGTTCAGATGAAGCCTGGCAACTTCCTCATCCAGCTGAAAAAAAAGGACAAAGAAATGTGGTAACATTTAAAATGCAATTTATTAAGACAACAATGCTGTCCTGTTCTTGTGTTACAGCTTTGAACACTTCTTCCCCTCCAACCCCCCCCCCCCCCCAAAAAAAAAGCAAGGCAAAATTCTTACAATAATAACTATTGTAAGAATTAACTGTGTTCATATTTTCAATTGGGCAACTATCAAGTGTTTGTTCCAGCTAAAAACTGGCAAGTTAGCAAATCGACAGTAAGTCAGTTTTTGAGAGAGACTATCACTTATTTTGATGAAACAAGCAACAGCCATACCTGAAAAACCTTGTTTACTGGATAATGCCAAAAAGTTTCTGGGCTTCAACTATAATGTTATGGCTGCCAATTGAAGTCAAAATAATCTGTAACACCAGATTTTGTTTCTCCCTTACCTTTTTGGGAAGCATGTACACACCAAGGGGGTAATCCTTTGTCTTTGTCCAAAGTTCAATTTGAGCCAAGACTTGGTTGGTGAAAGAATTGCTCATGACAAATGATGGGTGTCCCATAGCACAGCCCAGATTAACAAGGCGACCTTCAGCAAGCAGAATGACATGACGGCCATTGGGAAGGGTATACCGGTCAACCTGTCAAGATAGGAAGGCAAATTTTCTTTAGTACACTTTTTTGTTCATCTAAAGAGGGCACTTAATTTAAGAGATAATTTTTCCTCACAATTTATTTTTATTGAATAAAAAAGTAACAAGCTAGCAGCCTACTTAACTAGAAAACTAAATAACTAACCAACCAACAATAAATCATTTCGTAAAAAGCTTCCCTAAATAGAAGTGTTTTAAGATTGTGCTTGAATTGCATCAAATTGTTGCTGGAGCAGATATCCAGCGGCAGTGTGTTCCAGAGTTTAGCCGAGGCTACAGAAAATGATCTTGAACCATATCTGGTGAGTCAACCAAACAATGGCCATTGATTGATCTTAAATTTACCACAACTCTCCGATTAAAGTTGCATTCACCTGTGGTTTTATGCAGTCCTTTTTGCAAGTGTCATTAAGCCATGCAACATCAATTTCACAATCAAAATGGCCAACATTGCAGATGATGGCATCATCCTTCATCTTCAAAAAGTGTTCCGAGTTGATGATTCCACTGCACCCTGTGGATGTGACAAAGATCTGTCCCTGAGAGGCAGCTTCTTCCATTGTGACAACCTCATACCCTATTGAAAAAGAACATGCAAATAAATCAATACTGCTTTCAGTTACAAAGGTCAAGTTACAAAGGTCAAGTCAGCAAGAGCCAAGGTTTCACACAAAAACGCCAAAAATCCGTATTAGCAATAGGGGCAAAAATATGTGCTTCAGGTGCCTCACAACTAATCCAGGATATTTGGTGATGTGTACTGGAGACATGGAGATTTGATCTGATCAAAGAGAGTATACAGGATAACCTGGGAGAGCTGGTATGTTATTTGACTAATCTAAACCTACTACAAACAAAATCACCACTATTACTAAGCTTTTATTACCTTCCATTGCAGCTTGCAGAGCATTGATGGGATCAATTTCAGTGACCAGAATACGAGCACCAAAGCCCCTCAAGGACTGCACTGATCCCTTGCCAACATCGCCGTATCCAGCGACAACACAAACTTTACCAGCAAGCATGATGTCTGTTGCTCTCTTTAGACCATCAACAAGAGATTCACGAATTCCATAGAGGTTGTCAAATTTGCTCTTGGTGACAGAGTCATTGACATTGATGGCAGGAACCTTTAGTTGACCTTTCTCTATCATTTTGTACAAATTATGAACTCCAGTTGTGGTCTCCTCTGAAAGACCTTTGACACCTGAAACGAGATAGATGAACATCATGTTAATGCACAGTGAAATCTTGATTTCTCAATCCTTCAATTATTATTTGAACCTCTGCATGATGCAATCATGAGTTGTTTCTGGTCCCTCTCCTCCGTCAAACATCTTACCCCTAATTTCTCATACAATGGGACCCAACTCCATATAAATTTTGGTTTGTCCCGACAAAAAGCTCATTTTTTTCAAAATGAATAAAATTAACCTGCTTATTACTGACACTCATTAATATAGACAACGGACACCTTTCCATGTCCCCAGTGACAAAATCTGATACATCATGAACCCAGCTTTACGAATAGTGTTAAAAATCAACAGCAAAAGTAATTTTAGTCCAAGAGTACTGAGTGAGAAGATGCACACAATTTCCATAGTTTAAACTTGTTGGAGTTACATTCACAATTACAGAAGAAACTAATGGTTTAGTGATGTTAAACTTTCCAATTGATTGCTTGTACAAATTTCTCAGAGTGTGATAAATGACTATTATTAGGTTTCTGTAGTTTGAACTCATTAAGGCTCAAGTACAATTTAAACATTTTATTGCTGTAAAAATGTCTGCTGCAGTCTTTTTATCCATACAACATGTCCTCGACTTTGTTTCTGAGAGTCCGCTTAATACAGACACCCGGATAATACCGACACTTTGGCAATATGTCCCATTGGTGTCCATATTAATGGCTTCCACTGTACTAGCTTTTTTTTACTAGGTTTCATTTCCCTTGGAGGGTACAGAATTAAGGATTCCACTAATTATTCACATGGTTCGTACAGAAAACTGAAACCTTTTTTCAAGGACTTTTTAAGGACCAAATTTAATTTTCAAGGGTCCTTCGTGGAATGTCATATTACCTGTTTAACAAATGAATCATTCTGTACCAACCAAATTAGCAGTTTTTCAATGCAGATAGCTTTCTTTGAATCGCCTTTAACTTGCCTAACCCATTTATACTCTTCCATAGTTAACCATTTATGGTTAAAACTGCACTTTCCAGGCATTTTGCTGCAAAACCAACGCCAAC
>CM042746.1:8861617-8881617 GCA_022496165.2 Catalaphyllia jardinei
CTTTCAAATAAGCAGCAATTATTTTTTACTTCATAGGCACTTTAAAAAACTTTTTTCAGCCTTTTTCCAGCTTGAACGGGTGTCAAAACATGACGGATGTAATGTAACCTGCGGTTGTCAAGTTTTTTTTTTTTGACAAAGCGAACTGGCCGCGCGGAAACTGGAGATGATGAGGCAAGCTCACTTACGTTCCAAAGCATCTCCCTCAACCAGTCAGTCCCTTTTGTTTCTTATATCGTGTACGTGTGGAGCTCTGCATTCAAACGATTTCTCAATCGTTCTCGTGCAAGACTCTTGCTTCTTGCTTTGGTTTCCCCCTGCTTGGCTTTATGTCAGCTGTCCGTTTTGGCTGCAAGTAGATCTACGAGCGCGTCTGCAGGTCACTTTGATGGCCAGAACAGGCAGGTATGTAGCCTCCCACAGACTTTCTTATATACGGCGAGTTATCTCTCTTTTGTCGAAAACCCGCGAGGACGAACGGCCCCGAAGCCCGGCCTACTCCTAACCCAAAGCTTAAGAGACTAACAGGGATCCTTTCCAGCATGAAGGAATTAAAACAAAAGGAGAGTCTAATAGTCAATAGTTTATTTTTTTATCCTAAAATCTCTAAAAAGCTGGCTATGAAAATAGGCAGATATAAAATGTAAAATGATTTCTTTTTTTGTCACGTCCTTATCTGTTAATCTTTAAAGAACAAGCCCCAGTCAGGCTTCATGTCTTCTTATACTATCAATGAACTCAGTTTATTAAAATTTGAACTATGACTGTTATAATGCATGAATTCTTGATAGAGAGATCTTGCCGTGGACACAGCAGACACTCTTTACACCTCATAGCTCACTCTCCGTTACTACAACAACATCTTCTTATATATATATACATATATGTAATAGGTACGAGATCATGTTTAGTTTCCCAGATGCCAGAACAGCTTAGAATTTCTCCCTTTTTGCGTTGCATAAAGCCAAATCAAAAGGTAACCTTGCCGGTAAACATGATGTAGAAAAATATCAAAAAGGCTGCGACGAGATCACTGATCTGGAACGGACTTCGAACCTTTAAGAGAACTTGAAAACTTAGAGCTAAATTTTTCCAGACACGCCAGCCATAAAGTAAATCCTTTAAAGCCAAACTTCAGAAAATAAGTCTGGCGTGGAAAACGCTCGAGCACGCTTGTGAAAGTTCGGCGTTTCAGTCGTGACGTCATAGTCAGTCTTCCTCGTCGACTGTCCTGTTCACATGGCCATTAACGCAGGGACTACTAACAGGGGTAATGTTATAAGACCTTGATCGTCCAACAATACAGCCCAGCTCGCATGATGAGATGCCAAAAGAACTGCTGTCACTGAAATTCTCTCTCGCCTCAGGCTCCGCTCTGCGGCGCTTTAAACAGTCATTAAGCGGTGGATAAATGATGCATATTGAAGGAATAAGAACAAACACCATGTAGATTACGTAAGCCCACGGTGGATAAGGTGGGTACTTAACTTTTGCCTAAAAACAAAAACAAACATATCTTATTAACGGAGTTCGAGGTCCGAATTGTAAGTGACGGACCGAGTTTTTTCTCCTTCGATCAATGGCCCAAGCTCGAAACGCGCGGACCATGAATCGTAGCTAGGAATAAAAATGAGGATCCCAAACTCACAGAACGGACTAAAAAATACATACTTAAGAAAAAGAAAACATGTACCGTGTTTTTATCGAGTTATGGAAACACGAGTGGAAGCTTGGAGAACGAGAAATTCTTCGGGAACACGGAACGCAGGCGAGAGTTTCCACAGCTTTTTCAAGTTCTCCCAAACTTTCACAAGTATACTATTTTTGTAAATTGTCGCTTAGCTCTGTATCATCTTATGTATCGAATACTTGGAAGTAATAAGCGGCTGTAGTGTAACGTTTTGTTATAGTTCCCGGTGCTCGGCCGATACCACCAAAATAAACCTAATGGTTTTGCTCACATCGTTTTCTGTGTAGTGGAGCCGATATGGACAGTGATCACCGAACCACACTGATCCACATCACTTTACTGTACTAATTTACCTCATCTCTGTCCCATGCTGTGTAGGCGAACTTCCCTCGAGCTATTTGTCTGATTATTTGCACTATTCCTCCAATTATAACACTGAGTATGATTAGCGGTGAAACAAACTTCCAGCAAACCTTCCACCTGCTGTCCAATCGCTTTCCTGTCATGGCACAAAGATCTTTCGAAAACCTGCAAGAAGAAGTTAGAATTTTTGCTATTTAGTTTTTAAGATCCGGCGTATATATATGGAAACACCCAGTAGTTTTAACAAACTCTAACTTTCAATCTAAAAAGTTCATTAATGGAGAAGCGTGTTTGTGTAAATACGGCATTGACGTAAAATATACAGATAATCCCCACCCCAATTTTTTAATTATAGGCACGCAATGCGTATAGAGTGGAGTACATTACTTGCAAAAAATTTGGGACGATTTTAATTTCGGACAAAAATAGTGTCCGAAAATAAAACCGTCCCAAATTTTTAAGCGTCCGAAATTTTTACAGTATAGTATAAAACTATAAAAGTACTTTCTGGGCGACAGCTTCACATATTCAAAGCCAATATACATGATATGGCTAGAATTCGGATTAGGCGGCTTTGCTCAGTCCGTTCTTCTTATCACTGGAAAAAAATATTTGTTTCTTTTATGGTGCATCCGGCTGTAAGACCTTGGTACAGTAAAACTATCATTTTCACAGATTTTATTTCAGTATAATTCATGTTTTTAGTCGTAACTTTACTTTAGGCATGTTTCAGCACAGTGTCCGAAATTTTTTTTGCCGAAAATTGTCCGAAATGAGGGAAAATGTGTCCAAAAATTAAACGTCCGCAATAAAACGCCTGAAATTTTATCGTAGACGCTGCGTGATCTACATAAATGTCATGGTCGTCAAAATACTTCTTTCCTTGTTGGGTGTACAACTGGACCAACTTTGCAACAAATTCTGAGTACGAAGGACTGCCAAGAATAAAGTACAAGCATATCTTCGCTCATAGATTGTATATCCCAGGAGCCCATCTATTCTTCTTCTTCCTCTTAACACTTCTTAGTTTCTTCCAAAAAAGGAATTCCGACGCCATCTCTTGAAGCCACCCGGACTATGAATATTACAGTATGTATTAAGAAAATTATAGTATTGTGACCAGTGCCGAACTTAAATACGTCTTCCTCTATTAATTCCATTCATTCTCATTCCATTCTATTGTATCGTCAGGCTCATAACTCTGTACATTAACACCTGCACCAGTTCGTTAGTTTTCACGTCGCTCAAAATATACTTACTTGTCCATTCCATAAACAAAAGCCACGCCTATACACTCCGCCAAACCAGTGACGAGAAGAGGAATAGAACTAGCGCTGCTGATGATCTCCAATAGGTAAAAACCGGTTGACTGCACGAATAACAGGTTACTTATACACATTACTAGACAGAAAATTCCTACAAGAAGGGGAAAAGGGGAAAAACGTGAAATAAATTAGCGAAAACCTCATTCTCCTCATGGAGTTTAAATCGGCTGACACGATGTACCCCCGTAAGCACGTCTTAAAAGATTGAGAACTTTTCTTGGGCACTTTGTCGTTACTCAAACGTGATATTGCGTGAATTTAAACTCAATACTTGTTACTTCTAAAATTTGGGTGTTCTGTAGTTGCTTATAATAATCTGATGTTGCTTAGTGGAATCAATGACAGAACTCAATTGTGACAAATCCTCTTTTATTGTATGAGAAGTTAGGTAAACTATTTCGGTACCGTATATATATAAAAGATTTTTTGTTGAAAACGAAAGCTTCCCATTTATCACTTCAAGATGATAAATAACCACTTAAACACTTGCCAGCTGACGCAGAGAAACAAGTGGCGTCTATCATGTTCCCTGCTGATTCCGAATGTCCCCAATTCTCCTTCCCTCAGGATACAAGCAGAAGTGAAAATAACATTTACATCGCGCAATGCAATTTGACTTACCACAAATCACTTCGTTTCTCCAAGTTCTTGAAAAAAGTTTCATTTCTTTGCAAGTTGTAACAACTATCTCTATCATTCCCAGCATGCTCGAGGAGCTGAGCAGAAAGAGAAGCAGGTAGAACAGACAAGACCACAGTGGTGGATAAAGGTTAGTCATTTCGGTAAATACTTCGCTTAATCCCGCAAACCCGAGGGATTCTCCTGGAGGAAGCTGAAACGGAAGCAAGAACAATCATATTAGTCTTTGCTCTACTCTTACTAATCTTTATTGTTGAATCCTGGGGTAAAGACATTCAAGAAAATTGGAATCGTGGATAAAACTAAATGTATGCATACCGCATTATCAGACCAATAAATTATTAAGATTTAGGCCAAATACCACTTAGAACAGTTAGTATCTGCCTGCGTTGTCAGCTGATATCAACTTATCAAAGAAGACAGGCTTTAATGGACAAGATGACCCCGCCGCAGACGTAAATCCTGTAACCCTCGAATTAAAGGGACGGTGGGAACAAACACAATTAGCTTACAGCGAGGAAACCATGGCAAAGAAAGAAACCGTAAATACCAATGCTACAAGCAGTGAGGCGTTTCTTTCAGGTCATCCAAAGTAAAGTGGCAAAAATGAGATAAAAGAAAAATAGCGTGCTCCTCGTTTCCAGTTCTTCAATCTTATGAGAAAGAAGGTCTGACTTTGTTGTCTACTTAGTACTTTGTCGACTCTAGAACCTAGGGCTATGTGTAAAGAGCCACGCGCTCGCCATTCGCCATATATAATTATTGCTACAAGTTAACATTTGACATTCGAAACTTCAGCTTGGCTTATATTTAGGGCATGTTATGTATACACTTACTTGATCGAATATTTCTCGCCTACTACACGATATTGTTTTCGTCACGTTAATTGTTGAGCTGTTACCGGCAAGCGCAGTTGCCCTATCCAGTTCACATTTGTTAACTTTGTAATTAGCTTTGAAACCAAAGAATGAAAACATGATTATGCTGGCCCACAGAGAGGTTGCGCAGTTCCCAAGTGCGACCATGATAGCGTCCATGTAACAGTTGTTCTTAGGCACGTTTCCACTGGAAAAGAGGGTTAAACTTCCGAACCCTACCCCTAACGAGTAGAAAATTTGTCCTGCTGCGTCCATCCATACGACAGGGTCTTCGAGTCTTTCCCACTGTGAAATAACATATGTTCTGATGTAAGATACGGAATACGGAGTTCACTAAATGCAGGAATTGTTTAAGACAATTTTGACATAATCTGGTAGGAAGGAGCACAAAAATTGATCTTACTTTCACAGCAACAGAATGATTGAAGCTCTCAGATGAACTGAACTAAACTGAACTGAACTGAAAGACTTTATTTAAGTGTCAATAGCTAGCTAAAAAAAACTCATTGGGGACACTATTTACAGAATAAAATATACCGTAGCTAAAGTTAAAAAAATTATTTACAATTTAATGAATAGTGTAACCTCGTCTCCAGGGTCTCTGATCCTCCCGCTCTTCTGGTAGGACGGGGAGATTAGAGATCCCTTCAAGGTTACATACGAAAGGTTACATACCTCGGGAATAAAAAGTCGAGCCAGTCCTTGTGCCCAGCCATCCAGATGAACGCTAACAAAGAAAAACGTGACGAGATTGAGGACGATGAAAATAAGAACCACGAGCAAGATCTGTAGAAAAATTCAGATTTATATTATGACACAAGTACACATAAACTGGATGTTATCTGGTGAGTATATATAGTGACATCCTGTATGCAAGCTTCCTTTTGCATTAGTTTTCGCACAAAATATGCCCAATGTACACTATTTTCCTGCATGTCGCACTCGTTTTTCTTTATCAAGAAAGAATTAGACCATGAAACTTATCAGGCTGCATTTTACGGATCACAACTCTTTACAAAAACAATTTCCGACCGTCCCAAAAGATTCTTTGTATGGAGAAAGGGAGTGTCCAATTTAATTTTTCTCTACGAGACGCTGCTGCCTGGGCACCGTAACAGGCCTGTATGACAAGGTTTCGAGGTGTGATCGGATTTGTCCTGTTTGTGGCCTCAATTTTGAAGATGAGATTCACTCTCTGTTTGATTGCCCAAACTATTCATCAATTAGAGACGACTTTTTTCAGTGTTTGTGTTGTTGTTTGTTGTTGTTTTTGTTGTTGTTATAAATAGTGTTAGGTACAGACACTCATACTACAAATACCCAAGCATCTAGTTCCCGAGTAAGCCAGGGAACGAGAACTGAGCACGAATTCTGTCGTGTGTATAGGGGAAGCAGGTGTGTTCACATCAGTGCCCAGCGAGAATCGTACTCGAGCACTGTGCTCGGACACCATGTGTGATCATTTCCTAAGAGCGCACACGTGATCGAATTCACCCGAGATAGGTCCACGTAACAATTGTCACGTGGCTCTCTTGGTTTCTATCCCTCTCGCTTGTTACCTACCTTTGACGCCCTACGCACACCACGCATAGCCAGAAGAAACGATATGGTCCAGGACGCCATGACGAACAAATACAGGTACATGTTGATTCCTATCAATATTTGATATACTGAGTTAGATCAACAAATGTCAAAGTTGTTCAATGCTTTACAAACAGTTGATATTGTAGCTTACCAAACAATGTTTCACAGCATTTTTCCGTTGTTTGTTCTCTGTGTCTGAGCTAGCTAATAGCAGCTTATCTTTATTTCGAATACTCCGCACGTGAATTCTATTCCGTTCGCCCTTAAGTACGGACCATTATATTTTTTAAGGGAGAGAGGGCTGGGAAATTTGCTAAGGCATGAAACATTTTTTCTTCACCTTAAAGGTTGAACATAATTTTTGGGGTGATAGCCGCTGTGCAAAAAAAAACTAAGATAGGGCCTGGGTAATAAAGAAAGCACTTGCTAGATATTTTTCCCCGGGGCTTCCCTTACACGAGTTTTTCAGCAGTTTTTTGCTGTGTAGGATTGTTTTGGTAATTGTCCAACCCACAACCACCACCCACTCAAAGAACAATGGTTTATCGCCTATCAGTATGACTTACGATACGCGCAAAAAGCGATTGGGGCATTGCATTTTTTTGTTATACAAGAAATAGATATAGAAATCGTCGACCAAATGTAAAAGAAACTTAAACTGTGACATTGAGTCATTTAAAAGACAAAACACTCAACAGAAAATTCAAAATGCATGCGAGAAAATTTTCAGTAGAACGATTTGCCAGAAAAGTATTTAATTGGCCATGGGTGCAGACTAAGCTATCACTGTGTTAAATGACTGAATTAAGCAAAGTCTGAACCATTCTGAAAAGAAAGATTTTCAATGATATCAGCTCAGATAACTTCATATCTTACCCGTACTCGTGTTGATATCATCTGCTACGTCTAATGTTTCTCGATACCAATAATACTTGGCAGGACTACTCTTTGAGCACTCTGGAACCTGAGTTCCATTAGCAGCGTTCCGCTCTAACTTTGGACAAGTGTTCCAAGGTAATGAACTCCTCATTGAATGAATAAAGTAATAGAGGCACCAAGACACAATGTAGTTGTAATAGAAACACGTTACTAGGCTCATCAGGGTCGCGGCTACGCCGATCCCTCTGAGACTGGGACTGAGATCCCGCCACGATTCCACGACGGAGTTCCTACCCAGTCTCTGTCCAATTGCCATTTCTAGGCAAATCAATGGAATTCCCTCCAATATTAGCATTATGAAGTAGGGGATGAAAAATGCGCCTACAAAATAACACATTTACATAGCGGTCACTTTAGACACTTTAAGAACTTATTTATGTGTTTGTTCGTCAAAGTTGAGTAATTGGTTTGTTTTATCTTAACTGAACAGAGATGAAAAGTGTGTTTATGGTCTGTGGTTAGATTAGTATAATCAGTATTAGATTTTGTGTTATAATAGTTTTACCATTATTTATTAGGTAGTTTTACTTGAATATTTTTTCAAACTGTTTTTTTTCCCCTATATTTAGTTTTTGTCCCCTAATTAATATGGGATTTTCTCAAGATACGAGGTATTAACATTTTAATAAAGTTTCTATCTATTTATTTTAAAACGTTTCTCAATTTCGTCCCTCGTATAATCCGGCTCAAGAAGCTTCCGCAGAATGAAGTGATGGGAATATCCCGGAGTCCTGAATGGAGTGCTGTTTCATGGTTGTTACCAGTGATGGGTATGGAGATTAATAAGCTAGGGAAATGAAGATAGACCCACCCTTCCTTGGTCCTAAAGAAAGCGTGTGTGTGAGGAACTGAGGAGTGGGGGCAAAAGTCAGGTTCTTCCTTGCTCCAGTTAGTAATAACAGAAGAGGCTTCTCTCATAGACCCGCCCCTTTTCCGTTTCACGTTTGTTGATCGATATAAGTGAAGTGTCAATAGAGAGTTTCAAAAGAGTGTAAGGACCCATTCATTTAGCAGGCCAGTAAGCCTTCAGTTCATGATCCTGATTTTCTCTAGGAGAGTCCTCAACCTAACACGCATGTTAGGTTTATTCTATACAATCTCGTCAGGTCTTAACTACTGTCGTCCTTACCTCCTCCATGTTTGAAGCACAGTTGAGGAAACCTGATAACGTTTCCAACTCCCAGAAGATACGATAGTACTGCCACAAAGTAATCACCTTTGCTCTTCCACGGCTTCTCAGGGTCTCGCTCTTGGAAAGCTCGTCTAAGAGAAGACCCACAGCAGTTTATCTTCCCAGATTGCGACCTGTGTTCACGTTTCAGCTGCGATGGAAAACCGTTTTCCTTTCCAGATAGGAGTCCAATTGCAGTATTGGCAGGTAGACCGTTAGTTTTCCTGTGGAGTTTATTTGCGTATTTCCCTTTGACTGGTAGACTCATTCTCCCGCTGTAACTGACATTGTAAATCAGTTTGTTGCGCGACTCGTTCGCGGCACAAGATTGACAAGTGATTTCGTTAGTTAGACCGCTGCCTACGATTCTTCGGGGCTGCGGGCTACCTTCTTCCCAAGATTCATTGCGAATGTCGTTTGCATGGTTTGGTCTGTGGTCCTCAGCTCCCACTTCCTCCTTCGGTGGGTCTGTAGCTTTATTACCTCGTATTTTCATCGGCAATTCTTCTTGGGCTGCCAAGTCACTCATGTTTCTGTGGTGTCTTCACTCGGTTTTTTGCCTGCAAAAGGGGGAAAAATTGTAAAACGGGTTTCTCGAGACTTCACCCTCAACCTTCTCAAAGTTTGCGGCACTCATCGTTTTGTTCTTCTACACATGCTTTACTGCAAGCTATGGCTATATGTCTTGTCGAAGCATATGTTGCAAATACCACTCCCTTTGTTTTACACTAACCAATGTAAACCCTGTAAATTAAGCGCAATAAAGAAATTGGGTGGGTTGAGCTATGTTGAAGAAAGTCCACCGTCCGATTTGCCGGGTTCAGTACCTTCCCGAATGTCCGAGTACTTGTTATGGAGGTAACAGTGTACTTATATACTTCATAACAAAAATTCTGGTACGTGTATTCAAGAAGTTGGTCCCGTGAGAACGCTGTGAAATGCTTGGAAAAATACTTGTTACTTGTGTACTTTGCTGCAATTAATTTTTTTACAAGCGACTTGAAATATATTCTCGGCCTACCCACGTCTCCATTTTTTACCTTCTTTTCGTACACCAGAAATTTTTTTAAATTGATGTTCGCAATTTTATGAACAATTCATGAGCTTGATTACTCAAAAATCTCTTGAACTTGAAATATCCCCGAAAAATTACCTACTGTACGCTGACCACGTACTTTAGTGCAAAATTTCCAAGAATCCCAAATTTTTGTCTTTAATCAGCAGGCATGAGACAAGCAATAACGCCTAGATCGTTGCGCGCGAATCAGGTGGGCTTCTTAGTTACCATGGCAACATGTCTACTTACGAACGACTGTAGGTAAACAGCTAAAACAAAACAGGTTCTTTGGCAAATGAGATGAACAAACATTCATCGGAACAAACCCCAAACTAATAAGAGTTAAATCATTTAAGTCTGATCGCTTCTGAAACGGTCACGTATGAAAAGTCACTACCGGAACTCGCGAAAAATAATTAAGATGAATGCCGAACGCATTTATCGTTTTACGAAAGGAGATTTTTAATTGCGGTTTGTTTATTCGACGTGGTTAATGATGACGCTGAAAGTGTGAATTTTTGCAGTGGAGAGACAAAATTCCGTTTCATTACATGGATCAATGAGTTTCTAGTGCACTCCGTAAGCGGCCTTACTGTGACTAAATAAGATAGTCCCCAGCTTCCCTGTAAAGCAAACTGAACAGTATGTTTTTTTTGGCTTCTCCTCTTTCAAAGAGAACCGACACATTATTACAAACCTAAGCCGGGTAAAATGTTGTTTAACTCAATACTTAATATGAGCTTTTTCGAGAAAGAAAATAATGTTGCAAGATGAAAAAAACGAGCCCTAGTTTAAAATGAAAACTTTACCGTAGACAAAAATGTCGAGGGACGTCTGGAGGAGCAAGAACGTTTTAGTCGTACCTCTACCATTCATAAAAGCACTGATCAACCATTGCCTCATCTCTTTTATCTCTACTGTCTTTTAAAGCTTACTAGTTTCTTTCTAAACTGAGATAAAAAGACAATGAATAAAATAAAATTTAAGGACTAATCATTTACCTCGTTATTTACAATCGAGTGAACAGTGGCAATCAGGAGCAGTTAGGCAAAGTCGGACTTTTCGTCGGATTGATAAATTTCCCTTCACTGATATTCAAATTATCACAACCAGCCCATGCGAGAGAGCCTTTGACAGTATTTGAAGCCAGCCTTCTCTTACGGATTCTGATTGGGTAAAAATAATTAAAACCTTCTTGTGACTTTCTCGGTAAATTACGTCCCAGTATATCTTTAGTTTTTTTGCCATGTAATTAATCCTGCCTCGAATTTACGTCGAAACGATGCGACAGCAGCGCTTTGTTCATGAAATAATTCACAGCTTTCGCTTTGAAGTTTGAAAACACAGCTGCCCTCTGTTTGGTCAGCGAGAAAAAAATTTGCAAGGTATAGAAAAAAACAATAAAACGCTTCAACACGTTAACGAAGCAAGATAAATAAACACATATCAGGCTGTAGTTTTTTAATTCTTCTAAAAAAATGTAAAGGGACTTCAACGATCAAATGAAGTTACAGTATTTTCAGAGGTCGAAAAGGTTCACGCAATCAAATTTCTTTATTGAATTTCCACTGAAAAGTATAAACCATCCCGACTTGAAGTTAAACAATCAAGGTATATGGGTGTTTCAACTTATTGAAGCCCCAATAAAACATATTTAATGAGCTTTAGCGACTGTTTCAGACATACCTCCCTTTTATTTGAAAACAATGGCGCCCGGAAAATGGATGTTGTCGTCGACGAAAGCGCTTTAAGCGGGACCCCACTTCGCTAAATTACAGTTATATGGAATAGTGAATATTGAAAAGTAGCTGCAGGAAATCGTTGGGGATATAAATGGCCGAAAAATTTAAAGTCACTGCCATGTATACTAACAATAGTGGCTTTGAAGGTATATTGAAATGTCATTTATAATCTATGCATCGTGTCATGTTAGTCGGTTAGGCCCCCATGCCGGAGAAATCTAAAAACGGTTTTTTTTTTCATCCCGAAAAGGCATCAAATTTTCAAATTCCTCGGGTTTGAAGAGTGTTTTCGAAAAGCTTTGTTTTCGTGGCGAATAAATGTGGAGGGTAGGCCTAATCGCAGTGTTGACCTGGCCTAAAACTAGTAGCTATGGAGGTATATTAAAATTTCATTTTATAGCATTATCCATCTTGTCTATTGGTTAAAGGAGATAGCATAATCGACCAGAAGATTCAGATCATGTCAGATTGATTTAGTGAACATCACTAGTATTTGAGGGAAATCTCAAGTACTCTGCTGGTGTCATAAAGTTCATGTCCATGTAGAATATCTAGCCAACAAAAAAACTGTGTGATTTCTATTCACCGAGCTGTATTCATTCGCGTTCTTTGCATTGATCAAACGGCCAAGACCGAGCTTGATACAAAAGAGAAACAGACCGAGCTTGATACAAATGAGAAACCCAAGAAATAAAAAGCTCGCTTTTCGCGAGAATGGTTTGAATAATTAATCAGCGTCGTCTTAACTGAAGCAGCTGATAAACAGTAATTTCCCCCTTGAAACGGTGACAAACTTTAGAACCATAACTCACAGAAACCATTTCAAAGCGCGCTTGACAATTGCATGCCGGACATGTGTCAGTTTTTTTAGCTTGAATTTCGCTCCTTCGTTCTTGAGTTACAATACTGATACCGGCGAAACTGGAAGTGGGTGTAGTTTAAAGAACAGTATACAATGCTGAGATATCACTTAATTTTCTTTCCCATGTTTGAACTGTTTTATTTTTCATCCAAATCATGAAGGCGTCAGGATAAGCGACGGGGCTGCCAATCTGTTTAGTCGACGAAGTCACAACATGTCTGGTTGGGCTTTTATATTAATCTTTCTTCACAGCACGTGGTCCAAACGACCTCAGTCGTGCATGCAATCTGGTTGGTAAATCGTAGGTTCATATTTGTATATCCATATCTGGACAGTTCGTTCGAGCTTTAATAGCATCTTTATTGAACGAAATTATCAGTAAAAGCATTGACCTCCTTCAGTTTTAATTATTTTTTTAACTGCTTTTGGGTTTGACCTTAGGCGGAACGAAATAGGAAAAGTTTATCAAATTCCCCTTAGCCTGGATGCCTAGTAAACCGCGGGAGACTGGTGGGGAGTCGAGTCAAGCTCCAAGTTTGAAAAAATGACGTGAGTTTCGTCGATCGTCTAAACAAAAACGTTTTCTAACTTTGTGTGCTTTCTAAGTATTCCTGGTAAGCAACAATAATTTTAACCTAACTATTGGAAAGCTGGTGTACTGTTTTCATGGGAAATCAATTGTTTTCGTAGAAAATCAACCTGGAGACGGTTCCCGAACCCTTTATGTGGTACACAAGAAATTTCGGTGCGAAGAGAAATTTTATCCACAAACACTTTTTACATATTGCATATTTACAAGCAACCCACTGAATATATAAGCAAGAGAGCCTCTCACCAGCCAGGGGAAGACTTACTTTCTTGAAAGTGAAATGCCGAAAAGTATAAATAAATCAACCGAACGACAGTCCGCTGCTCTTTCCAACCATTGCAAACCACTACAGCTTGCATAAGGACTTGCATAAAAATGTTGCTCGCTTCGAAGGGTAAATCCTCGTTGGTATCCCGTTTCCGAATAGTTTCTGATTATAAAGTCTGATCAGAAATCGTACCAAAATACTACAAAAAATTGCCTCGTCAGCAATTTGGTTCCTTGTTACGTCATCAGCATCTGTAGGAGGCGCTGTGGTTTCCGTGTTGGTCAGTGGGCTCAACTACGGATCGAACGGACTGAGTTCGAGCCCTGGGGCCGGTTTCTCGAAAGTCCCGGTAACTTAACGGGCCCGAAATCGTATTTTTCAATCAAAGTCTCAAGAAAAGTAGGGTGTGTTCTGACCTCTAATGAAGTCGATTTCGTTTCTTTAGCTAATAACTTTACTGTATAATAATCAAAACCAGGAGCCATAATCAGGGACGGAGACCGTAAGTCTTAGGACGCGCGCGGACCCATGATATGAGACAATTTTTCTATTTTTAGAACAAATTGCGCCATCCTGACGTCATATATCCGCGCTGATCCACGCACGTGTCAAAGGCTCTCGCGTGGATGTTGCCACGTTGTGTGATGAAATGGTGAGGGTTGGGAGATTCTCTTGCCGACTTTTCACTGCGATGGCAGGGAACATGGCAGAGAAGAAGAACAAGGGCTCTTCCATGTACTTTTATGCTCTGATTTAATGGAAAAGGTGTGTATTTCAGGGTCGAGAATTTCTTTAATTTCGCGCTGTGAATGAATAAAATCCGCTCGCCAAGGCTAGTTATACGTGTAAACTTCTGTGTTTGTTTTGTAGAGAAAAGTTCTGCAAGAAAGCTGTTTACTCCGGTATCGAGTTAATTTGTGAGTTTGCCAACCAATGCTTAGTCATAACCAATACCTGTTTTTGATAGTTTCTTATTGTTTCTGCTCGTTTGGCGAGTTTGCAAAAGTTTTTGAAAGGCAAGTCTGACGCGTACGAGTAGCTCATTTGCATAGTGCAGCGGGAGAACTTTTCAGTCAGTGTTTTCAGATTGTCAACAAATCGTGAAAAAGACTTGTTTCATTGTCTTTTGTGCTGAGATACTACAACAATAGTCACCAATGTTCACCAAAAGGCTACCAACATCATGCGTGTTTCTTTCACATAGAGAAACTTTACACTTTATACCTTACAAGGAGTTTTGCCTCAATCAAAATCTTTATTCGAGTTGATTAAAAGCGTCATCATAACTTTTCTGATTATTTCTGCTGTATTCACATATTTTCAGCTAAGCTTTTAATATGTTCTCAAACATTTATCAACCTTAAACATATTCAAAAACTACAGATATTATATGAGTTCGATGTACGTTTTCACTCCAAAGTGCGAAATCCAATTTGTCATTTGTCAACAGTGCAAAACACGCATCGGCGGGCGCTCTTATTCATTGACAACAGACACTTTATTGGATTTTTACACAAACAAAACTAAGCAGTATCTACGGACATAAAACTATTGTCATTTATTGGGCCTAAACGCTGCTATATCCAAACATATCCAACTAGTTTGTTTTCTGTGTTATGGAAAATTAAAGCTGTTAATCTTCTTCATATGTGAAATTTTAGATTGGAGTAAACTGAAGTTCTTGTAAAAGAAGCAGCAGAACTCAACTTAATCTGCGATATAAAGCGGGACATACCTAAATTAGGCAATGTCTTTACTCAAACTGGAGCAACTTACGGCGAAAATACTAAGCAAAGTTCCAACAGCCATAAACAGATAAAGGCGTTGAGTTGTGGGCCAAAAGCATAAACGATTTCGGGAATTTCGGACGTCAGTTCCTCTGCGCGACATCCGCGAAAATCCTCGCAGCAATGCACGCGCGTGTGCCGCAGGCGATGGCGCAATTTGTTCTAAAAATAGAAAAATTGTCCCATATCATGGGGCCAACCCCAATACTAGAAATGGCGCGCGCTTACGGTCTCCGTCCCTGATTATGGCTCCTGTCAAAACTTTTGAAACTACCGTCTGGAATGGAAAAGAAAACAGCTTAACGCGCCCGGTAATTACCAGGAGCTTCGAGAAACAAGCCCCTAGCCAAGATCATTGTTTGGCGTTTTGGAGCAGAAAGCTTTGATCACACAGTGCCTTCCTCTACACGGCCGGTGTATAAATAGGTATTAGTGAACTGAATACTGACGGTAACTTTTCAATGGACTAAGTATCCCATCCAGGGAGAATTATAACATAGTTACTTGCTGGCGCGCGCTGTGATTGGCTAGTATTTTATGAAAAAGAAATGGATGGTTCATAGAGATGGTTCAGACTGACGTCACAGTCAGAGAAATTTCGACTTTTCAGCGTGAAAAGAGTCTTGCTGTGTTATAAAAGCAATGGACAATGTCTAGCGTGCGTCCATCCAATTCGGGATGCATTTGGATAGTTGGGAGAGCACTTAAGTAGCTAGCTAGAGATGCTCGAGGCGCATCATCGTATATGATAAAGTCATATACGAAACGCGACGCGGGCACTTCCCGGCTTGAGGAAAAAAGACTGAATTTTATAAGCCACCATTAAGTTATTTGTATCCACTCATGCATTAAAAAGCTAGAGATAATGTATATTTATACAACCTCGTAACATGCTCAAAACAAAGTTGGTCGTAATGTCTCGATAAATTGATCACCTCAGACGCCTGTGACATGAATATCAGTCACACAAAACTGTGAAAACGCTAACTACAATAACATGAACGTTTCCCTAACTCTACAGAAAAAATGCCATGGAAAAGAAAGGAAGCGAAATAAGCCAATTTTGGAAAGGCTATTTACAGCAAGAGATAGATAGGTCCAAGGTTACTGTGTCAATACGCCGAAAATAAAATAAAATTTATCCAAAGTAGCACTAAGAAGAAAGCACTTGGATTATGAACTTACTGAATTTAAGTTTTTTGTCGCATGATAATGCATTCCGGTCCAATTTCATTCTCGTCAGCTTTTTTCATCCTAACTTCGTAACTAGTTAATTTATTTGTTTAAAAATTTGCTGAAATTTGTTACCACTACGATTGGACCACTTTATTCCTTTGCCGCCAATACTAAATGGTTTTTCCTGAAGCATATTCTTCTGTTTTTGCCGTCAAAGGCTAGCACACACTAGGGGACATAAAGTAATAATTTTCCTCGTGCAAACTGCCTAAAGCTAAGAAGTTCTGTTGCGGGGACGACCGTCAGTTTTGTCTCCACGACATGTTAATTGCATGAAATTCAGTTGGAATTAAATTCGTGCGTTCTGAAGAAAAAAGCAAAATGACCTCAATTTGTTAATGTCGCATCGTTAACACTGCTCCTGCAACTGTTCCCGCTTCAACACAGAAATGAACCAATATCCGTTTCGTCTGCACCAGCTTGATTACTGTCCCTGCAACATGGGTGCTAAGCTAGCGTACACGCGAGTGGGCTTGTCCCTACTTTACGTCCCCATAACGCATCCTCTGAGTGTGTGCCGACCTTTCTATTAATCTTCAGGCTTGAAGTTTCAGTCATTTCTGTTAGAAAAATTGCCTGCCAAAATGTTCTGCGTCGCCGTGCGGCCTGCTTCACAAAGGGGCTGTCTCAGCTCTATAAGTGATATTCGTATGATGTCCCTTCGACATACAAAATTGTAACATGTTCAGCCGATAAACAAATGTCTAGAAACAGTCTCTCAAGTTGAATGCATGTAATTTTTTTTCTAACTCCTTTAGCACAAGACATTATTTTTCGCCGGTGAGAAAAATGCGAAATGCTCAAAATGCTACATTGGTTCCGTCAGGCCTTGCACCACTAATCATTTACAGTTTAATTTTACTTTTCAGGCAAATTGCCTCTTAATCCCCACACCGATTTTGAGTAAAGCACTTTGAATGGGGCATTGTCGGTGCAAATCAGGTAGTGTTTGTGAGTTTGCACCCCTCGGTGTAGCAGGATACTTAAAAAGTGGGATAACTTTGAACAGAGAAGGGAAACATATCAGTTACCCGCTTTAGATATAAGCAATGTGTTTCGATTTAAAGTTAAGTCCAGATAGGGGAAACTGATTTACTTTGGCCGGATAGCTGAGTAGTCCAGAACAAATTGGTTCTCTGTTAACACTGCTTTGTTAACATCATGATCCTCGATAACCGAGTTTCGTGTATAAGCCGCTTAAAACATGTATGTACGACACATTTTAACGTTACAGCTGAAACAGAAGCGAGTGTGAATATTCCGCAATATTAGCTGCGCGTTGTTTAACTCATCAGTAACAGAGCTGGTCTTACCTCGGTTATCAATTTCCCTTCCGTCAGTGACCGCGTTTTCTTCGACGTAAAATCATTAAGATGACAGAAATACGTCTGAAGAAGGTTTTTGGCCAGTAATTGTCGTTCCACTGAAAATTACAGCTGTTTTTTTTTTTTTAGAATAATTTGCATGCTAAATTTGTTTCATATGACAACGACTTGCTCGGCTCTTCCTCAGCAAGACATTCATTGTAGGAGTTATATTATTTCCGAGACCTTACAGTAACTAATCTCCACCTCCTCGCGTACCTTTGTTCTTCTCAATCAGGGGCGAGCAAAGCAAAATGTTAGAGGAAGTTATTTTCTTTTCGGAAAGACAGCCGGGTATGAAATTAGCATTTCACTCGTTATTTATTGAGGGTAAACACGATATTTCAATTGCGAACCATTTTCTCTCTAGAAATTTCCATGGGTGTCATAAAACACGCTGTTAAGTCAACAATTCCCTAACATTACATCGTGAAATTTTCATTTGTAGATATTTCTAATATTTTCTGCGTGTTAATGCATGCAATTAACAATTACGACGTCTTCATTGGTAGATGATTTAAGGCAGACGGGAGAACTTGTTTATTGCAATTGCCGTAAATAGAAAACTGAATCATACTTGTTCATGGCGCTTTCGGTCTAACAACAACTTTCAATTTAGTAGAATAAACTATTAGGTGTGGTTTCTGCAGAGGCATACTGGTGTTAGGTTAAGTTTATGTTACAACTTCAACGTGGCGGTGAAAACCAGCACTTTTAGAACTGCCACTTTGAATCCACGAGCAACTGTTGTCCATTGTTTCCAAAACAACATGGGCCATAGTTTGGAATTGCGGCAAGTAATTTTTTTTTACATCAGAAAACAATAATAAATAGCAATAAATAATCTGAGTAGTCCAATACCGAAAACTACTGATTCAGATCAGGGAACAAGTTTTCAAGACGCGATGTCTTTTTCGTTGTTTGGTGACATGATGGTTAGACAGACTTATATAATTAGAAGCTTTTCGCTTATAGATTGACATCGAGGCTTTGAAAACGAAGCAAGAGAAAAAACATTTTATTTCCAACTCTGAAACGTTTCGTCCTAATCCAGACAATTACAACTGACATCTGTTTCGTTGTTTGGTGAACACGAAGTGCCGTACAAGCTGTCACTGGACAGAACATTAGAAAATTTGAAGACGAAGCAATGAACTTTGCATGAAACCCTCTGAGAGAAAGATAGTGTCTTCGATTTAAACTCAGAATTTTTTCTACTTTATGCAGACCATCAAAACTGGCAGAACTGCAACCCTTTCCTTTGTTACATATCTGTGACTACAAAGAGAAGGCTTAGTCACTGTGGAAATATGAATTGTTTTAATAACACACATCACATAAATCGAGATTGTATAAATAAAGAACACTTTTGACCACTAAGAATTATACACCCAACTCAGTACGACACAGGAAAAGGAAATTTATTTGTGGGCTATATTTATGATAATTAGCCTCAAACATACTGATAAAATTGCTGTTAAATTGTATCAACGGAACAAACACATATACCTTGAAATTCAGCTGCTTATTACACTATTGGTATTGGGGATAATGTATTTTTTCCGGCCTTGAAATAGCCCGTGAATTATACTCTAGAATTTTGTTTTGATGTTAAAATAAGTGATATAATTTGTTAGTGTTTCACCAAAGACAGAACTCAGGTGTCGTTAGAACGTCCGCTACTTTGCATGTTGAGAATTCGCGTGTAGTTAGACAAGCTTAGACAGTGATCACTTAAATTTGAAATTTTTCAAATCCCATACCTGCGACATCCACTGACGATCGCAATTTGTGCAAGCTTCAAAATCACAATTTCGTGGCAAACTAAGATATTCCCAATTTGTCAACAACAAAAAGTAACCCACGCGTGTTGCTGCCATAATTGACATTTTTACCACATCTTAAAACGCATTTCAATGACATCAATTTTCTCATTGTTAAACAATTAATTATTTAACCACAGGAGCTGCGTCTCATGCTGCTTTTGCTACAAGGTTACCCTTAAGAACTAAACACAAATGTATCTGTAAAAGTGAATGAAGAAGAACACTATACATAAATGTGGGAGGGCTTTCTTCTTTATGTATCTGATTTTGGATCACTCAGCAAAAAAACTGATCGACTGATATCTTCTTGTACTCGTGCGCCGTATTCAAATCAGTAATACTATCTATGTTTTGTGGTCTTCTTCACATATCAGGAGAAAGCTACTTGTAAGCTACCTCGCGAGGTACCTAGTAATTAGACACTTGCTACTGACCGTCACAAAATAACACAGCCCGGATACTTTCAATATTTTTTCTGCCGATTGCTAATCATTGCAAGCGGCACCGGCAATCTGGTTAATGTTTTTTTTTTTGACATATAAATCTACAGATTGCCTCTTTCTTCAAAATGACAGTTACAAACCGCTGGACTCCTAGGATGTATAAACTGTTCTGATGTTTTGTTCTTTGTATATGACATACCTTACTATTTTCGGACAGAAACTGGAGCGGCAAGAGTG
>CM042746.1:8886617-8912591 GCA_022496165.2 Catalaphyllia jardinei
TGGATTTGCCTCAAGAAAATGGTCATATCGCTTATGAAATTTTAAACTGCGCAAAATGTCGTGACACATCAGAGGCACAATTCATAATTATTTCTTCTGTAAGTCGTATTTAGAAACCATCGTTAGTTCTTGTTACTATAAAAGAAAACGATTTCGTAATGGATTCTCTAAAAGTTTTAAAAAGGATTATAAACTGAAACTAAGGTTAAAGTTTAGAAAAACATCGTGAAAAAGGATTTAAAATGCCGAGTCATTGTTGTTATTGTAATATTTTTAGCAAATAACTATGACTTTGAACGGGACTCTAACTAACACACAGAATCAAACAGAATGACTCTTGTAACTAGGTGATATCGAAACACGTACCTTTCTCTGTTTTTCTCTGTCCTTAGTTATCTGAACTCTCGTTAGGATATGGCAGGGAAGTGATCAAAGTGATGAAAACAAAAAACACCATTGTCTTCAACACGGATAACGTATCAAATTATTCCAAAGATACTTATCACATCTTAATATGAAAACAATCGCCGGCGGGCTCACGCATGCGCACTTTAACGAAATTAAATTTCGAGCTTTACATCAAGTGCCGGTCGAGTTGACCGCCTTACAAAAACATTTTAAATTTCTATGTGTTGTGTCTATTAGATCATCTTTTCAGAATTTATTTATCGCAATATTGTTTGCGTGCGTATTACCTGAGGTTGTTGCACGATGTTGCTAAAATAATCAACATGATAAAAATGCAATAGAACACATTACAATTGACTAAAACGGTTTCACTCACGGAAAGAATTACAAAACCACGTTACGTATAAAACCGTTGGATTAAATTTCAGGGTTGTCGCCGAATTAAAACTGAAATACGCGAATATATTTTGTCTTAGGCCTTTAAGAATTAATTTAGCCCATGGGAGGTCCTTGCACCCAATAAATAAACAATAGTCTCGTATCACGTTTGACAAAAACATCCAACTGTAATACCCTTGTACAGGCAATTTAATATTTCAGTCTTCACGCGCCAACCGCGGGAGTTCCCAATAAAAAGTTTCAATATCAGCGGTCGGAGATGTTTTTTGGAAATACATGATGGGGAATTATCAAACTATAAATTATGAATAACAAATTTCTTATGTACACTTATTTGCAATAAATATGAGCGGCTTCATTAAATGTACCTGGTGCTCGCTTATTAGTTGTCTTATGGCATCATGCGAGAGTAACTGAGCCATTTTGAGTGAGTTTTGTTTTGATGCATACATGTATCGTTTACGCTTGACTATATTTAAAACGCTTTGAAGAAGAGATCAAACAGGTAACTCCCCATAGGGAAAAGACCTCCTTTTCGATGACTAGTATTTTCTTATTAAAAGATAAATGAAACAAGCATTTTAAAAAAAGAAAGAAAGAAAGAAACAAGAAACGATATCACGTATAAAAAGTAATTTAAGTTGTGTCCGACGAGAATGTGTCTTAATAAGTACAACTTGTCTTGCAATTTTCTAAAAAGCCGGGCAGCTGACCAAGGAAGGGTTTGTAAATAGACCGTGACAGGGACCAAGACAGGAATTTCTTTAATTAAAATATCATTAGCAGTAAAGTTAATCATCATTTATCGATTGCTACATTTTATGTATTTGTTATTATCTTGGTGCCGTTTTCACTTATTATATTCATATCTTGCATGTGAGTGAGAAATTCTAAAGACAACCATTTCATTTCAAGCTGTTAGTGACTGTGCTTATAAAGGCGCGTGTGGGCGGTCTGTTTGTTAGCAAGCAGAAAGGCATCAAACATGATATACAAGTTGAGTCTCTGTTTGGTAATATTATGTTCATAAAAACCAAGCGTGGTCCGTGAGATAAGCCGCCGTAAAGTTCAAGAACGGTCCAAACCAACACACCCCATTTTTCGAATTCGATGTTTTTATGGAGATGGACGCTCCCCCAAAAATGCCCTTTGTTGGGCCTTTGAATTTGATATTTGACATTTTTAGTTTAATTTGATAAGAATAGGACATACTGATCAACGCAATATAAGCATTTAAATTAACGAACCATCGACAACGTTGGCCGCGAGGTTTTTTTTTAAGTGTTAAATGACATAACACTCGATGCTAAAGAAATGTATTTCTGGTGAAGATCTGGAATTATATATTCACTCTTTGAAACAAAGAAATTAGCTGGTGTTGTCAACAAAAAATATAACTTAATATAACAAACCAAAATTTACATCGAATTAGACCGCCTAACTACTGGTAGCTGCAATAGACTAAAAGATCTCACTTACCTTTGAAAATTTTTGAGCGAGGAGGGGGAAAGTAGAAAAAATGTGGTGGTGTGCGGTCGTTCGCCTTTTTTTGCTCTTCCTCAATGATACAGGCACGACTGAGTGGGTTCCACTTGTAGTTTATTGTTAAAGTAAAAATTATTTTAATTAAATTCAGTTGAACAGCTCAATGTTTATGCGCTGTTAGGCGGTCTGTTAGTTCGTTGTTCAAATGTATTAGACGAGTGTTACCCAGAAACTGACAAATAGTTCAACGCGGTGCATACATTAGTTAACCTAAATTTATATAATAACTAATTCAATGCGCGCGCTCTGATTGGTCAATCAACTATGGTTTATTGTGCCAGTAATATCATGGAAAACTCACGCGCCTTCTGAATTATTATATAAAAGCAATAGACCACACGTTTCTATGGTTTAGAGGCGTGATAAACCACTTCGGATGTTTGGTAAACACTCGAAAAATTCGTAAATACGGCTCGTGATTTAAGAATTCTTCTAGTGTTCTACCAACATCCCGCGAGGTTTATCAGCCTATAAACCATAGAAACTTGTTGTCTATTGCTAATTTGAATAAATTAAACCTTTTTACATGGTTGCCGTGCAAGAATCCTATACGAACAGTGACCCCTTACAGTGTGTTGATAAAGTAAAATAAAAAACCTAATTCAATTCAGTAACAGTTGAATAACCTAATAATGCCTGTAAAGTAGTCTGGTCGTTCCTGTGACCCAAACATTAATTTTTAATTAAAAACAATACAGGAAGATAAAACCAAAACACAGTGATAAATAAATACAAATATGCGGGTAAATTTTAAGCGCAGTGAAGTAAGTAAGTTGTATTCAGTTTATCACGTAAGTGGGATAAAGAAATTATATTCTGGGCGGGTCACCCGGCAGGAGTCAAAACCATCACCTTTCACAAACTGTTTCCGTGTTTTAGAGGATTCTTTTTTCACAGAATTAACGACAGACGACTCGCGCCACTTTCACGTGGATCTCGCCGCTACAGGGCATGGGACTGTGGTGCCGAAATGCGCAATTACTAGTAACCTCTTAGAAATTAATCTTCCTTCAGTTTCACCATTAACAGACTCTCTATTCCGCGATCGAAGATCGAGCTGCCATCCGTTTTCTTCACAATAGTGCCTCGTCGAGATCGAACATAATTTAACTGAGCGAAACTTAAAGGGATTAATGCAGTACAACTAATTTATCTAGAATTCTACGTTTATTTAGTCGTTCCCTAGAAACGCCTGCGTTTGTGTTCAACAATGCAGTGCGGCTAGCGTGTGAGCCAGTATTTGAACAATCTTTAGATTTTATCTGCTAAACGTCAAAACAGATCTATGCTTCACTTCTAAAGAAGACATTCGAATTGTATTTAAACCAAATTTATGATGAGGTGAACTTTCTCATTCCTATGTTCAACTAACTTTTGCTTTACAAAACTAAAAAAATGCGTCCATGCTCTCAGCAAAGTGGTTGTGCAATTATTAGTTTTTGTACATGTCCAGCTGCAGTGATTAACTCCTAACTTCTCACTTCAACTCCATGGCGGGAAGATCCAAAACATGACACTCTTGATCACAGCCCAAGAACATTAAATACAAATTTTCCCATTAATTAATTAAACACTGTTAAGAGTTCGTAAAAAGGAATAATGCAAATTCTTACTTGGCTTTGTGACGTCCTTATCAAAATATCATCACACCAAGCCAAATACAAAATATCAAATGCTCCATACACGGAGCTATGGTAAATATTTACGATTAAACATCAAAATACCTAGTGATTATCGCTTCTTCCAAGGCAGCTGACTCCTATGAGGAGAGTATATGCGAAGAGAATCGGGGAGTTGGTAGGGAGTCTAGAGTCTAGGAAAAAAGGGTGAGCGCGGCAAGAAACGACTGGGAATGAGTCAAAACTGGACTCTTACATAACTGATTGTCTAAATGTTGACTTACATTCCTGAAAAGAATTTTGGAAGTTTGTAACGCGAAAATTTCTGAGAATATTCGGACATTTAGTGTAAGTTATAAATGGTATATGATTTCCTTTGGAGCGGTTTTCAATTGAGTATCAGAAGAAGACCAAACTATTCACCGCTGACTCTGGCCAGTTCCAAAGGGAACAGACAATCCAAAGAAATATTAAAAATCGCAGTAAATACGTGTACCGAACGCGATGCGCGAAAAAAAAGAGTACAAGCGAGTCACCGTTGGTTTGGGTTTGACTTCTGATTGGACGAAATAGCAGCGCGAGTATTTTTTTTGAACCAATCATAAAGCGTACAAATGCAAAACCAAAACAACTGTAAATTACTTTTGATACCCAAGTGAAACCGCTCAATAAACAACCTAACCAATCCCAGTTTGCGTACGCGTCGCTTTAAAAGCAATCCTTGACATTCAAGGACTGAAAGTTGATCAGTGCTCAGTTTCCACCGGCATAGTTTCTGAAATACTGTGGAACTTCAATATAACGAAGGGCCAAGAGACTGGCAAAATATGTTCACTGCGAGGTTTCGTTGTAACAGGATTCTTTTCCATATATTTTACTATAACTCGGGCAAAGAATATCGTTCGTTATACCGAGGGCTTCGTTATATAAAGGTTCGTTAAATCGAGGTGTCACTCTAATGGCCATTCGTCGCTCTTGTTTATATGCAAATTACTTCTTGGTTCTTCCCCTGAGAAGCTTCGAGCTCAAGGCAGTTGTCTATATACAAATGTTGGAGAATTTTACTTATTCTTTCAAAAAACTATTTCATTAAAACTATGATCATGATTTTCCTTCTCCGAGAAATCTTTGTAGAAAGACTGGTATATTATTCAGTTTTGTTTGGATTAGTCATAAATGTGGAACTTGCGCTCGAGTATCGTTACTAAGTGCCTATGACTTAGTAAAGTAGAACCTGATGCATAGAAAAGCCTAATCTGCTTTCCTAGCTTTTTACAGCCTCAGGGGGATTGGGGAGGCTCCTCCCTCAAGCCTCGACGAGTAAAATCGCTTTGACGAATAGAATATTAATTCTTTGTAGATGTACACGAGATAATTATAACTCTGCCACTACCGTCAAACAACATTTAATCTCCGTTGAAGATATAATGAAGGGTAAACGAGTTGCTTGCAGAGGTGAAACGACACGCACTTGGAAACGCAACATCTTTGACGAGTTCAAGAGCTGAACAAATTCATGGTTTGCAACACAAAGAAAACATATCGCAGCCATAAATTTTCCTGTACACAATTTTATATAAACATTGCTGCTCCATTGTGCTGGTTGACCAGTTGATACATCTGTCCATTGGCGGTAATCACTCTGTTTAATGGACCATTTTTATTCGTCTCAGATCTTTCTGCTAGTTTCTCTTCGAGTCTAAACTTTCTTCTCGCAAGACTAAGTTTTCGCATTTTCTTGTTCTTTACTGGCCTGCCGTTGTGAAGAGGCTGCAGTTCAGAGGCGTCTAAATTGTCAGCTTCCCCGTCCAGCACCACGGTTGGAAGTTCCGGAGCCCCCATACCAATAATACGGTAGTAACGCAAGAAAGCCACCGCGGGAATAAAAAATATGGACACAAGAGTGAGTAATATCGCTAGAAACTTAGCCCATGGAGGATAAGGAGTCTTTATTCCTTTTCCCTAGAAAGAAACAAGAAAAAGATCATTAAGTAGCAAAATATGTTCTTTGGTTAAAAGATAAAAAACATAAGCTTTCGGTTATCAGTCTATAGCCTTAACAGAATGAAAATAGTAGCGCATGAGTAGAAATGTCAAAAGATCATTTGTGGTTAGCCAAGAATATATTTACTATTTACTTTAATTTCAGGGGTAGAAATCAATTTTAGACTTGATAATTTCATGATAAAACTCTGAATTTAGTTGATAATTTTTCCGGGTTCCAGCCTTAATGATAATGACGATGGAGAGGACGAAGAAGACGACGATGATATTGGTTAACATCATCATCATCATCATCATCATCATCATCATCATCATCATCATCGTCGTCGTCATCGTCGTCGTCGTCGTCATCGTCATCGTCATCGTCATCGTCATCGTCATCGTCATCGTCATCATTTTTAAGATGGTGGTGGTGATAGTTGCTTTAATCTAACAATATTAAAAGAAGATATCTTTGATATTAAAGCAAAAATATATCAATAAATATTATCACCTGTTTTCCATCCCAAATCGTGTATTGCGGCGTACTTTCTGACATACTTTTGATGCTCATAGAAAGCACAACGAAAATGGTTACTGGAGAAATGACCTTCCAACACCATCTCCAAATAAAACGAGGAGGTTTATTCGTCATGTATTTTATATCATCACTAAATCTGCAAAAAGATAACATGTGCTTTGCTCAATGACACCTTGTTTTCCAGCCGGTATTCTGTATAGAAAAAAACTGCGTGTCCATGTAAACCTCAGGAGCGGTGAAGTAGCTATATAACCAGAGACCCATACGAAGTAAGAGAGACAATGACACAAGTGAATGGCTGAATTTAAACTAGGAGCCAGTTATCCGTCTGAGATGGGTAATTCGTTTTGACTGAGATTGTGATTCGGATTCGTCTGGCAGCATGTCTTGAAGATGAATCAGTTGAAGACGAACTTGGTCACATTCTTCCCCTGGGGGAACTTCGACTTAAAAATGACGGCGGGGGAGGCTCGCCGGATATGTTATAAAGAACTCCTAACATAGGTATCATGATCCTGTTTTGTCAGAGTGGTTTGAATTTTTTTCACTCCTTGAAGGAAGCAATTTTTTAGTAATACATTATCTCCTGTCATATATTTTGGGGTCAAAGGTATTACAGAAGCTTCCGCTATAGACCTCTTGAGGATTGACCACCCCTTAAGAGCTTTTTCAACCCTTAAAAGGAACGATGGGTACCCCTTCCTTTTTATATTGGACTTCCTTCCTTCCCTGGGCATTTTTCGTCAGTCTTAGCTGGTCTCGGATTCATACCTATTGACGATTTGTGTGCCTCAGGCAAATAAATTACCCGTCTCCTACATTTAATTCGCAATTCGTCTCAGACGGAGAAGTCGATCTAAGTATAAATCGACCATTGATTAGATAGGCCATTTCCGAGTTGAAAAATCTTAACGTGTACCAATTTTCTAAAGAAATTAAGCTATATCTCTTCTCTGAACAACTCGAAAATTCCGTGAAGTAACTAACATATATATATATATTTTTGAACATTCAACTTCTTCGAATATCCACTGCTCATATGGTTCGGTCTGTCTCCTTGTGTTTGCACCTTATCTACTCGTCTCTTTCAATGATTTCATTTCATTTTGTTTTGCACGTAAAAGAGAGGAAAATAACTCGAAAACCGCACTGTTCATATACCCTCCTGGCTCAACTTTAAACATATCTATTTCTTAAATGTAGTTTTTTGTTACTTTCTATGTAAACGTGTTTTAAGTGTTTAGAGTGAATAAAGCATTGTTGCTGTTGCTCTTGCTTCTGTGTCAAAACGAGTCTTCGTACAAAATAGATATTTCTTTACCTTGTTCCTCTGTTTCGTTTTGAAACAGAGGAACAAGATAAGTCGGAAATGATTTATTTGTCAGGCAGATGAATGTGGTAAGAACATCATCGAATCGAAGAGATTACAGCTATTAGCTTGACCATCACGACTTAGCTCCCAATTAAACTTAGTGCATTTTCAGTCAACGAGGAAAACACCATACTTCTTGCTTGGCACTAGCCACTGAGACAGTTTGTTTAATGTCAATGTTATTTTCTTAGCAAGTCAGGAGACTCCTTTATTTTGGTAAGCTGGTTACAATATAATGTCCACGAGAGCTAAACATTAAATTATCGGATATATAGACATTATAGACATCATGGACTACTGAAAGAAGTTTAAATTTGAACAGAAATGAACTACATGTTCGGTAACATACAGCTTATTTTTAGTGACAGTTTGCCGTCTCAAGCTTCATAACGATTAGAACTAACAGTTTCTGTATCACTTGACGTGAAAAGAGTAGAGTATGTTATTCCTACCTGTCAATTCCATAGATGAAGGAAATGGCGATACATTCTACTAAAGCGATAATTAGCAATGGAATACCAGAAGAATAACTGTGAAAAAGCTGAGACCAGTACTCCCCGGAATACTGAACCAAAGGCAAACCCATCAGGCAAGACACCAGACATATGATACCTAAGGAATGACACAACTACATTAATTGCATTTTCTAAGCCTCTAGTAGAAAGTAATCTATTTTTCTTTATTTCCTTGGGAAGTTAAAAAAAAACAGAAATAAATCCAAGAGAAAAGATAATTTGTCCCTTATATTTTTAAGTTTCAGTTAACTCTTGGATTGCATCGTATACTGGATAAAATGTCAGTAAAATACCTTGCTTTATGCAGAAAACACTCACAGTTTCTATTCTATACCTGAAAGATATTCCTTCTTGAGTTTCGGGAAAAGTTTTAAATCGATGACTGGGGTAACAACACCCTCCAGCATTCCAAACTCGGTGTCAATGCCGACAGTGATGAGCATTAGGAAGAACATGACTGCCCATATGGGCGCAAAAGGCATCTTGTTGATAACATCAGTGAAGATGATGAAGGCGAGTCCTTGGCCAGATGGGACCTAAGAGAATTCAGTAAAAAGAAAAGCATCTCAAAGAGGAAACCTATTGCAATATTTTACCCTGGGTATTGACATGACATGAAATGGGAATAAGTTATGACGAATAGCTTTGGTCCGGGACATGCCTCACACCAGGCAAAGATAGAAGCGGATTACACGTTGGGTGGGAGATTAGGTCGCCAATTAATCACTTCAGTACGCTTTCGCGGCGTCGAGTAGAGTGATAGGGTGACACGCAGAAAACGTGTTAACTCTTTTACACTATCATTTGTACATTCCCCAGGGGATCAATTATTAATGCAAACTGAGTTTGCATAGCCATATATTGGTCAATACGCTCTTCAAATTTGACTGGCACTGAAAACCCAGTTTCCAGTGCATTTCTCTAAGCCTTTGGAAGGAAAAATCACCGGAAATGAAGGTTTTGAGGGTGCGAATTTGGTCAGGGATATCGCTGGGCGACGCCATAAACCTTGAAGTTGCTACTTGATTATGAGTGGTTTGTAGCGAAATTACTCTGATCAGGGGTTTCGGGTGGAAATGACTAACGAACCACATCTTACAAATTTTCCTGCCCGTGTGAGCATTTACCATACGTGAAATGGCAGACATGTAACGAAATAGCTTTTTACGAAGTTGGTTCTTGAACCAGTTGCCTTCTTTTGACACCAGTTAAAACGACGTATTATCACTATTCAGTCATAGTCTATAATAGAGCGGATTTCAATTGAGTGTCGTAAAAGCTAAAGCCAATTAAATCACCCTGGCCAATCACAAAGAACGCAGAAAATCAGTGAACCAATCAAAACTCGAAGAAGTTACCTGTTGCCGATGAGAAGCGCGGGAAAACGAGTGGAAGCGCGTCACGACTGGTTTTAGTCTTACTTCTGATTGGATGAAAAAGTAGCGCGAGTGTATCGCCAATCGTGCAGCGTAGTTGATGCAAAGCCAATTACTTTTCGAATCTCAAACGAAAACCGCTCTGTTGACAACTCAACGAAATTTTTGTAATGTTCTTGAATGTTTCCTTTTACCGTTAAAAACTCAGTCTTGTTACAGGTGACAAGTGTCTCATTGTACAGAATGGACGCGTTGTGAAGGAGCTCGTTGTAAAGTTCGTTTTCCGAGCCGTCCAGAGTAGGGACTGGTATACTGCTGATTCCTGTGTTATTCAACAGGCGTAAAGCTTGACTATTTTGTTTGTCCAGGCAACGCTCCATTTTATCTTCCGCCTAGAAAGTGGTGCACATATAATTAAGCAATAGAGCACGCTTTCCGCGTTTACATAACCTCATCTAAACACGAAGAGGGTTGGGAGAATTCGAGACAGTTATGCAAAATCGAATTGTATTCAAAGGTTTACATAACTTTCGAGAATTCTTCCAGACCCAAAGTGTTAAGAGAAGACTATGTTAACATGGCTCTATCGCGTTATAAATTAAACTAATTATCAAGATTACGCGCGAATCCATAACGTCACAACCGTGTTTACATACTCTCATCTAAACACACCTATCGGCCAAACATTCGTATCGCAAGGTAGCTCAGTTATCATAAAGCATCTTATAAAACGGTTGTCTGAAACAAAGATAAGATGAAGGGCGAAGAGGTAATCACAATGCAATCAAGTTTTTTCATCGATGGTCACTGGAAGAGATTTTAGGGTTGTGAAAATCATTAATTACAATTGTCGGGGATTCTGTGAGATAACTTAGCCTCTATCTGAATCCAGTAAGCATGAATTCTGTTTTAGTCATGCATATTTAGTTCATTTAGAGTGGTTTGTATTATTTCAGCTGAGTGTGAACATGTTTTAAATCTTGATTTAGATATGGATTAGTTTTTAATTATAAATTATTTTTTAAAGCAAATGAATTTTACCGCGGTTAAATAATGTCTATCTATCTATATTAAGTAGAATTTTACTAGTATACTACTGCAAAAGCTGCAATTTGATTGGCTATCAGCGTACCGTGGTTTGGTGTGGTTGTTTTCTCATTTCTCCGAAGTCAGTTTGAGGGACTATGAGGAAGGGATATTTTTTAATCCGCTCTCCAGAGTCAAAAATAATAAATCCGCAACGAATCCGATAACGCGTTGACGGGGAAATTTTTGAATCTGGAAAGAAAACGATTCAAAAATATCCGGATACCTGTGGAAAAGGCCTTATTATAATAAGTCAATTTTTTCTGTGTATAACAGAGAGGAAAAATTCAATATATCAATGAGTGGAAATACCTGAAAACCAATGAAGGAAAATACCACAACACTGGCGTATATTGAGGTTGCGCAGTTGATAAGGCAAACTGTAATGGCATCCTTTGTCGAATCGTTCTTAATCGGGTTGTAGCTGGAAAACGCGATCAGCGATCCGTAGGCGACGCCGAGTGAGTAAAAAATCTGTATAGCGGCATCCAACCATACTAGTGGATCTTTGAGCCGTTCAAACTAATAATAAGAAGAAAAACAGGCCTGTGGGTTAGAGGATAAAGTGAAAAACGTCAGAAGAGTAATGTCATGCACTTTAACGCCTACAATATCGATATATTAGGACTGAACGATTTTCCGTCAGTTTTCAAAGTACACCTTGATTTGCTGCTTTTGTAACTACGACGTGTACTTCACTAGAATAACTGAATGATTGTCTACCTGTCTGCCTGTCAGCGTGATTGACTGACAGATTGACAGACTGCCCTACTGCTTTTATGATTGCGTGATTGTCTTTCTGTTGACTGCTTGACTAACTGGCGGACTGGCGGACTGAATGGCTACCTGACTGACTGACTGACTAACTGACTCAGAGACTGACTGACTGACTGACTGACTGATTAACTGACGGACCGACGGTCTGATTAACGGACGGACTGACTGACTGACTGACTGACTGACTGACTGGACTGGCTGACTATCTAGCTTAATGACTATCTGACTGAGTGAGTGACGGACTGACGCAGCGACTGACTGACTGTCTGAGGATTGACAAACTGACCGAAAGACTATTAGTAACAACTGAGCGGCTGAATGTCTGAGTGATCTACTAACTGAGTATCTGCCTCATTGTTTGTGTACTCGTCTGTTTGTTCTCATGATTGATTTAATGGCCTACTGACCCACTCTCTGACCGAATCTGGCTTAATGAATGCTTTTTTTAAGGAAACACGGATTGCTTTTCCGACAGACATGTTAATTAATATCGATGCCAACAGCCTTTTGTGAATGCCTACCTCAGGTATAAAAAGTAAAGCTAGGCCTTCTTGATATCCTTTGAGATGAACACCGCGAAAGAAGAATATAATCAGCAAAATGAGTGGTAAGGTAGCAGTTATGTATACGATCTGAAAACAGAATATATGGTATTAGCGTCTCACTACCACGAACAACATCGTCCCCACGATCTCTCATCTCTTGACCCACGAGAAACCCTGGGAACGAGGTTGATCAGAGCAGTGTTGAGATTATGACTGAATACCTTTGCTCGCCCGTCAAAGTACAAATATGCAGATACGAAGTGTTTGTGAAGGAAGAGTAAATAGACTGTTATCGAAATTACAATTCAACTTGGCAGTGAGGCTTAGAGGACACAAACAAAGGAAATTGAATCACCATGTTTATTCCGTGCATTTCTTCTGTTTGTGTCCTCTGGGCCTCTCTATCAAGCAGAATTTTAATATATCGAAAGTAACCTATAATGTTTAGTTTTAAGTGATTTTTCCAAGGCACGACTACAGAACTTGCAAAGTTAAAGTGTCCAAGACGGTTTTGTTCAATTTGAAATCATTGCCTCGTGCATATCCAGTCCATTATATTTCTCCTTTATAGCTTCAGTGCACTTACATACTTTATCAAAACTAGAATATTCAGTAGTTAAGTTTTCATTAAAAAAACGATGTCTCTGAAGTATTAACCTTTCAATCGTCGTCCTCATGCCATTTCTGAGTTCCATTGTGCCTCTGTTTCAAACCGCGTCTATAAGTGGGAAACAATTCTTATGAAAATAGCTTTGATTTGCATGAAAATGAAACTGCATGCAGATCTCATTTTCATATGAAAGGTTTGCCACTTAGACTCGTTTTGAAACAGAGGCTCAAAAGAATTCAGAAATGGCATATTCTGGGTTGTAAATCGGCTCTTTGCACGATCCGGTCACATGGTACAAAATCACACATGCTGGTGAGCAAGTTGCGCAGTAGTACTTCCAAACCAAGGCAGGTCCAGGTGGACTGTTGCATTGTTTTGGAAGTTCCACTGTGCAAGGATAGGATAGGATAGGATAACTTTATTTAGACACGGTAAACTCATCAGTCAAAACTATAAAAACCTAATTATTTACTAGAAATATTACAAATTATAAAACGAATAGAACTACATTAATCTAAAATACTCTAAATAATCAATTATAGCTATAATATTAAATGACAAAATAAAACCTGCTTTACATGAGTGCCGTGTATTAAGAATTCTAAATTTAACCTGATGAAAAGAGACGCTCGCAGCCAGCCCGGAACGCGCTAAGGGAGTCAGCCTACCGCAACTCGATTGGTAAGGTATTCCAAAGAACTGCTCTATAGAGTAACTGAAGCTATACTTCATATAGTTTGTGTGTGGCTGTGGGATGGCTAGTTTGCCCTCTGTGTCCCTTAAGGAGTAATAGGAGACGCTACTACGGTCAACAAATTTGGAACTAAGGTAATCTGGAGTAAGACCATTAAGCGACTTATAAACCATCACAGCTTTATGGGTTGTTCGTTGAAAATCAAGTTTTATCCATCCGAGGTTTTTAATGAGGTTATAAGCGTTGGCATCATAGTTCGAGTAAGTGAGTATACGGGCAGCGCGATTTTGAAGTTTCTGAAGTTTACTGGCTAGGGTTTTGCCGCAACATCCCCAGACAGATTCACAGCTCACCAGCATGTTTTTGTACCATGTGACCGGGTTGTGCAAAGGGCCTATTGGAGATACGAAAAAAAAACCATTCGATTCCTAGCTAGTCTTAGTACTTTTTCCACTCTAGATTAAACACGCGTGAAAAGCTCACAATCCTAACAGTTACAACACGACACTATCACTAATTGGTCGTGAGAAGCACCGAACGTTGAGGACAACGATCTTTCTATGAAACTGTAATTTACTAAAATCCTGGTTCATCAAAATTGCTGTACCTTTTCTATAGATTTCGAACGCATATCATCTGAATCAACCGATATTAAAGAACACAGTTTGAAATCGTTTGTTTTAAACAGTACATTTTTTTGTTTACAACAAAGCAGTACTTAACATCTGCTTTGTAGTCGCAATATTTCTTGGCTCTGCAACTTAATGCAGTCGTTTTGAAATCTAATACGATGCCTACAATTGCAATTCCCAATAAATAAAACTGAAATAACGCGGAGTTATTACCTTTCCTGTGATCCGTATTCCCTTCATCATACACAGCCATATCAGGATCCATATTCCAACTAAGCATGCGCAGAGCTTCCAGTTCATGCCGCCGCCGTCCTCAATACTCGAAGACATTCCCAGAGTTGTTCGGTACCAGAAATAGGTCGTGGCTGACGTCACTTTGCACTCGTGCACAGGCTCAAACGTCGTGACGTTACCGAGAGTCACGGGCTCGAGTGGACAAGTAGACCAAGGAAGGGGGTTTTGAAAAGACTTGAAAAAATAGAACACGCACCAAGCAATGATAACATTGTAGTAGAGAGACACTAAAAAACAAACTACCACAGAGGCCAGCCCTAGCCCGCCAAGGTAGGGAGAAATTTCGTTCCACACTCCTATTGAGCCTTTCCGCATGCGCTGTCCAATGCACAGTTCCATGTAATATAATGGTATACCCTCTAGTGCCAGCATGATTCCGTAAGGAATGAGGAAGGAAGCTGCATACAAATAAAATTAAGAATAAGTTTCATTAATGTTCTTGCAAAAGAAATTACAATTGTGTTTTTATTTACGAACAAAGAGAACTACAAGTGATTTAAATTTTTGCATTTGCAAGAATGTACGAGATCGAGCGTCAACATTCTTTAGTGCCTACAGTCTGTGGAAACCAAGGCTTAAAAGCCTCCTTTTCAGACAACAAAATACACTTCGACTTAGAATGCACTTCCGTATCGAGATATTAAAGATTTGAAGAAGAAATCAAATTCAGGGAGTTTTAGAACGCTTTTAGAACACGCAAGAGGCTCCTATTCATGAATTACAAGAGAGGATAAATGATAAGAGAGAATATTCCCAAATATGTCTTATGTGGTACATAGCTTTACCGTGCGTAAAAAGGCCGTTTGAGTCGTCCAGGTGAGCAGAAAGTGCAACCTTTTTGGGATTTATGATGCCGGAGAAAGCTAAAAAAATGACTTAATGGGAGAATAACTTTCTAACTTGGAATTGCCACAAGTCGGCCTAATGAGTTTCAGGGCAGAATGGTTGAATAGAATACTGAAACGTCCGCGACGAGTGAACAAAACTATGGCAGATGCGATCCATAAGCACACTGGCATTGTTGTTGCTATAGGTTCACGCGAGAGGAGAGAGCTGCGAAGTTTATCGCTAACCCGTTATCCTGTCATCTGAATGGCTATGTAAGTTGTTATCTCGAACACGCTTGTTTGATAATAAGTTTGAAGTATAGCGGGAGTTAGTGCCGTAGTGTGAGTGCATTCTGTGGCTTTCGTACCTCCACCATTCTTATGACATAAAAAAGGGAAATTCCACACATTGCCAAGGCCGACGGTGTAGCCAATCAGCACCAAGATAAACTCGGTTCTGTTTTTCCAACTGTCCCTGTTTTCAGCTATTCGTCCGTGTCGATTGCAGTGGTGATTTTCTGGACCAAAGTTTCTCTTTATTTCCGATAACTGATTGGTCAATTTCCGCAGTGAAGAAGTCAAAACTTCTTTTGAGTGAGTTATAGAACTCAGTCCTCCAGTGGATGAGGGAGGTCTTTCCATTTGAGGGCTTGGACACGGAATAAGGCGGTCCATCATGGGGGAGTCACCTTTATCTACCATGGCGCCCAGGTTTGTCCGAGCTGGCAGTCCTGTGCTCAGGAAACGCGGGATGGAGTCCAAGGACCTAAGTAACAAAAGGAGTGCATATGCTGAATTGATTAGAATGGAAAGATTTCTTAACAAAAGTCATTTATGAATACATCAATAACCGCGGCAATTATCTACACAACTTTAAGCCTGTGAAATTTAAGCTTGATGTCTTCCTATCTTTCTCCGCAGTTCAAATATATGATCTTTCACATACTAGTCACTACATCAAGTCAAACAATATTGCACAGTTTTTACCTGGTACACTATCTGCAGGGCTTTCCTTTACCCTCTTGAAATTTAGATGTTTCTATGTTAAGCAACTGAGGACTCGATTATGCTTTGAATAAAACCGCATTTTCTCGCTCTCAAAGCTAAGTTTGGATTACTCCCGTAGATAAAGCCACGGATGTAATCCTTAGTGCTTTTTTGCCTCGTCTCGATCAACGATCTAAGCGGTGTTGCTCCTCAAACGCCACTGATTAAGAAAAGTGAAATAATGGCAAAAGTCCAACTCGAATTTTCTAGTTAAGTAAACAGCTGTAATTTCTGACTCATTAAAGACAAAGCTAACAGTCGAGTGTTATTATTTTTTTCTTGTATTCGTAATTAACCGAATTGAGCTGTTTGTTTTTTTAACCTTTAAAGCTGTCGTTGTCAAGAACAAGCATAAGCGTTCTATAAGTCCAATATAAGCGCCTGATGTAAACACCTTAATTAATCTTAGCTTTATAGTTTATAACTCAAAAACGAGTCTAGTGACCTACAAGTGTTTTTGTAATCGAACTGCAATGGCCATGTCAATATTCAACTTTTTGCCAAGTCTAAGAAACAAAATTGTTGGAGCGGATTCAGTGTCGCCTAAACAATTTAAGGTGATTCTGAATCAACTCCCAGAATTACAGTTAAACTTGGCAAAACATTACATTTAAAAATACTTATTTTAACAATTCAGTTGGAGGCGGCGTCTTTTTAAAGTAATAACTTAAACAAAGCAAAATTAGTGTTGCTTTCACTGATTTTGTTTTCTGGCAGTTTTTCAGTTTTGTCTCTCACAATTTTTGTTGCTGCAATGACACTTTCCTTGCAGGCCACCATGATCAAATGCTTTTTTTCTTGTCAAGATAGGCGTCTAAGAGAACAATAAATGTAGCAAGTTACGCGAACCAGGACGACAAAGGAACGAAAACGTAATCAATTAACAAATGGTTTAACCAGCATTACGATGGCTATGCAAGTGCGTTTAAATCTCGGTACACGCACATTTCTGAACCGTCTTCTGCAAAACAAGAACCTGAAATAAACAAATTTAACGTTGTTTGGAGAACATGAACCACGATGGTGCAATGTCAATATTTCTTTTCAGAAATGAGCGCCGCCTTTACATGTTAAGCTGAAGATATTTGGAACACAGACACGCCAGCTGAATCGATCGAGAGAGATGTGAAATTCCTATTAAGAATATAAGTAGTTTTTCAATAGACGTTGCCCTCAGCGTCGCCGTCATGATTAAATTTAGGAGCTTAAGCAAACCACCACCACGACGGCAACGAGAACATCACCAAACAAAAGGTTTAATAAGCAAAACAATAGCTGTTCAAGTAAGTTACGAATCTTTGTACATTTCTTTGCTGTCCTCTGCAAAACAACAACGTGAAATGATCAAGTCCTGCGTCGTCTACGGAACGTGTACGACCGTGTGGCTAATATTTCGTATTTCCATTTAAAATTGAACGCTGTCCGATTGCATAATTGGCTTAAGCACGTTTTTTAGAGCCATTGGTGTACCAAACAGATCTAGACAATCACGAATTTCGCTGGTGAAATGTAGATTTATCTTTCACTAGGCGTTGTCCTCCACGTCGTCGTCCTCATTGCTTAAGCTCTCTAATAACTGTCTAATTAAAAGAGTAACACGGCACTAATGTGTTACTGCAGAAGTAGAGAATTCTGCTAATGAACGCACGAAAATTGCAAGTGAATCGAAAGCAAGTTAGGCTTTAAACAGCTAGCTGTTGCTGGTTCATCTTGCAAGCCTTCGGTCTGCGCTCTATGCTATACTCTTCAATGTGAAAAATATCAACTTCTGCATGGCCAGGTGATAAGTAAGAATCACATGTTATGAAATATTCAAATTATCAGATTATTCTGCTAGCTTCTCCTGGCCGGCGACTGTTCAATTAAAATCGGCTTTAATCAAAACCGAGTGTGCATAAATTCAATTTTGCTCTCAGTGGGGTGAAACACAGCAAAACACCTTTGAATTTTGGCTTTTGTCGGTATATGGACCTTTCTATCTCGAAAACTGGCTGAACGATGAGGGTGCCTGCGCTTTTCGCCAATATCGCTACGTGACATGCGTCAAAAAGGAGCTTCTTTCGCTGATGCTAAATTGACCGAGAAATTCTTAGTGAAATGGGGCCATTAATTAAAAGATTTGTGGGAGCTGGAAAGGATTTTTGGCCGCCCCAAACCTCGCACACCGCGCTAAAACAGGAAGTCTGATGGAGTTCCTATCGAATGTCGTTTGGACCCACAGAAAATGTTGTTTTTCTTTAACAAGTTATTACTAGCATTTCCAGGCGTCTCATTAAAAAAAATTGGTTACCTCAGGTGAGAGAAACAGTATTTTTTTTCTGTTGCCCGGTTACTAAAATCATCTCCATTATATAATTGAAAACGAAATAAGTTTTTACTAAAGCCCGCCATGAACTTGTCACAATTTATTAAAAAAATATAAACTTATTTGCATGTATAGCTAACACACCTCCGAAGATATCTTTCTGAAACGTGAGCATAAAAAGCATACTACAACCCGGTTTTGGCTGCATAGTAATAATTATTGAGTCTGAAAAGCGTCCATAATCTCACGCAAAGCAATTTCCTATTGATGTTTTGCGCAATTTTTAAATAAAAAAAAAGACATTCTGTTACGCCATTTCAAACTTCTGTTAAGATGAGAATATCGGGGAAAATTTAAGAAAAGATTTCTGCGATGTTTTATATATCATAATCTATCGGGTTTAACACAAATATGCATGGATAAATATACTTGCAGAGTATTTACAAATGAAACTTTGATTTCGTGTGATATTTCCCCAAAATATACTTATTAGTAAGTATGATTTGTCAGTGGCTTACTCTTATCCTAAAATAATGTGGACATGCTGAAGAACTGTACAAATATTCTTCCCTCATCGATTAAAGGCAATAAAACAGCGAGTCAAGCACGATAGTGATGACAACGCAATAATATATACTGGTCGGACTTTTTAGCTTTATATACCTCAACTATCGATCGAGAGGCTCCATTCATTCAGTCGCCTTAAAATACGATTAGCAATTGTTTACTCAAAGATTTTTTAATATGTCAGTTATATGTTGGGATTCGGAGAAGCTGTCATGTTTTTAGTGTTTTCAGGACGCATTCATTACGCCTCCAATTTCCCATATTTCTGACAACGTAATGATTCTTTACATTTCCAGTGCGCAGCTAAAACCTACACGTAACTGACTATAATTACTGAAGATGTAAAATTTAAGTACCAGGCGCTACTACCACTCTCCTATCACGCAAATGAAAAACACATGATAGTTAGGATAATAATACACGCAAGCACTTTGAATTCATCACTTACTGTGCTTTTCGAATGCCTGTAGCACTTGGCATCTCGCTAAATATCGTCTGTATCCTGCAAAGCAAACGAAAATTCAGGACAGCTCATCAAAGACATTTCAGCCATTAAACTGCCGCTTCGCCACAAATTGAAGCAGCTTTACTCAGTTCACCCGCCGCATTGATTGATTTACCGGCGGGTACCCGGTGCCTAATATATAATAATTTGGGACATAAAATGCAAATTTTAACACGCACTCACTCACCGAGGAGTTGTTTGGTCTGAGTTACTGTTTTTTATCTCTCGCAGGTGGTCAGTACATTTCAAACCACTTTTGGATTTAAGGTTCGCCCACTCTTTTTTTTCCCAACGAATTATGGCTTTTTGTGTGAGCAAACAATTAACTCAAACAGGCCTCGATCACGATAAAAATCTGCATTTAACTATCACCTTGGTGACCAAGGTTTTAAGTATTTACTAAGGAGGTTATCTGAAGTTTTCAATGTGACAAATTCGGTTTCAGAATTTTGAGGCCTTTGGATATACGCACGGAATTTGAAAGTTAAGACGCTGCTTTCTAGAATGTCTTTATCCCTTAAAATTAATCATTATTCAAACTGCAACATTTTAAAAATATATCGAAATATCTACGGTAATACCAAGTTGATTACCATAAATGGTATTATTATGATTGTAAATGTAACTCTGATTTAATAATAACCAGAAAAAATAGTCTTAGCAGTTAATCGGGTCGGTTAAAACAGAATTGAGAAAACCATATTTCTTCCTGATTCTAGTTCTGGTGTAAGTGGGAAATTAAAAGACGTAGACGAAAACTGTTCAGTTTTAATTTTAGTTTTTTAAAACCAATTTTTAATGCAGGTTAAAAAGAAACCACAATTAAAGTCGTACATGAGGCGCTTTGGGATTGTGGTTAGTGCGCTCGTCTCCGGAGCAAGCGGTCCGGGTTCGACCCCTGGCCAAGGACATTGTGTTGTTTTCTTGGACAAGACACTTTACTCTCACAGTGCCTCTCTCCACCCAGGTGTATAAATGGGAACCGGTGAAATTAACGCTGGCGGGGGGAGTAGAAATTCTCCTAGTCGGAAGAAATGGATTTTAGCACTATCTAGAAAGTATCGTTTTTTACAAACAATATGCAAACAGGGTGTATTACGAGTTAAAATATGCCATACTGTGCCAGACACTGTCGCCCTTCGTCAATGGCTATTGGAAATGACTCTTGGCAACCTGGCAAGTTCGCAGATGATGAACACAAACCACTTTTTGGCTTTGGATAGCGAAATTGATTGTCAAACGCGTTAGGAAAACGTTCAAACTACATAGGGGCGGGACTTAAGGTAATTCCCTTGAAATTGTCCTACTATCAAACCGTTTTTGAAACTTGGCGTAATGAACATTCATGATATGAACATTATAAAAAGCAATAAAAATATGGGGTCACCACGCTTGTTTACGCGTCAACAGGCTCTTAAAATTGGATATTTTTACTGGTTGCGTGTTGAAAGTTTGAATCACCTTCATACAGAATGAAATCTTGGTTACTTGAAAGGCACAAAGTTTTGTCTTAAAAGTAAAGCTTCATTTATTGACATAAGCAGTATTGCTTCATTTAAGCCGTTTTTAATAGCTTGGTTGCGGCAATATTGCACTTTTTCGGACAGTTCCGTGGTTAACTTGAAGTCCTCGCATTGGCCTAAATACACCCATTTGGGAACTATTTTCCGAAAAAAATCAAGTTCTCCTATCAAACCTTTTTTCCTTTTCAAATATGTTCTGCAGTGGACTGTTCTTAACAAATACCTGAAAGAAAAATCGTGGGTCACCGTGCTCGTTTAAGAGAAAAGGAGAATTTATTCCGTTATCGAGCTTAGTTTGAGGAAAATCTCTTACGTTTTGCACGTGCACGCTCTCATGTGCGCGCGCTAATGACGGGAAATTCGTGTGCAGTAGGGATGCGCAATGCAATACTAAGGAATTACTTTAAATGTATAGGCGATTATTGCGCGCTTGTGGTATAATTGTCTGTTTTGTTATAACTGCGCCAAAGCTAAGCTTATATACAGTATGTTAATCATTATTATTATTCAACTTTCATACCGTGTACGAATTTTGATTTTCTGATTGGTTGATTTGTACCATGTGACTCTGGGTTGTGACGTAATAACCTCCTTGACGTTATTATCGTGGTGTAATAGCCGTGGTGTAAACCACTGTCATTACACCATGGCTTCGGCTGACTCCAAGTTTGACGATTTTTGTTTGCAGTGAATTCCATTAGAATAATAAAAATGTTAACGCTCTCATTGCTCGTGAATTATCGGGAATTACCTGCACTCGTTCACTAACAATGAACGAAACATTTTTAACACTGCACTCGGCGACCTCGTGCGGTATTGAAATTCCTGTTCATTGTTAGTGAACTCGTGCAGGTAAATCCCGATAATTCACTCGCTGAGTGCGTTAACCTGAAAATATTTTTACGATGACTGCAGAATTTCTCGCGCGCTCATTGACTAATTTTCATTGTCAGTAAGCTGACAGACAATAAATTTATAATTTATATGAGGCGTCAATAAACGAGAGCGGACAATTTGACAATTTGTTAGCGTAAAAAAGAACAAATTGATGTCAGTTTTTAATGCGTCTGTCCTGTTGTTGACAATGAATTTCCTCATAACATTGTCAAAGTAGCCTGCGGATCCATGAGGCGATAGAGCTATCGCCTCGTGGATCCACAGCTACTTTGACAATGTTATGACGAAATTCATGATCAATATCAGGATGGACGCATGAAAAATTGACGTCAATTTGTTAAATATCCTTGAAGAAGCGTGAGGTCCGAATTGGAGAATTGTTGTTCGAGTTCTTGTCTTTTTTGCACATTTATGGACCAAGCCGCAGACGAGATCAATAAACCTGCGAAAAAATGAACGAGTCCAATATTTTCCAGTACGGACTGACCAAGCTGGTTAACTGAATAAATATCTGCTGATAACTTTGCTGGTTCTCCGCGATCCACTCTCGGTAATCGCGCGCGCAAAAGCCGAAAGGTGAGCATGTGTTAACGTTTCTCACATCACTTTTGTGAGGCATTTACTGTAACTGAAATTGTCCTCCAAACATCAAGGTAAAGAGATTTCTACTGACCAAAAACTGTTTATCTTGTGGAATACTGAAATTAATTTGTGAACAGCCAGCTCTGCCTACAACAAAATACTTAGTTTTTTGAGGGGAAGAATAATAAGACCCGAAACCTCACTAGTTGTGTCTCAATTAGTCCATGAAATGCTTTGTGCCATGATGTCCTTGAAATTCGTCCCTCACTGAATTATCTGAGCAGACTGTGCGGGTAAGACTCACGGTTTTGGTGACAGCAAACAAGTGTGCGGCATAGTGTCAATATATAGTACTTTCCTCTGTTACGTTTCACTGCGTTATTTTTCCAACGAAGGCGAAGAAGTATCCCAAGAAGTACTACTAATCACTGAGATAAAGGCTGATTCAAATGATTACGACAGTCGATAAGTTCAGTTTAGTTTCTTATTAAGACTTTTCTCGAAGCAGCCGTGTAAATAACTACAAGGGTCGATTCTTCCCACATACAAAGAACTGCTTGCGGCAGTTATCAACCAGAAGCAAAAGAAAACTGTACGTGATTAGAAAGTAGAACTTTTACATAGTTACGACGCCTTCAAATAAATTATAAGTTTATGACTAACGACAATCGTCCAAAAAATGTAAATTGTGCGACACAATACGACCACTGTTAATTGGCAACCTGTTTGGTTGTTTGAGAGTTTGCGTTCAAATTGACTGAAGATAGACTTGAAACGAGAGACGTAAATATTACGCCGTAATATTTACGTCTCTCGGTATCCTCTGGCAAACAACAAACCACTGTGGTTTAAGATCTTGGACAGCTGCTCCAATTATGAGAAGCATATTCACTAAAGATATTTTCAATGAAGATAAGAATGTTATTATTAAAACATGGAGTCACACCATAGGAAACGAAATTTATTTTCCTCCCGTTGTATTATAAAAACAATATTTCACATTTAATTTTACGAGATAGCCCGGAAGAAACAGATTACCTCTGAGTACAAAATTTCCTCATTTTGATAGACTAATGGAATGATGTCAGGATAGTATTTTAAACCGACTAGGGGAAGTTATAGTTATTGGACCGTGAGATCGACTAAGATAACAACTATTATTTTAAATTTGTGAAAAAAAAATGTTTTAAATCTGAGATTCTTGGCACATCTCAACAGATACTGAATGTACCTCAAATATTGATTCCACTGAGTATTAACTGGTTTTGTAAAAAACACTAGAATTGTAGTTAAATCAAACTGACTCAATATCAGCGTTTTGAAGAAACATAATAATTCATTTTCTTTCATCACCTCAACTGACAGGCATTAATAAGACCGGAACCCATTGCTTCTTATCATTTTCTAAATAAGCTGTTTTGATTAGCATCATTTAAAATACTTTTTCATTATTGGATTTTTTAGCAACTACCAGTAAAATCCGTTTACTGTGATTGGATCCTTGTATTCAACGACTTTATCGTTCGGCGTTTAACAATCAGTTACGGAAACTCTGCAATCGTTTGAGAAATTTTCCACTATGTCGTTCTCAACAAAAGGTCCACAGCTTGGTAGAATGATGCAGGATACGAGGGCGATACTTACCGTTGAGTAATTGTTCCGTCGTTTGAATTGCGTCGCTCAAGACTCGCTCTCAAAATTGATTCCTGCAACAAAGTGAGAAAGAGTTGAAATTTTATTGAAAACACAACAGACGAAAACGAAAGTTATTATACCCAAAAAGAAGTTCGTTAAGGAATAAAAACAATTTTGATAAGAGTTAGTTTACTTACACGCCTTTCAAGTAAGACCGTTCGGAGATGTTTTCAGTGTTTTTGCGCTCCTTCGCCAGACACATTCCAAAAAATATCGACTCGCGGATCAGTCCAAATTAGACAATGCATTATCGGGTCGCCGGAGCTCAACGCCCTCGCTTTTTCCTCACATGCCGTTTATCCGAGAGAGTGGAAGTCGTATGTGACGAGAACTTTATATTTTCTTTTCTCGGTTAGCGAAACACCTGCTGCTGAGGTTTGTTTTTGGTTTTAGGGTAAACAGTGAGATGTAATTGGTGCCTACACTCTAAAACACTCGAAGAGGTCTGAAAGAGGATCTAATTAAAAACACACGAGATAGCGTGGTTTTTGTTCTTTTAATTTGCTATTTATCAGTCAGCGCGTTGTGTTGCTACACACTCACCGAAATTCAGTCGGTCGCCAATTTGCCCGTACCTTTGGCACCTTTCGTTGGACAAAGTTAATTTGCACATGTGTTGGTTCATTCACAAGTCTGTGTTTACTGAATATGCATCGCAGGGATTAAAAGAACTTTAATTATTCTTGAGTTAAGGTGCGCAAGTGAAAAATTCAACGCCAAAAAATACTTAAGCTTTTGCTGAAGAGCCCGACCGGCAAAAATCCGTCCATATTTCCGTCCTCTATAGAAGAAACCTTCAAGCGTATTATCTCATCATAAACGTGGAAATGTCGTAACGTGTAGTTTGAAATTACAAGCGACACTCACCTAGAGACTAACAGCTGCAGAAAACAGGCGGACTTAGTGGGCGTTAAACGCAGAAATTAATCTCCACCAAAGTAGTCCCGTTCAGTAAAATGAAATATTCTTTGGCTTAAATTTTTTCGTCAGTCGCTCCCATTTAGTATCGATTTCCAATGAAATTTTTATCATTTGGAGTGTCAAAAATAGGCTGCTCTTAAATTATTTGCCATCAGTGTTAGCGCAAATTGATTTGTTGAATTATTGATGCGAACTAAAGTTTGAATAGTAATCAGCAGGCACAAGAAAACAGTCTTCCACGCTACGTCATGTTTATGATCCCCCATGGTTTACCATGATTTTTATTCTCTGTTCCACATGTTATATTTCTTGATAAGCATGCCCCTGACAGCACCATTTACTTATAATTGTGCCCATTTATGGCATTTCCTTACAGTGCCGAGTCTGAAAATATTTCGGGTATTGTTTAACTTTTGTGTCATTTGTTATAACATCGAATGTCACATTTCTCTGAACACATCGTTTCAGTAATTCAGGTTAACCGGTACCAAGAGACTTAGGGCTGGTTCACACTTTGACATAAGCATGAGCACAAGTATAAGCATAAGAAAAATAAGAAAAACATGTGCGAACCGGGGATACATAAGCATAAGCACAAGAAAATGGAAAATGTTCCATTCCTTATGCTTATGCTTATGCTTATGTTTATGTTTATGTTTATGCTTATGCTTTTGCTTATGCTTATGCTTATGCTTATGCTTATGCTTAT
>CM042746.1:8913310-8929352 GCA_022496165.2 Catalaphyllia jardinei
AGAATCGGAGAAAATTTAGTGGTAAACTATAATCTGTGATAGATAGTGAGTAGCGTAACAGCGTGCGCTGGGGGCCGCTTTTTCGTGATTTCGAGGTGTCTGTGAAGGGGATTTAGATGAAAGTTTTGAACGACTAGTAGATTTATACTAAAACAATTAGATTATTCGCTCTCGATTTCTATGCGTGATAGTTGACTCGGGCAGCGCCCTCGTCAACTATCGCGCGACAGAAATATCGAGCTCATAATCTAATTGTTAAATAGATAGTGAGTAGCGTAGCCAATCAGAGAACGGCATTCGTGATAGAACGCTAGCAGATTTATACTAAAAGCTCATAGTGCCCTTCCGCGGAAAATAGTAGTCGTCCGTGAATTTTTTCCGTATATGTTTTATAGTTCATTTATTATCTCAATCAATTTTTATTTGTCCATTGTTTGTGGTTATGGTAATGTATTCTAACAATCTGAGACAAAGAAAAATGAAATGAAAAATTGACTGCAACATATACAAGCTGGTTTGTAGAAAATAACCAATTTAAATTACATTTAGAATATCTTGCCTGTTCTTTTTCAAATTTTACATTTGGCTTTCACGGATTTTATCTCAAAAAGTTGAAAAATGATTAAACTGATTTTTGAACTAGTGCGCGGAGTTGAATTAAGTTGTGAACAACAGAGTGTTAATGTCTCGGAACTATCGGTCTGATAGTTGCCCCTTAGAAATTTGATGTTTTTTAAACTAGCATACTTGCCCTCGAAGCTTTGCTTTTCGGGCAAATATTTGTCAGCCGATACTTCCTACAGAAACACTCTATTGTTTAAATAGTGCCCGTCTATCCGGATGGATAGTACTCGTCCGTGACGTGTGGTTTGTAGCAAATAAACAATTGAAATTATATTAAAGGGGTTTTCTCTGTGTTCTTTTTCAAATTTTACATTTGGCTTCACGGCTTTCATCTCAAAACGTTAAAAATAATTTTATTTATTTTTGACCTAGCACGCAAAAAAAAAACCTTAATTGGTGAACAATTAAGACAGTTTTCACATGACATCACTAAAATTCAAACTAGAAAACTATTGACCCCCCTGACATTTTACTTTCATGATGTATAAGAGCAGCTAAAAACTAGATATTCACATAAATTTTTGCTCAGAATGGGTCCTTGGTTTTGTGATAGACTACGCTTGAATTTCTAAGATTTTGCGTGACGCGGCAATTATGCATCTATCAATGTTAAGCCCGAAGGGGGGGGGCGGGGGTGTGACCCCGGGCATATGCGGGCATTTGACCTCTATTGCCTTCCCCACCCTCGGAAATTTGACTAAGAATCTGGGTCCCAGGGTGGGGACGTTGGCTTTTTTTGCGCGGAGGAATAGGACCTAGTCACATCATGCCATGTGCTTGTCTGTGTGAAGCGCGGCTATAAAAGCCCTGAAAGACGGTTATTGTTAATGTAGGTAAGCACTTGTTTTGATATTTAGACAAAACACTACTTCTTACTACTCCGTTTTCAATATTAAGTGATGGAACATCTTACTTTGTGGGCCTTGTGTAGATTGTTGATGATATGGACTCGATTTTCGTCAAGGAATCAAGCGTTGGAAGTCTATTAGATATTTTTTTAATCCATTGACTAGGTGGGGGATATTTGATCAGCTTTGTCCAACTTTTGGGGCCCCACGATGGGGATTTTGACCAAAATCTCTTCTGAAAAGTCAACTGCCCCACATATTCCCGGGGTCCCGCCCCCCCTCGGGCTTAACATTGATAGATGCATTACCTGACGGCCGAGAGAGCTGTCATGTTGGTTGAAACCCCCCTCTCTAATACATACACTGCACACGTGGCTCACCTATATTATCTGGTTAGTTTCCCATTTTGCAAAAACGTATGTTGTGTTTTGAACCACGCAGGGCGTGAGATGAGGACCTCTCAGTGGTCCCCTCAGACGTGGAATGATTCCTGAAAAATGTGAGCTCTTGAGGTTCATGCGAGTAAGCTGGGCTACAAGAAGTAGAAGCCTTCAAGAAGCCTCCTTCTTCTACAAGAAGTATCTGGTTGACATGACTAATCTCTAGACTCAGAATGCCTGTCCTGTAGAGAAGAACTAGAACTGTGCAAAGCCATGTTTTAAAGATCGCTGTTATCGCGGTTCTGCGAGACTCTGCACCGAACGCAACACGAGGTGAGATCGATATAAGTAGCCTCAGTAACGGCGCAAGAGGATGAGACCCATTCACCAATTACCAACCCAATAAAAACGCCTGTATATCACATAAACCATGGTATATTACCTTTCGGTGAATATTTAAGCGCTCAGCTCAGACGGCCATTTTATTTGAACGTGGCCACGTGTTTAATAATTCTCTTACTGTGTCGATTACGATTTTCGCATACGACGTTCCAAAGTCATCAAAGTCAATTTTTCGTTAGCCTGCGAGCAGATTCACGCAGTTAGAGCACAAGCTTGAGCTTAGCCGCGAGCGCGAAACCGAGAGACGAGAAAACAAGGCACGTTCTCGGCATCTCTTCGCCAGACTCCTTCCCGCCGGATCTCTTTGTTCTACCTCGCTCGTGCGCGTGACTTAAAGGTGAGCCTGCTGACAGGCTAATTTTTCGTTAATTTTCTAATTTACACTGCAATGCAAATTAACGGATAGCGTTTTCTTATTCAGCCTTCGAACAACTGGCGCCAGTTTGAATGCTCGTAGTACGTAGTAAGATTAGTCTAGGGGTCATGTAAGGGCTAGGGTTACCCTTCGACTACTTAAGATAAGGATTAGGGCTCGCGTTAGAAATATGGCTACAATATTAGTTTCTGGCCGTTATCGAAAAGATTAGACTCGAGGCCATTGGGTTGGTTAAGAGCTCGAATAAGGGTAAGATCGAGTAAGATTTGAAAAAAACGTTTTTATCGGGGAAACCTCTGATCAATGTTTCCGCGTTCCCCGTTCCCCGTTCCCCGTTCCCCGTTCCCCGTTCCTCGTTTTTCGTTTTCCGTTTCCCGTTTCCCGTTTCCCGTTCCCCATTTCCCGTTTCCCGTTCCGTTCCTGGTTTAGTAACGTCGTTACCCAACAGTGCTTAAAAAAAAATAAACAAACAAACTCAAAAAGTAAACAAATGACACTCAATTTGCTGTGTACCTCGAAACGCCAAATATATATAAACCACCCAATTGACGCTCAAAATATCATTCTGATCTATCGTTTCCATTCCATTTTTTTTCATTCCACAGACTGGTGGAAATTTCATTTTCCTTCTAACATATTTAATTGTCTCGAAAAGCGAACAAACTTGTCTTCTTGAATGTGTGATATGCCTCACTATGTCATCTCTTTCGGTTTGAGCGGAAAATTTTAAATTGATATCCGGTTAAATTGAAGCCAAACATTGCCTTTAGGCTCCACGCATAAAAAAAACGAGAATTCCTTGTTTTATCCGGGTTTGCTCAAAGTGCATGGACCGTGTTCTCTTCACAAATATTTATAAGATGTAAATTCGACAGGATTTGCGTTTCAGGATCACTAGGTAGTTTACGTTATCGATTGACCGCTGTGAAGAAAGCAGTTATAACTGTCACTGTGTTAATCTTGTTGAATCAACTTAACTTGCCCGCCAGTCCTACGCGAGCTCGCTTAAATTGCTTTGTTGTCTTTTGTTATATGTGATATATAGAAAGGCTTTCAAAGTCACTACTTATTGTCTTAGGAGAGCAGGTGTTTGCCTAGGCATTGCTACAATAAAAAAATAAAATATTGTAAACCTCAAAATCGTGAGACAGAAAAGGCTAAAGAATTAAATTCCCGAATCGTACTAGGCCGAAGTCTAAAATAAAATTGCAGGTGAGGTTTTCTTGCAATTCACTTCGAGAATTTGACTACAATAAGGCAAAAAATGACGTGGTTAAAAATAATTGTTTCGTAAATTAACTTTTCTTCGCCTTTAGAAGTACAAAGTTGAAAGTTCTTGCGCATTACAGAGGTAAAAGACAGGATGCCGAGTTTTCTTTGGGGCTTAATAGGTAAGTTTTTTTGCTATATAACAAAATTTAAGGTTTTCTCGGCCCGTTCACCGTATTTCGTATTATTTTCTACACAATTTCGTCTCAATGAGGCGAGCTAGTATCGGTCCCTCAAGGGAAAAGAAAAACAGACGTGTAAAAGTCGCCATCAGCATTAATTCATAGCTTTTGCAGGTATCACGTTTGAGATTTGGTTGATATTAAAAATGAAGATATTCTCTAACTGTTCGCACTGAAACCTTCTCCGAGTATTCTCTATATTACGCAAGATCTTCTTCAAGATTTTCATAATTTTTATTTCAGTTAATTATTGTTTACTTGCTCGCAAATCAAGCATGAAATGGTAGAGTCCTATTTGATTGCATAAAATTCTCACAGGCGTGGAAAGAGAGGGAATTCAAGAAAGCCGATTGCAATATCTATGAAAAATGCAGTCAAATTTCTATTAGTCGAGGTGAAATTTCCCGAAATTTTATCCAGTTTCCCAGCAGGTGTTCCATTTTTCTCTGCCGTGCATTTTTTTCATAGATCTAACAAATTAAACAACACGGTTACTTAGTCAAAATCTGCTCATTAAATATACTTGCATCAATGTCGCTTATGTAGTAAAAACGTTTAGCTCGAGGCAGTCTTTATTGAAAGAACAGCTACTTTTATTTAACAATTAGATTATGAGCTCGAGATTTCTATGAGGGGATATTGATAAGGCCGCAGGCCGAATCAACTATCGCCTCATAGAAAAATCGAGAGCGAATAATCTCATTGTTTTAGTAGAATTCTAACTGAAATTATCGCAAATAACGGTTTCCAATGATTTTTCCACGTATTATTGAACTTTACCCTTAAACAAAGTTGCACGTATCGAACTGTCCTTGGCAAATTTGCAGTTGTTTACGCTCTTTCAATATTTTCAAGTTTTTAAAGTCAAAAACCATAAATGTGCTTCTTTTAGTCTTCTCAGGAATTTAATTACTCCTACTTACATCTGAAATTCTATTCAAAACTATCTTAGAAAACTTTAAAAACATCGCATTTCGTGGACGACCGGCAGCCACTGTACTCTAATTAACAATTAGACCCGTGGCCCTTGAGGGCGAAGGGTCTAATTGTTTTAGTATCACCCAACTAGTCGGACAGAAAAGGCAATAATAAAGTTAGCAAATGCAAGTGAAAGAAATATTTGTTTTGGAAAAAAAAAACCGAAAGAAAAACCCGCGAATTTCGCTACTCGATGACTATTACTATTAGTCCCCTAGTAGCGTAGCCAATCAAAATGCATTAGTCCACTAGTTGGGTGATACTAATGGCTGATAATATACGAGTAGCTTAGCCAATCAGATTGCAGCATTTGCATTAGTATACTAGTAGAATTCTATACTAATAAACAAGTAGTAGTAATCAAAGATTATGATAGTGCGTTCGACGCCGTATAAACTTTTATACAGATACCTTCAATTATTTTCCCTAGCTGACTTTCAACCTCTTAACACCAACCTTTTTTCATCGACAACCGGGATTTTTAATGCAGAAAGGTGTTTCAGTGACAAAGTCAATGCCGTTCTGATTGAAGAGGTCCTGGTACAAACTACGTTGCGTGACGGCGCCAGTTTCCGTAGACTCAAAAGTTTATTAGGACAGAAATATGTACATCAGCCTCAGATTTCGTGCAAAATATTCTCACATTATTTTGTAATGTTTAAGCGCAAAAGCTAATTTGTAAAAGTATATTTTTACGAACATTCTAATCAGGAAGCTCAAATACAAGTAAACATTTGCGTACGAGTGCTCGTTCATCGTAAACAAACTCCGTGCGACTAATCCGAGTACTTCCCATGACATGATTAACAAAGTACACAGTAGTTACATTTCCGTTCCCTGGTTCAGGTTCACACTTATGGATCCTGCCCTCAGAGTACTCTTCCACCGATTCCAAATAATATTCGACCGGATACGGATACCTTTTCTGTCGCAAATTGGAACTAAATCAACAAATGCAATCAAATACAGCCCGGGAATTACAGCTGTTTCCACAGTTAACATCCCAAAACCTAGGCGATCGTGTTCGTGAACATATGAAATAAACAAGTTAAGCTCCTCGCGAGCCCGAACGAACGTTTAAATAACATCATACTATTGAATACGATGCTACTCAGCCTCAAAATTCCACGGCAAAAGTATCCAACGCTACATCTGAGATCGAGAGCACATGGAAAGAAAGTCTTAAGTTTACATGGCCTGTTCACGTGCTCACATGGTCGTCACATGCATTATCACATGTCTCAGTTACGGTACCAGTTTCAGTAGTCATGCACCTCTTCGGAACCTCTAATTTTATTTGCTCCCGGAGTCATCCACCTCTATTGTTTTCAGGACTAGGGCCATTGTTTCTGTTGTTTATTCTATTGTTTTCTCGGCCAATCCTGTTAGACCTTACGAGAGGTGCGTGGCGCCTCACCAGTTTACTGGCCGTGACCATAGTTAATAACTATGCCGTGACATGCCCCTGCAAATAAGCCAGGTGGCCATTTTTGTGTCCTTACAGGAATGTGGGTTTTCCAGAATATAACCTTACACAGGGCAACCAACTCTGCAGAGTCACAGACCAAAATTAGGATTGCGTTCCAGTTTGTCGAACGCAATTAGATTATGAGCTCGAGATCTATGCCGTTTTAAAATGGCGGAAAGTTTTGAGAATTAGGATAATATTTTACGTGACTGGGCAAAAGATAAGGTACAGAAAAGTCTTGCCGAGGCATTGAACAGGTTCGAGAAGCCAGAAAACGAAAGACAAAGCCGCTTCTTTTAGAAAATGATACAGAAATAATTTTCTAGTAGCCTCAGTCGGCAACGGTCGAGCAAGAGAAGCATTGCTTTATCTCGAATTTAGCAAACCCAATAAACAAAATGTTTCTGAGATTAATTTATTTCAAAAATTCAACTTTTCTCAGTGTCAAAGCAACTGTTGACACACTGATTGATGTCAGGAATGAAATATCACGACTGATATCACTTCTTAAAGTCGGTAAAATAAAATACATAACCTTTCTTTCCAATGCGAATGTTCCTGTCCGTTTCAGGGCACAGCAGCGAGCTAAGTATAGCTAACCACAGCTCACGGTCAACAGTGTCGCAGCTAAAATGTGTCTCTGACACTATATCAAGCTGATTTGAGAATCACCAACCACAGAAGACAAAAATCTCCACCGTCATTTACGCTCCTTTCATTCAAAACTCTAATGAAATGGCCTCTAGGTTGACCGCAACCACAAGTTTTCCGAGGGTATTTTTCAAGTCCTGTAATTTTCAAGGCAACGTACAAGCTTTTCGGCTTACGGGGCTGCTCCATGCAGTGACAAAAACTGACTTGATTTTTCCACTGCAGCATTTTCTTCATTATTTGTAGATTTCGCAGTTTAATTCTGCTTTCGCTCTAAGTTTTCATTCAACGAGAAGCGACGCCCTAGTCAGGTTTGACAGTTGCGTGATTCTTCTCAACCAATCACAATTCTTTGCTACGCATAGCAACCAATGAAATTGCTTCATTTTGTATAGATCATAGATCACTTCAAATGGCTTTTTTGTGCAAAAGCGGGGCAAAGGTGGGGCAAAAGGCTGACTTTCGCGTTATGTTGAAATATTTTGAAACAAAAAAAGCTTTTCGTTATTATATGAAACAAATAGATTTCATGTTGCCGTGCGTCTGATTGAGTAATAGATCAAAGAAGACGTCAAAATGTGGTAAGAACATCAGTGACACTCTCGGCTACCCCTCGCTTGCCACTTTTTTTGTTCTTAACACATTTTGACGTCATCTGTGATCTATTACTGAACAGACGCACGGCAACATGGAATCTATTTGGTAAATAGATAGTGAGTAGCGTAGCCAATCAGACAACAGAATTCGTGATATAGAACGCTAGCAGATTTATACTAAAACTCGACAGAGACACTGTAAACCTGAGTTTGATATTTTGAAGCATTTTGGAGTTGCATAACTTATGGTCACCAAATTATTGTTTGATCTTGAGTTATCAGATCTAATGCTGAAGTAACCGTTATATATAATGATTTTTGTCGTGGGTCATTATTAATCGGTATGTAGTATGTATGCAAAAACCCTGTTTTGTTTCTTTTAATCGTGTCAAGATCATGGCTGCATTGAGCCAGCGTCTACACTACGCATCTTTTTTTTTTCTACGATTAGGCCTACCGTCCACATTAATCCGTCACGAAAACGAAGCTTTATTTCTACAATTAGGCCTACCGTCCACACTAATCCGTCACGTAAACGAAGCTTTATTTCTACGATTAGGCCTACCGTCCACATTAATCCGTCACGTAAACAGAGCTTTTCGAAAACGTTCTTCAAACCCGAGGAACTGAAAAACGCCAGGTTTATTTCTACAGTTAGGCGTACTGTTCACACTAATCCGTCACGAAAACGGAGCTTTTCGAAAACGCTCTCCAAACCGCAGGAACTTCAAAACGCCGGCTTTATTTCTACGGTTAGGCCCTTTAATCAAAAAATAGGTAGCCAATGCGTACTTGTGAATTTATGCTTAGTTTTATTCCATTCGGTTGGAGTTTGTTCTTAGAAGTCATTTTCTGGGAGTATATGGTGGTAATCGACCTCTTCAGCCACACTGTAAAAAAAAGGGATTATCACGTGATTAAACTAATGCTGAACAACTGACAAGAATGGATTAGGGATATACAGCTCGTTTGCAAGATTTCCCTCCCGACGGTTTCACTCATTGCAGTCGATCGCGCACTTTACCTTTTTTACTCTTATTCTTATTTCCTATTTTTTATTATTATTATTTATCTTTTTTTGCACATTCGAGGCTGAAACCTGCATTTGATTTTTCTTATTTTTCTTTGTTTTTTCTGGGCTAATCTTTATATAATTTATATTTTACTGCGAGGCATTTACCGCAGTTAATATATCCGAGCTCCACAAGGCTTCGCACTAGTTTGCTGAGGAGAAAGGTAGGACAACGAACGATAATTAAACAACTGCCGGGATAAATGGCTACAAATGTGACGATTTTAATTTATTTGAAAAACATCTAAAACTGAAAGCTCTTCAGGAAAGGTGGAGATAAAAAATCCGCCATACAGAAAGTAACAACAAATTAAACACAAACAACCTTATACCTAGACAGTCAGCAGGTAGGTGCCTGGGGAGGCGGTGGAAAAAACATTTTGACTAAGCGACTATGAGTAGCTGTTCACAGGATGACGATGATCGCAGGAAGGGCAGCGTGTAACAGATGAAATAACTTTTAGCTGCACCTCGGACATGTGCATTCTCCTGATCGGTCAGGAAACCTGAACCCGCAGACTGTAGAATAACAGGAATTGCCTCGCACTCAAAGGATCTTGTCAGTTCTTCAACATAATGTCTGTTATTTTTCTCGTAATTATTATAATATTTTGATGTTTCGGAATGTTCCGGGATGTTCCGAAATGTTCCATGTTCCTGGTTGCGTCGACGGCCGCTAAAATCTCACATTTGAATTTGAGAGGAATACATCCACTTGGAATGAATTTATAGGGTATGCTGAATTGACGGATTTTAGTTAAATTTTGCCAAAACATTCCAGGGATAAAGACAAGCGAGAACGTGTCGGGAACTTTTGATACACTAGAAGTTCCCGTAAGTGACCACCCCGGCAAAATGTCAAGCCTAGGTGGTCGCTTACGAGAGCTTAGGCCATAATGGGTCAGAATTTTTCCTCATTAGAATATGGTAACTTCAGAGACCTAAACCATGTGCTAATGCGGATGCAATGTTTTGTTCATGTAAAAATCGAAAAAAATCGGTTCTTCCCATTGAGAATTTTGGTTTCTTGCACTATCCAGAAATACGATTTCTCACGATTTTCTTTCGCTCAACGCGCGACGGACTAAGCGAAAGGGGGACTACCGTGTAGTCTACTCCAATGTCTGTCAAGTGGAGGTTAAAAACAATTAAGGGAAATTTCAAACTTTTAGCTCTTAAGTTGGTCGCTTACGAAAGGTGGTTGCTTACAAGAGGTTGCGAATATAGTGATTTGCCTGGGAAACTTTTGGTATTTTGGAAAACTTGTCGGTGAGAAGAGGTGGTCCGCTTATGAGTGGTGGTCCGCAACCGGAGGTTCGACTGTATTTAACATATTTTCTCACCCATTTACGCAACACATGTCGCATAATTTTAGCTCAGTACTCCAACTTTAGATGAGGATAGCCAGAGAACCAATTAGACTATCTAAAGAGCCTGATACAATTTGGTTGCTTAATTGACGCCTTGTGAATAAGACTGTGCAGTCATTTGCTCGTTTCACGCCTTATCGGCTCCTGATTTTTCCTAAAATAAAACCTCTCCTAAATTGTATTTGTATCGTAAAGTTCATTCAAGTCTCCTCTCTCGCTCCAGGGGGCGGGAAGATGAGAAGCCCTGGGAACGAGTTGAGGCTGCGGCAGCGAAAGTAAAATCCTACGAGAAATGGACCAGAGAAAGGGTCTGGGTCGAATATCATGAGTTGATTGAAAGCAACGAATAAGTAAAGTGACATGCTGTAAACAAACAGTGTGGATGCGCCAGAGCAAATAATTTTTGTCGAGTCAGACAAATAACAGACGATTTTGTCATCAATGCGGATCAACCCTTGATCTGCCATCGCTCATGGCTTCCTCGTGTCTCTTGAAGGTTGAGCCGCTCTAGGTAGCGTCGGTCAGTATTTTGTTAAAGACAAAGTACGTGCTTGTCAAACATTATCCCGGATTAACTAAGTTTGGATGCTAAATTAAGTTTTGAGAAAGGTCAAACAAGAAACCACAGCACCGCAAATAACTTTATTTCACCAAACACCATGGGATGAAAAACACAAACATCGTACACCAAGTGGCTCCCATTCGATTTGCGTTCATTAAAATCTTCTCGCTCGCCCAAAACCACAATGGACCTGAAAACTATATCAGAAATAACATAATCATTTACAAAATGAATACACTGTTTCTGGGTCTGTTTGAGCCGTATAGAAGGGATTTGACTAGAAGCAAAGGTGGTTTATATTTCAATTATGATCTTGGGAGTGTCTGCAACCGTCATCGGGAGAGAGATTCTCAGGTTTCATAAATTCTCCAAAACCTCAACTTGGCTGGTGACGATATGCGATTACGCAATAATATTGCACACAAAAACCGGCAAACTGGAAATAGGCCATCTCAACTCTAAGTTATCATTCTCTTCAGCTTCGAAATGAGACCTCAGAGGTGCACAACTTTTACTGTGCGTGTTTTATATACACTCTATTTAAGCGAATTTATAATTTTAACTGTTGGACTTCTATGCAAACTCGTAAGGATACCTCGAAGCACTTTGCTTTTAATAGTCTTCTAGTGACGCCACAACCCGGCCATTTTCGAAGTTATTATTTCTTATGGCGCCAGAGAATAGTCAGGGGGGGACACTTCAATATAAGAGGCTAATGGGGATGTGCCGCTGGATCGGGTCGCATTTTCACGACTGGATTGACTATTATGGGGTCGCATTCAATAGAGTTACTGGAATGGGGTCTCGAATGAGAGCTCAGCGGTGCACAACTTTTGCTGCGCGTGTTTTAAATACCTCAAAGCACTTTGCTTTTAATAGTCTTCTAGTGACGCCATAACCCGGCCATTTTCAAAGTTATTATTTCTTATGACATCAGAGAATAGTAAAAAGCGATACAAGGGATCACTTATTTCCAATCAACCTCGACAAGAACCGAGAAGATTAGAAAATTTATGTAAATTTACTAAACTAATCGGGGCGATCAAGTTTCCGACGTCCTTACTTCCCGACCTAAAAATTGGCACAAAAGGTGTGCCAAAATGTCTGCTGTACAACATATTCAACTTAACTCTTTGGGCCGCCAAAACGTAACCCAGCAAATTAATTTCTATTACTCTTTACTTCTTGGGTCTTTGGGGGTACAGGAGAGGGTGCTTGGGGTCCTTATGAAAGGGTCTCTCTCTCGCTCTAGGGGGCTGGAGGGGAAACGACCCTGGGAACGATGTTGCTTGATGATATGAAAAAGGCTACCCACCACTGCCTTCAAAGTAGCTGGGCTCAAACCCCCAAAAATGCAACGGAGAACTCGCTTTCGCACCTTAAAGACAGTTCTATGACATGTCTGAGTAACAAAACTACCTCCTACCTCTCTCATAGCTAGCAATTCCCATATGGCTGGGGGCTATCTGGCTTTTAAAACAGAATCACCTCTCCTTCGCCCCCAACCTCTGGCCCACCGCAACGGTAAATACATCGTGTAGTTGTGACGCTAGCAGAGGGATTGGTCAGGGTTTAATAGATAGTTGAGAATTGGTAGTTTAACTACCAGATGAGAAATGACACCTTTTGTAACATCCGAAATCTGCTAAAAACCCTGATAGACACGTCTTAGCAGGCTTCTAGACACGTCTTCGCAGGCTGAGTGCGTCATTCCTCAGGACCAGGAATTCTTAATCTACCTGAGTAGGCATCTCTTAAATTTTTGCATCTCATTTTTTCCTTTCTGATCGTCACGAATAATTTTGTAGTGCCTTAATATGGCATCCCTTACTTGCTGATCAATTTTCAAGATAAAGGAACATCTTGTCACTTCGGAAACCTCCAGTTCTCCCTAAACAGGGCACGTCATTCTAATTTGCAAAACAACTCTACGTGTCAATAGAAAAAAAAAGTGAGACTATTTTCGACTGGAGAGAGCCAAAACAAACTGTTACTCGTTTTAATATGGTATCTGCTGTATATATCATAGTTTTACCTCACAAGCTGAAATTACATGTAACCCTTCGTGACTTCCAGAAGTACTATGTAAACAACTATAGTTCTTATCTGCCATATCTCCAGGGCAGGTGGAAATGATTCATCACGTTTGCAATGTTTAATTAATTTCGTCACAATGTCATACCACCCTGACATTGAAATTTTACGTATGAATGTTGCCACCGCTATTTCCGCAGTCATCAACATACTTACAAGGATAGAAAAAGCAAGGTGCAGATCTCTTCAACAATCTTCAAAGGTATTCAACAGGGGTTGATTTTTGACTTCAAAGGCACCACCCCAGCAGTCGAAAACACGTATTTTGTACTGATTATGGGTAAGTGAGGTTGTAATTATGTTTAAAATATCGCTTTTCTCTCTGATGTCTTGCGATCTTATTAGATTACTCTCCGTTTTACTTAAAATCAGATATAAAAGAAGCTTTTATATACATGCAAGCAACATTTATTCCACAACCCTATTTTCTGCTTTTGAAGGATGTTTTTAACCAACGGAACCATCGGAAATAGGAAATTTTAGTAATACTGTCTTTCAAAGGTAGTTATAAGAGCCTTTGTATGGATGTTATTATGAGACCTAATAATTGGTCATTCAGAGGCTCCCTTTGGAAGTTATTTTCAACACTTGATATTCTCACGCGGGATACTTTCAACATCACTCAAGTTAATCTGCAGGATATTGAAAACTCATATTTCATGTTTAAGAATACCAAGTATACCTATATCCAGTAAATGAGAAATACACTTCTTTCATTGTTAAGTATTGGCTCGTTGGAAAGGTTTAACTGCATTCTAAATTCCTTGTATACGTGAAAACTGAAGAAGTTTTAAACATTACCGACAATCCAAATATACTGATAAAACCTCCTGTGTTTGTTTGTTTATCGATTTGCAATTTCGCACGAAGTGTTACTCAATTTTATGCCTGTCTTCCAGCAAGCTTTAGTTGAAAAGACCAAGAAGAAAAATTACCCTCTCTCGATTAGCTCCTTCACAACTCACCACATTTTAAATTAATATACTCTGAGAAATAAGAACAAATTCCCATGATACGTGTGCCGGTATATATTAAAAACAGTGCCTTGCACCTTTCGTATAGATGACAAATTTCTTAAGGACTCGTGATTATTGCTCGGGGGATATCTAGAAGCGAAATAGTTTTTAACGTAGGAAAATCTCTGGAGGTTTTAATTAATTTTTCAGTCCTTTTCAAAAATTTAACATCGGTCCGACATGAAATATTCATGTTCCGTAGCGCTGAGTTAACAAAAAGTGATTGGCATGTACTTGGTTGCAATTACACTAGCCAATGGCAGATTAAGTGGCAGGTAAGATAAACAATATTATTTGTTGTTAAATAGATAATGCCGTTAGCTTGCGACGTCCGCTCCTCAGTGACAAGTACTGAAAATAACTGATCGAGCTCATAATCAGTTTTTAGTGCACAGACGCCCAAGAAACATTCTAAAAACTTCAAGCCTAGAAATGTAGTTATTAAATGAAAGAATTTCACACAAAAATTTGACCTTCCATATACCTATCATCTGGACTGTGCGGTTTTCAATATAGGCACAGCTGTCATGGTTTGCCTTTCTATATCAACCCCGTTCCCAGGGTTCTCTCTCTACCTCGAGAAAGTACCCTGGTTACGGCTGGTCGCGTGTCTATACATGCCAACCCAAGCCGCACAGAGGGTGGGTCCTCAACTTAATTTTGTCAACACTCTCTAGGCTGGGAGGTGAATGTTGTGCTGCTACAGACGTTAATATTTTGAAAAGGAAACAAGTTATTTGTCAGAGATCCTGCCTGGCCAGTTCTTCGACTCTGCCTGAATTTGTATGAGTATGAGATGCTGATTCACAGGGAACTTTGCCGAGGAAATTTGCTTATATTTCACGGCTCTTTTAAATAACCGTCACGTCAACAACCTGCTTCGGATTAGTTTAATCAGTTTTTCACACCAAAAGAATTAAATAACCGTGGAATTATCGATGGGATATATTCAAATTGGAGCTACTTTCTTGACCAAAAATTGGATTTGCCGCTAGACAGTTTTTATTGAAACAAAAGCCGCTGCATTTTGCAAACGCGCGACCGATGTCGTTGTTGTCAAGTTGTTTATAAAACTCAAATTTTTTATAGCAAGAGAATCGAATGACCGTCAAACTTTCGATTGGGTGAATTCAATCAAATTCAGAGCTAGTCTGTGCCAAACACTGAACGTATCAAACTTCAAACGAATGAATCAATGCCTCCGTTATCATTTTGCCGATCGAAAAATACAAGATGCTTAATCAAGCTTATTTAGCGCGCAGACATTGTCGGCGGATGTCCCTCGATGTCAAGATGTCAAATTGTTCGTAGTTTTTTTTCGCTGTAAGAGAAGGGAATGACCGTCAAAATGCCAATGGAAATAATTAAATCAAATCCAAAACTACCTTTGTTGGCGAATATACGACGTATTTGACACTAAACGAATGAGTTGTGAGTTCGCCGAATGAAAAATAAAATACCGCGCGATGCATTTCAGTTCCAAGTTCTTTGATAAATTTTTTTCACCGCCACAAATTCCAAACACCGTCCAACTGTCGATGGGAAAAATTCGGCCAAATGTGGAGCTAACCTTTTAGCCGAGCAATGAACGCCTTGGATTCCAATATCGAATCTGAGAATGCCTTCGCTGTGAGTTTTGCCGATTCACCACTGAAGTACAAATTCCACTCCCTACAAGGCTCAGTAGGTGAGCTCAGTGGAGACAAACTATTACTTTCCTACCCCTCCCTTCAATCACATCTCTGGAATCTGCTAATATCTAGCAAACACGTGACCAGCCGTAACCAGGGTACTTTCTCGAGGAAGAGAGGGGACCCTGGGAACGAGTTTGGTTCTATATATGGAATCGACTCGTTCAGGAAATGGCTAGTTCTAAAAAGGAGAACGGGGAATGGAGTAATGGAGAACGGGGAACGGGGAATCTCTAAAATGAGGAATCTCTAAAAGGGGGAATCTCTAAAATAGGGAATCTCTAAAAGGGGGAATCTCTAAAAGAGGGAATCTCTAAAAAGGTGAATCTCTAAAAGGAGGAATCTCTAAAAGGGGGAATCTCTAAAAAGGGGAATCTCTAAAAGCGGGAATCTCTAAAAGGGGGAATCTCTAAAATGGAGAATCTCTAAAAGGGGGAATTTCTAAAAAGGAGAATCTCTAAAA
>CM042746.1:8929362-8939362 GCA_022496165.2 Catalaphyllia jardinei
TCTAAAAGGGGGAATTTCTAAAAAGGAGAATCTCTAAAAGGGGGAATCTCTAAAATGGGCAATCTGTAAAAGGAGGAATGTCTAAAAGGGAGAATCTCTAAAAGGGGAATCTCTAAAAGGGGAATCTCTAAAAGGTGGAATCCCTAAAAGGGGAAATTTCTAAAAAGGGGAATCCCTAAAAGGGGGAATCCCTAAAAAGGGGAATCTGTAAAAGGAGGAATCTCTAAAAGGGGGAATCTCTAAAACGGGGAATCTCTAAAAGGGGGAATCTCTAAAACGGAGAATCTCTAAAACGGGAATCTCTAAAGGGGGAATCTCTAAAATGGGGAATCTCTAAAAGGGGGAATTTCTAAAACAAAGAATCTCTAAAACGGTTATCTCTAAAAGGGGGAATCTCTAAAAGGGGGAATCTCTAAAGCGGGGAATCTCTAAAACGGGTAAATCTCTAAAATGGAGAATCTCTAAAAGGGAGAATTTCTAACACGGGGAATCTTTAAAAGAGGGAATCTCTAAACCGGGGAATCTCTAAAATCTCTAAAGGAAGGAATCGAATCTCTGAAAGGGGGAATCATAGGAAGGTCCTGGCCGTGGAACTGGAGTATCTAGCTGGACTGTTGAAAGGGTAAACCGAAATAAATAACGACGCAGTGAATTTTTTCACTGTAATTATATCGCGCGCTAAAGCATGCCTGTTTAGCGGGCTACTGAGTGGTGCGGTTCAAATCTCGATTCTTATTCTTTTGAGATCCACTACAACGGCAGAAGAATCGAACCGCCTGGATTCATCTGAATTCCTGACTGTGACCTTTTTAAATTCATTTTTGCAGCGACATATATTTTTCCTAGCGTTATCAAGTACTAATGTTAAGACTAGTAGTAATCAAAGATTATGAGTGCGTTCGACGCTGTATAAACTTTTATACACTGTACAGACACCTTAAATGATTTCCCTAGCTGACTTTCAACCTCTAAAAACCAACCTTTTTTGAACAACAACCAGGGTTTTACAGAAAGATATTTCCGTGACAAAGTCCATGCCATTCTGATTGAAGAGGTCCCGGTACAAACTACGTTACGTGACGACGCCAGACTCAAAAGTTTAATAGGACTAAAATATTTACATCAGCCTCCAGACTTCGTGCTAAATATTCTCACAGTTAATTTGTAAAAGTCTATTTTTACGAACATTATTCTAAGCACGAAGCTCAAATATAAGCAAGCATTTGCAATAGAGTGCTCGTTCATCGTGAACAAACTCCGTGTGACTGATTCGAGTACTTCCCCTGGCCTGATTAACAAAGTACACAATATTTACATTTCCGTTCCCTGGTTCAGGTTCAGTCTTATGTTTCTAGCCCTTAGGGTACTCTTCCACCGATTCCAAATAATATTCGACCGGATACGACTGACCTTATCTGTCGCGCGCAAATTGGAGCTAAATCAACAAATGCAATCAAATACAGCCCGAGAATTACAGCTGTTTCCACAATTAACATCCCAAAGCCTAGGTGATCAAGTTCGTGAACATATAAAAGAGACAAGCTCCTTGTGAGCCCGAACGAACGTTTAAATATCATCATACTATTGAATATAATACTATTCAGCCTCAAAATTCCACGGCAGAAGTATCCAACGCTACCTCTGAGATCGAGAGCACATGGAAAGAAAGTCGTAAGTCTACATGGACTGCTCACGTGCTCACATGTTCGTCACATGTATTATCACATGTCTCAGTTACGGTACCAGCTTACCGTGACCATAGTTTATAAAGTTAATAACTATGCCGTGACATGCCCCTGCAAAAATTAAGCGGGGAGGCCATTTTTGTGTCCTTACAGGAATGTGGGTTTTCCAGAATATAACCTTATGCAGGGCAACCAACTCTGCAATCACAGCCCAAAATTAGGATTGCGTTCCACTTTGTCGAACGCAACAACTGCACGGCGGCCTAGAGAGCTCTAATGTTTGCTAAAGAGTGTTGTATTTCATGGAATTTGGCTATCTGAACCGTATTAGAAAAGGTACTATTCGTCTATTGTAATTTTTGTTGAGTTTCCCAAATTTGTGTGGCAAACTCAGTGACAGATGTTTCTGTTGGTTTCCGGGCAGCATGGCGTCTCCATACAAGTCTCTTTAAATGTGGCCAAAAAAATTGTCCGTATATCTTGCATAAGGAAAATTGCAGTGACTTGAATCTCCGCGGGAGTCTTTGCATATTTACTTTTCTTTCTTGTCCCAGTCTCTGGGCTTGATCTACTGAACGGTTTTGATTTTGATTTATTTTGAGTGGCGTGACACTAAAAACCCGCAATAGATCGTTTTCACTGTCAAGCAAGAAAAAAATAAATCGAAAACCATTCCGTGGATAAAGTCAAGAAATCGTGATCTTATTGGATATAAATAAACAAGACACTTCTCCAAGTTTTATGTCTGTGCTTTCTCCCAAACCGCAGATATTCGTCGAAATGTTTCGCAGAAATTTGCAGAGCTCAGTATGGAAACGCCATGTTGGTGCACATCAGATGAGCACCAATATGGCGGCCGGAATGTAGTGTAAACATCTGGAAGTTACTTTGGCTATCTGACTGATAATCTGTACTTAACCAACAAATAGGCATTTATATAAGCACTTTTCCTAATGCTCTAACTTCTAAAAAAGCTACAAATCATGAGATAGGTATATATTTTTCGACAAATGCGATCGTAGCTTCGTGTCACGCACCGCCAGAACTGTGAAATTCAAAATGCTCTGGTTTCCACACGAAGCACGCTATTGGTATGTAAAATTGTAAACAGATATAAATATACCGTCTCTTACGCCTGACGAGGATGAAAACTTTGGTGGTGCTTTAGTTTTGGATTTTAGAAAGCGATGACGTCACGTGAAAACGATCTATAGATGTTGAGATGATTTAAATTAGCTTAATTTTTAAGTTAAGAGTTGAGGAGAATTTACTAGTCCATGACAATATTATAGGCTATCGGACACAGAAACTCTCATCGATCAGTTGTTAGATATTTTGGCGGGAATTTTGCATATAATCCGTCATTGTGTGCTTCACGATACCTCTTTCTACACTATGCGGTCTTGCGAAGACAACTTCAAAATACCCATTGCATTTAGGTGATGGTAAATAAAAAAGACAGGCCAAACACGACTCCTACGGTTCGTACCATTTGTTCATTTTCCGGTTTTTTTTTTCGGTCTTTCGACCTTTTTGTCGCTTCACTTTTGTTTATGAAGGACATATCTCGTTGTGATGTAAAGTGTATATGAAATAATTCATATTTGAACTGCGGTTATAGATGCAAGTGAAGTATGATCCTCGCAGTAAATTTTCCAATTTGAGCAATTGGAAAGAAGAAGCCTGAAAAAAAATCAGGGCTTCAACGGGATTCGAACCCATGACCTCAGCAAGCATTTACATAAGCACTTTTCCTAATACTTTAACTTCTGAATAGGCTAAAAATCACGAGATAAGTATATATTTTTCAACAAACGCGTTTGTAGCTTTCTGTCACGCACCGTCAGAGCTCTGAAAGTCAAAATGCGTTGGTTTCCAGGTGAAGGAAGCTACTGAGCTGAAAAGCTGTAAACAGATATAAATTTACACCCTCTTATGCCTACTGAGGATACACTTCGATGGCTATTCAGAAAATGATGACGGCACGTGCAAACCAAGAATTGACTAAGCCATGTAACAACCTTAATTTTTGAACAACCTATATTTGTTTTGTTTTTCTTTGCTTGTTTGCTTTTGTTCTTTTTGTTCAGCGACACTCTGTTTTCTTGTATTAAATTTTAAGATGATAGCAATTTGAAAAATAGAAAGACTTTTGACGAAAGCAGGTACGGCGACCAATCAAATTTGGCTTCATTTTTCAGCGCACTGTGAGCGTACGAATGCTGAGAGAAAATAACGTTTACAGTGTTAAGTCGAGTAACTGCTTGTAGCAAGATTTGGCCTAGAACTGTCAGAGGCACATCATGGCAACTGGCCGAAATTTAACTGACACGCTACGTGACCAAGCATTATTTAATTGCTTGGTGAATCTGAAACACATGGCTTTAAGCAATGAATTTACTAAGGCACAATCTGATATCCAAGTCTAAAATGTTTTAAAACTGTGTGAAGACCTTGCACCTTCATTTGTCGGAATCAATTTATCAATAAATACTAATGGTAGGGTATTGATAGCATTTCTCGACTATCAATTAAGACTTCGCTCAACTTTGCAGCTATCGCGGTAAATTTTTCAGACCCCCTAAGCTTCGAGTTAAAAGGGCACGATTTCTTATCTTAAAGTAAATATATAATATTTAGCTCCTTTCATGAATATGAATGGTATCGAATTTTAACACGGCAACTTAGTTTAATTTAAAACAATCAGTTTCTTAGCGAACTTACACCAGTACTCCCACACTCGTTCGTTTTACCATAAGTACTGGTTGAAGAATGTTCTGAAGATTTTAAACTGGCATAAATGTTTTAAAATATTTGGAAGAATACAATGGGAATATAATTCGAGACAATATTGAAAGACTGAGTGAGGATTAGTATATGTAATCGCATGGGGCCGAGGGCAACTAAGGATTAATTTCACGAGTATTTTCAAAGTTTTCACAAAATTGCCCGAGTCGCGAAGCGACTCAGGCAATTTGGAAAACTTTGAAAACACAAGTGAAATTAATCCTTAATTGCCCGAGAGCACTTACGATTATTTGTTTATCACATAAAGGGTAAAATGTTGTACAAAGGACAACTTTCAAGGTCTTGCCGTCGCGTAAAGAGGTTTGCTGGTTGTCATTATTTAACATGCTAGCAGTAGCCCGGGGAAAGCCTACTATAACAATAAGCAAAACACAGCAACTTGGTTCAATTCACTCAAAGCAATTTTTTTTACAAACAGCACTTTAAGAAATCTAATTTTGTTCACCTGATTTACGAAGCTTGCAACGGCGTGAAACTACTTCGTCGCTCAATGAAAGACGTAAACAACTGTCCAAATGAGCTGTAATAACTTCTTGAATCCAAAACTGTCCTTTCCACTGCGAAACCTTCATGTACCAACACAATTTACCCTGCTTTTACGCCGATAAGGTGAGCTGTATTACTAAAAAAGCGACCCGAGGCCGAAGCAAACCGAAGAAATTAACTTTCAGTTTGGCGGCCATGAAGTTCTGTAATTCTATGCGTCTGCAACACCAGCCGTCCCCACTCATACGTTTTTCAGGTTGTGAATCAATACATTTTTTAGTCGGAAAAAGCCTTTTGCTTTTCCACCAAAAGACTTCGCTTTGCTGCAGGTTGATTCTCTTTCACGTTAAGACGAAATAACCGTGTTTAGATCAAACTCAGAAGCGATGTGTTTCTTAAATTTCTTTTCAAAAGGGCAGTTTGAAGCGGGAAACCAATTTTATGCAGGCGCGCTCAGCCAATCAGCATCAAGTACGTGACAAGGGAAAGAAACACGACTTGACAGGCCGTTGTTTGTTTGTCCGGCACTTTTGGGTGCTTCCTTTAACTTTTCCAGGAGTCGATCCACTTATATGATCCACTTAGTGTTAGATTTGTTTTTGTTCCATTATTATTATTCTTTTGAAAAAAAGAAGATAAATGTTTGAACATTTTTTGGTGTGATCGGCTTAATTACAAAGCAATTTAGCAAGAGGCCACCTGTATCGGCTGATTAGAATTACAATGAAAAATTATTAATTTCAATTGCCAAAACAAGACACAACTATTAAACAAGTCCTGCTCTAGCTTGATAAAGTCGGTGAGAATCTATACATACATTTTGGCGAATTACTAAGAGGGTGAGTTAATTTTTCGAACAATGACTAAAGTCAAGTTCTTTTAATCCGTTAACAACTTGTTTTCTTTTTTTCGTTTACAGGTTCTGTTTGAGAAATGCAAACTTGTTAGTTTGGAACTAAAGGAACATGAGGGTCACAAGGTGCTTATTCTTCAGCGCATGTTTATTGGTGAGTTGACTAAAATTTTAATATACATCATACACTAAGCTAAGGACGATACATATTATTTTGCCCTGCATGGCCGTTCTGTAATGAATTAAAGCATACAAATAACTCAAGATCCACGTGGACCTTTCCTTTAAGTTTGACAACAGACTACGTCAATAACTTCCACTTCAGTTTAAATTTTTGGTCAGATCTGTTCGCAAATTTTCATAGCTTATAATTGCGATAAAAACATCGTTGGAGAAAATTCAAATTGAATCTGCTTATGAGCACGAATATATTATAATATAGTCCTTTTCCACAAACATTTAGACTTGCGAACACATTCATATTTAATTGCTATATGGAAAATTCATTCGCTTAGACCGGCAGAATATATATCAACATCTGATTTTTTTTATACAGGGCCTTCGTGACATAATTAGAGCCCATCCCGTCATATGGAACAAAGAATGTAGCTCGTTTTAAAACAATTTTAGACAAATGGCGAGAATCTTAATCGAACAGTTCAACCAAAGGCTTAACAACCTCTAAATTGTATGGAGATTGTCCTCGTATATTTTGTTTTGAAGCTTTCATTTTCAGCTTTCATTTTGGCTCCTAATTCACATAGTAACTGCACCAGTAATAAGAAAACACCAATTTATTAAATTGTTGCAGCTTCGATCTTAAAATCACCGCACTACTCTGACAAGGTTATTATGTACAAGCGTCAGTCAGCCAAGTTTAGCCACCCTTCTTCACAAATTAGGCAGCTGTTTTCACATATGAAACACTTCAGTAGGCGGATTTGAAGCTAGGCAAGCTACGCTTTGTTTGGCAGAAAGTATATTTTTATTATTTTTATATCATTACAAGAAAATAAATATGCAAAAAACGAAAGAAAAATAAAACAAATCTCTGTTGATCTAGTCGTACGACACGAAAAATGTTATATCGTATTTCCTTATTTTGGATTCATTCGCTTTAGTCTTGTTACAGAAGTCTACGACTGAACTTCTGGTGAAAGCACCTATGAGGTAAAAGCGAAGGTGATTAAAACCTGGTGAAACACTAAATGACAGCTAAAAAGTTATCTCAATGTCTAAAAGTATTAAAAAGAAAGTCTGAAATATGTTATACCCTGAAGTACTGTTTCTAATAGTGTTTGGTCATATACGGAGTGAGATACACCTTTTTACAAACTGGTGGTATATTTTGTGTTGCCGAATACTAGCAGCTGATTCCACACTTGTGTTTAAATAGGGGAATTCCTCCCGCTAAGTCCCTATTCTGTTGGTATTCTGAGATGCTGGGGAATTAAGCCATTGTTTAAACTCTTTTCTCCAGTTATCATTAAGTCCGAAGGCAAGAAACACAATCCCCCTCAATTAAGATATCAGTCAAAATTAAGTCAGTATCTTATCCTAAAAGCATGTTATTTTTTCTTACCACAGGCATTGCAGTGGACAATGTCCGTTGAAGGTAACTTATTTCAGAATAATTTGTTCCCTTTGCAAAGCGATGAGACGTAGAGAGTACCTGATAATTAACACGCACGAAAAAACTGTTGTAGCTGTGCTGTCGAAGACGAAACGAACATTATCAGAGAAGTGTTCACTTTGGAGGCTAACAAATGTCAAAAACTGTAAAGGGCTTTAATTACGGGGAAAATAGAAATGAATACAGAAAATTTCTTTAAATATTGTCTTAAAGAATTGTTTCAGTTAAAATTGCTAAAAGTGAGGGTGCGTTTTACACTAAATTTTCCAATCGTGATCTCGTTTTCGTCCGAGAAATTTCAGAAGGTTTCATTTAAAAAATAATGAAATCAGTAAATGGAGAGTTACTAGTTTAACATGGGGATCGAGCAACCAGTTTCAAATTTTTCAGCCAAGGCGAAGACTTCTTCATGCTGATGAATAATGTATAAATTTGACCAACTTGAAAAATCATTATCATGTAAAACCAACTTAATCAATAATGCATTACAAACTGACTGGTTCGGCATTGAAATGGTAATATTAAAGAATTAAAGTTGCCACGGCGGCGACACTGAGGGCAATATCGATTAAAGGATGAATTTATCAGTACTTTACTTGTGAATCTCGCGATACACACAAAAATTGAATATGGAACGCACCGTAAATCAGCCTTATAATTTTAGTGGTTCCTGTTTTCTAGACAACGCAGAATTCGTATTCGGTCATTTCATGTTGAGTTGTTAAGTTTTGCAGAGGACGGCAAAGAAATGTACCAAGAATTACTACACAAGTGCATACCCATTGTATTACCTATTCAATTTTTTTTGCTGTTTTCGTTGACGTTGCCTTTGTGGTTTTCGGAAACTCCCTAATGTACCAAAAGACATAACAGAATCTATTAATACGTCGGTGAAAGCCTCTGGTGCAAAGATAACACGCCTAGTACAGAAATAAACGCTGTGTGCTTTAGAGATCCTTAATCGCAGTCAGTGGGAAGTAAGGGAGAGAAATTACGCAACCCACTTTACATTTCTCCATATCACCTGGTTCTAATTCGCATCTTTGAAGTCCCAGCCGTACACACTACGCGGGAGGAATTTATAAACGCAACCGGCAACCCCCTGTCGTTTTGAATTTGCCTTTGTCGGAATAAAAATCGGCTCCGTTTTCGTGACGGATTAGTGTGGACGGTAGGCCTAACCTTAGAAATGAAGCTGCGTTTCCAAATTTCTCTGGTGTAGTGTGGGCGGGGCCCTAGACAGTCTAAGAAGCGCGTGTAATCAGGACACCTGCCTCGAAACCGCGTAACCTCTTCTCTAAGGTAGCTTCCAATAGGGTGCGAATGGTGCGAAACAACATTCACTGTTTCTGTTGGAAAGCTTTTTTTGTGGGACTGCAGAAGAAACCAAATAAAACCGAAAATTAAAGGTTATCAAAACAAAATAGCAAAAAAATATGAAACTGAACGTAAAATAAAAAAGAAGGATTATTTTGAAAAAAAATGGATATTTAGTTCCGGTCAGAAATCAAATTAATATATCAGTAAATATAATATTTAGGTAATTTAGGTTGTTCGCTTTTTGTATTCGATAAGTTATTTAATGTTCAATCACTTATTATTTCTTTTTTTGTATGTGGTCTTTGTTCTTTTTTTTTTTTCTTGTGTAGATTTTTTTTTGTTACTTGTAGTATGCTAATGATGTTAATTAAGACCCATCTAATAATTTTTAGCCTTTTTTTAAAATTGATGTAATCTGGAATGAAAATAAAAATGTGGAAGTAAAAAAACAAAAATAAAAATAAAAAACAAAACCAAAACAAAAAACAAAAAACATTCACTGTTTCCTAGGGGAGGGGGAGAGGGGTAGTCATTAAGCAGCCTCATAACATTAGCTTCCTCTATTGCTTTGCAGCCTTCTTCAACATAACTTCCGACATCCTGAGAACAAACCAGACTTTTAATTTAACCGTGCAAGACTCTTGTACTGCTGCCTACACGGTTGATTTCGGAGATGGGACTACTGACAGTTTGACAAGTGCACAAAAGATTGTGTCCCACTCTTACATCAGTCCAGGAAACTATCAGATCCAACTTCAGTCTGGGAGTGCACCATCTGGATGCCAAAATGCATCGAAGTCTGTGGAGGTCAGGGACCCAATCCAGAATATGGTGAGAAACGCATTTCTTGCTCAATCTAAGAAGTGCCGACTACGAGTGTTGACCATTTGCGGTGCACAGCCTGGTTCGACGCATGTCTCAAAGAAATATCATGAAACTGTTATCGTACTGAATATCTTTGTACTTCATCATGAAAACATTGCTTATTTAAACTAACATTTGCTTTCGCCGCAAAGCCTGAATATTGACTTATTGTTTTCTATCATGACACTTTGATAGTGTAACATTTCTTCTTTTTATCATTATTATTGTAAATAGTTTCTAAAAAGCTTTAAGAGAATTTCACGCCATTCAAAATAGATCGAATTAAAAATCAAAACCGTTCAACAGGTAAAGTCTAGATCTGGGAAAAGAAAGGTAAATACGCAAAGCCCC
>CM042746.1:8941862-8947853 GCA_022496165.2 Catalaphyllia jardinei
TGGCGCGAAAGCGTGGAATTGTCTCCCATCGCAAGTATGTAATCTACCAAACTGGTGTTTAAGAAATCAATTCGCAAAGCGTTATTCGCAGCTTTAGAAGGCGAGGGGGATTATATTGAGGCACCTAATTTACTATCCAAAATTAATTTATATTTTACATAACTTTTTGTAACTTATCGCCTGTTCAGATTGTTCAGGTTATTAAGCTACCTTTTATCAATCAATTGTGCAACCATATTTATCCCCGGATGCTAATGATAGTATTTTATTTATAGTTTATTCCTGTCATTGTTCATAGTCTGTAATTGAAGCTTACAAATTGGTTTACTTTCTTCTTTTCTTTTTCTCCCTGCACAACTCGCCTCGATTAGCTTACGCTGCCTGAGGCTCCTGTATGCGAGTTGTACATGTTCTTCGTCTTTCAGTTTTTAAATATTAATAAAGTTTATTTGTTGTTGTTGTTGTTAGCCAGTACCTAATTAGTTATCTGTATCGTGGACGTAACGTGTTTTTAGGTATATAGATAATCACGTCGGTTTCTGGTCACGTTCACTGCGCACGTACACCATAACAGAAGAATAAAAATGGCGGCCTTTCAAAAATGTTCATGTATCCTCCAGTTATTGGTAGAAAGGAATTGTTAGACTGGGAACAGTAAAAACTGGAAACATTAAAAATTGGCCTCTTGGCCACTGGCTGGCACATCCCTTGTTGCAAGCTGTGTTTTAAGCTTAGTATACACAAGAAGTGAAACCAGCACTCGAACACGATAGTTTTATAGTGACGTTACCGAAGGTGACATGCTACGGCGCGTTGAAGTGAATTTACACGTTCATTGTATTGTTCTTGGAGGCATATGCCAAGCGCAGTCTTTACCATTTTCCAGGTCATGTTTAACGACAGTTTTATGTTTTAATTAATTAGGTTTGTGTGGGAGTTCCATGACAACGAGACAATTCAATGTCCCAACAAAACAGTGTCAAAGTTTTTCTCCACATCCAACCCGGACCCAGGCCATCTCGTTAAACTCTCGATGTATAACCAGCGAGGTGACATGGCCTTGCTAGAAAAAAACATCAAAGTATATGACGCCATCGAGCAACCAATCCGGCTGTCGTACCCAAACAAGGCACCTATATATGAACTGACCGAGTTTGCGGTGGAGCCTCACAAAGGACACGGTGTTTTGTAAGTACTTTTAAACGTTCGACGTAATCTTCATTTATCTTAAAAATTGAGGTTAAAGCTCTTTTTTTTTAATCTCAAGTTGATCATCGTTAGAGTAAAATCTGCATGATGCCGGGTGTTTTTATACTTTAGGCTTTTGTCTATTTCGTAATACCAGTTCCCATGGGCAACAAGTTAGGTAAATGATTGGACTTGTTTGTTAAAGGGGCATTGTCACGCTATTTGGAAACATTATAAAAAGCTAGAGGGTGTCTTCGCATCAACTGAATTCCAAAACTAATGATCTAGTTTTGTTACTGAAGACTATTTGAAGGTACTGAAACTGTTTCCTGTCACCTGTCGCTACGAATGGCATGAATAGAAATAGATTGAAACTTGAAAAAAATTGGCAACTTTTTTCAAGTTTTGATGCTACGTGTTCCAAAAATCCTCAAGAAATTTATTATGGTTAGCCCTCTCTGACAAAATTCATTTGATATCTTCGTCGTAGCTTTACAGAAGCATTTTGTTTATGATTACAGCCTCAAAGTAGTGATTTAAGCACAGAATTGACATAAAACAGCAAAATCCTCGTGACACTGCTCCTTTAAGTTCTGGACGGAAACGTGCGATATAAAACGCTTCTTTTATTCTCCTTTTCATCCTTTTATTCACGAATGAAAAAAACATACATCTGTCGCACGCAACCTGGAGAGCATTCAGATGTTAATGGCCAGTCGGAGCCTGCCAAGCGCATAATGAAACACCCAAAGCACAAGTTCTCGTGGGACGTTTTAACCACCACTAACTCATGGATGAATAGGAGAATAAAAGAAGCGTTCATTTGGCTTTCTGCTCACCAAAAATAACACAACCTCGTCCTAAGGTTTTCTTGGTCAACGGTTCAATAATCTGCAGCGGGCTGCGCTTTTGACGTCATTTTGACGTCATCAGCTCGATAATCTAAAGGGGCTGCACTTTTGACGTCATTGGTTCAATGTGACAAAATTCTTTCCAAATTTGGTCAAAAGCAGCTGGTTATGGTGGATTATGCGTAAGGTTTTAATAATTAGAAACGGGGAAATATTTTGAATGAAAAATAAATAAACAATAGCCTAGGATATTTGTCCGCAGACATTATCTGTTCCGAAAAGCGAACAGTTTTCCGAGAGCGTAGCTCGAGAAAAACTGTGAGCTGCGAGGAACAGATAATATCCAAGGACAAATATTCAAGCATATTTTCGCCCCTAATGGAAGATATCGTGTTTATTATCTTTCAAATCTCTTTCCCAACGCGCGCAGGTTTTAAAATTGGGAAGTATATAAACAATAGCCTCCATTTGGCGCGAAAATATGCTAGGATATTTGTCTGCGGACATCACCGTGGACATCATCGGTTCAGATAACGTCCAAGGGGTATATTCTCGGATATTCCCCAGTTTTTTCTGGGGAATATTCGGTCACTTGACATGTTTAGACCAATCGCGCGCGAGCAAAAATATTTGATGGATTATAATCTCGGATATTCCCCAGTTTTATCTGGGGAACATTCGGTCACGTGAGGTGTTTAGACCAATCGCGCACTAGCAAAATTATTTGATGGATTATAATTTAAATTATGCAACCGTTTATCAAAATCTACTAGATTAGCTTCAGTGTAGCCCCTAAAGAAGGTTAGTCCTTTCTAACCGAAATATTGAGCATTAAATTAACTTTCAATTGGTTTTATGTGTTAAAAAGTTGGAAGGTTCATCCGTCGCCAACAACAAAGGATAATAATCTTCTGTAAAATGTTGACCGTCTGTCACTTGTCAAGGGAGCTGAAGTCATCCTTTTCCTAAAGTTTCAGCCAGTTTGCCTTGTGTTCTTTTAACCGTGTAGGCCGAATAAGTGTAATGATAATCGTATTTATATTTCAGGTATTCGTGGGATTTTGGTGACAACTCAACGGTCCAAAACACTACCAACCGCACCACCTCACACATGTATACGACCAACGGTGAGTTCTGCGTCTTCTTAGTAGCAAAAAACTTTTTCTCCGAGGCCATTCTCAATTTTAAGATCTCGGTGGCTGCGCCAATCGATGGTTTTGGATTTGTCAAGAACATCACGCCGGTGGAAACGGGATACCCGACTAACATTGGCATCGAAATCAGGAACGGAAGCAATGTTAATGTTTCTGTTTACTTTGGTGACGGTTCCGAGCCTGTGTGGATTGTGAATGTGGACGACATACTGGATATTTTTGTCATTTCCCTGTGGCATAATTACAGCACAGCCGGTCAGTACAATGTTACGATCCAGGCACGGAATTTGCTGGATATCTTTACAGCCAGTATTATAGCGCAAGTACAGGATCCAATTAGGAATCTTACCATTAAGGTGAGCAAATAAACTCAAAATAAAGCTCTTTTCCGTAACAGAGCCCGGAGGAGTGGTGGGTACTCCCCTAGTTGGCTTGTATGGAGACATGACGCTGGGTATGTTTTTTCCCTCACTGTCCTGAACAGGGTGCACAATTTTACTTCTGTCGTAAACAGGGTATGGTTGTTTGTTTGTCTCTTTAGAGCTGTCTTCCGCTTTTCTACATCTTTCAAAAATCGTTATGCCCTTGTTTGCGCCTCAACATCTAATACTTACTGAATGGGATTTCTGACCTTCGTCTCTTGTCCTACAAAGGGTAAGGCTTTTAAAGTATTATGTCCTAAACAGGGTGGCGATTTTCAACTTCCGGCGGATCCGCTATACCCATGGCCAAACATGGGTCAAGCACCCCCTGGCCACATATACATTGGCCACACACTATCAACCACTTTTTAAGGCAAACTAAAGGCTCTCATCATTATCTAATAGTTCACTTTTCACTGCATACGTTTCGAAATTATTTGCCTTATTTTTTTTCCATATCAAAATTCGGAAATACCCAATCAGACGCTTTGTCGACTGTCCCGATATCCAACCACTGACCTGAAATGGTAACTTTGTAATCCAATCAGACTAGAGTCATTTAAGACTCGCCAATTGTTAGCGACTGATGAAAGGTCCAACTTTTTAATCGCCGCATGTATGTCTCATATTACTTGCAGTTCAACTCAGTGAGACATCCAAGACGTTCCTAACCCTCGAAGATCAATAGGATCGTTATAACTTTACTTCGCCCCTAATCTAATGGAAAGTTTGTCGTGAATAATCTTGTGCTAACGTGTAAATTACCAAGTTAACACGAAATTTAATTCGATTTCTTGATAGCAAAAGTATGAAACCAAATGCCTGGAAGTGAATGAGACACTCAGCGTTCATGTGAGCGTCAACGGAACAGATCCGCAATATTTCTACGATTTTGGCGACCAAACAAACCTGACACTCCGTCAATCCATTGGAAACCACTCTTATACTACTAATGGAGAATACGAGCTGAATATTACAGTGTTCAATTTAATCAGCCGCGTCTCGTTGAACAGCACGGCGATGGTATGCAAACCAGTGATCCCATTGGTCGGCCTCAGCTTGACCAGTCCTGCCACGAATCTTAGTGACCCCGTGGAGTTCACGATGTCTTTAGCTGAAGGTTCTGATTTCCAATGCCTTTTTGACTTCGGAGATGGCAGCTTCGACTTCTTTGGAAAGAGCTGTTACAATCTGACTTACTTCGCGGATGGTGTCACCACAGACAGGAGCCCTTTTATGAATCTGCTGTTCAAAGCGTACCACAATTACACCGAAGTGGGACGCTACGAGGTTTACGTCAATTGTTCCAACAGAATCAGCAGGATCAACTTTACTATGTACGCAGTAGTACAAAAACCAATTGAAGATCTTGAGTTGCCTTACATATCTCCTAAGATTCGTGGTGAGGACAACCCCATCAGCTGGACAATGGCAAACGGTACTAATGTCACTTTTTATCTGGAGGCCGAAGGAACAACAATCAATTATACTTCGATGAAAACAGACACGGGGGATTCTTTCGTCACTACAGGCAGTAACATTGCCTCAGCAGGTGTTTATCTTGTCAAGCTTCGAGCCCAGAATGAAGTTTCTGAAGCAACTCGCTCTATTACTTTTATAATTCAGGAGAACGTCACCAAAGTGTCATTCAATACTTGGACGACCACCAGTGACTACGGGTCGAACATTAAGGGATTCGGACCCGAAAAAAATATATTTCCCTGTGAACACCCAGTAAACTTTACCGCTATGCCCGATAAGGGAACAAATCTAACTTACTTCTGGAAGTTTGGCGATGGCACGGTAAAGAACACCACCACGCCGACCGTCACCCACAAGTACGCAGAAATTGAAGCTGAGTATTGGCCAAATGTGACAGTGTTCAACCTGGTGAGTAATATCACCATGTCCCTTCGACTTAAGACAGAAAAAAGTGTCCTAGACTTTAGTATTGATGACGGAGGTCGCCCCGTGAAGGTGAACAGGACTACCACTTTCACGCTTGGATTTGCTCAGTTTGGCACTCGAACGTGCGTAACGATGAATATGGGTGACGGACAGGGTTTGTTTGTCTTCGGAGGAGGCCACTGTCAGACAAATGCACCAACGTTTGAATATGTATCGAAGACTGATGACATCACCAAAATCATTCAACCCTACACGTATTCTACTGTTGACAAATTCACGGTAACAGTCAACGCAACCAACACTGTGTCACACCTTACACATGAGTACAAATCTGTCACGCTCGAGCTGTCTTGCTTCTACCCAAACGCTACCCTGTTGGGTGAGTAACGTTGTTATTAGCTTCATTTGTTAACTTGCGTAGTTCAGGAGTTAACTTGCGTAATTCAGGAGTTAACTTGCGTAATTCAG
>CM042746.1:8947863-8952863 GCA_022496165.2 Catalaphyllia jardinei
AGGAGTTAACTTGCGTAATTCAGGAGTTAACTTGCGTAATTCAGGAGCTCTGAAAGCCCCCATAGATAGTGGTAACGGTTTGAAGTTAAACCAACTTGTGGTTCGGCGAGAAAAAGGAAGAAAAAATACATGTGTGGTGCAAAAAGCACAGATTTCATTTTATTTTAGATTGGGTAAGCCCTCAGACAATTTATTCCTGATTTGGCGGATTATACTAAACCAGTAAGAGGGGCATCCTAGCACTATAGACCAATTTCGATATATTAAAATTCAGCCTAAAGCGAATGATACACGGTTCAACATTTGTTGAGCAACAAATGTTGCAGCCTTTGTTCAACAAATGTTGAACAGTGTATCATGTGATGTTGAATGTTGAAATATGCCGTTCAACATGTTGAAATCTGTTGAACGTTTTTGAACGAAAATAAAGCTTGGCTCTATTCCGTTCAACAAGTTGCCGTAACATTGTTCATTATTTGTTGATCAACAAAAGTTGAACGATGTTGAACCGTGTATCATTCGCTTAACACAACAGACCTCAGTACGGGGCTTTGGGGAATAAATCTCACAAACTCTGTGTTTATTCACCAGAGCCTCGTACTCAGGTCCACTGTTTTACGCCGAATTTTAATATATCGCATTAAATTGTAATCCTCAGGGTTGATTACAAGTCTCTCAATTTTAAACTAGTGGGCAATTTCAAAATTGTTTCCTCTACTTAGGTGTGAGTCCAAGTCCAGCCACGGCAACAAAGATAATACGCTCGGAGCCTATAAGTATCGAGACCGAGATAGAGGTTGACTGTGAGGCTTCAAAATCTACGGCTTTTAGGTGGGAAATCTTCAGTATATCAGAAGATCCCGTCAATTATCAACCCCTTGCTAAGGAGCCTTCGAAGCCTGTACTGGTCAGCAACCAGCCAAAATTGTATGTTCGGGGAATCGATCTTAATTTCGGCTTTTACAAGTGTGACTTTACCGTCTCGATGGAAGGCGTCCAGGGAGTTTCCCGGACGACGGTTGGCTATATTCAGGTGGTGGCAACGCAGTCCCAAGATTCCCTGCAGGCGTTCGTGGATGGAGGTCCGCGGAAACGTTACAAGTTTGGAAGAAACGTAAGTTGCTTAAACCACAACGATACGCTACACTTTTATGATAAATATAATCTCAGGCCGTCAATCAACCCTATGACTTTGCTTGGAACACCTGCGACAAAGACTGTCACACAAGGATCGGACTGCTGACCCCATCCCGTGGGTGAGCCACACCAGACCAGACTCAGCAAGACCGGTCAGTTGACCGACCAAGGCCCTACCAATGTTTTTCGACTGAGATAGACGGTTACGTTCCCTACTTCTAGCACTGTCAATAATAAATATAATAAATCAATATTCCCCACCTACTCGTTGAGAGTTTCACAGAATTTAAAAGCTTTTAAGTGATTTTTAAAGGAGCTACTGATCATGGTTTGGGCATCTTGAAAAGTTTAGCCCAAATGTTTCAAATTAATCGTTTGTAATCTGTGTCAATCTTCTCCATCCTTAACCATTCGTGTTCCTTTATGGCTTATCGTTATCTCTTAAGTCTTTTGTTGTTGTTTGTTTTCAATCTAAGTAAACTATTATTTTCTAATTTTCTTCAATTTGAAGGTAATTTTGTATTAAAACAGGACCGCAGGACTGACTAAGCTCCTTGAAATATTATTTCAGCTAACCCATCTCCCTTCTTCCCTTTTGACTGTGTCTAGAACTTTGGCATTTTTTCCAAAAAAGTCATTAGTATCAAAATTAAAAATGGACTATTATGTCTTCCTCGTCACTTCTTGTAGGAGCTACGTCCCGGTTAAACGGTTTGAAAAGTTTAGCCTAAATTTTTCGATTTCTTTGTTTGTAATCCATGTCAATCCTCTCCATCCTTAAGCATCCTTGTTCATTTACGGTTTATTACTATCTCTTTGGTGTTTTTTCTATCTTTTTAAAGTATTATTTTCAGGTTTCCTTCAATTAAATGACGTTCGCCTAAAAAGTTTTTACTGCAGGCAGATAATGAGTTACTTGTGCCAGAAATGCAAAAAAAAAAATTAGGGGTCGCCGTCTTCGTTTCAGAAATAAAGCGTGTGGCAACCAATACTGCTTTCGAAAAATTGTCCCATATAATTGAGCACGGTCTACAGGGGTTTATAGTTAAAAAAACCGAAGGTGAGTCAACGGAGGTAAACGATCTTAGTCATATTTTGTGGAAGTGGGTCTGTTGCGTAAACAATTCCAAATGTTACTAACGTTTTCGTAGAATTTAACCCTTTAAGAGGTATTTAAAACCGCCGCACAAATGCATGAAGAGCTAATAAGAACGGAATTCGATGTTGAATTTTGCCAAAAATTCAGACTTCTAGTCGATAGATTTTCTTAATTTTTTCCCTAAACGTCGAAAATTAGTAGAGAAAATGATCCATCGAAAGAAAAATTGGGGTCACCGAACTTCCAAGATCGTTAAACCCAGGCAAAGCTCTAGCAATGGCCATTTGCCCTATCATTTGTTTATTTTGACTTAGAGCGCGCTCATGCATGACGTGGCATGTGAATTTGCGTGCGCAGTAAGGATGCGCAGAAACAATTAGCGCGAACGTCCTTAAAGATAATTTTGTCAATGGTCAAAATAATTCAACATACCGCGACTGTGCTCCTTTAATAGCAGGAAGTGGCTCAGAATACTTACCCTTAACTCCAGAGACCTTCAAAGTGACTGATGCCCCCCTGGGTAGGATTTTAGTCCATGGCAGCCTTCTCTGACTGAAGAGCAAGCTATCAGGTCAGAGTTAGACTATTACCAAACTAGATTGAGCGATTCCAAACGGAAGGTGCGATGTCAGCAAGCTTTGCTCAACGGCAGCAATAACGCAAATAACTGTAACGCTGCGTAATAAGCCCTTTGCAGGATCTGGTCACATGTTGTACCACAAGTACATAATGATCGTGTTCATGAAAAATAGTGACTTGAATATATCAATATTTGCGTTCGACGAAGTGGAACACAATCCTAATTTTGGCTGTGACTCTGCAGAGTTGGTTGCCCTGTGTAAGGTTACATTCTGGAAAACCCACATTCCTCTAAGGACACACAAATGGCCACCCCGCTTAATTTTTGCAGGGGCGTGTCACGGCATAGTTTTTAACTGTGGTCAGGGCCAGTAAACTGGTACCATAACTGAGACATGTGATAATACATGTGACGAACATGTGAGCACGTGAGCAGGCCATGTAAACTTTGGATTTTCTTTCCATGTGCTCTCGATCTCACAGGTAGCGTTGGATACTTTTGCCGTGGAATTTTGAGGCTGAGTAGTAGTATGTTCATTTTATATGTTATTTAAACGTTCGTTCGGGCTCACGAGGAGCTTGTTTATTTCATATGTTCACGAACACGATCGCCTAGGTTTTGGGATGTTAACTGTGGAAACAGCTGTAATTCCCGGTGTATTTGATTGCATTTGTTGATTTAGTTCCAATTTGCGACAGAAAAAGTCAGTCGTATCCGGTGGAATATTGTTTGAATCGGTGGCAGAGTACTCTGAGGTCAAGATCCATAAGAGTGAACCTGAACCAGGGAACGGAATTGTAAATACTGTGTACTTTGTTAATCAGGCCCCGGGCAGGGGTATCCTGCGTCCCATACGCTAACTTACGCTGGTTACTTAAATTTCCGTCTGCTACGCAGGATAGGCAGGGGAAGTACTCGAATTAGTCGCACGGAGTTTGTTTACGATGAACGAGCACTCGATTGCAAAAGTTTACTTATATTTGAGCTTCCTGCTTAGAATAATAATTGCAAAAAACATGCTTTTACAAATTAGCTTTTGCGCTTAAAGATTACAAGTTAACGTGAGAATATTTAGCAAGCAACTGAAGGCTGAGATAAATATTTTAGTCCTATTAAACTTGTGAGTCTACAGAAACTGGCGCCGTCACGCAAAGTAGTTTGTACCGAGACCTCTTCAATCAGAATGGCATGGACTTTGTCACTGAAATATCTTTCTGTAACACCCCGGTTGTTGACGAAAAAAAGGTTGGTTTTTAGAGGTTGAAAGTCAGCAAGGGAAATCATTTAAGGTACCTGTATAAAAGTTTTTACGGCGTCGAACGAACTCTCATAATCTTTGATTACTACCAGTCAATAAGCGCTCTCCAAAGGCAAGATTATATTGCTATCCAAATGATTGTTGTTGCCCATCGTTGAGAACGAAAAAGTTGTATAAATAAAACCGAAACAATTCCTCTAAAAGAGGATGCTAATTTAATAAGCGATGCATTCCGTTGAACTAGCCATGCTTCGATAACATGACGAGCAAGTCCATTTTATACTTGTCCACAGTGTTCCGTAGCGAGGTCTCGTTTTGGTTCAGACCTTCTTGCAACCCGAAGGACGATATCATACCATCGGGCGAGTCTTCTTGATGCTCATTCTTTCCCATTTCGAACTCTATAAAGATGTATTTCGGTTATAAGTACAGAATTTTGCCTTGCGCCTCAGCTACTCTAGTCTCCTCCGCAGCCGTTTTTTGGGATGTCACGCAACGCTCCCCTACACGAAGTTAACGGAATTATCAAAGGAAAAGTTAAACAGATTTCTGTTTCGGTTTTTAACTTTATCGTCATATTATGTCCAGCTGACGAGAACACTGATATCTAAAAGCCACGTTTTCGATCAGGAACAAGCTTTTGCTAACTTGAAGTTCTTTTTCAATATGCTAACCCAAAAAATCCTCCGTCCTTCGGACTTCGCACGAAAAGTTATTAATACCCCTATCATCTCCATAAAGCCCTGCAAGCCTTACATTGCGTCTAGCGAGTCATTCTGAGAGCTGCATGTCTTTTCCAGGAAAATGATATGGTGTGTTTGATGATTATGGTACAAAATGCAGGACTTTCCAGTACTTAGACCGTGGACTAACATAGATGAATGACTTTACTTAAGTGCGGAGTGTATTTAGCACTGTAGTGCTAA
>CM042746.1:8957863-8964547 GCA_022496165.2 Catalaphyllia jardinei
CAATAAAGCAATAGTGTTTATGCCTGAACTGGTCACGAGACGCGACAGTGATTATTGGCGGAGACACACTATTTAAGAGCGAATGTCGCTAAGGCTTGAGCAAAATTGGAAATGATCATAAAAAACTTTCCTTCATACTTTGTGTGCAGTTAAACCTTGGTATGAAACTACTTGCTGTGGCATTTGTTTGGTTTCTGATGCAAACCTACACTGAGCACCAGGGGGGGAAGTTCAGGCCAAAAATGCAATATTTTGTACCGTTTTTTGGAATTTTGCTATCTAGATATTTCAAAGAACTTACAGCTATTGAAAAAATCTGTTTGTATCATAGCAAAGCATCACTTTTGGTCTCAATAAAACTTGTCTCACTTTTTCACCCCTGACGGCACCTGGAAATTGTCATTGAAAAGGGGGGGAAACGTTTTTGGGCAAAGCTGAAAATACAACATGTTTGATCAAATTTTTTTCGAACTGGTATTCTGATTTATATCAAAAATGACAATGTACAGGCATATTTCATCCTTTGCGGATCTTTTGATGCTTAAAACTCCGCGGGCAATCCATCCGTTTTTGCGCGGCAAGCCATTTGCATGGTACACCTACGAGAAATTTGCATTTTTGTGTGCTTTTTGTTCACCGCTATCTTTTTTCGAAATGACATAATTGCACCAGTTTTAAGCTAGATCTTTTGTTTGTTTCCTATAAATTGTGTTTATCGAGGTTTTACTGTCAGATTTTTAGCAGATGAATTATGTGGTATTTTTCAAATACCACATCTTGTGTTTATTGGATAATTTATGCAGATTAATTTTTCGTGCAACAAAGCGACTAAAATCTCAAAATTACCCTACCAAGCAACATTAACAGCTTTGTAGGTATTTATAACAGCCCAATGAAATTGCACATACCATTAAAAAGGCAGTCAATGCGAGCTACAAACGTTTCAGAGCCAACCGTACATCACACAAAAAGTTAGTTCTTTGTTGATGTTTCCTACATTTTATCCATGTAAATGTTTACCACGTTGGACTCCTGGTTCCTATTTTCGATGCACACCATAGTGAAAACCTGCAAAAATACTGCAGCTGCTTAAGGATGGATAATAAAGTTCGGAGAACCATCATCCTTTGATTTAGCTCACGGATCGACATCCTTGATCTCGGTATTTCGGGCGCTCTTTATCACGTCGTACTGGCTAGTTTGTCACGCTAATACAACTGATGCATGAATTGAGGACATCAGAGTGGAGGTGTTGACATTCCAGATGCCAAGCTGCAAAATTGACGGCGAAATTAATTGTCGAATGAAGGTAGACTCGCAAACCTTCATACTCTAATTAAGCTTTACATGTTTATGCTTCTTTGCGTAAAGGAACGGTCAGCGGTTACGCGAAGAAGCATAAACATAATTATACTGATTACAGTACGAAGGTTTGCGAGTCTTCTACCTTCATTCGACAATTAATTTCGGCGTCAGATTTGCAGTTCGGCATCTGGAATGTCAACACCACTCTGATGTCCTCAATTCATGGAGCAGTTGCATCAGCGTGACAAACTAGCCAGTACGACGTAGAGCACCCGAAATACCGAGATCAGGCATAACAGAGTGTTTCTGACTAGGAGCTATCGGCTGATAGTTGCCCCGCGGAGATTTGGTGTTCGCAAAACAAGTATTTCCCCGAGAAGCGAAGCTCCGAGTGCAAATATGCTAGTTTTAAGAACATCAAGTTTCCCTGAAGGGGCAACTATTAGACGGATAGTTCCGAGACATAAAAACTCTTTTGTTTAATTAAAAATCTTGAGCTCAAAGCCATTCCGAACAATTAATATTTAACAACCTGAGCGAGTTTTTCCTAGAAATTTCAGTACAAAGCATTCATTTATTAATCTTTCTAACATTATCATCTGCAAAATAACTTACCAGGGACTTGTAAAGTTGAGCCAAAGATTGGAAGGGCCATGAACACGTCATTCACCATAAATTGCAGCGGCTGGCAAGATCCTGATCAACCACTGACATATGAATTTTCATACATCAACTACGAGCATGAATCCGTGTTCTATGTATCCCGCCAACCCTTTGCGTCGAACGTGGTTCTTCCGATGGGACACGAAAACAAAGACTTCAATCTGATCCTGGATATCCAGATTACCGATCACTTGGGTGCCTCTGCTGTAGAAAAAGTGGAAATTAAGGTAGGAAGATGCGACAGAAACTTGTTGATCTCGGTAGAAGGGGTTTTCCCTCGTTGGCATCCTGCCGAGTTGCGGGTAAAAATGCATCTTTGCGGCGTGCCTTTCACAATAATTCTTACGCATTTAGGGATCCCTAATGAAATTCGCTTAGTTTGTTGTCACTGGCACTTTATTTCGCGCCATTTAATTTTCATGATTTTCATTATCATTTAGTGGCGGATCCAGACCTTGAACTAAGAGAGGGGCGAGATCATACCACGAATCAGATTATAAAACACTTCCCGACAATCAAGATTTACGAAATTTTAAAATTGTCGGTCGTGAAGACTGTGTTTTTGCATAGGTAAAGAGTTGACTCACATCTAAAAGGCTGTGATACACGCATCAGTTTCATGTGTCTCATATAACAGATCAGATTCAGATTCTGGTTGTCTTAATTAGAGCTGGTCGCTTACAAGAATGAGCTCTAGCAAGCGAACGCATGGTAAAACAATAAAAGGTGGACGCTTTCGAGAGCTTCGGAAACTTATTTAAAATTCATAAATAAAAGCAAAAGAGATTAATGCTTAATGCATCTTTTTATCTGATATAAAATGTACATTCAATTTTTTTTAAAACATCAAAATGAGCATTAGGGTAGTGTGTAGTTTCATTAACGGTATTGATTTATATGTTAAAGACTCAAGAGCTTAAAAGCAAAAGAAAGGCCCAGTAGTGTAATCCAAAAGGTAGCCGCTGTCGCTTACGGGAGCGGTCGCCTACAAGAGCTTTTCATTGCAAAGTTTAAATCACAGTTCATAACTAGAGCTGGTCAGTGGCAACGTGTTTTGTAAAGAGGTCTTTGGTCACCTTCGTGGATTTTTACCTTTACTGAAGTTGGCAGGCTGCAGCTGCCACTTAGCTCATCTAAACTTAATAATAGTGTTTGCTCTCGTTGCAAAAAGGTGAAACCCACAGATTTCACCAACGACCAGCTTAGAGATATGATCAGTGGCGAGGACGGTTTGTTAAAAGAAGCATTAAAAAGAGGGGATCTCCAAGAAATGGTGGAAATCATCAACTCAGTTGGCTCGATTCTGAACTACGGTGGCAGGCTGGCTGCGGAAAAAAACTTAACAGAAACTGAAGCAGCGGAGGAAAAAGAATCAAGAGACACAAGAGCAGAGGTTTGTGCTGAACTTACGATGATCACTACTAACAGATTTTTGCACATCTGCACAATAATGACGGAAAGAAAAAATATCTATCTAACTAGTCAGATTCGATCTGTAGATCGGGATTGAAGCAAATTTTAGTGTGGGTTTGAATTCAGTTTTATCTCCCGGACTTTGTCTACTTATATTTGCCAGCAAACCAACCCATCACTTGTAGGAGCTACTAGTTAACACATTGACGTCAGTGTTTTAGTGTCAGGCCTGTTATTAATCATAAATTTAGTAACAACATTGTCAAAGTAGCGTGGATCCGCAGCAGACTGCTTTGACAATGTTATTACGAAGTTCATTGTCAATAACAAGACAGGCGCATGAAAAACTGACGACAATTTGTTTTTTACTATAACAAATTGTCTGCTCTCGCTCATTGGCGCCTTGCGTAAATTACAAATTCATGCGTCTGTCTGCTTATTGACGATCAAATTAGCCAATGAGCGCGCTGAAATTTTGGCAGTTATCGTATTGTTGGGAGACCGCTTGTGACCATATAACGTTCCTTCTGCTTTTTATTGCACACTCAGGTTTCACCCACAACTGTTTGCGTTAAGTCCTTTTATATAACGCCATCCCCTGGTACATAAGTATTAACCAAACATGGTAAGACAGTACAATCTTCCTCCCGCAACGGTGAAGTGCAAGAAATGTATACTCACGAAACGGCTGGAAATCGAGACTAACCAATTACAAACCGCTTGCTTTTATTTCCTTACGCACATTCTTTCAAAAGAACAGTTATTCATTTAGTTGCGCTTTAAATGATCTTCAATCAATAAACCCATTTGTGGTCAGCTCAGGTTCGGAACTCTAATAGAGAGATTGCTGAGTAATCTTACACTGTGATCGCAGTTTCTCCCTGCGAAATGCGAAGCGAATAGATGATATTAAGGGTTACACTTGCCAATGATCAGTGATAGCGGGTGTCTAATGGCGTTTCTCAAAATACCTACTGAAGTAGGCAAAAAGGGGAATCAAGATGGAAACAAAAAGGTCAGTCATATCATGTCTTATTTTCATTCCATTGTTTTAGCTTCGTACTGCGATTCTCAAAGATTTGTCAGAGTTTAAAGTTGCTTCCGTGGGGCACATCAAACTTTTAGCATCAGCTATTGATGTCGCGACTGAGGTGGAATCTGAAGTGGAAACTAAAGCGCAGGTCAGTTAAAGCCCCATCTACACTACTCCTGGGGAATTTGAAAACGCAGCTTTATTTCTACGGTAATTCCTACCGTCCACACTAATCCGTCACGAAATGCTACTTTATCTCTACAGTTATTCCTACCGTCCACACTAATCCGTCACGAAATGCTACTTTATCTCTACAGTTATTCCTACCGTCCACACTAACCCGTCACGAAATGCTACTTTATCTCTACAGTTATTCCTACCGTCCACACTAATATGTCACGAAAACGCTGCTTTATTTCCACGGTTATTCCTATCGTCCACAAAAATTCGTCACGCGTACGAAAAGCTAGTTCTTCAAACCGGAGGAATTTGAAAACATCGGCATTGCGTTTTAGTGCGCAAAACGCGACAGTTTTGAAAACGGAGCTTATCGAAAACTGTTACATCACGATAATAATGTGATTTCTCTGCTACTACTGCTACTGCTACTGCTATTACTACTACTACTACTACTGCCACAGTTATTGCTACTGCTACTGCTACTGCTGCTACTGCTACTGCCACAGTTATTGCTACTGCTACTGCTACTGCTACTGCTACTACTACTACTACTACTACTACTACTACTAATGCTACTGCTACTGCTACTGCTACTGCCACAGTTATTGCTACTGCTACTGCTACTGCTACTGCCACCGTTATTGCTACTGCTACTGCTACTGCTACTGCTTCTGCCACAGTTATTGCTACTGCTACTGCTACTACTACTACTAGGTGTATAGAATGGTCAATCCGGGACTTTGCGAGACTGCAAGACCTTGTTTAAACATCTGAGACCGAGACTCAAACGTTTAGATCGAATCCGAGCCCGAGACTCAAAAAAGTTCTAAGTGGATCTAAGTATTGAAAATGTTTCAAGTTTATGGTACGTAAAATGCCAAAGAAAAACTTTAACGGAAGGTAACAGAAGCCCGCTAACGTGTGTTACACATAGGTAACCCTATCGTGCGTTACGCATAGATAACCATATGTAAAGTAACTCGATGTGTGTCATCTAAGGCTGTAAAACAAAATTGGGGACTAGAAGGATGGCAGCAGAGGCCATTGTGATTAAATATCTTTTATACTTTAGTGTCTCTAAAACGTCGTTGTTACAAAATATACATTTGTGCTGAGAGACAACTAGCAGCATGGTTTCTTAGCTAAGGTCAAGGCGCAGCGCCAGGGGAGGGATCAGTAATCACCGAACAAAACTCATTGCAAAATAGCAGAAGTATTGGAATTTACCAAACAAATTCAGAACGATATGTATTGCCTATTTCGTTGGTCTTTAAAAAAACGTGGGATAACTTGGTTTGTGCAAACTTCGGTTGAGCTCGACTGCTGACAGTTCAAAGCAGCTCAGGGCCCGAAAAAAACTTGTTTGAGGATAAAAAGTTCACAACTTGCATCTAAAATTCATCAATATTAGCAGTTATCTTGCATTTGAGGTTTGTCATTTAGTTTATTAGCTTATCAGTAACAATAAATGCAGTAACGAAGTAGTTATATTATGTACAAAAATAGATAAAAGAAAACGTCAGTTATTCAAAACCTTCAAAAGGGATGAATTGCTAGTTAGAAGCATGTTTAGCGCTGTTTATAAAAGACACACCAGTGTCTAGCCCTGGAGAAGTAGCTAATCTAGTATTTAACGATGATGGATAGACTGCAGAGTTGTCAGCGAAGCGTTTAACTAAGTGAGTAATTAAAAAGGTATTGTAGATCTTCCCAATAACTGATTTAGCTTAAATGTGTACGGAAGTTATGATTCATTTAGTGTTGCTTATGTGTCGTTTTTCACAGAAATAAACTTAGTCGACCTGCTTTTCTTGCTCGTTGAACTGTGAGTTCCATGCTAATAGTGCTTAATATCAATCAGGTGCAATTTAGTTTCGAGATTCTGAGATCCAAATTATAAAAAATTCGAGACTTCGAGACTGTTCAACGTGAAGCGGAATGCCGAGATCGAGACTGGGCTGATATTTTCCGAGACGTTTCATTTTCTGTAGAATATTCTATACCCCTACCACTACTACCACTACTACCCCTTCTACAACTACTACTACTACTACCACTACTACTACCACCACCACCACCACCACCACCAC
>CM042746.1:8964647-8992679 GCA_022496165.2 Catalaphyllia jardinei
ACTACTACTACTACTACTACTACTACTACTACTGTTACTACTACTACTACTACTAATACTACTACTACTAATACTAATACTACTACTACTACTACCACTACTACCACTGCTGCTGCTTCTACTGCTACTACTACGTACGTGCCCTACTCTTTTGGACAGGTGTGTGGGTTTTTTAACGTCCCCTGCTAACCTTGTAACACTGAAGATATCGAAGACGGGACCTACGGTTTATAGTAATTGTTCGAGAAGACTTGAACCTCTAACCTTTTGCAATACAAGACTTCATTTTGTGAAAGGCTTAAAAAACATCACTACAGATTATAATAACAAAATGCATCGAACTAAAATTGAAACAACCGCCGTCTTATTTAGAAATAACTTACATAACAGATTAATAAAGAAATATGTACTACACAAAAATCCAATGGACGGCCGCAAGCCTTCCACATGTGGAATTAAATATAGTTAACGAAATCAAGTTAGTTAGTTAGTTAGTTAGTTAGTTGGTTAGTTAGTTCATTCGTTAGTTAGTTGGTTAGCTAGTTAGTTTGTTTGTTTGTTTGTTTGTTTGTTTGTTCGCTGGTAAGTTAGTTAGTGAGGTTTTATCATGAAGGCTTATTTTTCTTATTTTGCTTTTGATTTCTACAGTTTAGTTATTTGATTGGTTAGTCTATTTTACTTTTTGATGATGTCTTAAATGCATTGTAAAGCGTTATTGGATAGCGCTATATAAATAAATTATTATTATTATTATTATTATTATTATAAACAATAATTGGATGAGGTTTTTGTGATATCCAGAATTATCAATTCAATTATTGTTTTATTATACATTGTTTTATGGAAATTATGCAAAAAATATTTTGTGAAATGCAAGTAGATTTTATTTGTGCTTGTAAAAATACGAGGATAAACGCACCAAGCGGCCGCATCACTCGAAACCATTCAAGTGCTCGCGCTCTTCAGCCAAAGGTCCGCAGTACGCACTGCGCACGGTATAATCTGCAGATATAATTGGATAGCAGATTATACTATAATCATGCTAGTCCACAAAATCACGTGAATTCTCAAAATAAGTAGGGGGCTCTTGGCCAATCAGAACGCTGATAATGAGTACAATGTATAATCATTATTATTATTATATGCGTCACTTTGCTTGTTTTAATTTTTGTTGTACGACATCGATCCAGAACGATTTAGTCCAGTGTACAATTTAAATTTCTAATACATGACGAAGGATATTAACGTTGTCTCTTTTCAGGAATTGGCTTTGAGCATTTTTAAGCAGATGAATTCAGTATTAAAGAGAGAATCACACAACAACGTGGGTTTCATGGTTGTAAAAGACACTGTCGGTTCGCTTCTGAGCGGCATTTCAAACGTACTTCAATCCTCAGCTTCCTTGGCAAGAGCTGATGCTACTGACTCAAAGGAAAATATAACTGGCTATACCGGTAATTCGACTGAGGGAGGGGTCGTTTCTGTTAAGGAAAGTGTAAGTAATCAGAATTCGTCTCCATTGTTTTGTTTATTCATTTCGCATTTGTCTTTCCTATGGTTTCTATTTTCAGCTTAAAGTGCTACTGCGACCTAAAATCAATTCTACTTTTTCTATGTATTTCAAAAGTATGTAACTGAACCACTAAATGACAGAAGTTTTAAGCTTTTAATTTAAAAAGACACCTGTTTGTTTTGACTGAACTTTTCTTATTAAAGGTCGGCCATTACTAACTTTGAAATCTTGAGAGAGCTGGATTGAGGATAAGATGACGTCAAAGACTCAGTTGTTTAAAAATGCAATGCGTGTGCACGCACCTAAATTAATATGCAGCAAGGGAGTTTCGAACTTTCAGACTTTTAAACTCGTGTTTTGCATGTAGGATAAGCTGCGTTTACACGATGCAATTTAAAAGCCAGTGAGTCTTTGACGTCATTGCATGCTCGATCCAACCCTTCTGAAGTCCAATCGGTCAGTTTTGAACGTGAACAATAGCGGACCGTAAAATCCTAAACTTGCACTAAAAGACAACAGCCTTAAGATTGCCAGTGAGGTGTCAAAAAAAAACCTTTAAAATCTGAAGGAAAAAGAGAAGTGAATTTTTTGATCATAGTAGCACTTTAATCTCAATATTAACCAATTGTGAAATGTAAGGACCTTTTAGTACTATCGGTGACTGGGGAAGATACAGGATTTTAGAGACCTTCAAGGGGGTTCGAGATATGTATCGCTTAATGGGTTCCCCTATAGGGGGTCCGGGGGCATCCTTCCCCGGAAGATCTTTACAATCGTGGTCCTCGGAACTGGGATTTCCGGCATTCTGAGACCAAGTCAGCGTGTTATAATGTCTCATTTTGATTTCTTATGAAGGGGGTTTGACCGAATTCCCCCAAATTCCCATCCCGCTTGATCCGCCCCAGCAGCAATCACGAGATTACGTCCAGTAGATTTCATGAACAAGGTGTCGACGGCGTGTCTACTAGCTTAGGACAATTTGCACCCGAAAAATGTATATTAGCTGCTTATTAACCGAGCGCGAGGGCCGTACTGCGCTCAGTCCGCACTAAAAATGACCGAGGACTGAATATTCCCCAGTACGGCTCGAGAAAGCTAGGTTATTAAGTACTTTATTATATAGCACTCGAGTCATGCTTGGTTTGAATTTTCCGGCTTTCGAAAACAAAAAATACGCAGCTTATGACTGTTTCCATAGAAACGGTCATCAGTCACTCAACCATACATGAATTCGTGCCTTAAAGGGGCAGTGTCACCCTATTTGGCAACTTTATAAAACGTTAGAGGGTGTCTTCGCACCAAATGAATTCCACAAATAATGGTCTAGTTTTGTTATTATAGACTATTTGAAGCTACTGAAACTGTTTCCTGTCGCCTGTCGCTACGGATGGCAAGGATGAAAATGGATTAAAACGTGAGAAAAATGGCCAATTTTTTCAAGATTGGATGCTTCGTCTTCAAAAAATCCTCAAGAAATTTATTATGGTTAGCCCTCTCTGATAAAATTCATTTGATATCTTCGTCGTAGCTTTATAGAAGCATTTTGCTTATGAGAAAAGCCTTAAAGAAATGATTTTAGCACAGAATTGACCAAAAACTACAAAATCCTCGTGACACTGCCCCTTTCAAGAAAAATATCTGCCCATAACCATTAACCGATCCAGACCTTGAGCTAAATAGGTGGGAGGGGGGCGGGGAGAGTGTTTTTTGTTTTTGCTTGAACTCCCAGCTTTTCTTCCTTCCGTGATTTTTTGTCTTTTTTCTCTCAAAAAAAAGGGAGGCCCGGCTCCCCAGGACCTTCCCCTAGATCCGACACTGATTAACATTACTTACCCTTAGTAGCCTACCCTTAGCCTCTCTTGTTAATACGAGTGGATAAACGCAAAAACAGCGATTTTTCAATATAATATTAAAAGTAACCACTCTGGCCAGTCACAAATGTCAGAGACAACGCACTGAACCAAACCTGAACCAATCAAAACTCCCAGGAAAAACTTGTAACTGGTGCAAAGAGCGGGAAGACATCTGCGAGCGAGTCACGATTAGGTTTGGCCTTACTTCTGATTAGAGTGGATTTCAATTGAGTGTTGTAAAACCAAAACCAAAGCAATCGCTATAAGCAATTAAATGTAGCTGACTCAAAGCGCGGGAAAACGCGTGCGAAGGAGTCACCATTGGTTTTGGTTTTACTTCTGATTGGATGAAATAATAGCGCGAGTTCTTTTAATTCGCCAATCATACAGCTTGGTAACGCAAAACCAGTTACTTTTCGACACTCAAGGGAAAACCGCTCTGATAATGGTAATAGCACTGAGTGGAGTACAATTCAGGGAGTCATTGGGCGAGTAATTTGAAATTAAGAGCACGATTACCCCTGAATTGACACGAAGTCCTGTTACAGATTAATCGTAACTATAATAAAATTCGAGAAGAATATAACAGTAGTTTAAACTTTTTGACAGTTAGTATATTTAACTTCTATAACCTAGATGCTGTAAAAGAAAACCCATTCAAGTGCAACTAGGATGCGCTTGATGATGCGTACTGTCCAATTACTCTAATGCTCTAATCAGGGCTGCTGATCATCCATCAGATTCGAGAATTTTGTTAAAGTTACGATAAGATGACAAAGTGGACAAAGTTGCGCGAATTCTGTAAGCCAACCGCATGATGTAGTAACGAAAAAACCAGGCAAATGGGAAACGCTTCCGACGCTCAGAGAAAAGTGTTCCAACAGAGTCTTTTCTTCACTTGCAGGCACGAAATCGAACGACGAAACTTTTGTCAATAGTTGACGACTTTGGGGATATCGTATTGGATAATATGGTGGCTGGAGAGCCCTCTACTCTGATCGAAGCACGCGATTTCAACCTTGTTGTGAAGAAATCCTTCTTTGCTGACGTTGGTAACTCCTCCATTTCAGATGAAAACGCCAAGTTCCAATTACCAACACAGGAACAAATGGGGTTAACCTATGAATCAAACGGAACAAAAAAGTACTCAACTGTTAAAGTAAAGGTACCTTGACTTAAGAACAAATGTATACGAATGGCTCACGCACAAGATAATTATTCTGAGAATTTTCTTTTATAGAACTGGTTCTTATAACAATAACAATAACAATAGTAATAATAGTTATGGTTATTACCCAATTAAAGGAAATTCGGTGGTCCCCACGGGACAACGAATATTTGACCTCGGTGGGGTTTGAAACCACAACCTCTAGATTAGAGGAGCAACCGATGCTCTACCGACTGAGCTACGAGGCCAGTACGAGAGCAGGTTGTGGTGATTTTGGCAGTGAGTCGCGGTAAATGTACCTTCTTGAAATGTTTTGAAAATGCGTTTCAAATTTAAGTCACGGTAGGGTCCAGTTTCACGCCCAGGTCCTTACAACATGTAGTGGTGTTGATGAGAGTTTTGTTCAATCGCTTGGAGCAATATTTATTCTAAGCGTGCCTTTCGTGGTTGCCATTTTAGTGTTTGGTCATTTTACTTAACGAGAAGACTAAGAAGACATCGTGTCTTTCAATTTTATTAAATTACTTTATTTATTAAATTTATCATTTTTTATCCGTTTGCTTGTTTGTTTGTTTGTTTGTTTTTGTTTGTGCATTGTGTTAGAGTTTTTTGTTGTGTTCTTGTCCGTCATTACCAATGAGAGGAACATTTGGCTGACAGCTGGGGTGCCGCAATGATTATTTGCTTTAGTACGTTCTGTTTTCAATTGTAAGACGATTTACCGTTCTCGCCTGTTATTGTATGCCCGTTAACTCGACTTTTTTTGTCTCCCTCAGATGAACTCCATTCCTAAGAACGTTCGTACTTGGTCCAACACCAGCAAAGAAGTTAAATCTTACACAGCTAGCCTCACACTCAAAGACAAAGATGGAAAGTCCCTACCCACATCAAACTTCAGTAGCTACGTGGACATCTACATAGGACGTAACGTAAGCGACCTGCCTGAGGAAGAAGAATTCCACGTCATACCTCTAGGAAACAAAAAGTATATACAATATCACACTATTCAGGTGAACTCTTCAAATTTCTCCGTCCACATTCAGGTACAACCGAAAAATGAATCGATAGGGAACCTGAAGGTCCTGTTGCGTTATGACGAAAGGCCAACCACTGAAACGTTTGACTATAACTGGACAGTTCCGGACTTCAGCAGTTGTTCCTTTGAAAATGTGTCCAGAGTAGTTTCCAACTCCTCCGCGGGAAGTGGGGCGAGCAACGCGACCAATTCATCCGCGACGAACTCTACACAGCCTGGGCAAGAGATTGTGGTGATTGACTTGAAAAGGGACTGCGTTAGAAACCCGTACCTCGTTTCTATTAGCAACAGCATGGTGACGGAGATGGGAACGTATTATTTAGGTAGCACTGCATTTTATTTCACACATTGCCTGATTTCAAACCGGGAAGGACTAGGTACGAGTCTGTAAATTATGGGATTAGCACCTATTGATCCAGATAGTTGGAAAGAGCACACAGACATTTACAAAATCCCCAAGTTTGGTGTTAATCAGGGTAGTTTTAACTGAGATACAGCCATTTGAAAATGTCAAAATTTACAAAGAAATGTATGGCCATCCGAACGCTGTCCGACACAGCGTCCGGATGGCCTTACATTTCTTTGTTAATTTTGACGTTTTTAAATCACTGTATCTCAGTCAAAACTACCCTGATTAACAACAAACTTGGGGATTTTGTAAATCTCTGTGTCATCTTTCTGACTATCTGGATCAATAGTTGCTAATCCCATAATTTACAGACTCGTACCTAGTCCTTCACGGTTTGAAATCAGGCAATACTGATGGATTTGTCCACCACATTGGAATGCAACATGACAACCAAAGAGAACACATACAAGTAGAGACTATCAGAGACTTGGCTATTACCAATTAGTATAAATTTACCGTAGTCTATTGTGAATCCGTGAATTTGATTGGCTATAGATTACTGTTTTCTATCTGCTGTTATATAATAACCCAAGTTATTCTCGCATTTTGATTGGTTCTTGTCGATGATCTATTAGAGGACAGATGCACGATTGACGTCATCATTACAAAGTTTTTTCCTATGCCGTTTTAAAATGGCGGAACGTTTTGACCATTAGGATAATATTTTACGTGACTGGGCAAAAGATAAGGTACAGAAAAGTCTTGCCGAGGCATTGAACAGGTTCGGGAAGCCATAAAACGAAAGATAAAGCCGTTTCTATTAGAAAATGATACAGAAATAACTTTCTAGCAGCTTCAGTCGGCAGTGGAGCGAGACTAAATCACGCACAAACTTGGTCTTAGTAAGCCGAGAGCCATCGCTTTATCTCGAATTTAACAAACCCAATAAACAAAATGTTTCTGAAATTAATTTATTTTAAAAATTCAACTTTTCCCAGTGTCAAAACAACTGTTGACACACTAATTGATGTCAGGAATGAAACATCAAAACATCACTTCTTAAAATCGGTAAAATAAAATGCATAACTTTGCTTTCCGATGCGAATATTCCTGTCCGTTTCAGGGCACAGCAGCGAGCTAAGTATAGCTAAACACAGAAGACAAAAAGTCTCCACCGTCATTTACGTTCCTTTTAGTCAAAACTCGAATCAAATGGCCTCTAGGTTGACCGCAACCACAAGTTTTTCGAGGGTATTTTTTCAACTCCTGTAATTTTCAAGGCAACGTCCAAGCTTTTCGGCTTTTTTTTTTTTATTCCAAGCTTTTCGGCTCACAGGGCTGCTCCGATGACAAAAACTGACTTGATTTTTCCAGCATTTTCTTCAAGATTTGTAGATTTCGCAGTTCAATTCTGCTTTCGCTGTAAGTTTTTATTCAACGAGGAACGCTCGAGTGAGGTTTGACAGTGGCGTGATTTTTCTCGACCAATCACAATTCTTTGCTACGCATAGCAACCAATAAAATTGCTTCATTTTGTATAGATCATAGATCAAGCCAAATTGCTTTTTTTCGTGCAAAGGCGGGGCAAAGGCGGAGCAAAAGGCCGGCTTTTGCTTTATGTTGAAATATTCTGAAACAAAAAAAGGCTTTACGTTATTATATTTGTTAAATAGAAAACAGCTACGCATCAGTGCACATCGTACATCACGTTTGAACCTGATGCAACATAATAAAACAGTTCTTTTCTACGCGTTACTTGACATTTTTTTTCTTTTTATGCAATGAGACTACGGTAAATTTATACTAAAACAATTAAACTACTCGTCCTCGTTTTCTACGAGCGATGGTCAACTCGGCTACGCGTCGTTGACTATCTGCTCGTAGAAAACTCGGGCTCGTAGTCTAATTGTTAAATATTTCAACTTGAACCAATCCTACACTTCTCTCAAAAGCCTGCGGGGACTCTATTTCTTGCCTGTTAGTCGCCAAGAAAACCCTTTTCTTTGGGCCAAAATCTAATTTCTCATGATATTTGGCCTTCAACTTTTAGGTAAGCGTGATAGGAACTTGATGGTACATCTACTCGATCCGGAGTCCACCGCCAAGGCCTGGCATTAGGTTCTGCTGTATAGAACTTATTTAAATTGCTTCTTTGTTTAAACAAATTCCCCACAGGCTTGAACACGAGGGTCATTTTTGCAACGAACTTACGCGATTCCCGAGATGCACAAAATGGCAAAAGCTGACAAACATTGTTAATCAGTTATCTTCCTTTCCCAGCTGTTTATTACGAGGAACCAGAAATTGAACCAGTAACAGAAGAGTCAGTAACTAGTTCACCAACCGAAGTGCGTGAGCGCAGGGAAATTCTCGATATTCCCGCGGCTTGCAGAAAATTGGCGGGCGGTCGGATGAAAAGATCATGCGTCATTATTCCACCTCCACCGCCCAAACCCACGACGCCATCAAAACTGATTTATGGTACTAAGCCTGCCAATGAAGACTTCCAAGGCAACACTTTCAACTCAAATGATACACAACACTATTTCTTGCGAGTGTTTTCGTCAAACTGTTTATACTGGGATGAGAATTCGGAAAACTGGATTAACAAGGGATGTAAGGCAAGTGTTCAACAGTGTGTTCAGATTGCTTTTAATGTTGTTGTTGTTGTTGTGTTTGTTGCTGTTGTTGTTGACTCAGATGATGACGACGATGACCGTGATGATGATTGATGATGATGACGATGATGATGATGATGATGATCATGATGATCATGATGAGGATGAGGATGAAGATGACGTTATTATTGGTGTTGTTGTTGTTGTCTTGGTTTGTGTGGTGTTACTGATGTTGTTTTTGCCAGACGGGACATATGCTATGTAATATAAGCCGATAAGCCCGGGTTGTGGTGCTCGTGGGTGATGCGGAAGGTGGAACCCTGAGAGTCAATAAAATTACAGGGTTTATTAGCATCCGTGAAGATGATTATCTTATTCTTCGTTTGTCCTTAACACTTAACCTTCATGGTCTGAATTAGTAGACAAGCTTTCTTTCGTTAGCTGTTTATTACAAAGTTAAAGGGTTTCTTTATTTTGTTCATTCAGCGCTTATAAATTGTAAGGATGATTTTTCCAAGAAATTGAATCTGAGGGTGAAGCTTCCACAGCTACTTCCCAAGTGCAAAGTTAATCCACTTTGCCAAGAACTGCAACAAACTTTAAGTGACATTAAATCACGTTGTATCAACAGTACCATCGTAACAGCTCTTCTCAATAGATTAGTTTCACAGTTATGTTTTTGCTAAATTGTTTGTATCGTCATATAATTCAACATGAATGAGATAATTGACCAATTTGGATATATTAAAATTCAGCCTGAGACAATAGACCTCAGTGCGAGGCTCTGGGGAATAACTACAAAGTTTGCGAGGTTTATTCCCCTTAGCGTCGTGCTGAGTTCTCAGTATTGTTTTAGGCTGAGTTTTAAAATATCGAAATTGGGCTATTTAGAGCCATTTTTTTCAGTTTCTGCCCGAAATTTCCTCGCATCCACGTTGGATTTTGTTATATTGCAAAAAATAAAAATTAACCGAGAAGAGACGATTGGTTTTAAATTAAATGAACTGAGGCTTGACTTAACATGTCTTCTGATCTTTGTTCTCCACAGGTTGGAGAGAACACGAATCCAGAGCGTATTCATTGCCAGTGTAACCATCTGACATCTTTTGCGAGTGACTTCGTTGTGGCGCCAAATCCAATTGACTTCAGTAAAGTGTTTTCTGCTGACATCAGCAAGAACTTTGTTGTTCTGTTAGTTGTTTGCCTGCTGTTTGGATTTTATTTACTGCTCGTTGCAATTGCTCGGCGATTTGATAAGAAAGATCTTGATAAGGTAAGAGGTCTCAGGTCCACCAAGAAATTGTTTTACAGCTTAAAAATCATTCTAACCACAATTATAAATCGATTGGCTCTTAAATTTGCTATAAATTAATTCATGAAGACATAGAAATAGTTTTAAGGGAGGGAAGGTGCCATGAGGTTTCTCCCTATGTGGAGAACCAACTCGCGAGAGGAGGCCAGGCCCAGCTGCAGAACCAGACCACAACAACGGGAAATGTCAGAACTCCGTGCCCTTCTCTTTGTGATAAGCGTGTGGCTTTTTTAACTTCCCCTGTTAACCATTACGGACTACGGTTGATATGCCTTATCCGAGAAGATTTGAACGTCTAACCATTTTCAGATTTAATTATAAAGGCAGCACATTTTCCTCGGTTATTTTAAGACCCTGCGTTTTGGTCCGGTCTGATGCTTAATGAGACACTGCTGCTGTGCAGTTTAATATATTAAAGCCACACCCATATGGGTAACAACATTGCAGTCCCCCCCCCCCCTATACTGGGTAGATGCAAGAGACAGAGACAAACCGCTGATTATAGTGGCGAAACATGGGTGGCAGGGAAGGCAAAGCCTATCTCCCCTAGATTAGCAGCGTCTTTAGGGGAGCCTATGTTGGGGGGTAAATGTAACATGGAATGGACGAGAAGAGGGGTGCCCTTCTGGGAGGTTAATAGGTCAGATGGTACGATGGCACCATCCTGGAGAAATCCGGACCTATTACCAAGGGGTCCAACATAGGATGAACCAGAAGAGGGGTGCCCTTCTGGGAGGTAAATAGGTCAGATGGTACGATAGCACCATCCTGGAGAGATCCGGATCTATTACCAAGAGTTGCCATAGCACCTACTGTGGGGCAAAGTGCAGCCTAGGTTGCACTACCCTGCCACCAAAAACCTTTATTGACTAAGCAGCTATGTTTTACACACAATATAGGAAATAGAATATAGCAGTAAATAAACTGATAAGGTTTGGCAAGCAGAAGCTGCTGCCTTACGATAGGTAATTACAACCACATGGGGAAAAAACAAAAGATAGGAAAGGACAAAGCTACCAGTACAGGGAGGGAGGGGAAAGCGGAGAATAGCGTAGCTTGAACAACAGCTTACAACTGAGACAGGGCCACAAGACAATGGGACTACTAACTGGGGATTGGAGGAGTTGGGAGGGATATAGCATGCTGAAATCACATGAGAGCAAGGTGGAAAATCACTGGGGGCTTTGTCGTATGATTAACCATACGGTATACAATTACATTACATTGGACATTGACCTAAGGCTATTGCACAATGACTAATAGGGGGAGGATAACAAGAACTGGTGACAACTTTAGATGACAGCTATGATGTGGACTGCAGTGCTAATTAACCAGTCAACCAAATAGCATACTGCTCAAAGCGTGGGAGGGGGCGGGGGGGAGGTTACAGACCCCCACACGCCTTACCTCGAGTTAGCGACCACACAGTTCTCAGACCCTTTGACAGCAGGGACTGGTGAAAGGAATTCGGGGCAGGGTTTTTCGAATTTCGAATTAAGCTTTCCAGCTTTAACTGGCGAAATTTTTGGTTATATAGCACTTTAACGCCGGCGAAATAAACATCCTCACCTAGTTTTACTGAATCAGTTTTTGAAGAACCCGGCCTAGGAACGAAAAACACGTTCTACGAAACAGCTCTGTAATAATGAAAGTTTTTTGATTGATTAAAACTGAATTTTTTCATTGTTGCAGCTTGGAGCTACAGCAGTGAAAAACAGAGCTGAAGCGACCTTCTCATACCTGATAAGTATCCACACTGGTGTGAGGCAGAATGCAGGGACAACCAGTACCGTGTATACAGTGCTCTCTGGTGATGAGTGGGAAAGCACCCCGATGCCCCTGGTGGATCATGACCGAAAAGTGTTCCAGCGAGGCCAGGAAAACAATTTCGTCATTACAATTCCCAGACGACTTGGTAATCTAACCCATATAAGGATATGGCATGACAATTATGGTATGGATAATTTCTATTACTTTGAATGTTGAGCTCAGGATCAGAGAGTCTGTAGAGGGTTGTTTCATGTAAATGTTGAGCAAGACAATTTGTTCTCAATCCCAAACTCAACCGATCCGCTAGAATTTGTATTGTGATATGGCTAGCTCCGTGCAGCTGGTAGGATGAACCAAATCCTGCCATGTGATCGAGTCGGCCTCGGTCCATAAACGCGCAAAAAATAGCTCGGCCAGTATCCAGCCATCTTGACCTCGCGTTTAGTCAATGACCAGTAGTATATTGTCGCGTCAATTAAAAAAAAAAAGCACCGAAGGGTAACACTGTGATGAACTAGCAACCCATCCTTGGGCTCAAATCCGGACCGCTTGGTCTGGAGACTGGCACGCAAGCATTAAGCCACTGCTTCCTCCTCAACGAAGCAAAACGGACCAAATGTAAAGGTTACGGTCTTTTTAAACAAAGCTTACGTTTTTCATGTTTTATCATTTGTCAGGAAGCAACCCATCATGGTACCTGAGCCGTGTTTCCGTCGACGATTTGCGCACAGAAGAGCGTTGGTATTTCATCTGTGAACGCTGGTTGGCCGTGGAAGAGGATGACGGGAAAGTAGAGCGCTTACTTCCGGTGGCGAGCGAGAAAGAATTGACGCATTTCCAACATTTGTTCGTAAGCAAGACCGTGCGAGAACTGGGAGACGGTCATCTGTGGTTTTCGGTGGTGACACGCCCGGCGAACAGTCCGTTCACTCGGGTTCAACGAATCTCGTGTTGTTTATCACTTCTCTGCTGCACGATGATCACAAACTGCATGTTTTATGAGAGGGGTGGGGAGGGTGAAAAGGCGACCATTATCCAAATTGGAACTTACGAATTCGATTTGAAAGTATTTATCATTGGAATTCAAGCAAGTCTCATCGTATTCCCAGTGAACTTTGCTTTGGTTCAGATTTTTCGAAATGTGCGTCCGAAAGAAGTGAAACAAGAACGAAACATTGAATCAACAGAGAAGCAAGTCGAACAAGTTTTCGCGGATATCAGCAGATGTTCCTCCACCCAGACGATTCAGAACGCGTCCAGCGAGACTAAGATACTCGAAGATAAAGAAGACAATAGCGAAAAAGGCACAAGCACCACGAAAAAGAAAAAGAAAGGTTTGCCGCACAGCTTTGTTTACTTGGCTTGGGTTCTTTGTTTCTTCTCATCTGTTACTTCAGCAGTGTTCACGGTCTTCTACAGCTTAGACTGGGGACCCGAGATTGCAAATAAATGGCTTATTGCCTTTGTGACGTCATTCTTCCAGTCAATATTAGTCATGCAACCCCTGAAAGTGGTGCTAGTTGCTCTTCTGTTCGCGATTATTATAAAAAAGCCGATGGACTCTGGCGACAAAACATCGGACAAAAAAGACCTGAAAGCAACTGCTGACGGTCAAGAGACTGGGGACGATATTCTCCTCGATTATGATGTGGATGACGAAGGATACAGGTAAAACCGTCACGCAATGAGCTGAGAATTACAGCTATAAACAGTGTGTCTTCTTTCGAGTCATAACATAAAGCACAATTTGGTGCCGGAATCGAGTAAGGAGAACATGCAATTCCTGTAATTGTCGCGATTGATTTGCTTCCTCTATTTATTGCCATTCACGAGTGACTCATTCTGTTAAGCCACAGGTGGCTCAAGCTCCCGCAGCAGGAGCTGTTATATGATCATCATGCGAAATAGCGGTCATGGCGAAACTATAAGATTTTGCCGAGAAATATTTACGATCACTGTTAAAAAACAAAACGACTCTCAAGTTCTCAATTAAAACACCTCACTTATGTTTGCTTGATGAAACGAGTCCATTCTAGCCAGTTTCCGTACCACGCCCCAACACCTTGAGCTTGCCCCCTCCCCACCCTCTGGTTAGCAACTCTCGTGGCTTCAGCTCAATTTGCAAAATACGCGATTTGTATTCACAAATGTCCACAAAAATCTGATGAGCTCACAATAAAATATTATTACACGTATGCTAGAAAAATTAAAACCAGCTAGTCCCGACCAGGTAGTAATCCAACTGTTAGGCCTGTTGGCTCTGTGTAAGGGAGTTTATTTCGATTGAGAAACGAGAAAAAGCTGGTGACCGCATAGGATAAACCCTGCCGACGTAGGGTCTACAAGAGACAATTGAGTTTAAAGTACAGAATTTGATATAATGAACGGGCCACTTTGCAATTTTTGTGCGCTGGCCCTTGGAATGACGTTACATATCTTCGCTAAACAGCGCTCATGAGTCCCATGAAGGGCAAAACAGATGTCCACTGTTGCGATTCTGCTTTATCGGTTCTTGTCATGTTTGGTATCTCAAAACGTCTTCCACGTAGTAACGGCCTTGTAGTCTACTGTCTTCGCATCATTTTGATTGTTCGTTTATTTTGATCATTTTGTTTTTATTTCTAATGGTAATTTTTAAAATTTTAATTTTCCAGGCCTCCGGACGAAACTTTCCTGAATATCGCTCGGGCACATCGACTGAAGGAAGTGCGCATGTACGAAATCCTGAAAGAGATTGTCACGTATTTTGTGTTCCTCATGCTTCTGCTACTGGTTGCTTATGGCAACAGGGATCCCAATTCGTACCTCTTGAGGAAGACCCTCCATGAAACATTTGTGGACCTGGACCAACTCAGTGTAGACCTTGCAGATGTATGTATATATCATGCCTTCTTTTCTAAATACAAATAAATACTTGCATAATAATAATAATTCTCGTCGCAAGGTCTGAAATCTAAATCAAATGAAGCTTTCTACCGCATCTTACAGTCTTCTTCACAAGGTGAGCTTCAGGGTAAGCTTCATGCGGCCGATTTACTCACGTGACAAGTCAAGTAAAATAGCAACAACGTGCTTATGAAAAAGCTACATTAAAATACCAGGGAAACTTTCGTAAATACTGTCCTGGAATACCCCAGAAAATTCAGCGACTTTAATTTCTAGCCTCTTGGATGACTGTATTGTTCATGACATAAAATAAATGAATGTTTTCTTTATTCACATAGGCGCTAAACGAAAAAAAACATAGCGCGCCTGCAAATGTAATAATTTTTTTTCACTACCTTGCTTTAAAAAACCTCGAAGACGATTAATTAATCGTGCCAGTTATCGTTATTGTCAAACTACATGAATCAAATAGGCCCTTTGCACGATCCGGTCACATGGTACGGAATAAATTATGCCAGGACGCAAGTTACCCAGGGGGACTTTCAAAACAAAGGAACTCGTACCAGTCCAACCCGACTTTACTTTGTTTAGTAAGTTCCACTGCGGAGCTTGTGTCCGAGCATAATTTATTCTGTACCATGTGACCGGATCCTGCGAAGGGCCCATTGCAAAAAACTATAATACCAGTAATTGGACACCCAGGTTATCTACTCCAATTACGCGACAAAGAGGTGAGCAGACAACCAATCAGAATACCTAACTTTGATCTAGATACGATAAACGCTTTACAGGCGATTAAGTTGTTATCGACCGGTAACTAAGTAATTAATAGTTGGCTGCCGACTTTATATTTTTAGGCAACCGACGTGGATCTTTTCTGGCACTGGGGCCGAGAAACACTGGTACCGAATTTGTATCCCGGGGTGCTATACAACAACAAATCAGACAAGTACACCGGGTTCCTTTCTGACAGGAACAATTACCTGGTTGGAATTTCCAGGCTTAGACAAGCACGCGTACAAAAAGGTGAGAGGTTATCTCTATTCTCTCCAAGAAAGTAATTAACATTTATGACTGGAATCTAGTCAACAGGTTCTTCTCCCTGGAGATCCGGGGGAGAGAGGATAGGCTACTCTGTCCATAGTAAAAGCTTAGATCGTTTCAACCCAAAAGTTAGCATACATTAGTTTTGACCAAGAGAGGATAAAGGGTCATTGAGTTGGTCCCCATATAGGTCTTACTCTCAAGGAAATCAATCCCTCTCATGTATGTCGAGACATTGCACCCAGTTATCTCAGTATGTCACTATGCGCTTCCCGTAGTTTTTTCCTTGGAGGTTGAAAAAAAAAAACCGTTTGAACTGTGCACGCGAGTAAACTTCTAGTCACAGGATGAGCTGTTTCTAGACTATCCTTGGATTTCTGAAGCTGGAAGTGTTCTAAAGTATAAATTCAGAGGGATATTTACCTTGGATGTATGCCCTTTATAGGGGAGTATCTCTTTTAAATTCCATCTTCTCTTGGGCTACACTGAAGAATTTCAAAACCACTTTATTCCGTCGCTTTAAAGACGATCGTTATCTCACAGTCTCAGTTTCTACTTAACAATGTGATAATCAAACAGGGCAATTTGAGGTTACCATTCAAATCACGAAATGGTGTTTTGTCGTGTTGTTCTTTACTTTGACAGACTCCTGTAAAGTCGTTCAGCAATTCCAACGCTTCTTCAACCACTGTTATTCTGAATACTCCTTGACGAACGAAGACACGAATGACTATGACATAGGATGGAAATTCCTAAACGAAAGTCAAGCAGCAAACTCTCGCCGAAGGAGAAGCGTTGAAGAGCAGTTTGCCTTCCGTGGAGAAGACAGGTTCCTTATTGAATTCGGCAATACTCCCCAAATTCGATCCCGGCGTACAATTGAGCCGGTGTACACCTCCACTTCCGGTCGTCAACAGAGAAGAAAGAAGCGGCCTGGAACCACAGCCAAAAATTACTACGTGTTGAACTCAGCCATGCTCCCGGATGGGTCGATCATTTCCTGTCCCTCCCGGTGGGTGTATCAAGGTGCACTAAACCTCAGAGGGTATCCCTTCTGGGGAAGAATGAACCTTTACGGGGGAGGTGGTTATCCAGCGGAATTAGGATACGACTATCCCACGGCACTGACTGTCATCGCTGACCTTCATTCTCACAACTGGGTTGACATGGAAACGCGCTCGATTTTCATAGAATTTACGGTGTACAACGCTAACGCTAACTTATTTGGTATCGCGTTTCTGTTTTTGGAATTTTTGCCCACGGGTGGAGCCTTTCCTTACGCGCATTTTGCTGTGTCTAGGCTGTACAGCTATGTCGGACCTTTCAGTCATTTCATCCTGGCCTGTCAAGTGTTCCTGATCCTGTTTATGCTCTATTTCATGTACCGCGAAGGTAAAACCATTTACAAGAAAGGCAAGGCCTACTTTAACGGATTCTTCAATTGGATGGAGGTAGTTATGATCGTATGTGAGCTGGCCATGGTAGTTCTGTTCTTTGCGCGTCTCTGGGAAGTGGACAAGAACTTGGCGGAGTTACGCTACAATCCTAAGGACTTTGTAAGCTTCCAGTATGCAGGCGCAGCGGATGAATCGCTGACTTTCATCATGGGAGTTTTAGTGTTCCTGGTGACCCTCCGCTTCCTGAAGCTGTTTAGGTTCAACAAACGCATGTCCCTCCTGGGATCGACGATTGGAGAATGTGCAAAGCCGCTTGGATCGTTCTGCATCAGTTTCATGATCGTCTTTTTGGCCTACGCCATTCTTGCTTACCTGGTGTTTGGGCTCGATAACGACAAGTTTAAGAATTTTCTCACCACCATTGAAACTCAGATCAGCATCATTCTGGGTGACTTCGACTACGAAGAACTCTCGAGCACAAACCGCATTCTGGGACCGGCGTACTTCTTCAGTTTCATGTACTTCAGTGTTTTCTACCTGCTGAACATGTTCATGGCCATCATCAACGACTCTTTTAAAGAAGTCAAGTCTTCGAACGACAAGCAAAAGAACGAGTACGAAATGGTTGAATTTATCTTGACCAGATTTAAAGAGAATCTGGGCCTGAACCGAAACCGTGTCGGGACGAGCAAAAGCCTGTTTAAGAGCCATTCATCGGGATTTCCTACGTCTCCACCATTCATGCCATCTGATTACAAACACCGAGACGAAGATGCTATCAGCTTGGAAAGCAGTCAGTCTGACATCGACGAAAATCCTCCACCAATCACTCGGCATAACGTCCTTCGCAGGCTGTCGGAGTTAAACAAGCGCGTAGATAACATGACTACGTTCGTGGACAAAAACGACCAACATGACACCGACAACGACCAAATGCTGCTTGACCTTCTTGACAACATGAAAACCGACAGGGCGGAAGTGCGACACGATTCCATCGCTATGGTCCCAATAACACTGTGACATTTGCTAGTAAAGAACATATTTCCGACTTTTCCATTCGTAATTATTCAACACTTAGCTGTAAGTGGGTAACTTTAGCATAGTAAAGTTGTTGTCTTTGTAAGAAGTTTATTAATATTCAAGGAGTACTGACGCACTTATAGCAATTCAGGGAACAACTGTGTAGTGTCTACGACGGCCCAATAACCGGGTTTCTTTCCACTGTCGTTTTCTGAAATCTAAGACGCTGGAAACAAAGTTTTAAGATGTAAACCCTTGATACAAGGTGCACACGTTATAGCTCAGTTTTGTAGAGTTTGGAATTTTTTTATTAGTTTCCAGGGAAAATGTAATCCTAGCGGTATTTGTCAAGTTTTTTCAAAAGCCTTATAAAGGATTACACAGCTTAAAAATGTTAAGGTCATTCTTTGCATATCCGTCTATATCATCGCTAATATTACTACTAGTATCAATGATCCTTATTCCTATTCAGTATTGGATTTTACCTTAGTAAACTATTGTTCCGAGTTTCTTATAGTTTAAAGATAATTTTGCACGACGCCATAACGATTCAAAATATCAGTAAATTGAAACATTAAGTGCTTTTTATTGTCAAAGTTAATCTTATCAAATCTTGATATCAATGCCCAAATCTTTACTAGAGAGATGGCTATTATAAATGCAGTCACATCGTCTTTGTTTTTAGCTTAGTTTGTACTTGACATTTTTAGACAGCATTTAGATGCTGCCTCGCATTCAGGTAATAAATCAATTTAGCGTGCTCTTCTTTGAGACTTTTCAATTCAGGCAGTTTGAGCCAATCAGACTATGTGAAACCCAATAGCGAAGCGCACAGTTTCTAAAAATACATTACATCTCCAGAGACCCCCCACATGACTCAGACAAGAATTGCAGTTCTGTAGAAGGTTATGTATGAGCGCGTTGTCTTCTAGACCAGAAAATCCGGCAAAAGAGGAAAGATTGGTGGTCTAAGATTTTTGGTTAACGAAAATAATGTCATAAAGCAAACACTGCTGCCGTGGGTAGTGTAAAACAGACTCCGAGGTGTCCAGAAAAGAGCATAAATGTCACAAATTGCACGAGGATCTCACAAAGCCGCAGTGACATGCCAACAGATCCCAGTCTGGCAGTCGAGAACTTTTAGCGAGGCGGTTGCGACTAACCGATCAGAATACTTCTCAGTGAAACGTGTCACGAAGAAACCTATCTGTTGTTTATCCTGTTCTTCAAGAGAAGACTGATCTTATGCTAGAAATTCCCAAACTCGACCAGCCGAGCAGCCCGCTCTACAGAGCAGAATTTTGTGTACTGTGCAATTTGGAGGACCATGATATTAATAGAGCCATTTATTCGACCGCATAAACAAAGCTGTGACCGTAAGCAGATCTCAACTGCATATATTTCATAGCTATATGCTTGGTGCGATACGTGTACTAAATAGCGCAGCGAGTAAAACTGTTTTTTATGTGCGAAGAAGGAGCGGGTCAGTTTCATCACGGCAGAGATCGGATCTACGGTTGTTTGTTTATGAGTTACTTTTTTACCTGGCTTGCCGACTTTCTTGTGGGTGATGCACCTGAATGCCGGGTACAATAATAATATTTTTCTCTGTCATGGAGGTAAGGAGTGTGTTCGTAAACAGTCTTCATACATGAGTAGCCCATCATATTTTGCCGCCTTCCTTCAAACTCCGTAGTTTTATTATTCTAAGGTACATGTTGTGGTTTTCTCCAACATTTTAAACTAGAGAGGCCATCAAATTGTGAAATCAGTCGCTGAGTATCGCGTGGAAGAGTTTTCGAGCGCCGTTGTTTCATACGTCGCTCTCAAAGAAGTAGCCCATGAAATGGTTTGTTTGTCTGAGTCACGAGGGGGGGTAAATTTTCGTGACGTCATCTGTGCGCTTCGCTATACAAAGCGAGGGTTTTTCCCGACCGTAAATGCATGGCATCTCCAATGGCTAGTTTTCCATCCGCAATACCAATAAAATGTAGATATTAAACAAGTTGTTTCGACGTTTTATTATTCCAAGACAAAGAGCAATTTTCCCTTTAGTTATTCGTTTAGACAAACGAGACACAGAATAAAACATTTCCTATTTGTGTTGAGAATTACCAAATAAAAATAAATTTAAATAATTGAGCGATTGAGCACCGCCCTTATCGAGTCATCAGTATGTGAACATACTTTTCTTGTCAAGTCTGTGACAGTGAAGAATTTGTGTGGGACACACTCAAGATCAAGTGTGTTTTTCAAGACTTGACTCTTAACCTTGTAGCAATATTAATTACTAATTTAATTAGTAACGGTTCAATTATTGAAAGTGACTAAGACCTTCCAGTTATGAAAGGATCAATTTAGTTTTTGGCAAACGTTTGTTAAAAGAAAAGCTCGAATAATATAATATAAATTACACTTGTGCCAACCCAGCATACTTGTACAAAGATAAAAGTACTAAATTTGACGTCTCACTTGATCTGGCCCGTTGTTCAAACGCTGGATAATGCTTTCCACCGGATAAATCCCCATCCAGTGGATAAGTATTGACAAAACAAACCACGCTATCCATTGGATAGTGATTTATCCGGTGGATAGCATTATCCGGCCTTTGAATAACTGGGGCCAGCTGATGTGTAGCCTATATTGTTATTTCCTTTTATTTACAAACCTACACATCGAATTGTATGGCTTAAAAATTTCAGTGCTTTCTTTTTTAAAGAATTAATTGCAAACTTACTTGGAGAGTGCCAGATATTGTTTCAAGATTACATCACGCATTTCCTCAAAATCTCAGACGAAAAAATTCTTCCGATTGTAAGTCCCCAATAGGCCAAGTTCGACATTTAACAACTATCCACCGCTTGCCACCGACGTGAATAGTTGTTTTAGTATATACTAAAACAGTGATATAATATACGCCACAAAAAAATTAATTTGAATGATTTCTTCACTTGTAATGGATGCAAACCGGGACGCCATTTTTCCCCGAGTTGCTCGGAGGTAAATAGCAAAGGATATTCGGAGTTTGACTAGCTATCTACTGTTTTAGTATATACTAAATATGTTGTATTCGCTGGCTGGGAGGTCCGTAAAGTGAGAAACTATGACAGAGGTCTTGAAAATGCTGCCCGAGGGAGGTCACAGTTTTCCACTATACAGACCGACCCTAAACCGGCACTGAACTGACTTATTTTTTTTCCTGCGGTAAATTTGCTTAGAAGTGGGTTTACGCAACTTTGTCATTGAATTGGCTTACGTGCCGTCTACAAGTCATTGTAACTGACTAACGAGCGAACGAGCGAGTATCTCAGACATTAGACAAAGAAAGTTGTATTAAGAACATATTTATTTCGAGTTCTTTTATGTTAGTTGCATCTAGTTTACCAGTGAAGTTCTTCAAAATTGTTTTTCCGGTCTGAAATTGCGTGCAAAGTTTAAAGTTGCACTAAAAAATTACTTCTATCAGTCTTTGCGAATCACTCAAAATCATACTTTTCTACCGTAACTTGACTAGCAGAAAGCCAGGAAATTCGTCAAGTGTACTCCACAGAAATTATCTTAAATACAGCAACGATCAGAGAACCAAGCTAGACTGCAATTGATTTTTTTGTCTTGCTTAAATTTGTGCGGCAAGACTCAGGGTACGCGCCATTAGATTACAACGCCTAGCTACAAACAACCTAACAAACTCTCGCAACTTCAAAATACTCAACTGAATTTACTTAGTGACTTTGCTTGCCATTTAAAGGTAAATAGAGATCAACTTGCGTTGATTAATCGTCGATGGAAGTGTAAAAAGGGAAAAGATAAAACGATTACCGCTAATTCACTCACGAAAATTAGCTGAACACGGACGCTGTTTCCCGCCGTTACTGTGACCGTGGTCAGAGATAAGAAAGTCCGGACCAATCAGATTGGAGACTTCGTTACCGTGCCCTAAATATTCTGACATGGCTAAGAAGCATTTAGGACAAATTTCCATATTTGGTGTTGTTTTCTTTGTGTCCAGGTCTCTTTTGGGAACTGACAGACAAAAGAAACTTAAAAAGAATAATATATCGAACGTGGCCTATTGGAGAGATTTACGTGGGGTGGGAGGGGGGGGCTCTTTTTTCTGGAAATAGGCTAACTTCTAACTTGGGAGTTTTCCCTCAGATGCTGTCTCTTTTTTGTAGGGTGGCTAAATTTAGCACTCTTTACATCAGAATGTTACAGTATAGGGTTATTTGCAGTAGTTTATTCCCTTTCTCTTGAGAATAGAGCCAGGTTATCAGTTACCAGGGGAAGCGTTTATTATTCAAAAAATGTGGCAAGAAAGCAGAGCATAATGCCAGAATTTTCTGGTGTTATCTTGCTACATGCATAAATGAATGCAAGGAAACTTTTAATATGCACATAAGTACCAGGCCCTAACATTCACCTACTCCGCTGCCACATTGCTCCAATCAAAGTGCACTATAGTAACTGTGATGTCATCACGGTACATGCGCACATCAGGGTAAGGAATACTTAAGCTTGTACTGACAGACACATGATCTTCACCGCCAAGAGCTGCCTTGATTAGACAGGAAGCAGAGTTCTCCACGTTGCAAGCTGATTTCTGTTCCTGATATGTGATATTGTAGCCTGGATTGTGTCTCTGTAAATTATCCCTAACAAAATCAACTGCTTCCTCGTTACTCAGCATGTCCCATAAACCATCAGTGGCGAGAATCAGAAATTTGTCTGACCGCTGCAGCTGGTATGATGTCACTTCTGGTTCGGCAGTGAGGTAGGGTGGAGTGAGAAATTCTTTAGCATCAGATAGTGATTTTAGGCCCTTTTCATGAAACACTTTTTCTTGTTTCTTCTTGCTCCATTTGAATTTAGCATCACCAAATGCTCTTAATGGTGCAAGGCGGCCAAGAAGTCTTCCATGCTTAAGGCAAGTAGATGCCTCTTCAACTGGATGCTCACTCAATACTCTCTGGACTTCACTCGGGTTAGCTAGCAATGACAAATGAATAAGTCCTTGTTAAAGTTGATAAATATGCGAGCACTCTGATTATCTATGGAGCTTTATAAAATCCATGTGATGAAAGTATTAATATTAAGCATTTTCAGTTTCCTTTTCCATGCTTTTCCCTGTCAATACTTGAATTTTACTCATCATCATTTGATTACTCACACAAATTGTACAAAGTCATACGCTATGTCATATTTACTGTAATTCTGACTAATGGAACTTACGAAACGTTAACATGCTTAGATCTGGGATCATTTCATTTAGAATAGTTATGCTATTTTGTAAGTCCTTAGCCGTATTGAGACATCTTCTACTAAATTCACCAGTCTGTAATCAGGGAACAAGTTTGGCCAATTATTTTGATTGAAATCTAAACATGGTATGAAATTATAAAGGGAAATAAAGTTTCTCAATTGACCTTTTAAGCTATGTTACCAAATAACATTCCTAGTTTAGAAAAAAAGTGACTACAGGCTTGTAAGTGGTTTACAATGTAGCAAGCTTGTGTACAACTCCAATATTAATAGCAGGGGGAGATCAGGATGCAGTATTACCATTCTAGACAGGATGCTAGCCCAGGTTACCCACAGCACTATTGTCACATTGCCTTGACAATTCACCAGTACACATGTATACATAGATCTGAATGTAGAGAGGCACTGTGGAATGCTCACAACAGAGTCTGACATTCAGATTAAGGGCCTCTTCACATGAGCCCAGTAACCAGGTTGCTCGGTTACTGGGACGAATTCTGTGGTGTGTTCATATGGTAAATTTCACGTCGGTCGACCGGGAGAAACACAACCAAAATGGTGCAACATAAACTTGTATTGTTCACAACTGTCATAGCTTTGTGGACTCTTGTAACTATGTTGCAGGTCAATTTGTTCCTTAGGTCAATTTGTTTCCAACCTAGGTCAATTTGTTTCAACCTAGGTCAATTTGTTCCAACCTAGGTCAATTTGTTTCAACCTAGGTCAATTTGATATAAATTACAGTAAGATTAATTTGTATATAGCATTAGCATTAGCATTATTTTATTAAAATTCAAATTCAACAGATTTTTAAATTTACACAACCCGCATATAGCATCGCTAATCGAGGCGGGCTGTGTAACTTACAATAAGATACATTACAAATACATTACATTACAAATACATTACATTGTAGTAAAATGCAGTAGTAAATGCATTGTAGTAAATGTATATATTTAGGGCAGAGGTACATGTACTGTAGTGTAATAATGGGCGGTATATTCACTTTTATAAGTATGTCTGATTTAAATAATTTAAGGAAATTTATTACTACTACAATGTATATGTAATTAAAAAATTAGTGGAACTTGCATCCAAGTCTGCATGGCTCAATGGTAAGGCATCAGGGCATGAATCCAAAGGAAAACCAAAGGTCTGTGGTTCAAGGCTTCCAAGGTAAGCATTGAGATAAAAAAAAATACAGGTGGGGATATTGGGAGAGCAGGGAGGGAATAGTAGGTGAGGTAGGTAGAGTGGAGATGAAGAGAAGGAGGAGGATAAAAAGAAGATCAAAGGTGCGAAATTTTTTTTTTTTTTGTTTGCCACAAAAGCAAAGAAAAAATCAAATTGACCTAGGTTGGAAACAAATTGACCTAAGGAACACATTGACCTGCAACAACTATACTAATAAAGCTAATTTGCATACTCCAAATGTAGAAATACATACAAGACCAAAATCATACCATTTTGGCTGCTATGTTGTGAGAGCGAAGCTATTTTGTTTAAAAAGTCTTGTCCTGGTCACTGGGCTGGATTGTTCATATGGGAAAATTTTTATCCTGGTTACCGAGATCTTGGTCGCAAAAACCAAGATCTTGGTAACCAGGCCATCCCAAGCATCTCATATGAACACATCAATATTTTTACAAAGAAAAGAGTGGCAGGGCGAGATCTCAGAAACTGAGTCAGCCCGGTTGACCGCGCTCATATGAAGAGGCCCTAAGCCACTGTGTACACCAGTGATGAAAACAAAACAGCAAGCTTAGTCTGGCTGACTATTTGCAAATGTTATATTCAACTGACCCATAACAGTACTTGTCGTACCTCCCAACTCAAATACGTTTTCTGATTGCAGAAAAACGTGTCTCATGTCATTGGTGAAAAGTCACTTACTCCATAGCACAAATAAAAATCACTAACTCTCAAGAAAAACAGCAGCTTGGACTTTTGACTCCTGCGTGATCACCGTGTGCAACATGAGGCCACCGCATTTTTTTGCCAGCCTTTGTCAACAAATGTCATTTTTGTAGTTTGTTGTGTTATTGAGCTGGGAGTTATAACGAACACTTAATAACTGGCTCCACAGGAAGCAGCGAGTCCTGTTTCCCCTCTCTAAACAGTGAGAGTCTTGAGGAAACAAAACTCACAGTTTCCCTTGGCAGTGGGGCCAGTCATTAAGTGCTTATTGTTGACATCTGACTTACGAAAAATGTGATTTCAGTGTAGTACTTACCAGCTGTATGGTCAGTGGATAACTGCAGTGCTGACCACTGCCCATCCTCACTCTGCACACCGAGCACAGCACGGCAGTCTCCACAGTTTGCCACAGTGAGCTCTGTACCCTTTACGTATGCAACCAATGCACAAGCCCCTGATACAGCTGACTTAAATTTGTGTTCATTAGCTTCTTGGTTATCTCCTTGGGATAATGCTTCATGACTTAAAGCGTCATCGAGTCTAAGAAAAGCTTTGGACAGCGCCGCCATAGTTTGAAAAACTTGCTCTTCCTTTGCTTCTGCAGCAGCAGTTTGGTGGCTATGAGTCTCCTGAAGATGCGCAAGTGTAGGGGCCACAGAATCACCACTGTGATGCCTCTTTTGCACCCTGCGCAACTCCATAAAGTACTGCTTAAGATTTTCATAGCATACAGGATCCTCGCGGTAATTGTAGTTATTAGGGGCATTAGAAACAAGAAAGTGCTTGGCACAAAGGTAGTTCTTTAAAGTTGATCCTAAAAGAATTTCATTTGGAAGCACTGCCAGTCCTATATAATCTGAAAGGCGTTGAGACACATTATGAGCGCAGCTGTTTCCTCCATGACCATCCAAAACTCCAAATAACAAGGCTTCCCTGTCATGCAGTAATCTTGTCACGAACCTTCGATCCTCAGTAGGTTCGTTTGAAGGTAACAGATTGGACTCAAAACTGCTCACAATTCCACCCTGAAGTTTCCCTTCACATTCATTTTTCATAATAATGTCCATAACTTCTTCATCTGACATCATCCATGGTTCTTTCGAGCTACTTCGAATGTTTATTCCAAATAAACTCGATCGGGCGCTAGCTCTCGTCGACGGCAATGTCTGTAACACCGCCAAGTTGCCGAGCTTGGCAAATCCACGATGACCGAGAAGGGTTGTTAATCTACTATTCCAATTAAAACCATATGATGTTTCCTTTCTTCCTTCGGTATAACTACGTCTGGAAAATGGCCCCTTGAAGTTTGACAACTTACCACGTTGCCCAAGTGATGACTTGTTTATATATTGTTGTGCTTTTGAGATTCCAGCGAGCGATGAACGAGCGATCTTAACGGTTAACATCTTAGTCACGTCCTCTAGCAATGACCTGAACCAGTTTGCCATTACAATGACTGGACGATCGTGAGAACACATCCAATTTTACCACGAATATTCAACAGTCCCTTCAGGGCACGTAATATATCTAATGACCATGACATCGAACGGCTTACTCGCTATTGAAAACGCAGACTGCGCCTTTCTTCACCAGCACGCAGATTGTTCTGGTTACATAAAGCAAAGGACTTAAAATCAATCCACTATGGCTGACTATGACCTCACAAACAACAGGCACCCTTACTTGGGTTCAACCGCCATTTTGATTAACAAGGTACCCATGATGCCCTGCATTCTCGTCCCCATAGCCCTATTCTCATCTCTTAGCTGGCGGGGCCTTGGCACGAGAATCTAAGGGCTCTGGATCGAAGACATAGGATTTTTGAATTAATTTGAATTTTTTGATTGGCTGTTTGGAAACAAAGAAATCTTGAGCGGAAGAGTGAGCGGAAGTCAAAAATGTTCGCGCGGACTGCTGCCGCGAAGTGAGAAACAGCTGTGACCAGCAGCGTTTACAATCCAGTAATGGAGGATTTGGGAGAAAATTCTCACAATCCAGTTTTCACATCCACGACTCAACACTTTTCATGGCTCAACACGGCTTTTTGGCGGTTGATATTTTCGACAAGAAAAGCATGCAAATAACCTGAAATTTTGAGTTTTTCCAACGAAACGGTGGGAACCAGGTACAGAAAGGTGAAGAAAGTTAATTAAAGAATTCCGTTCTTTGTTGCTGGCATCACTTTCTTTGCAGGAATTGTCGATCGTGGGGTCTTGTGTGAAAAGAATTTGAGGCTCGCAACAGGCTGGAGAATCACTTTCGTCGAGTCAGCTCAGCACTCTACGGTGAGGCTAAAAAGAGTGAAACGCGAACTTGAAGTGGTCGTATGTGTCTTTTCGTTGAGGGCGATCAACATCACATGAAAAATCCCCTTCAGTTTTGACCTATTGCTTCCAAGAATAACACGACTGCACTACAGCGCCTTCCACAATTTTTGAAAGTTGGTGCCGTTTATAAATACGGGCTTATAGTTGATGTTAAAATATGTCTAAAGTATATGACTAAATATATTGCTTTTGAAGGTAAACAGTTTGCAAATGGTTTTATTTCCTGGCGGATGTTGTTAGCATTTTTTTTTTTTGGGGGGGGGGGGGCGTTGGCGTCATTGGAAGGCCAATAATTGATTTCCAGTTTTCTTTGCTGGCCCCAGTCTCCAAGCAGGGAGGCGGAACTGTTGCTGCTGCTGATGATGGGTGGATAATGTTTCAGCTATTTACTGATGCAAAAAGTTAGGAAGTGTTCCTTTTGCAGGCAGATATAACTAATTGGTTTAGGTGAAATTAGGGTTTTGAAAACCAGGTCTCAGCAAGGCAAAATTATTTCAAAACATCTGTCACTGTATAAAACTATATAACAATTATTCCATTCGCCCTTGTTGGATATGAAGTGA
>CM042746.1:8992779-8995279 GCA_022496165.2 Catalaphyllia jardinei
AACGAGCGCGTAGCGCGAGTTGGTTATAATCACTTCATATCCAACAAGGGCGAATGGAATAATTGTTTTAGTAAATTCTCAAACCGGGTTTTGCCGCCGATTTTTATTTCCACAATTTTACAAAGCGAAAATTTTAAACTTGGCGCACTATTTTCCATATGACGTAAAACTCTGACTATTGGCTCATAGCCGGAGTTTTTTAGCCAATCAGAAAGCTAGAAATGCAATAGTCGAAGCTGAGAATTTACTAAACTCTGATATATGTGCAGCTGAAAACACACATTTAGATAATTCTGTTTGTGTTAACCGCCTGGCATTAAATTAGTGAGAGACTCGCAATCAATCGCCGAAAATGAAAAGACCTCTTTATTAACATTGAGGGCAGAAAAATTTGTTTTTTCTAGCCTCATAAAACATTTGGAACAATTTGAGTTTTTACACAATATATGACTTGATTTTTTAATCTCATGGGTACTTAAAAAACAATAACTTTATTGGAAACGTAAACAATAGTAGTCTTATGGATAAAGTTTACGGCGGATTAGACAATCTACATTGTGTGCTACAAACTAGGTGCTAAGCAATGAAATTTTCACTTTTCAATAACAAGTGGTCGACCTACAATTTCCTCTTACTGTAGTAGTAATACAAATCAAGTAGACAGGTCAAGTTAAGAAGATCTTCAACCAAGGGATACTGTTTTGAGGTCAAATGTTCCAATTATATTGTCAATATACACTGTCCACAATGGCAGTATGTAAGTTGGAATAGATCACTGTAGGAGGCATCATCTCTCTCATAACTTGTAGTTTTGCTGTGTATAGAAGAAGCAGCACTTTGATTTGGTTATCACCAGTGTGTGCTCGTGTTGAACATGTGTAGAAAATGTTTAGCCTATTGAGATTCACTGCAATGATTTCTGGATTCACCATTCCAAGGGAAGTTGATGTATATTTTGTTTGCTTAGTTAATGTTGCAGTTAGTGCAACTGCATGCACCTAGCATACCTAATTGGGAATATATAGGGCTAAAACTCTTCCTGTAAATACGATGTATGCAAATGTTTGCTGATTTAACGACGATTATAATAATTAGTTTGTGATCAGTGATAAACATGCAAGCAGCTCAACCAATCAAATTTCCACATTTTGCATAAGTACATACTAGTATATCAAATTGTTGCAGACTAATTTTACTGTTTGAAAGCCTCTCATACAGGATTAGAAATGATGATCACACAAAAAATACCACCACTCACTGTAATAATTTGTAACCCAATCAGAAAATTCCACCCTCAATAAGAGAATGTGAAGCAAGACTAAACAAAGAAGCTAAATTGCATTTCTTGTACACAGAAAGACACGTTGACTGTCTCAAAAAAGGTTCAAAATTTTTTGTCCCCAAAGCGTATTTGCTGAGAAAAATTCGTTCCCTTAGAAATCCCTATATTTAACTGTAGTAAATGGGAATAATACAAGACAGATATCCAATACTTGCCATCCTACCACGGGACGCGCTTCACCAATTTCGACAGCTCTCATATTGCGTCTCACATCTTCACAATCCAATATTACTCTTCCCAGTAGACCGCGACACCCATGATTTTTTTGCCGCCTTCAGAGTATCGTTTTTGATGCCGCGAGTTTGTTTCAAGCCAATCACGTGGTACTTTGAAATGCACCACGTGAGGACATTTTTTCTGTCTGGCGTCATGACTTTTTCGTGCTACGTGATGTTCATTCACAACATGTTTATCTTCAAGAGAAAAGCTTACCGTGGCTTTTGTCTGCCGTAGACATGTCCGCATGGCCGCCGTTTATCGACTGAAGATAAAATATGATCAGGACAAAGTCGGAGTGTTTTTTGTTTTAGATGCAAAACGACCGGTAAGCTTTTCTCTCGAAGATAAGCATGTTGTGAATGAACATCACGTAGCACAAAAAAGTCATGTGACACACAAGAAAAATGTCCTCTCGTGGTGCATTTCAAAGTACCACGTGATTAGTTTGAAACAAACTCGTGGCATCAAAAACGTTACTCTGAAGGCGGCAAAAAAATTCGCGGGTGTCGCGGTCTACTGGGAAGAGTAATAACTTCCTCATTATAATTTTCCATCAATTGCTTCCGGGTGGCTATAAATTATTGCATACTTCAATTGCTCGATATCTTTAATTTCAACCTCGTGGCTCAGTTTTCCGAACCATTAGACAGCTGACTTGTAAATCAATTTGCTTCACGGTCTGATCTCGCATTTAAAGGCGAAACAACCCAAATAAACGATTCAGCCGATCCATGTCGGGAGTCAAAAACAAAGGGCAATAACAGAAAAATCAATGATTTGCCAAAGCAGGTAAAAAATAGCGTCCTTCTTTAAAACGACAGTGTTCTTTATCACCTCTTTCTGACAGAGAGATTCACCAAATTGATACCATTTAAAGCCTGAAAAAAGATTCCTCGATCCTGCCTAGTCACCGTTCTGTGACATTTCGTGATCTTTATA
>CM042746.1:9000279-9006254 GCA_022496165.2 Catalaphyllia jardinei
ACACCAACGCGTCCAAAGCGTGAATTGTTTTTTGACCGCTCGCGCACAGTAACCCAGTTTCATGGTCCCGAGCTAGCGCTCCATCGTTTTCCTTAGTCTCTCTCATTTTAGAAGGATAACCACGCCCTTGAAAACTCTGCCGTAAAACCTGGTCATATTGTGCATTTCTTTGTAAAAAAAAAGTCGCCTTTACTAGTACAATCCCTTCACCTGGTAGTTTCTTAGCCAAACTAAATCCAGTCAGTTTCAGGGGAGGAAAGTGAACATTGTTCTCCGCTGACTTCCAGGCAAGAATGAGTTTTTCAGGTCTGATATTCTGCAAGTGGAAACCAAAGATTGTTATCTATATATTGCTGCGGTTATCAAAGTAAAAGTAAATGAACACGATGAACTTACTCTGTGTACAATCCTGAGCCCGTGTATATACTGTACAGCGCTGAACAACTGAAACATCACCTCGCGAGCAGTGCTCTCAGAGAAGGCATTTCTAGATACCAGATCCTCGAAGAGTTCTCCGCCACACGCCAGTTCCATAACGAGGTAATATTTATTAAAAGCGGGATAAGAATGATGAAGCTTCAGAATGTTGTGATGATTCACTTCCTGTAGAATCTAAAATGAAATGAAATCCTCACTAAATTAAAATCTGATCATACTGGGGATTTATAAGCCCCTTAAAACGTTAAGTACGTCAAAGCACACTAACTTTGCTTTGTTTTCCGCCAAACCTTTCTTCTACCCGTGAATTCCTGTTTTGATTATTGAAGTTTTTAAAAAATGCGACAAAATATTCAATTACGACGTCATATTTGATGACGTCACATACACATGGTCTATGAAGTTTATGATTTCATACCACAAAAATCATCATTAGAACGGGCACTAGTGGAATAATGAACTGAAAACTGTTTCTCGATGTGACAATTTTTTTATTTATAACAGTTTAAAGATATTTCAGTGCCCCCCTCCCCTGGAGCTATAGTGTTTCTTCAAAATCAACCCTGTTGGGTTTTTTCCTCTAATTTCCTTGAAAAATACTACAAATTCGGTAAAATAAAAAAATTAGTGTCCCTAAATATCATATGGTTTTGAAAACAATAATTTGATCTCTTAAATAATCGACGAATGCGCTTTCTGTGACGTCATACAATATGCTTTGTCTTGCAGTTTACAAAGTTATGAATAAATTTGATTCAGTTTTTTTAAAAAAACACTATTGCCGTTTTACTCATCAATCAATCTGCAACACAAGTGGAGTAGCTAATTCGAAAACAGAATTACTTACATTCAAAATTGTTATAGTGAGGTGGCTGTTTTTGGCCTAAACATTTTTTACAACTTAAATGGTCATGTCTCCCTTAACATTTAAGATATCAACAAACGGTTTTCAACTACTCTTGTTTCTAACTATCGATGTAGAAGATGTTTGAATTTGCGAGTTAAAAAATAAAGACTATCATGTTACGTCATCGCTTATGACGTCATCGTCTGACATGCGCTCTAAATTTTGTTGAGAAAAACGTAGGACCTCTATCCGCTATTTACTTTTCAAGTTGAAGTTAAGCTAAAATAAGCGTTTCAAGGGGCTTAAGTCCCCAGTGTGTGATGAAGAAAAATTGGAGCTGAACTACGGTAATAAAAGGGTACAGCTACAACAACCGAACCAGTGAAGTCCAAATTCAGATTTAATACAATCCTAAACCAGTAAATTATAATAGAAGACAAAACAACAAAATTGATTAATCTTAATTTATTCTCCACTGAATTCTGCCGGAAGACGTTTGCATGATCCATGAGAGGGGCTTTGATAAAGGAATAAAAAACCTGACTAGACTGAAGTGTCAGTTTAAATGGACTGAATTAAGAGTTTCCCGACAATTTTCGACATACTCACACACACTTTGGTCGGCTAGCTTTAGTATATGGCTTTAAAAAGAGGAGAAACATTTTTGCCTTATCTATTCAGAATTTTATTGTGTGGTTCTGTCTTCTTAACCAATCCGGCTGATAACTTCTCACAAGCTTTCATGCGATTTTTACTTCTATAAAATGCTTTCATTTCCATAAAAAGTTTCCAGGGTTTTATTGTTAATACGTATACGGTTTGCCACTAAACTCATCAATTGCATCACTACTTATTTCATCAATTGCGTCTATACTTATTTTATTAGATTTTAGTGCTCTGTCGGCCAAACAAGATTATCTTAATCCAGGTACTGATCTTCTCTGATAATAAGAATTTAATTTTACTTTAAAACAATTGAGAATACGGTAGGTGAGCAACACTTTTAGTTGACTTTCGTGAGGTTTGATGTCGTATTTCACACCCCAGAAAACAAAATCGTGCCGATCGAACAAAGCTCTGGGTGAACATTTAAATTCTCGTCACGTCCCGTGTTCAGATAACGATTTCAATACATCATGAAGATAATTATTAATTAACAACGGTCCACTACACATTAATGGCTATATATATCTTTGCGTGATCTTTGGTTTTAACAAGTGGTTAAGCGGTCGACTTCGTCAGTTCCCAACTTCCTTTTCACTGTCCATTTTTCTTTACTAGCACGGACTCACTGTTCATTTCGATAAGTGAATTGAAGAAATAAAACATGGTTTATTCGCATGTAAGTTATGACTACAGTTTATGCAGAAATTCACGTAGTTGAGTGATCTATTCATTGTCTATTTTCCTGTTCTGTACAATGTTTTACTGGCGCCGCCTGCATAATTAGCCCAAAGGACTATTGTTCTGAAAAATTAATTGTCGTCACAAACGCTTTTTTATGCAACTATATGAAATTCTTTTGTTCAACGTCAACTTATTATATTGTTGTGACTTCGCAGCCGAATGGCGTACACGTACACTGATTCAAAGGTTTTATCGGCCATTGGAATAAACCATTGTAAAAAGTGATCCGGTCAGGGGTAAACTTAACAACTATTGCTGGAGTTTGTAAATTATACATCGTATCAGCGTGATTACAAATATTAAACAAACTAAAGTTGATCTTGAGAAAGTGTCAGTAAGTAATTCTCTTTTATTGGTCTAAACTATAGATTGGGAAAATTGGAATAAATTGTACATCAACGAATTCTTATGACGCATAAGGAGACAAGGCATGTACACATGTTCAAAAAATCAGCGGATAATTTATACGCCAAAACTCATACAACCTTTGCTTGGAATCACTTAACCTTTGCAGCATGTCTTCTTAGCTTTTCAAAGTATACTAATGCCAAACGCACCATAAACTGTACGAACCGAATAACACTAACCTCGATTTCTTGCTCAATTCTTTCTCTCAGTTCGTCTGTGTCGTAAATCATTTCCTTCACTGCGAACGCTTGCCTCGTCCGTTTGTCGATACATCTCTTAACTTCACAGAAGGACCCTTGGCCTAAAATTTCCCTGACATCAAACTGGCACACAAATTCCATAACTTGCCGCCTTTCACTTGATTTTCTTAGCGTAGTTTTAACTATGTTCTTACACCCCGGCAGAGTATGCCGGTTTCAAAGAAACTCCATAAGCCGACGCGATTAATTAAAGTAGAAAAGGTTAAAAACCTCAAAAGTAAACACCGTTTTGAACAAGTTGATTAAAAGCGATAAAAAATCCCGAAGTCTTGATTCTCTCTATTCGACGAGTCGAGACAGACAGACTGCTGAGACGAATTTCTAAACGTGTTTCTTGATTCAAGCTGTGAAATCTTGTAGCTTTTGTTTTATCATGAAGTGGCGTTCGGTCGTCATAGAAAGCTAAATCAATAAGTATGTGTCAAAGCGCACATCACATTAATATAATAAGTAGTGTTTGATTTACTTCGCTGATCAAACACAATAGAAGGCAAACTTCGCATAAACATCTCGTATTAAAAGTAAAAGCGATTAGCAGTTGCTGCTGCTGTTCGTAATTGTGTTAGTACTTCATTCAATTTTAGGAAGATTTGGTTTTCAAGAGAAGCAGTTAAACAAGAACTTAAATTGACTACGGACGGAAGTTTCTGACTGTAACTGTTAATAGACTTTTTTTGCTTGAGTTTTGGCGTTTGTTTTCCCATTACAGATCACGTGATATTCTCTAGAGAATTGTTCTTTTATCCATCTAAAATTATTCATTCGTTTACACGTGACCATTTGAAAATCTCAAGAGCATCATCACATGGTCTGAAATGGGGCAACAAACCGCCCAGTCGAAAGTCAAACGTAAAAAAATCGTTATGATGTAGCATAATGGAAATCTGTGCTGCACGGGATCCTGCCTGCACCAATGTCAGGCAAGTGTTTACCCTTGTTCCCAGGGTCTCTGCCTCCCTCGGTCGTTGGAGGGAGGCAGAGAATAGAAACTCTGGGAACGAAGTTTAGTGTTTTTGGACGTAAACAGTGACGTAAATCTCAACCAGAACTGAATTCTGTTCTCAACCTCGTTCCCAGGGTGTTCCTAGGATTTTTTCCGCATCTCACCTTTGTTTTCAAACTCCTCCGGCATTGTTAGGAGTGCGTTTGATAGCAATACACTGTCATGAAGAGTACACGTGTGACACAAATTTGCAGTTGCCGTCTTTAAGGACGTTCGCGCCCATTGCTACTGCGCACCTGTAGTGCGCACGTCATTCATTGGTCACGAGCGTGCCACATCATTTTTAAGCGCGCGCACCGAGTCAAAAACTCAACAAAATATAGAGCTCGTGACCTTTGCGTTAACTTGGTGTGCGAATATTTCTGTTGGATGCTCGGTGACCCCAAATATTTTTTCGGCAGATCACTTCCTTTTCTGATTCTTTCCATTATACTAAAAAACAAAAAAAAATCTGTGCGTGGGAAGTTTAGATTATTTCCCATATACTGTTCAAACAGGGTCGAATTGGCACAAGGATACAGGTGTGCGTGACTTAGAAGTTGTGTGTTTTAAGGCTATTTTAGCTGATTTAATGACATATGTAGCAAAGATCTATCAAATAGGCTTATATATGCTGTGTTAAACAAACATAACTTAGATATGATTCTTCAAATTAAATATATGCCGATAGTAATGAATCCGACCAGAATCGCCTCGAATGACAGGAAATCCTAGAAATGCTATGGTCTGTGGTACGCCTTATCTTCAAAACGAGTTCGGTGACCCCCGATTTTTTTAACGTTTTTAATCTAATCTTATAATTTTCCACCTGTAGTCAAAGTTTTAAAAAAGTCTGTGCGTGGGAAGTTTTTGGGCGCGAACGTCCTTAAATTCTTTATCCGCGGCTAACTGAATTAAGGCACTAGTCATATAAATAAATCTTATATTTAAGGAATTTTCAAAGCCAAAAAATTACTTAGCATTTAACTTTGAAGCTTTTCGTTAAAATAAGTTAGTTTGAAATAAATGTCAAGGCAATATAAAGCAATTTTTAAATTCAATCTATATCATTGCTCAAAAGAAGTCATGGCAAAACACTTATTGACTGCATTTGTCAATAGTCATCCACTGAATTATGCCAAATATCATTAGATAAGGGTTCAAGGGAGACTAATAGTGTTGTCTCTTGGTCGGCAAGCTGCAAGCAACCTTTTTGTTGTTCCAAAATCTGGAGGAAAGTACACTGAAGAACGCAAAAACTGCCCGAGGGAGCGCGATATTATAGAAGCTAGTAGCGGAGCGTCCGGTCATTGGCCGGTCACTTAAATTTCGTGGTAACGGCGTGAAACGAGTTGTCAGGGGGTACATGTCATACTTGAGTGCACTATTTCCCCATTCCATTATGATAGCAGAGCCGGCAAGTATTATTAGTCGAAAGAAGGCCTAAAACGGCCGAAATATGGGTAAAGAGTGTAAAACAAAACTGTCAATATAAAGTTATATGACATTCACTGGCAGTGGCAAATCTAGGGGAAAGACCAGTCCGCCCCCGCTCCCGCCACCCTTATTTTGGTTAAAAAAAGAAGAAATCACAGAAAGAAGACAAGCTGACAGGGCAGGCAAAACAAAACCG
>CM042746.1:9012604-9023258 GCA_022496165.2 Catalaphyllia jardinei
AATAGCAGTTGTCCCGAACACGAATGAACAATATCGGATAAAGAAAACAGACAATGATTATTCTAAAGACTATGCAAACGTTAAAAAAGTCTGAACACAATGAAAATCAAACCTAATTACTTTAGTTACTCAGCAACTTTTAGGGAGCATCTGAAGGAATTCATGAAAGACTTAAGTTGACGTCCGTGAGCGCAATTATGACTGGAATACATTGTTACACTGTACTAGCAGGAATAACTCTTTCAAATTGCACATAATGAATAAAGAAGTCCAATTGGAGTTCTGATAGTAGTAAATTGTTGCATAAACTCCCCAAAATATTTCAGTAATCGGTTATCAACTCCAATCTACAACAAAATAATCATGTTTCCAATTTATATAACGGCACACAAAAAGCAGAAGTTTCTTTCGAAGCGCGATTTTAATGCACGGCCGGGAAGGGATACTACAGGCCGATTTTGAAAGAACAACGATATTCACTGACAAAAGAAATTATTTTTTAATCTCTTCACCTCGGTGTGATTTTTTCGACGCCAAGTGAGAATTTTAAGATATCGAAATTATCCTTTTAAGGTAATGTGCGATCCATTAATGTGCCGCAGAAATAACTGCTGCTTCCACTGCTTGGGAACAAAACCGATTCGTGATAAGCTCGGAGGCAGGTTTTTACTGCATTTTAATTTCCCTCCGTGTGACTAATTTTCTAACCGCGGTTTTTCTTTTTGTTGATCTCTACCGGCAGTATGCAATTAGGTTAATACCTTTGATGTCTTGGAATTAAGATCTGAAAAGTATGTCTTTGTGCCTAAGAGAGTGATGTGTTGTCTAAAGCTTGGACCATAGTTAGTAGAGGGGACAATTAAACAAACTTCCTTGGGAACAAGTTAAAAAGAAACAAAAAAAATACATTTTTAACGACAGAGGCTGGTCGATGAGGCGCGAAAGGAACCTCATTAAACCATAAGTCACTATTTCTCCAGAACTAACTGAGAAACCAATGCAAAACAAAACAAAGCTTCATTTTCCCGGGCAGTTGTTGTCATGATATTCTCATCTTAAGTTTGTTTTTATAATCAAAGTAGACATTTATGTTGTCGTTCTGTCGGAAAAGGTTCGAGATCCCGTTTGGTTAAAATCTCTCGTGAAATGTTATTGTTGTCATAAGAAGCTGGCGTTACGAAATGTAGAGAATACAAGTTTATTAGAATGTGCCAACTTTACGAAGGATTCGAAACTATTTTTAACTACATTAAACATGGAGTTGGCCACTTCAGTAACGGTTCAACATCTAAATTTAAACATTTTCCGTTTAACGGTACAGAAAGATTTAAAACGCAAAACAAAAACTGGATGAAACCACCTAAAAGAGTAGCAAAAAAATCAATGAATGTTTTCCATTCCATTAAAGTTTTAATTTCAAGTCAAGAGTTAATCATGTTTGCTATGCGATCAACCATTAAATTTCAAAGCGTCCCTCTGATCGCAGCTCTTGTTAACTCGATACCTTTAACCCCACTGGGAAACGAATGATTCAATAGACTTCTTACCTCGGATTCGTTTTCTACTTTCTCCCTATGTTCCGCATCCTCGTAGTGAATTTCCTTGACCGCAAACAGCTGCGATGTTTTACGATTCACACACTTCTTAACTTCAGCGAATGATCCTTTGCCAATAAGTTCCTTTATCTCGTAAACCTCTTCGAACTTCATATTTTATTCAGCCTGGGGCAACCAACCCTTCTAATAGGCTGACTGACGCAAAGAAAGGTCTTTTACACCCGTTTGTACAGGCCCTCGAAAGAACCTCGAAGATGCGCTAAGTTTTCGCTTCGTTTGCAAGCAGCTCAAAAATCGTCAGCCCCTCACGTTTAGTGATTAATGCTTCAAGAATGTATCGGAAACCAGTCGAAGCCAACGTTTACTCTGTTCATGCAATGCTTGAATATTTTAACACGTCGATCTTTTGTGCGCGTAAATGTTCGCTTTGGATTGATTGACAAAGCCTTGAATAAAAGTCAAAAGAGCTGTTTGTTAACTGAGCAAACACGGATGACAGAAAATGCCAAGATCGTTACTCTCTCAAGCTAAAACTCCGTGATAAAATTCTTTTAAAGAATCCACACCACTCAAGGCATAGTTTATGTTATTTCACCCTTGACGTTATCTTCTACAGCATCAAGAAATATTTTTATGCTCTGAAAACGAGCGTGAGAAATAAATTAACGTGTTGTGAAATGTTCCAACTGCGGACAATTAATGTCGGCCCAAGTTTGGAAAGCCGACAATAATTTGAATTTTATTACATCATTCTTTTGTCCTGACATGGAACGTAATTACAGATTTCTCTCACAAATTTTAATTGAATGTGAAAACAGACTTTGCTTTGGGTTGCCGCACCCCGCTATTGCCAAAAGCTACTCTCCATCGATTGCTTTTGGTTTCCAAAAATGTGAGTTCTTTTGCATCATCTTGTCATTCGAAGACCAGAGAGAAATACAACATCGACACCAAATCTAAAGTTTCTTTTCTAAAGGCAAGTGCAGAAACGTGAGAGGACTGGGAAAGAGTATGGTTGTTTTCCATTTGTTTGAAAAACTAAAATATTCAAATGAAAGTTCAACTTAATTTTGAGAGTCTTAACCAAGAATAGAAGTATTTAGAGGAGGAAAATGGCAAAATGGTATCTCTTCAAAATCACCCAAAATAGAGAGTTTGTATGGATTGGGTAGACAAGCCACAAAATTATAAGGATTTGTATGGAATTTTGCAACTTTTGCTAGGCTCCCATTCGAACAATTTTCTGCTGAAAACTCTTAAACTTGGCTGGGTAGCTTTTCATTCAGTAACATTTCAGTTGAAATGTTTAGATTTTCAATCTGATCAATATAAGAAACTCGTCTCAGTCCTCTCACGTGTCTGCAATTCGCTTTCGCCAAAGTCAAGCAAGGGGACTGTGCTGGGTGGGTAAGAGCATGAGCCCTTTGTTGAGGCTCGTTCCCAGACTCATCAGAAGCGGCGAACCAAGTAAAGTTCGTTGAAACCCGGGCGCTTCCAAAAAAGATAATTTTCAAATCAAAATCGACGCGTGTGAGATGCCGGTGATTCTGTTCTCAAGTTTAATGACACTTTGGCAAAGATTGCCACGATTTTTTACAGGTCTAACGCAGAAAATTTTAATCCTACTTCGGTAAGTAATGGATACGGATAAATAATTACGTTTGAGAACTATGCATGTGGGTTACTGAGCAATCGTGGGGTCAACAAGGCTGAATATTAGCCAAGTTGTTTTTTGCGTCTTTTCATTCTCGTCCCTAGAGCCCACGATCCTTCTGGCCTGTGGCAGGGATCGAGAGCTCTGGCCGCACCCAATTTTCTGAGCATGCGCAGAGTATTTGTCTCGAATTCTGAACCAAACGGATTTGCTAGATTTGACATAAGTCCGTGAATCGCGGACTTCCGGTGTTGGACCAAACCAGAGCTCTCGATCCCTGCCACAGGCCAGAAGGATCGTGGGCTCTGGGGACGAGAATGGCGTCTTTTCGGACCGGGTCCATGACTACGCAAAAAAACAAACAAACAAACAAACGAGACCTATATATCCAGCCATCGTGGCCGAACAATCTTGGTCGATAAAGGATTTACTATATGGGAAAAACCAAAAAAACACTTTTCTATTGCGGAACACAGTGCGTAATCCAGTGCGCAAAGACAGCGCCACCTTACCCGCGCGAGTAACCAACCACAGCGCAAGATTTGGTTCATCGTACCCGCTCAACCAACTAGCCTATAATAGAGTGATTTTACTGAACCCGTGAAACAGAAACTATTTGTAGTGTCATGTTGTTTGCTGAGTATTATTAGTGCGTTATATACAAAAACAAAGACTACAAAACAAAAGAATTACTAACTAGGGGGGGGGGAAGATAGTATGAACTAATACGAAGTTGTGGTGTGTACAACTCCACTATCTATTTCACGGGTTAAGTAAAAACCACTCTAAATCCGCTTATTGATACTAGGCAAGACAGTGTATAGAGACGTTTAGCGTTTCAACTCCATGCTAGTTGATTTGCGCAAGAAAACGTGTGGATTTCCATAAAACGTAATCAAAATGTGCGATTTTCATTAAAATCAAAAGCTGCGAAAAGTACGCCCATTAAGCTGAAACTATAACACTACTGGACCTTACTCCATCACAGGATGGCCCTCAGTACTCTAGGAGGTTATCATAGCGAGTCTGTGATACCCATTTATACCAGCACTTGGCTGGGGAGAGGCAGTGAGAAGTAACAACACTAACACAATTACCATAGCCTCTTAAGTAGACATTTTTTGTTCGCCACGCAACTCCCCCACGTGGGGAAGAAAGATTGCGTGACGAGCCCAATGCATAAAAAAATCGCACAAAGGAGAAAATTATTTCGTTCTGACTGGATAGAATGTTTTGCACGAATTAACTCGATAGAAAACTCAAGAAAACTGATTTAGAATTCTACAACGTTCGCGATAAACTTGAATAGGAAAATTATTTTGTAACGGTTCGCTAGGCGTAAGAATTTACTGTACTACTCACACTAGTAACACCTGCCCCTCACTCGTAACGTAACGTAACGTAACGTAACGGAAAGGTGACGCAGAATGATGTTGAATAACACTGACAACAAGACGACATAACAGCAGCACAGTGACATAGGGAAAAGAAATAATCTTTTTAACCTTTTGATGTATAAACGTCAGTTCTTTTTACTGTTGGTGTGTACTCAAGGTAACTAGGTGCGTGTAATCTCGTTCCCAGATCTCTTGTGGACGAAGCCGAAGAAGAGATCTGGGAACGAGATTATAGGTGCGGGTAACTTTCACACTAAGCCTGTGTCACGGCATTTTTACAGACCGGTCTGATTTAGGCTTCTTTTCCCACGAAAGACGTCAGTTCCAGTCCACAGGAGCACGCAATGGTAAGGGAAAAAAATGGGGGCCTCAGGTGGACATGTCATTGTTTACACGATAAAATAATAAATACATAAAATTAAGTCCCTGCTTGTGATTGGTTACTGAGGTTCCTGTGGGGATCTGAATTCGTGGTAAATTCTGTGAAAACGCCATGACAGGAATAGGGAGTAGTTATCCTAGTGATGGGGTCCTGCTGTAACTTACTCAAGAATCATTCCAAGGAATCCTTGTTACATACATTTTATCATTTTATTAATTTGTTTTGTCACCAAAAGTTCAGAATGTACAGGGGCACACAACGAGCTAAACTTGTCAGAAATTCATCTGGAACCACCATGGCCACGAAGGAACAACAAATATGCATTTTCTTTTCCAGTTAATGGCAAATTTACATGCTTCCTTTTTCCAGCTTGAGTGTCTTGAATGTCTTGAATGTTTTAAATACCCAACAAATTTCCTTCCAAAAGTCACCCTGCAAGCAGAGCCTCATCTATTTTTGCTTTATCTTTCATTACACGGTAAAAAAAAAACACATAACCTGAATTGGCTAAACTTCAGAATACCCCGCAACTCACGCCCTCCTTAAATCTACTGGTACCGCAGTCCCGCAGTCGACATAATTTACATAATAAGCTGTATATAAAAACCACGAGTATACCTCGTTCTTTCATGCACTGCGGGACTGCGGACCGCGGTAGCACTTTAGTTCAAGTCTTTGAGGTGTTCTGTTTCAACTGTTTGCCCTTCAGTTTTGAGCTGTAGTAATCTCAAACTACACCAAACATTAGAGGTGAAAAACATTTTTAAACAAGAAAACATAACGTTTTAGTTAACGTTTAACCCTGGGTTAACGTTAACCAGCTTTCAAACAACCCGGCCTCTAATCAGTTGTGTGCCCCTGAATGTATTTAGCTGTTTTTGTATGTGCAATCTATTGGACAAATAGTGTTGTACTAAGACAAGTAGTTATAAAATATCTTACAAGAATCACTTCAAGCAAGTAATGTATCTGCCCTGGTTTGAATGTAAGTAAATAAAACACAAGTTAAAAGCCACAAAAACCCTGATCTCCAATGCAAGCTTTCTTTTTACTGATCATAGAAAGAAGTCAAACAAAGAAACATACCCACTTGCCATTCATTCATTTGTTTTCCCACTTTACCCACCAGGTATTTTTTGCAACAGATTGCAGGTTGAAATTTCACTAGAAATTACTGTACCACAAAAACTGGTGCTTCACTGCCTCATATATGAACTGTTCATACTAGCATGGGTTTAGCAACACACAATTACCCTAAATAATCCTCCAATCAGCTGATGACACTGTAATCAGCCTAAAATATAGCAGTTAGTTAGTCTACGGTAAACAACACTTTATTAGCGTGAGGAATGCTCTGACTTGTAGCATAGCGCAAACTCATAACTTATTAGCTTTTCAATAAGATAAAAAGGGCTACAGGACATATGTCTAGCTACAGCAAGTGCGTTCAAGTAAGACTTCGTGAACCTACAAAAATCTACAAAAAATACCTGCCACACTTGCGTCACTCCATTAACCATTTTAACAATCTTTTGAATCCCTTTCAGCTTGTAACATATGTATTATATATAATATATCAGTCTTTCGTCCCCCTCTCATGATTTAAAACTGCACCAGAGAAAAGCAAGGGGCAGGTACTTTACTTCTTCCATTGAGCTCCACCAGTTCAACTATAAGGACACACTCTAGCACCTCCCCACCAGCCTCGTGCACCAGTTGACATGCTGCTTGAAGGGTGCCTGTCAGAAAATTAAGAAACAGTTTCATTTTAAATTCCTCGGCTCTTCAGGAGATGTGGTGGTCTCATGTGTGCTAGTTTCTACTACCAGATTGAGCACTCTAGGTTCTATCACTTAGCAGGGTCATTGCGTTGTGTTTCTTTGGCAAGACTCATTGTAAACTCAGTCTCCCACAGTGCATTTTACTACCCAAGTGTGTAAGCTGAGATGATATCGGCAAACCATTAGGACAACCCAAGAAAATGCTGGGAGTTACCTGTGATGGTCTAGCATCTCATCCAGGATGGAGTGATAATACTCCTAAATGCTTTAATCCACACTACAGATCAAGAGTTTATTGCGACATTATGAACCAGTTGTGTTAAAAGGCTATTAATTTCTTAGTTTTAGTTCCTCATTCCGATAACCTTTCAAGACAAACTCCTACCTCTCAGAGAATCAACTATGCTACTGAAAAATGCATTGCTAAGTAATACGAGATAATATTATACTTATAGTGACACTCTGGTCTGGCCTTCTCAAACTTAGAACAAGGGGAACCATCACCATGATAGTGTTTGGATTTCTGATCGTAATTATTAGTAACTTTATTTCTTTGTTTTCTTGCTAGTTTAACACTTCTGAACACCCCAAAGATCATCACACTTTCAACTCTCCACTCAGTGTTTGGAAATGTGGTCGAACATGGTCTTTTGTGTTTGACATATACATGAAAGCCACTGTCTGTGATAACACAAAAAATTCAAGTGAAGAATGATCATCACAGTTAATTTTCCAATTTAAGCAATTGGAAAGAAGAAGCCTGAAAAAAAATCAGGGCTTCAACGGGATTTGAACCCATGACCTCCGCGAATACCGGTGCGATGCTCTACCAACTGAGCTATAAAGCCACACATTGGGAGCGAGGTCAATTTATTGAGTTCATATCTTCCCATGCAGTGAATTGATGTGAGGTAGATATGAAATAATTCATATTTGAACTGCGGTTGTAGATGCAAGTGAAGAATGATCAATTGGTATTGACAATGCAGACCAATAACCTTATTGAATAAGCACAGATTTATAATTTTATATATCAACATTTCTCCTTAGGTATTGTCTCAATTAACTCACGGTAGTGGAAGTTACTGTCATATCACATCTTCAAATAGTTCTAATTTGATCAAAGAAACCCTGCTGCAAGTCATATCTTCAATTCGTTCTCAGTGTAACTTCAGGAAATGCAAGGCCACACTTTAACTCACAATGGTTTTATTAAGGGCTGGCCCCAGGCAAATAATTTGACCGGCTGTGAGGGTGGCTTTGCTTGCCAGACTGGTTTGACAATTTCAAAGAAAGTTCTCCTTATAAAGAAGTTCAGTTGCCTTCCTGTTGAAATCATTTATTGAAACTGCCAAGCTCATGTTTGATAATAACATCACACATGAAAGTATATCAACTTACCTCCAGTTGCAAGAAGGTCATCAATAACAACAACTTTCTGTCCTTTCTGTATAGCATCTGCTTGAATTTCTAGGACATCCTTAAAAAAAATTTTTTTTTAACCCTTGCACTAGTGTTAGAGCAGGAATTTCAAGTCATAAATAAATGTAATTATAAGAAAAGAACTTCAAAATAGATAATCACTTTTCCATATTCCTTAGTAGATGAAACCTTGATGGTAGGTCCAGGTAATTTTCCAGATTTGCGTACTAGTAAAAAGGGCACATTCAGATTCAATGACACAAGAGGACCAAACAAAAACCCTCTGGCATCAAGACCTGTGAAATAAATGATAAACCAACTAAATCACTGCTTGAGGCCTTCCGGTTTGTTGGGATTCTTGTGGTTTACGGTGATGGTGTCCTATTGCAAGTACTAAATTTTTAAGTAAACTCTTCCACAGTTACGAGTACTTCTTTGCTATTAAGTAGGTAAAGTTTGCATATGAGCCAAGTGACCCATCAGGTTGGGGTTTATCACAGTTTTTGTAGCAAGAATCAAGTGACTAGGAGTAATTTATTCTACCCTCCCCTGGATGGGATGCTAGTCTGTCGCGGGGTTACCCACAGCATTAAAGTGCCCCTGTGATAAAAAAAATCCCTTTCTTTTTTTCTTGAGATTCTGAAAGTGTGCCTGCTTAACACTTGACTGGCAAAATTCTGACCTTTCATTTTTATCCAAAGGCCATTTACTTTGAGTGTAAGTTTTGGATTTCACGATCCGCCATCACTCACGTTCAAACCTGACCGATTTGACCTCAGAGGGTTAGATCCGGGAGAAAGTGATGTCAAAGGCTCACCAGCTTAAAATTTCAGTGCATGAATGCAGCTTATTATGTATGCAAAGTGCGAGTTTAAAAGTGTGAAAGCCCAAAACTCCCGTGCTGCATATTAATTCTGCAGCGTACACACGCATCGCATTCTTAAACTAGTGAGCCTTTGTCATTTTCTCCTCGATCCAGCTCTCTCAAGAACTTAAATTTAGTAATGGTGGATCATTAAATAGGAAAGTCCCAGTTAAAATAAACAGGTGCCTTTTTTAAATCAAGGATTAAAACTTGGGTCACTTAGTGTTTAGTTAACATAGTTTTGAAATCCAAAGGAAAAAAAATAATTTATTTTTTGTCACAGGGGCACTTAAAGTTTGCCAAAACCCATTTTTACACCTGGGTGGAGAGAGGTCCTGTGAGAGAAAAGCATCTTGCCCAAGAACACAACACTAATCTCCCTGCCAGGGCTTGAATCCATGATGCTCGCTCCAGAGATGCGTGCAATATTTAGCCATGAGATCACCACGCCTCCCATGCAGAACAAGAAAATATATACAGTAATGATAATGAACTCTTGTCTAGTTTTTTTTTATTTTTGTGTTTTTTATTTTTCTTTACATTTCCAATAACATTACATTACTTACAAAGAATACTTAGTCTGCTTACAATCTTAACGTAACTTACAATTTAATGATACTAACAAAACTTACAATACTAACATTTTTACATATTGTTATTGTTATCTTACATTACTTTCATGCAGAGCATTACAATGAAAAAATATTGATACCTCCCCCACGAAAGGGACTTTCTCTAAGATCCCACCCCTCAGGAAATAAATCAATTTTGATATATTAAAATTCAGCCTAAAACAATAGAGCTCAGTACGAGGCTCTGGGGAATAACTACAGTTTGTGGGGTTTCTAACAGCTTTGTGTTGAGGTCCATTGTGTTAGGCTTAATTTTATTATGTCGAAATTGGTCTATTCCAATTAAGCTGCATATATTTCATTACATTTTTTGATCTTACAGATCCCCCACCCCGTGGAAATTCCAGTCCCTTCCATGGGAGAGAATGGACATTTTCTGGAACTAAACATTTTCGAAAACTGAAGACAAGCACATAACTGAAAAGAAAATGAAAATTGAACAGGAGTCATAAAACTTACCAACAATAGCATCAATCTTTGGGAAATGTTTTTGCAAATGATCTGTTAACAGATCTGTGACTGTTCTTAATGCATTACAGTCTTTAAAAACTGGGCAAATGTCCCTTAAGATAAAAAAAATAATAATATATTAGGTACACTCAAAAACCAAAACATCACAAGTCAAAACAACTAGCAAATAATTTCCATAAAATTATTTACTTTAAAAAAATTGCATGCTACAACCATCTCTTGAAATAAGAGTTCTGATGATAACATGTTTCATCCTTCATTTGGTTTTTATGGCATTTACAACCATTTTGTTCCACTTTAAAGAGCATGAGACCTCCTTCATTAAAGGGGCTACATCATGGTATTTCAAGTCATTTTGACCATTGACAAAATTACCTTTAAATTGAAGGAAACCTGAAAATAATACTTTAGAAAGATAGGAAAACACTAAAGACATAATAATAAACCATAAGGGAACAAGGATGGTAAAGGATGGCGAAGATTGACACAGATTA
>CM042746.1:9026625-9050548 GCA_022496165.2 Catalaphyllia jardinei
TGTAGAAATTTATCTATGAGAGTGGACAACGGAGTCAGAGAACGAAAGTGTCGAAACATCGAGATTTTCTAGTATGCCCAAGCTCGAAAGTTTCCTCTACTACAAAGCCAAAATTACAACTGAAATTGCTTGGCATTTCTATATAAATATCTACAGTTTTAAGAAAGAATGGACTGAGGAATTTTGACTGTCGGGTGTGCAGTATTTCAATGACACTTCTCGGCTGCCGGGTACTAGACACAATGTTTTATTTAACTTTTACTTATGGGTCGTCAATCTTGGTTTGTGAATTAGTTTTGGAGTTCCTATTTATATATCAATGCTAAAAGAAACGATTATATTCGATTCTACATCTGACCGTATTTGCAAAAAAACATACCCGCCAGGTTTTCGCTTGGGTTCGGGCGAAGCCCGAATCCAGGCTTGGCTGGCTCTCTAAACCTAGAGGGGGCTCCGTCAAGGCTGGGACAGGTGGATGGCTCAGTCCATGGGCTATCTGCTGGTGGCTTGCTGGGGGCCAGCTGTCAAAACCAGGGGGGAGGGGAGGGTGTCTTGTACGTACACCTTCACTTAGTTAGACTTGGCCATTTGACTGCCAAATAATTTTTTTATTGACTGTGTTTGTTGAGCTCTTTGAGCTTGCTTGAATGTTCTGTGCTGACATGGCACCCTGCTGGAGAAGTTCCTGTCACGTGCTTGCATGGCGGGTATTCTGCTAGCCAGGGGTACTCAGATCTTTTCCGGCCACTGGGAAGGTCTTAGAGTCAACTGCAGGCATGTTTTCGAGAATACGGTCAGACATATTTTTAAAAGATTTGAGAGTTTTTGACCCTTCGAATTTTTTTCCCATTACTCGGTTTCTCGTTACTTCGTTACCCTGTGTAGTAACACCCACAAAAAACTCAAATTTTCATACGTACTCACATTTCAACTAATTCCCCGGTGTTGGTGCTACCTACAAACTAGCCTGCGTAGCTTGGCGGTTTTTAAGCAATTTGAAGGCGTTAGGAAAGCGGGGAAGCCACGATAGGTAGCGCCAACAAAGCCGCGAGGAGCCTAGCTTCGCCGCTCGTTTTCGCAGCTTCGTCGCTTTGTGCGCTCGCGTTCAAATTGCCTAAACCGCTAAGCTACACAGGTTACCTACAAACAAAAGCAAATATGTTTTGTATAAGAAGAGCATCATCACAAACTCAATCTCTGTGCATCATCACAAACTCAATCTCCACGCATCATCATCCATCTTTCGAGGAATGCAGAGAAGGGAGGAGGAGTATTGATGTCAATCATTCATTTAATTGTCCGTTTCTGTTTCCGTTTCGGGTTCCGGTTCCGGTTTCTGACTACGGATTTCCTGGTTTTCCACACACCCCTGAGCTTGTGTACTATGTTTGAAATTTTTCAAAATAGTGAACAAAAAAAAAAAGCTATTTCATGTTTTTTGGTATCAATATTTTCTTATTACTAGAAAAGTAGCTGAAACGGCGGGCGCGTTCCATTCGACCAAAATTTCCGGAAATTCCGGTTCAAAATCGAATGGAACAGAAAGTTCCCGGAAATTCGTTTCGAAAATTTCGGTCGACCTCTCGAGGTTGTCCTTTTTTCTGGAAATTTAGAAATTCCGGAAATTTAGAAATTCCGGAAATTTCCTGTTCCATTTGGCATTTCTACCCGGTATGAATCAGCCCCAGTTCCTTTAGTCGTGAAAAGCTACACGAGTCAACACTGCACTGGATGCCAAATGAACTGCCACAGTTCGATTCTCAACAAAGAAAGGTTAGGATATGATTTCCTGGAGACTGGTCGTTCCGTAAAAAAAATAATTTCCTGTGGGTCAGTTCACCCGGTTTGCATACTCTCCCGCGAGAAAAGTTTGTAATAAAGTTTCTCTCATCACACATGTCTGGGTTTGTCAGGTCAAATATCAAGGAAAAGTTTATTCTGAATGCGTGTTAAACTTCTGTACATGAAACAGCTTACGGCACTGAAGACAGCAACTTCATCACGATCCTTCAGCATTTTGTCGAGTAATTCTTGGTGGGAAATATGCTCGAGCGAGAATAGAACGAGATCGGTCCGGCCTGGTGGAAAATACTGTTCCAATCACGGAATTTTTGGTCGAATGGAACGCGCCCACTAGGTGTTAGCAGCTAGTTAACCCACCCCTCCCATATCAGCTACCTTTGGGTATTTTGTAGGTTTGCATTGTCTATCGGGAAGGGTAAGATGGCGGTTCAGGCAGCAGCACGGAGCTATGGAAATCTCTCTTTGAATGACATTTTTGGCGAAAGAAAAAGTTCTTCAAGAGATAACGAACTAACCAAGGACGTTTCAGAGAATTTTTGGAATGACTATCGATTTGCTGTTCCTCCTGGGACCGATGTAAATACAATAATTTCAAACGTTTGTAAAGTGCTTAGTCATCTCACTCATCTGGCGAAGGTTTTCCATATATAAAGATATCTTTTACCATCATTTCCTTTTTAAAAGACAAATGTATGAAATGTTAAAGCTAAATTTTTATAAAATGCAAGTTTAAATTTTGTGTCCTGGGATCTGATTTTTGGTTCGTGAGAAGGTTAGTTGGGATCCCTAGTTTTATGACATCTCGGCACGTGCAGGGAACGGAAAACTAGACTCGTTTCACATCTTTTGAAAAGAAAAGAAGAATATCCAGTTTTAGAACTTTTGCAAGTTATCGAATGTGGGAAGGTTTGTAAAAACTGGCTGAGTAAATTGTTGTTCTTGTTCTTGTGATCGCAATGATTTGATGAATTGCTAAAGTTTTATACTTAACAACAAGCGGATAAAAAGGCCGTTTAGCTAGATTAGTTACCATAGATAAGATAGTTTTATACCTAATTTCAAGAAAAAAGTAAACAACAGATCTGATGAGAGCTAAATCAGTCTGACTGTGTTTACATGTGCTGCATGTAATTGTGTGGACTTGGATCTCATTGTCATCTGTTTAACAGTCATGAGCAAATTGACATTTTATTTTGATAAAACAAATTATGTTAGGAATGTGCATGTAAATGTGGTGATCAAATGTCGTAGAGTATTTTCTGATTGAACCATGCTGATACTGCTTGTCATGGTCCTTTTGTACCCTTTCTAGCCTGTAGAGTTTCTGAGGCCTTTTACCAATGGAGAAAGTGATGTGAAAATCCATTTTGACCATGGGACAACTACCATGGCCTTCAAATTCCAACATGGTGTCATAGTGGCAGTTGATTCAAGAGCAACTGCAGGATCCTATATTGGTAAGTTGATTTTTTACTGTACGAACTTGGATTTTCAAAATAAGCCAGCGTTTAAGTCACTGGCTGACATTTAGGAGCTGTTTACATGATACTGGTATGACTTTCATTCTGGAACAATTTCATTCCATACCCATAAATTTCTCTGTATCTGTTTACAAGTCATTCTGGTATGAAATTCATTCTGTTATGGTGTAAGGGACCGTCCATTTTTTTATGAGTTGGAGGGGAGGGGGAGTCTGGTGGGATTTGGGAGGGCCATGTGAAGAAAAAAGGGGGGACAATCCCAAAAGTATAAGGGAAAAAGGGGGGTCAGGAGAAATATTTTAGTAAAACTTTGAAATGGTATAATGTTTTCACATTACAAAAACTTGCTATAGAGTTTGAAAACATAGTATATGGGACACAAAGTTATTACAAAATTTCCTTCTGCTAACGTTTGATGGCAAGAAATATTTGTAGCTACTTAAGAGAACTTTAAATTAGGTTTTTTCTAATTATACAACTTTCACTGGCACTCATCTTCATCTTCACTGTCATCAAACTCTTCTTCTCCCGCTGCTTGTGCTGCTGTCACCAATGCTTTCAGTCAGAGTGTACTCTTCAGGGTGCATGAAGGTGTAAACATAGATTCTGGCTTCCTACTTAAGGTAATTTGGTTTTATCAACTGAGTTGATAATGGGAATTAGCCACCGTAAAGAGATTCAGAAGCTGACGTTTCAAGCGCTAGCCCTTCGTCGGAGCGAATCGCTCCGTCAAAGGGCTAGCGCTCGAAACGCCAGCTTCTGAATCTCTTTACGGTGGCTAATTCACATTATCAACTCAGTTGATAAAACCAAATTATCTTGTAATACTCCCACCGACGCAACACCACAGTTTCTTTAGAAACTTACCCCCTTTCCTGCTTAAGGGATTGGCGGTGATTCTGCTTCTTGCAGCAATGGTGAAATAATTCCCTTCCAAGAGCTGGACGATGTATAGCCTATCTCGTCTAAATAATGGTGTTGTAACATCCTCAACTTTAATATACTCTTTTAGGACGGCTAGGCTAGGAGGTGCACAATGAATTATATAAGATTTCCTAGTGGGTTTCCAACATAGATTCCAATGATGAACTGGTTGAATGTTGTTTTCAGTCCTCTTCCTCTTTCTTTCAGTCAGCTTTCTGTGGTTTTCTTTATTCCTTCTCCTTTTATTGATGTGCTGTTTGTGTATGTCCTTGAATGTTTTGTCATAACTTTTCTTTTTATTTTCTGGTGCTTCGATGTCCTGCCTGACCTTAGTCAACTTAGCTTCTACAAATTTGATCTGTTTTACATTTAAGCTGGGGAAAAAATTATTCCCCCTGCTTTAAAGCAAGCCCATTGGACTGAAAGAGTGTGGAATTGTGTTCCTTCAAATCTTTTAATATGAAATTCAATTTTTCCACCATTCCTTTGTGCTCTTTGATAGACCAGTTCAGCTTGCTTCTATTGCTGGGCTTCATCCGGTGTCCTGGCATGGAAAACTCACTTGCCCTTTCTGAACAGCCATCCAAACTTAAAAATGTAGCTTCTTTTGCTTGTAAGATATCAAGCTGCCAGGATCATTCAGCTGTAAACTTTGCTTTCGCCATTATTGCACATTTTGGAATGAGCCTCTTTCATGATGCTCATGTAGTAATTCGCTCTTTCCCGGTTGGATTAACAATATACATGTACAGTAGCTAATGCTTGCTTTCTGGAGACCCTTAAATTTTTATCTTATGTCAGAATCATTGAATGATTGAAAAGGCTATCTCATTTGTGAAGCGTGATCTAGAATCCCATACGCGCTTTAAAGATCAGCACAGCGAGTCCCTCACTGTGTAAAATAAAGGCAAAAAGTAAAGTAAAGGTAATTGTAAGACACTGATTGTAGCAGAAGAGTCCTCTAATAGCTGGCCAACCAACACTGAGAAATACCAGGACACATGACTCAAGTGATGTCATACTTGCATTCAGTAATTCAGACAAGGAAGATGCCAATGAGAGGCTAACTAGGAGATGTAAAATTGACTTCTACTATTGACAGACTACCATTGCAAAATCAAAAAGACTTAATTTATGCAAGAACTTGAGCCAGTTTTCAATGTCAACATCAAAAGTGAAAAGCTGATGCTCTATTAATTTAGCTGTTTTAAATTTCAATGGTAACATATGAAAATGTGTGTAGAGTAACATAGGAAACATCAAGTGTTAATAAAAAAATGTGAACGTTCAATATGTTTATCACTGCAGTTTGTTTCTTATTTTTGATCAAACTACGATGGCCCAAGAACAAAAGTGTTTGACTTCTCTTTCTTTTGATTTGCGTGTTTTATTTTTTAACAGAGGAGCTCTCTGTGGTATAGGGATTGTAAGTTTCATCTTCATAGTGAGCACAATAACATCAAGTAAGGGAATAATAGAGATTGTTATATAGCTTGCGTTTTTCCCACTACAGCAAGCCCATTCATTGGCTAGTTCATGGTCACATGGCATCTAACAATGAAACTATTTCCTGCCAAATGCCACGAGCGGTCAACATTGCGAAAACTATGTCGTCAAACGGGAAACAGTTCATTGTTACCCGCGAAATGTTGACCACTGTTGCTGGAATCTCAGTGCGTTTTTTTAAATTTGCTTTTGTTTTGTTTTTGTTTGCTATATAACAAATCACTTAATGACTGGTCCCTTGGGGAAGAGTGAATTTTGTTTCTCTCGGGAAACAAAATTCACTGTTCCCCTTGGGACCAGTCATTAAGTGTTAAATATTAAAAAGGTAAAATCTTGAGAGAGGGTTAATATTTTTGTTGGGGTTGGGGGGTCATCCAAAAAAATGACTGCTATAAGAGGGGCCATGTGAAAAAATTGGTAAGCTGAAGGGGGGGGTCATGCGATTTTTAAATGGTGCTTCCCAAATCCCACCAGCACCCCACTCAAGGGCAAAAGATGTTTCATTGCCTGGTCTGGCCTCCCTTCCCCTTTTTCTTTTCAAGGGCTAAGAAAGACATTCTCACATTATTGTCATGATTTCTGTTACAGTTGTAGTTTTTATGAGCTTTTTCTGACAATGATGTTCTAGTATCATCATCACCTTTCTGTAGAAATCCTATGACTGGAAGGAGGATAGCATTGTAAAAACATGATTGTAGAGTTTGAACTCTCTGAGGAATGATGTGAATTTTGCTTTTGTGTAGCCTCACAGACAGTAAAGAAAGTGATTGAAATCAATCCATATCTTCTTGGGACAATGGCTGGTGGCGCTGCTGACTGTTCTTTTTGGGAGAGACTGCTGGCCAAACAATGCAGGCTAGTGACCTTTCACTTCATTTGCTTTTTTTAATTGATTGTGTGTGCTACTTTTAAAGAGCAGGATAAATGAGTACTTCATCCTAATGTAAAAACACTCCAGCTTGGCTTTCGAGGCAAAGCTGTAAGAGATGGTTTCATAACAATTACCTAGCCATTTCATGCATTCAAAGAATTACCTGAGTCCTTTCAAAACATGATATTATAATTAAGCTACAGTATTTACGTTAGAATTTTTTTTTCCTACAATGTGGCAGATAGTCATGTTTAACATTATGTAGCATCAGACTTTGAGACAATTAAATGTTAGTTTAAAGGTAGTTTTGATGTATGGTTTTAATAATGAACTGATAAAATGAGAAATGGTTTATGTTAGGAGGTTGATGTAATTTTTGTCATGCAAAACCCACAGGATATATGAGCTACGAAACAAGGAAAGAATATCAGTAGCTGCTGCTTCAAAACTTCTTGCCAACATGGTGTATAACTACAAAGGCATGGGGCTGTCTATGGTAAGGAAACAAGTCAGTTTAGTGGGTTAATTTTGTTCAGTCTTAAGAGCAAAGAGCAGTTTTAAATTGTGTTGAAAGTAATGAGGAAATTACTTTGGTTTTGGTTTTACTACAATTTGAATTTGTAAGTAATTGTTTTGGTTTTGTTTTTATGACACTCGATTGAAAATGGCTCTAAAAAGGGTACATTACATCTCATTGTGTCATTACTTTTGCAGGGAACCATGATATGTGGCTGGGATAAGAGGGTGAGTCACTTGATTGTCTTTGGAAAGTAAATGTAAAAAGTAATAATTTATAGAGATTTAGCCAAGCCTAAAAGCAAGGCCCCTGGTCCGGGTTGTTCAAAACCTGATCAGCTCACCCTGGATAAGCGAGAATGTTGATTTGAGTTTTGTTACTTGTTAGTGAGGTTTTCTGTTTTTATTGTTTGCTCCTCTCTTTTGAGTTTGAATAACCTCAAACTATACAAAAGCAGTGAAAAACATTTAATCCTGGGTTAGCATTAACCAACTTCAGAACAAACTGGCCCTGATTATAGCAAATTAACCTAGATTGAGCCTGTGATCCAATTGAAACCCAGTGTACCTGGTCAGTGGTCAACTTCAAAAAACATGTGACCTTAATTCCTTCTAAACTTGAGCCAATGTTATAGCCAGGTGATACTGGTCAGTGGATACCTTGTCTTACCGGGTGTCAATAAATTGATCTTAAAATGGATGTTCAATATGAAAGATATATGTTGTAAACCAAGACTTGGTATGAGCTAGAGTATGGCTGCCATGTTGTGCGACATGGGTTTTTTTTTTTCGTCATTGGGTACAGGAGCCCATGATCATAGGGGTAGCCAGGATTTTTCAAAGGGGGGGGTCACACTGAGTCATACAGAGGGTACTCACCAGATTATCACCTGAATATTTTAGGTTGTTTGCTTACAAAAAGGCTTACAAAGAGGGGGTCACCAGCACCCCAGGACCCCCCCTGGCTATGCCCTTGCTCATGATCCATGCTGCTAGCCATGTTGACCATGAAAAAAAGAGTTGCATGGTTTTTTATTTCTATGCATGCCTGTGGCTCTGTCCCTGTAGTTCTTGTGCTCCACTTTGTAGCCTTTTGGGTCACCTAAGCTCTGCTATGAGTAAAGTGCATGTAAAGCCTGCTTGCAACATAGATTGAGGAGGTCCACTTATCTCCTGTTTCTGTGGCATGGAGTGGCTAGGGATATTGCTTCCTCCCCCGGATGAGATGCACATCCACCACTGGTTATGCAAAGATTTTATTATTTCAGCCTAAGAATTGATCAATACCACCTTATACTCATATCACCCTGGAGTTTCCCTTCAATAACTGTGCCCAGTTCAATGGGAACACTCAGCCTTAGTTTTCCAGGACTGATTATTAAAGTGGCAATAGTTTTCTTTGTTTTAGTCGTTGATAGCATTTTTTTTGTAAAATTTCTTAGGGTCCAGGGTTGTACTATGTAGACAGTGATGGCACCCGGCTGTCCAACGACATGTTCTCTGTTGGATCAGGTTCAACCTATGCTTACGGTGTGTTGGACAGTGGGTACAACTATGGCATGAGCGTAGAAGAGGCTTATGACTTGGGCCAGAGAGCCATATACCATGCGACTCACAGAGATGCTTACAGTGGTGGAGTTGTCAACTGTAAGTTTCCAGGGAATAGTAATAGTTGAGCAAGTCTTGCAACTCAAAATGTAAGCTACATGTATGGCTGACCCTCCTATAAACAGACACCCACGGTTCAAGAAAAGTGTCAATTTGCAATAGTCTAGGAGGAGATGGTGCAAAAGGCTTTGGGGGGCTTGAAATTAACTATTTTTGGATTTTTTCGTGAAAGATACATTGTCACTTGCAAAGATACATTGTATCCGCAGGATGTTTTTTAAGGCCAGTAAGACCGTACTGTAGATATGTATAAGGCCAGAGGGGTGCCATTTTCTATAGAAGGTATAAAAAAGGGTCGCCTTTACTGTGAAAGGGTAAAGGTTTGGACCTTGGGTCAGGGCCTCCCTGTATACAAGTTCGTTGAATACCCCTCCCCTCCCCTAAACACACCCCGTGTTTGATTACAAGCCTTAACACCAGCGACGCCAGCCCAAGCACAAGCACAATAATTCTCATTTCTGCCTTGACGCAGGCATAAGCACAAGAGAAAGCACAAGCACAAGGATAAGAGTTTTTTTCCTCCTCTTGCGTTTACACTGCAACAAGTGAAAACAAAATACCGCTCTAGCACAACACAAGCACAAGGATATATACCGCACGTGGTTGTGTTTGGCCAGTGAAAACACTGGATCCAGATTACCTCGCGCCGTTCGGATGATTTCGATTGCGCTTGTGTTTTCGTCGGATTTCGTTTTCACTTAGTGGGTCTTCCCTAATGCTCGCGTTTCTGCTTGCACTTGTGCTTGCGCCACTAGTGAAAACCAACCCTTAATCTATCTTATTGTCTTCTTCTTAACAGTGTACCACATGAGGCAAGATGGCTGGATCAAAGTTTCTCAAACAGACGTGGCAAAACTTCATTATCAATACCAAGAAGAAAAAGACAACTAAAAAGAGCAGAAATTTGTAGTTTGATAAGTTATCCGCTAAATGACTCAATAAAATTGTTTCAATTACTGTAAAAACAGTGTCTTAATTTTTTAAAGGCAAAAGCATGTCCCTGCGGTCAGATAGCAAATTTCAGGTACGTGGAATGTTACCTGTTTCGCATCCAAGTCATCCAATCGAACTCGCATCCCTGAACTCGTCATCCAAAGTTTCTATTTTGAGTTCGCCTTCACCCTCAGTGGATTAAAGAACGGGAAATAAATATGTTTGTGTGATTTTGTTTCATGCGCACAATGTCTTCTTTTTTGCTCGGTGAAAGAAAGAAGAATTTTAAACACTTGTCGCTGGTTCAGTTGACGTGGGTGCGAACTTGCTTGAGTGCGATACCTCCGGCTACCGATACATCTATCGCAGGGCTGAGAGTTGTAATGTAATGTAATGTAATGTAATGTAACGTCACATCACGTCACGTAACATAACGTAACGTAAATCCTTATTTAAAACACGGGGAATCATCAGTTAAAAACTAAAATTCCTTACAACTGTTTTACATGATTGCCGTGTGGGATCCGATATCTCAAATACCTTCTTAATACTTCGTTGAAACTGCCCAATAGAACAAGCGCTTTTTAACTCTTGGGGCAAATTATTCCACAAACAGGCCCCGCTATAACCATAGTTATCACAAAAGCTTCGTTTCAAGTAATTAGCATTTGGCTTGGGCAGCGAAAGTTTGCCTTCAGGATTTCTTAAGTTATAATCATTAACATGGCATTGAGTGAAAAGACAGTTGGTAATAAGCAACGTCTCAGTTGATAGAAACCAATAGCGAGGACTGAAGTCTAATTGTGTTAGCATAAACCATGGACTTTCTAAAAGTTGTTTGCTTCTCGTTCAATAGGGCCAGCGCGAGCGTCCAACTTTCGCCTGCGTTCGATCACTCGCGCTTCAAGTAACAGCTTTCGATCGCCCTCCTCCCTCTATAACTTCGACTTGCAAGCAAGTATACCCACTTGTTCGAAAAAGAATATTAATAAAGTTTAAGCTTAAAAAAGGAAGTTTGCCTTCTGAAGACTCTCTAACAGATAATTACTTTTATACGATTTATTTTCTGAACTTTACCTAAAATCTCAACAGTGAACACAATCTAGATTCGTGTAATGTGACATTTTTACCGTGCCGGCGCCTGAATAAAGCCATCCAGGGCCTATTCCAAACGCCTTGCCACTACCGTGCCGAAACTAAATTCAAGAATTAAAATCTTCCTAAACACGGCAGTAGCACGCCGTTTGAAACCACTCGGTTCGGCAGGCTGAGTTGGTCCCATACGAGTGCTTGGCAGCCGTACGTGCCGCACGGCAGTAACGCGACTTTGGTTCAAACAGCGTGGTCTTGCGATTGCAGTCCCGAACTGAATTCATAGCCTGCGGTATCAACTGCTGTTTATTTCTGGCATTTAAAATGGTTTTCAGCAAAGCAAACTTCTTCCGATCTTCGGCGCGACTAAATTGTAGTAAATTTGACGTTTGATCGAAACCACTGCAGTTCTTTTGTGATGCTAATGCCGGGCTAAATTCATTTGAGTTTGGCACGACACTAGCATGATCTTTGGACTAGGCTTGAGTTATCTACGGGAATGAATGCTCTGTGTTACACCGGGCCAAGATAAATCACGACTTTTATAAGCCAATAAAAAGTTAAAAATTCTGTTTTTTAAAACAGAATTTTAACAGTCTTTATCTAGCTCTCATTGATTGCTAAAGGTTTAACTCTCGATATCAGGGGCGAGGCAGTCTGAATCTTTATCCCAATCTCTTGAGGTTCGGTTTTGGTGCAAGGTGGTGACTGTTATATGGTATGTTTGTCCCTTAACTCATGCACTTAGGCGGGGAAGACTCCACGCAGACTCGATTGAGGACCACCTTGTGAGCATACAGTCCAATGAGGCGGAAGGACGAGTTCGATCGTTATTTCCCAAAAGTCAGTACTAGTGTAATCTTTGTTACCAAAATAAACACGGAGACGCTGTCTCCTAATTGTTTTCTTCCGAAACGGCGACTTTATTACAGGTTAAGACCAATGGAGCATCTCATGTATTCTAACAGCGGAGAAAGATCCATGGAAAGACATGCCGTGAATGTCATCAAAATTTTACAAAACTGTGATGATCATCAATGTCATCATTCATGTCTTTACTAACGGACTATACTCGACACTGAGAGTGCTGATAATAGTGGATCAATCTATTAAAACGATCGAGACCTGCCAAGATAGGGTCGGATTCAATTGGTCACAAAACATCTCAGGAAGAGAACAATGGGAAGAGAAGCAGGGTCTGGAGAAGAACAGTAACCAGTTAACGTTTTCACTGCATTTGTAAATCCTGATGAGTTTCCCCCGAGTAAAAAGAAAGATTACAAATAGGGCAACAAGCTCCGTCATTACCCGAACACTGAGATCGAGTCGACGGAAGCTGAGAATAGATACAAAGACGTAAGTGTCTGCCTAAAATAGACTTTTCCTTGTAATGGAAGGTGTGGAATATAATGAGACTCTTCCTTCCTTGTTCATTTTCCTTTTGAACGGAAACTAACGAGAAAGAAAATCAGCAAGGCGAATGGTAGGGAAAAAAAGAGTGTTCATGATAACAACAGTGCCAAAACAAACAGTGAAGCCGTAAACTAAAGGGAGCCAGATCCCTTAAGATTCTCTGAGACCTACAAGGAAATTCAATCTTCTGAAAAAAACATTCCTGTTCTGATTAGGTTCTTTATTTCCCCTGTGGTACGACATCCGGGATTCAGAAATTTGGGTTAAGGTAACCGAATACCTTTAGAACACCTTTAGAGCTGTCTCGCGTCCAAGCGATTTAGCCCTGTAGATACCTAAATCCCTATATCAAATTAAAGTTTAGAGAGCTGGCTATCAAACCATACCAAGAAATTTTGAATTTAATCGTCGAATTTTCACCACCTTTAAATGTGAGCGTCCGTTTTAAAAGCTACAAGTCAAAGGGAATTTGTTCAATTGCACTCGATGACCGGTTTAAAACAACTTAGATAATAATGCTAAAATGACAATAACCTGTTACAAATGACGTGTTTATTTTAAGAATGATCTCTAAAATTATTTGATACAAAATTACAATTTTCAAACTATAAAAATACTGTACATTTTTTATCGGAATTAACGGCCATTGATTACAACGATGATACAAAAAAATATACACATTAGCATCTCTACAGCTGTATATATATAAACAAGAAAATACTAGTATCTACATAGTAATGAATCTGGATGTACTTAAGGAGACAAATACAAACTCCAGTCGTATTTTGTTTTTAGTTATACAACGGCTACTGTTGCTGCTACTGATGCAGCTGTTGCTGTGGCTTAAGATAGCTTTGGACATCAAACGCCGGACTACTTTCTTGAAAACAAATAGGTAAACAAATTTAACAATATCAAAAAATATATATATATTAACTTTTAACAAACCACGGTAGTGTGACTGGGTACAGATTTGTAGGATTACGTACGAGTAGTATTTCTGCGCGCTCAGTAAATATTTTGAAACAAATAATATAGACCTTTCAAAAAGCTACTTATGACTGGAGTCAAGGACCAATATCGATCTTCTTAACTAAGTCCTATCTGTAGATATTTAAGAAATTTCCTTGGATGGTTTTTTATTCTAAAATTTCTTTTGAAGGCTTAGTTATATGATTCAAATGATTCTAAGGCCGTACAATTAATGTCTTAATAATTGGCGGCTGGTGTTTCACATGCGCGGGGCTCAGTCAAACGTCATGGGCCTGATGCGAGAATAGTTGCGAGTCTGGAAAAGAAAAGAGAGGACACCTATTATCAGGATGAACCGCAGACAGACCAGTTGACTATTCATAAGCGTAGCTGAGTAAATTTCAAGACTACCGAGAAAGCAACGCCAGCTAGTGGTCGGAAAAGGGTTTTAATCAGCGACCTCCAGATCAAGTCAAGCGTTCTAAATCCACTGGGCTACGCTGCCTCCTCGAGGAGCCATCCTCTGCCTTTCCCCCACATAATCCCGCATCTATCTTTTTGCTTGCTAACTGATATATAATCTGAAATCACCTTTATGTCCCTCGCTTCGTATCTAATAAGCTCCGCTCTTTGCACGTAAACACCTCGTCCCACCCACCAGGAAGGTCCTTAAAACAGGCTTACGCACGGAGGGCCGGGAGAAATTAGCAGATCTTTAATTAAGCACTGACGACGGCGACACCAGGGAGGACGCCTAACAAAAAATGGATTTAAATTTTACTCTCGAATTTTGTAAGTAACTAAACCCGTTCAGAGCGCGAAACTGTTTAAAAACCTGCTCAAACTAAATGTGTAATGCCAGCGATCAATTCCGTAAGGAAATCCAAAATATTTGCCGTCGTGGCCTAGGTTCTCCAAAATACGCAAAACTTGGTCATTTCACGTTGTTGTTTGGCAGAGAACGGCAAAGAAATGTACAAAGAGCTATAACGCACGTGCACAGCTATTGTTTTGCTCATTTAACCTTTTGTTTGGCGACGTTGCCGTTGCCGTTGCCGTCGTTGTTTGCTTAAGTTCCCTAGTAGGGAGTTTAAGAAAACCACGACGGAAAATGGCAACGGAAACGTTGCTAAACAAAAGGTTTAATGAGCAGAACAATAGCTGTGCACGTGCGTTATAATTCTTGGTACATTTCTTTGCCGTTCTCTGCAAAACAACAACGTGAAATGACCAAATTCTGCGTTGTCTGAAGAACGTGAACTACGACAGCTAATTCTTAAAGACTCTATTTCAAAGTTATCGCTAAGTTCCAGATTAGTTTCGTGATGGTTTTGACAGTGATAAGCAAAGTCAATGACTTAAGAGTATCGCGATATTCGTAGGTAAAATATAAATTCATTTTTTAATCGACGTTGTCTTCGGCCTCGCCGTAGTAACTTCTTGTTTAGCGACGTTCCCGTTCCCGTTGCCGTCGTGGTTTTCTTAAACTCCCTATTATATTTAATATGGCAGGTCGGACGCGTTTTAGTGGCCGTTAATTGTCGTTGTGAAGAGGTGGTTGATATGAAGCGAGGAGGGGTATTTCTCTCCAACCACCCCACCTCCCCGCCCCTCTAAGATCTAACACGTAGTTAATCCCATCATTAAATCGAAGGTATCTGTTCATAAACCAGGTATGAGAAAGGAAATGCGATGGTAAAGCTAAGTATCTTGCCCTGAAGAACACAACGCAAGTTTGTTTGACCAGGCAGGAATTACTACATCGTGCACCGAACAAAAGACAGTGGAATCTCGATTCAGCGAACCTCTAACGTCCTATTTAACGAAGACCTCGGCATATAAACGAACGCTTTTTCTCGTCCCAGTTAATGCTCAGTAATAGTAAAATATATGGAAAAGAACCTTGATACAACAAAATCTCGTTTTAGCAAACATATTTTACGAGTCCCTTGGTCCTTCGTTATATCGAGGTTCTACTGTAATTGCGAGACGAGTTGGTTTAACGGTTACTACTAATACACACAAAGATATACCTACCCTGGGATTCCTCACAGCATGTATGTCTGACAGTCTCACTACCCTGCCACGATTTGGAGGGCAGTGAAAATACTCTTTACCACTGATATGCCCTGACGTATCACCCACTGAAGGAAACAAGTCAAAGAAATTTGCGTTATTAAAAGGAGCAGGGTGAATAAACGTAAAACTTACAATATCAATTACAATATTCACAGAGGAAGCCACATCAACAATGGCTGGTTTTCATACAGGTGCTATACAAGATTCTCTACGATAACTGAGCTGGGAATTTAGGTTCTACAGAGACGTTTGCACTGCATCGAGAAGCGCAAGGAGTTTGGAAACAAGGCGATCAAACAGATTGAGATAATTTTCTTTAAACTTAAGGTGGCTCAAAACAGTTTCCAGCACTTAGATTTCAATGAGTGGTTATCACCACTCTATCACTTGATGCTACAATCATGGTATCAAAAAACTGCCCAACCATTGGTGAACACGTTGTTATCATTTTTGCAAGACAATAGGTTACCATAGCAACAGTATAACCTGCTACAAACACAATTACAGCTTTAGGGGCTTATAATTCAATGAGCACAACTGGTTAGGCACAACTTTTGGTAAAGTTTAAAAAAATTCCTTCAGAGCCACCTTAAATTTCCGAAAATTTAAGGTGGCCCGTTTCTTGAAGGTCCCGAAAAGTTTTCGCACCCGGAATAGCAAAATCTTGAACCTTGTGATTACAGAGCTGTTTTATTCACGTATTCTTAATATGAACACAGGTTCTCTTCATACAAGAAGTTTCAGGCGTATACCCTTCTCCGTTTTCAGATACAGATGAACTAAAGATGGCTTTACCGGCCCGAAATGTTTCCGGGGCTTTCGAGAAACGGGCCCCAGAATCGTAGGTTTCCGGATAGTATAAAAAATGGACTGTGGACTGCGGACTGCAGACTAAGGACTGGGTATAAAAAACGAACTGAGGTTTAAAACGCTGACTAAACATTACGGACTGCGTATAAAACAGTCTCATGTATAAAACGCTGACTGCGGACTAAATGCGGCCTGCCGACTACAGTCAGTTTTATACTGACCGGTCGTAACTAATAATAATTTTTATGATTCATCATCCGGCTGTAGCCTCGCGATGTTATCAAGTTAGGTTAAAACTGTTGATCCTCATAGCTTGGGGCATAGCGAAGTTTACTGATAAACGGGCGAAAAATGATCAATTTTCCCCAGTTTTTTTAATACCTGGCTGATCAAGTTTGAGTCCCACAAACATGCTGCCACCTCCTCCACTGCCAAGTTTACCAACATACTTCACTAATCCTGTGATATTCATCTTTTCTTCTCCTGGAAAATAAAATGACCACACAGCATTAATTTCAAACTATTCTTTTTATCAAATTATCTTTGAGTTAATCTTCACCTAACAAGGATTCGCCGAAGCAATTCTTGGTCGCAGTGTTAAAGGCTGGTTCACACTTTGACATAAGCATAAGCATAAGCCGACATACGCAGAAGCAGTAAGATGCAGATAATTAGCGCCTATTATTAGGGAAATTTTCAATAAAAGGCGTTAATTATCAACATCTTACTGCGTCTGCGTATGTCGGCTTATGCTTATGCTTATGTCAAAGTGTGAACCAGCCCTAAGTTTCTCTCAAAGTCCGATAGTCAGATTTAAATGCCGTTAATTTATAGGAAGTCAGTAAAGGTTTGAGCAAATTACATTTCTTTACAGCTTGTCTGAGATGGGTGTATGTATCACAAATGTCAAATGGTAAATTAGTGCGACACGATTTAATTAACGGTTTCCAGATTGCAGCTGGGCATTTTCACCTAACACATTACGGGGTATCGTCCACCAGGGACGTTCAGTCGAAGAGTTCATTGTTGCCATGTTTGGTTGAAATAAATGGTTTGGAAAACAAACCGAGCTTCCATATAAAGTGTGAGACAAAACCGTTGAGTGCGCTGGTGCGATAAGAGTCAAAAAAGAGTAACCGAGCCTTCGCAAGGTGACTTGTTGCAAGGACAAATCTTTTGTTTTTTTTTCCCGGGCGGCATGAAAAAGAGGGCTGTATTTAGCTGAACACGTCACATTTGGCCGAAGGGCGTGTCCCACGATCAGCACACAGAATTTAAGGGGTCAGTCACAATTTAACAAGACATGCCTTTTCAAATTGAACCATACTAATCAAGGGCGTAGCCAGGATTTTTCAAAGGAGGGGGGGGGGGGGTTACACTGAGTCATACAGAGGGTACTCACCAAATTGTCACCTGAATATTGTAGATTTGCTTTCAAAACGGTTTACAAAGAGGGGGGGTCACGGGCACCCCAGGACCCCCCTGGCTACGCCCTTGCTAATGGACTTCCAACCTAAAGGACTTGTCCTCCATGCGTGCCGTCTTTGTGGTATCTCGACAGAAGCCTCAGTAGTAACTTACCACTAATTTTGCTTTGTATCATCACCTTGTCACCTTTGTGGACAACACATGAAGAGAAGACTTCGTCATCAGCATCATACCCATTTAACCCAGTCTCCTCTATGACAGGACCCATGTCACTATTGTAACCCATCTCTAACATTCCATCATCATGTGACCAGTTCAGCGGAGAGTGTGATCTGATACCATACGAAGAGGCGGGACGCTTGGGTCTAGATTTGCCGGGTGGAGGAGTACTTGGCGGTCTGGGTGAAGTCTCTGGAGCTGACATGTGTCCTGGGCTGCCATCAGCCACGTTCTCAATTTCTTTTGTTGTGACTTTAGGAACTTGCTCTTCATAAGTGGGTGATGGTCTCTGTCGTGTGACCTACCACCGTTTATAAAAATGACTGAGATGCTACGCGCGTTCTCATTGGTCGACAGGTGTGTTTAGATAAGAGTAACGTTTACGATTCGCGGGTATTTTTGAGAAATATTTTATAAAAGCAAGAAAGTACTTTTTCCATGTTAATTTTAACACAGACCCGTCTTAACACTTTTGGGGGCTGGGGGAATTCTCGAAAGTTGTGCATTCCCTAACTGTGCCTCGGGTTTGCACAACTGTCTTGAATCCTTCGAATCCTCCCCCTTCGTGTTTAGATGAGGATAGTAAACACGGAAAAAGTCCCCTATTGATTGTATTAAGTAATTTCAGCTGCATTACACCTTGAGTTAGGGTGATTTATTATTTTTTTTTTTTTTGCCTGCACATAAATATGATCCTTACATTACCCATTACATTACCCAGGATTTATCTGAAATAAACCTGAACTATCTTTTCAAATATGCATGCGTTGTACAGGAAGTATAAGACGAAGTCGAAGTGTCTGTAGGGATGCCCGGAAAATACGGCAACATACATGTACTGCACTCACAACAAATAAACAACGTAACACCTTGTGCAAAAAAATTGGAAACAACCCGACACTTAAAGGTGGCGTTTTTGTTTATATGCTTTCGATCTTCACTGGGCCTTTCAAGTCCTTTCGAAAAGGGTTGCTTTGCGCTCATGAAAATGTCCAGTGGTAAGAAAAGCACAGGAGTTAAATTACCAAAACTCAGTGTTCTAATATACCTTACGCCTGCTCTCAATATAACTCTGGTTTAGTCGTGGCGCACCCATCCTGTTCATAAGACGTCTGGATGACAAACTCATTCCACCGTGAAATTCATTTCCTACTCTCCGCCTAGGTGGGGCACTTTTAGGTCGCCTCCTGGGAGAAACGTTTTAAAATCATTTTAATTAGAAAAACAGTTTTATTCTAGTTGTTTGTGTTGTACGTTTTTTTGCATTTACAAGTGTAGTTCGTCATTTACCCTGACGCAAGTGTTGTTAGCTTGATGTAATATATCACTGAAACACGAGAGAGAGCGTTTCATCAGGATATTTAAACACGAAGAGAGTTGAAAATACGACGCGCAGCGGAGTATTTTTGAAGAAATTCGAGGTGTTTGGATAGCCAATGAAACACTGTCTCGAGTGTTTGATATATCTTTTCAATCGAAACAAAAACGTAAGGAGTAAACGGAGAAGTAAAATCGTCAAAATCTATGCTAATTAAGACCGGGTATCCAAACCTCCTTCACGGTTGTGATTTTCTTTGTTTTAACTTGATGAATTGTTAATGACTTTAAAAATGCTATTTATGGGCCATTCTTTCAAAACAACAATAACATCTTTGAACTCTAAAGCTAGGCACACACTAGGGGACTAGTCGCAGAGACTTATCCCTTAGTGTGTACACACTAGAAAATTGACCAATTTGTGGGACTACTGGTCCCTCCGACTAGTCCATGCGACTTGTCCCAGAAATCGAACCAGCTTAATTCGTGGGACTAGTCGCAAGGACCAAAAACGTGGTCCCTGCGACTAGAATTTCGATGCAAAATTCGAGTACACACTAGGGGACTGGTCCCCAAAGCAGGTCCCTGCAACAAGTCCCTGTGACAAGTCCCCTATTGTGTGCCGACCTTAAACAAGTGCCAACACAAAGCTCTTGGCCTGGGTAAGGAAATATAATGAGCGGAGGATCAACCAAAGATTGACTTGTGGCAAGTATAGCAAGTAGTTTGTGTGTCAACAATCCTTCTCCCACCCAAAACCTGGCCCGTCACCGTTTATCCTGATGGCTGTGGACACTCACCCCAACACCTTATCAGCCCTTTGTTTCCACCATTCACGATCATTGTGGTACGATGTCCACACATCCTCAAGCTGGTCTCTTAGACAATCCATTGAATCTTCCATCTGTACAATTTCCATCAGTTTATTACCAATCTCTTGATCTTGTTCTTTTATACGCCCTTGCAAATTTGTTATTTCAACTCGTTTCTCCTCCAGCTCACTGTTCAGATGCTTTTTATCTTTTTCTAAATTATCGACGTTCTGATCCATCTCCTGCAAGATATAAAATGCAAGTACTTGATTTAAGATTTTTTAGAATTTGAGGAAGAAGTAAAGTAACAGTCTTCACTGTCATCAAAGTCATCATCATCATCATCATCACCACCACCATCACCAACAACTAACATGTTTATATCATGATCATCATCTTTATGACTAACACCACCACCACCTGAAGTCACTCTCATCAAAAATGTTGCCATCACAATCATCATCGTCATCAAAATCGTCATCATTATTATCATTGCCAACATTATGAACTGATTTTAGATTACTACAACTACATGTGGACTTCATTTTATTTAATAATAAAAAAACAAAAATATCTGAAAGATGTAAGATCTCCTCACTTTTCTTTTGCTGATTGATTGTTCAAGATGGGTGTGAGTTTCCTTCAACTCAAGTTCTGTATTTTGCAGTCTGCATTGTAATCTATGTTTTTCTTCTTCTGTGTATTGTAGTTTTTTCTCTAGATGTGACATGATTTCCAGTTCCTGTTGGGAGAAATGTGATCCTCCAAATTTGTTTCTTAAGTCATTAACTTAAAATGAAATACCAGTATTTTAACCATAACATGAAGGGTCATAAGCTATGTCATATTAATATGTTATGTCAAAAAACAAAAATAAAAAATGTGAACAGTGGAAAATCTACAAATTTTCTACAACTTAGCACCAACATCTGGTAACTCATTTTTTTTTTGCATTTATATAGATCGATGTTGCATATCAATTAAGACTAAGGAAATCTATCATTATTTCCATTTTGTTTCTGGGAGCTACGACAATTTTAACTTTTAGTTAACCACTCATGTCCAATGATAATAAATCCATCCAATGTCTTACCTTTTCCAATTTTGCTTTCTGTTCTTTCTCATATACTAAGCTTTCTCTTAAACTTTTCATGTTGTTTTCTTTTTCATCAATAACATTTCTGGCAATCTGTGAAAATTCACAATGATGATCACAGCATGTTCCACCCTCTTTATTGATAAGCACTCCTTACTATTTCTTTAGAAAATCATGCTATCTTCCCATTGCTATTTATTTACAATAATATCAAGATGGACAGCTAATAAGTCTGATGCACCGCTGCTGTCACCACCTTCTGCCTTTTTTACAACCTTTCTCTGACAATAGATAGACTTAGCAGGTAGGTCAACAAGTTCTCATCATATTGAAAGCAACTTGACTGTTCTTTTCAACTGAAAGTAGTCTGCCTTCACACATGCATCCACAAGCAATAATGCTGTTAATACCCTTAATAACAATAAATTTTGAAAAATTTAATTAAATTTTAAAAGAAACAATTAATGTTAAGCCAATAAAGTACAATGTACTTTCTTGACTCAGGTTGTGCTTTTAGTTTAATCAATACAAGATTAATTAAGAGGTTTACAAACCTGCAAGGTGTCCTTGACTTCCGTTAGTTCCAGATTTAACACCTGAATCTTCCTTCCTCTCTCCTGAGCTCTTGCTCTGATAAAAACATGAACAAAAAAAACAGTTAATTAAGAGTAACATAAAAAAAATAGATAATATAATAATTATATTACTTGTTTAAAGTGCCTATGAAGTAACACATAATTACTGATTATTTGAAAGGCTTTTCAAAACAAAAGAAGAATGGCGTTTTCCTTTTTGGAATGTCTTTTATATTTTTAGAGATATTTACGTTTTTGTATTATGCAAATGAGGAAAGTGATGACGTCATAGGTGGTTTCACTAAAACAGTACAACACACAATCAAGAATATCTCCATAAATATTGGCGCAGTGTTCTTCAAACTACGTGGCACCAGAAATGTACATCACAAAAAAAAAAAGAATGACACATGTTACGCTCTTGCCATGGCAACACTCTTGGCTCCCGTCTCTTTCTGTGAAAAACCAAATATCCCAATTTGCAATCTTTTAAAGTGAGACAGAGGGTCTGGCTCGCAACACACATGGTCCCCATATTGTCTTAACTCTTCCCATTAGACTGTTGCGAGTGGATGATTCTTGTTAAAGATAAAATCTAGGAATTTTTAGTCTTAATTAAAACAGAACCAGCGGCATAACTGTTGTCATGGCAATGGCACGACAGGTGTCATTTTGCTGAACTTTTGTGATGTACACTTCTGGTGCCAAGTTAAGAGAACACTGCTTTATATTAATTATTCTAGAGATATTCTTGATTGAGTGTTGCACTGTTTTAGTGAAACCACCTATGATGTCATCACTTTCCTCACAAAAACGTAAATATCTCTAAAACGAAAAAAGAAATTCTAAAAAGAAAAATGCCACTCTTCTATACTTTGAAAGGCCTTTCAAACAAGCAGCAATTATTTTTTACTTCATAGGCACTTTAATAGATACAGCTTCAAATAAGATACCTTTAGTTGCTAATTACAAGATCTGCTACAATTCATGAAAACTGTAAAAAAAAACCTTGTTATTGTACATTTTATTATTATTTATACGCATGTATGTAGGTGAAAAGTTTACACGAGAAAAAACCATGTAATGACATACATTTAACACTGACGTAAAGCCACACTACAATTGTAAAATTCTTATCTGTAGGTAAAAAATTCCCAAACAGAAATGAAGAAATCAATGACAAAAAAATTGATAATGATAATGATTTTGGTTTCATGAAATGTCTCTAGAATGACTGTAAGTTACTTGTTCAGCCACTCATGTGATCAATACTCACTGTGCCATTTTCAAGCTATGCCGTTCCTCATCCAAATCCTTCCTGACTTGTTCTGTTTCCTCTCGCTGCAAAGCAATTGCCTCTTTACTTTTTCGAAGGCGATCTTTGAGTTCTTCTCGGTCAGCTTTGTATTCCAGAGCTCTTGTTAACTTTTCTTTATTCTTTGAAAGGTCGCTTTTCAGTCTAGCAATCTCGTCATCATCTGATCAAAACAACAGCAAATCCCAATAGAAGTATTTAACTTGAATTACAGATTAGTAGCTAACAATGAGCACTGATGCAGATTGTTATTATGACATCACAGGAGAGAGAGTGAGCCCTAATAAGAGAGCACAGGATTTTTTTTTTCATTTTTTTTTAATCAAAAGACAAATTGCATAACTTCCTGCAGGTTTCGTTGCATAATTTCTAGCAAAAGATAGTGAGGGATGGAAGATGTTACATTATGTGTCAACTTGCAGGAGCAAAAATGATCAGAACTAAGGGTGAGTGAGTAGTGAGTGTGATGATATAATTTTTTTAAAAACTGTAAGATATTAATTTTCAGATGAATGGGTTTTTAAATGGGAAAAAGTTCTCACCTGATTCATTTTATTAATAAAGAATGAATATGCGATTTCTAATTAACATACTGAGGAAACTGCAGTGTACATGTAATGGTTTGTTACTAGTGATGCAGTGGCTTACTTTCTTTGATCTTATCAGTAGCTTTTTCATAGTCTGACTTGTATTTGTCAAGAGCATTCTCTCTGACTCTGTACTGTGAGTAAAATATAAAATAAAAAAATTACTAAACACTAGTTTTTTTAACAATTATGTAGGACTAGTCAGTTTAATCATGCCTTCTTTTAAACAAAGCAAAATTACCAGCTGAGAAAATGCAATTAGCTGATGTTCAGCTCAACGATAACCTCATTGTTAACATCATTGTCTAGATAGTAGGACATTACTGTTACTTAGCTTACCCTGGGAACAATAAATGGTCAAATGTTTTAGTTTGGTACTGTGATTCCAAAAATAGAAATCCTTTAATTTGTGTTTTGGAACCAGGATAACTTCAGGTAAAACCAAAAACAATTACATATTGTGTAGTTCCAGAAAATATCCATACCCCCACCACGGAGAGAATTTG
>CM042746.1:9050558-9089532 GCA_022496165.2 Catalaphyllia jardinei
GGGGGCTCACATTTTACAGTATGTTCATATTTTGTAATATAACTGCATATCAAAATATTTACCACTTTCTCGACAGCTTCTAAAGCTTTAACAGCTTCATCATAATCTGTCTTGATTTTTTCCCTTTCCTCATTGACTTTAATCACTTTTCCCTCCAGTTCTTGGATCCTATTCTGCAGTTTTCTCTTGGCTTCTTGAGTAGCTTTTTGCTCGATTTCTGAACCATTCTTTTCTAACAATTTGTTTTTCTCCTTTAGCTTGGTGACTTCATTCTGGATCCTTTGAACAGTGTTATTCAGATGAGTATTATGAGTTTCAGCATTGCTCAGGTCCATCTGGAGTTTCTTTCCATTTTCCTGTGCTTTTGTGAGTTCTTCCTTACTGCTTGCCAACTCTTCCTTCAGCAAAGAAACCTGACTTTTCAGTAATTCATTCTCTTCCTGCAGGCTACTGGTCGCCTTTTCTTGATCACGCAAAGACGTCAATGACCTGTTCATATTTTCTGATGTTTCTTCCAACTGTCGGCCCTTATCCTTGATCTCAGTCTCCAGTTCCTTTATCTTGTTCTTGTAATCTTTAGTGGCTTGCTGAGATGATACCATTACTTCTTCCTTTTCTTTCTTTACATCTTCCATGCTTTTTGTTAATGTTTCAATACTACCTTGAAGCTGAGCTATTTGTTGTGTTAACTCTGAAATTTGTTTATCTTTTTCAGCAGTACTGCTTCCAAGGTCGTTTGATTGCTTTGTAAGTAGGTCCTTCTCTATTCTTAGTTGATCTCCAAGTCTCTGCAGTAACAAAAGTACACATACATTGATTGAACTACAAGGTCCAAACTAACTTGAAAGCTTGAATGTTAATGTATTTAATAAAATTATTTAATAAAATTATATAATACTAAGTATGGCAACAAAAATTTAAGCCAGGTCAGGACAAACTCCAGCACAATATAAGTTGGAAATCATAGAACAAAGAATTCAAGTCAAACTTGATATGGAAAACAAACATAACATGATTGTCACTTTTTCAGCTGGATATTCACCTCTCAGACAGTCATAATGGTTAAGAAACTTTACAGTAACAAACACAATCAAAGTGCTAAGTCTCCTTAAAGGGGCAGTGTCACAAGGATTTTGCAGTTTTAGGTCAATTCTGTGCTAAAATCATTACTTTGAGGCTTTTCTCAAAAACAAAATGCTTCTGTAAAGCTATGATGAAGACATCAAATGAATTTTGTCAGAGAGGCTAGGGCTAACTAAAATAAATAGGGTGACACTGCCCCTTTATACATGAGAGTTTATCCAAGCACAATGCCAAGATGCAGGGAACATTAACATTGATTGAAATCTATTTGAACACAATGTGTGCTACTTTCAAATTTTTTGTATCTGTAGTACATGTGGTATATTTACAGTGTCTATTGGTACTAGAACTATCCTTACCTTAAAATGAAAAGAGAGCATTCAGTTTTGAAAAGAAATATTGATAATTCCCAGTTGGCATGGTTCAATTTGTTCTGCAGAATTTGATCATTTCGTGTAACTGTTTTTGCAGAAGAAGCCAAAAATTATGTACCTTTAAGTAAGATTCAAACACATGTGCATAGCAAATGTTCTGCTCATTAAACCACTGACATAAAAAAATATAGAATCTCTAAAAGAGAATTTATTATTTTGACCTTAAAAAAGCTATTAAATACAGTCAAGTAATTTAAAAAATACCTGTACCTGCACTTTTTTACTTGAAAGTACTTCATTATTGATGACCATCAAACAGTCATGTAAAAGATTTCACCAAAATTTGTTTCAAGATTTTTTAAAATTTTATTTTAAGAACTTATATCCTCAAAAAGGATTTCTGATTGGACCAAGATGAACATTCCAGCAAGAATATTCTCAGGACCTTTGTTACATTTCCTGATATCTCCCTAAGGTTTGCTTCAAAAATTGAAAATGGTAATTTTCCAAATGTTATTTAATAATAATATTAATAATTTGTACATTTCAATGATTACATATTCTGAGTGCCAAATAGAACCTGACTGTGAAACTCAGTCAGATACATCATACTTCAGAGAACACCAGAAAAATTTATGGAACATTCAAGATTGTGTAGCAAATACTATTAGGAAAATCCCGCAAAAAATAATGGTTACCATAATACTCCTGTAGGTTTGTGGTTTACTGGCAAATCTTGAATTTTATTGTCATTGGTCAGTACACAACATGCATTGACCACCCAGAATCAAATCAAAGTGTTCATAGTTTTTTTAACTTGCACAGTCATGGGTTATAAAGTCCTGTAACACCTTACATTTTGTACTACAGTCAATCTGTGTTTTATTTTTTTTTTACCACAGGACTATTTTCCAACTTGTCGATTTGACAAAATTAAATCAGTTAAAAATATTAATATACTGTATTCAGAATGATATTGAACAAATCCTAGTCAAGACAAGCAAGCTACTTGAATAATTTACAGTGTAAATTACTTACTAGAACCTTTTCAGATACCTTTCATAGAAGAATATACTGCAATCCTTAAGTTTTAGATTAACCATGCTTTTACTAACCCTACAAAAAAATCCCACCTGCAGAAATCTTAAAAAGTTCCCCAAAAATATTTCAATCTACAAATTTATAGATTTCACTAAAAAAGTTAACTTTAAAAAGCAACGACGTTTCAACCGTTCAACGGTCATTTTCAAGTTGAAATTAAAGTAATTTTTTTGTAGGCGTTTAAAATATATACAATCGATTATAAAAATGCTAATGAGATACTGGCTAAAACTCTAAAATATTTACATAGAAACAATACAAATAAAAAATTGCGGCATGAATGGATAATAAAGAAACACTAAGTAAAAAGCTTCGCGCGGATCGAGTCACTCTGTTTGTTCAGTTTTGGTTGAAGTTTGCGAATAAAAAGCATTTCAAAAATTAAGCAGTCAAGTTTAGTCTGACACTTTTTTAAAATCTTGAAATTGCTTCCAATTGCAGATTCCAGATTCCATTCTTGAAAATGACCATCGAACAGTCCAAACGTCGTTGCTTTTTAACATTGACTTTTTTAGTGAAATCCGTTTCAAAAAAAACTTGTTGATTCAAATCTACAAATAGTCCATTTAAAGGATACCCCTCCAGTCCATTGGAGAATAAAGCCTGAAATGGCTCAATTGATTATCTTGAATTTCTTGCAGCTATCTTTAACTTATTAAGCACATTCAATTTATTTTCTTCCCTTAATAGACTCAGGTGTGTTTTTTCTTGTCATACTATCTCAAACAATTTTTCATTTGCCTTTAGTTAATTATAATAGCTAATACTTAGTCCAAGTTACTGGGCACAAATTTTACTAATAATGTATGTTCTCTTACCTCTATTTTACTCCTTTCCTCTTGAAGATTTTCCTCTAAAGAGTCAATAGTGTTTTTCAATGTTTCATTCTCTTTTGTTAGCTTTTTCACTTCATCTTTCAGTTCATCTTTCTCATCATCATCATCTTGCTCTCCTTTTCCTGCTTGTTTTATTTCTCTTTCTTCCCTAGCTGCAGAATTTTCATCAGAACTAGAGTTGCTCTGTGTACTTGTATGTGTAACTTCTGTTCTAGGAACTTCAGAATTTGTTCCTTTATGTTCTTCAACAGCAGGCTGATCTTCATGACTATCCTGTAGTTGTGTGATCCGCAGTGGCCCTGGCTGGTTTATCATAGCTGCAGCGTCAACTTGATCAAACCCATCACCATCCTCTATGTCCTTATCCTGTTCTTTTGCTTGTGTCACATCTGAATTGTCTGTGGATGATCCAGCAGGCTCATTTGCTGATTTACTTTCTTCCTCATCTCCTTGTTGTTTGTCTTTCCTTGCAACCTGATAAGAAACAAGATAATAATACAAAAATAGTCATTCATTCCTAATTTAATACATTATACATACATGTATATAGAGTATGGCATTTGGGCACAGAAGTATCAGACTGACAGCAATGCATTACAATATTTAAATAATACAGGGTTCTCAATAGGATACGTTATAATGAACATCACAGCCATACATATTTTTCAACCTTGTGAGTGAAACTCTTCAAACAAAGTGATTGTTTGGTTATCCTGTGGATTGACTACTTGTCAACTAAAACAGAAGAATTTAGGTGCATTACAAAAGCTACTTACAGTAAATAACTTACACAATTACTTGCTCTAAAAGTCATCTTTTGTTTGAATTTAATAGATTATCAGTAATAATTGATCATATGATCAAAGTGCTTTAATTTACAGTCCTAGCATGTAGTAGTAATGCCCGTGACAGGAGTTACAAGTTAACAGGTTCAACTGGCATGAGAACCCTGTTAACTACAATAGAAACATCAACCATTTCTCCAAGTTAATGTACATCTTTGGATAGGCAAATCGTCCTCTCTACCCCACTCCACCTCTAGCTGATCTACCCCATCAACCCAAAAGATGGGGCCTGACTTTAATTTCATTTTGTGCAAGTGATTTTGTGTAAATGATTTTGTCTGAATGATTTTGTGTAAATGAGCACAAAAAAAATGACATAAACCATGCTAAAACTATGCCACTCACTGAGGAATATACAAAAAAGTAGAAATTAAATGTGGAAAGTACAGAGAGTGAGATAAGTCATTAGAACACCCACCCCCTTAATCCCCCATGAAGTGGCCCCTGATTTCTTGTTCTGTGCGTTTTTATAATAGTTTCTACATAACTTTGAAAGGTCGGAAAGGAGGCAAAGAGACAGAACTACACCACCAGAGTACCAGCAATGTCAGAGATTGCAGTTTGGCCTTTGAAGGTTTCAAGGTCGGCGGCGTGTTTACCGCGGAGTTTCGAGGTTTTTTAAAATTAAGCATACGTTTTCCCTACGATTTGTATTTTGAAACGGTGTCTAGTGCAACCCTGTAATGATTTGCTCATTAACAATTTGCGGAGTTATTGTTTCTAGTTATTTCTAAAATCTAATGAGCATTTAACTTATTAGCTGTTTAGCACATACAACTTGTTTGTCAAGCACTCGGATTTCTGTTGGTGTGACAATCTAAGAAACTTGAGTTCTATTGGCCTGTAGTTTGAACTACAAATAACCACAAAATAAAAACAACCTAATCTAAATCCACAAAGTTACCTCGTTATCATTGCTTGCTTGAATTTCTTCCATAGCTGCTTCAAAAGCCTTTTCCACCAAATTTCCACCGAACAGCAACAAATTTACCGAGATTCCAGCTTCAGTGCTCCGTGAGATATTCGACTCCTGAGCAAGTGATTGCCCGGGCGAGCTTGCCATATCGAACGAAAAGCTTATCTGTATCAGCGGGCATCTTCGTTACAACATTTTGCCCACAAATAATCGCTGAATTATCTTTTATATTCAGTAACTATAGCACCGAAGTCACGGAATGCTGGCTTTGGCGGCTTCTCTGTGGGTGTTGTGAATCTGTGGTCGCTTAGTAACCGTTCTTTCACCCTGGCGTTTACTTTCGAACGAATGATCGACGTCGACGAAAATGGGCAAAAAAACTCTCCACTGTAGTGTTTGTTTTAGTTTTGGAATTTGGGCATCTTGCCACAAAATATTCAAAGAAAGCAATGTAATTTTCTAAAAATAATATGGGAGTTTAGGAATCTCGAGCGCAAATCCACCAAACTGACTGTGACTAGATTCCCACTAGATTACCCCGGTGTTACCTACCCCTCCCGACTCCTCTCGACTCCTCCCGACCCCTCCGTACCAGTTTCAAGTTCATCAAAACGAAAAAGCCTGGGGCGATAAGTATTCATCATGGCGGCTTCTCGTGGTCTGCTGTTCCTTAGATGGACTTCACGGATTTTGTCCAGCAATAATGTTCCACTTAACAGAATAGGGATCTCAGCTTTAAAAGCAAACACTTGCGGGATAATATTTTCGACAGAGAGACGATTTTATAGTGCCGATGCACAGTCAGATGAAGAAATTACTTGTACGGATCCGCCACCCAGGACCCTATTAGAAGTGTATCAAACCGAACCTGCACTGCTACACGGCCCTCGGAAACCTGTAAAGCCTCTTTCAGATGACTATGTCGAGCAAGAACTAGAAAAATCGAGGGAAATCCGTTCCAGGATTCCTTTACCGATAAATCCGCATGAGGCACAATGGACACCCGAGTCCAAGCGTGCTGGGTTGATTGGAGTCAAGTTAGGGATGACAGCTTTGTGGCTGAAGGATGGGAAAAGAAAGCCTGTTACTTTGGTTGAGGTAATAATGGTTATTAATACGGCAGGGGGAATTTGCAGAACGCCGAATGCACTTTTTGCTTGCGGTTAGTTTCACTTAAATTTGCTTGCGATTAGCTTTTATTCATTGGACAGGGCCAAATGCAGTATAATGCTTACCCTGTTCCAGGCTCTCAGTCAGTGGGAGCGATCGGAAAGCAGTGCAGGATGAGCGATGAGCGGGGTCTGGTAGAGAAAGAGGGAGCGAACAAACATGATTGAAACTACAGTCGAACCTCGATCATCCGGATCTTGATTATCCGGACTATTCTATTATCCAGACTTTTTTCTCAGGTTCCAATTTTTTTCATGAATATTAAATAGACGAATTTTGATATATCAAAATTCAACCTAATACAAAAGACCTCAGTATGAGGCTCTGAGGAATAAACCCCACAAACTCTGTATTTATTTCCCAGAGCCTCATACTGAGGTCTATTGTTTTAGGCTGAATTTTAATATATCACAATTCGTCTATTAGTTGTGATCGTAAAAACTCAAAGTCGCTAAAAGCCCAATAATCCTTTCAAAAGACTGTTGAAACAGCATATTGTCCTGTAAATACATACAGGCTGTGTAGATTTCAAAATTAAAATGTTTTTTTTGCTGTATACCTTTTGTTTACATTTCTTTCTCATTAATATTCATATTTTCAATTATCTGGACTCTTGATTATCTGGACTATTTACTGAGGCCCCGATGAGTCCAGATAATCGAGGTTTGACTGTACTAAACCACAAGCAAACAGTGCATTTGCCATTTGGCATGCTGCAAAATACCCCTGCCATTATAAATATGAGTTATTGACCAAGAATGAGGTGAAAATGGTTGTTTGAGACTGCGTCAAGGTCCGTAAACATGCAAAAAGAACAGGCCCATATCCAGCTAGGCTTGATTTCCGCTGCTCTCTCAGGTCCACATCCCTCCCCGAGAAAAGCACGGGCTCATTTCCTGAAACAGCAGCTGGTAATCGAGTCTAATATCCAGTCATCTTGACCAAACAAGCTTGGTCAACAAAGGGATCCTTATATGGAAAAAGAGCACAGCAGGTAATCCAGAGGGGGTATAAAGCTAGTGCCATTTTGCCCATTTGGATAGCCAATCACAATGCAGGATTCAGTTTATCTTATCCACTCATGGAGCTAGCCATACAATAACTTGGGTTAAAGATGAGAATTCTTCCTCTCTCTTCCTCCTTCATTCTATTCCCTACCTACCTAACCCAACTGTTCCATTATGGAGCCATTCTCCATTTCTCTGAATTTTAAAGCCTGTGATAATGGGAGAGTACAAAACATGGACCCCCTCCGTGGACCAAGTCCATGGACCGGGTCTATTGATCCACTTTCAGCTTGACTGGGTCCACGGACCCTATTTTTACTACCCCTAAAATACTTTAGCAAACAAAAATAAAACAAAGTAAGAAAAATGAAAAAAGGAATTCACAGTATGTACTATTTCAATTTTTTTCAACTTTGCAACCTTTCATGAAGTTAAATTTTAATAGCATTTCTTTAGTCAATGTAACTACAGGCGTCCCAAACACGTGATTCGAGGAAATGCTCAAATATTAATGATTTATGTATGCATATCAAGGGATGTGTGACTGCCTAAAGTGTACGGTGTTGTGTTACACTTTGGGTCATTGAGAATTTGAACCCTCTAAAAAGCATTGTATGGAATTTTAAAGAATGAAGGATTTAAAATAATGAAGGATAAAAAAAATTAAGGATAAAATCACATGTCAATGAAATAAAATGTTACTTGAATGTTTTTAATAAAGTAAGAAACTATACTCACCTTGCTTCATTTCTGTTGGCCATTTGGCCTATTTCATCATTTTGGAAGGTTTTGAGGCTTCTGTTGCAGCTTTCTATAGATGAAGCAATCTGGACACAGCTGTTTCAAAACCCCTTTACTGCAAGGCCATTTTCTCACTAAAATTTGAGTCTGCTGCTCAATTCCCCTCCAACGCAAAGAAGCATAGAAGAAGCATAGTCTATTTGTTCCCTTTTCCAGTCACTACTAATGCTTTCAACTTTCCTCCATGCCCTGTGAGTTAACAGCTTAAAATCAACATTAGCGACTTGTCCAGCATGACAACTGTGACTTGCCACACAAGTGGGGTCATGGGAGAGGGTTACATTTGAACAGAAATTTTTGACTCTGCACCGGCTTGGTAAGTCGCTGTTGTCATGCCTGCGCAGTCACCAATTTAGATTTCAAGCTGTGCCATAGTCAAAAGGACAGTCACAGGGCACAAAGGAAACTTGAAAGCTGCAGTCGTGAAGCAAAAATCGTTTGAATTGTAGCAGAAAGGAGAAAAATTTATCCAAACCAACCAGAAAAGGGCCTTGCGGTACAGGGCTTTTAAAACCTGTATCCTCCACTTTTAGTTTTAAATTGTATTTTATTTGATAAAACTCTGCCTCCAAAGATCAAGGATTGCCAAGTAGTTCAAACTAGGATCAGCAGGGAACATGGTGGCCGGGACCATAAAACAGAACTACAAGTTGGAGGTGTGGCAGAAACACAACTATACAAGGTGAAAACAGCTGAAACATTGAATAACTTCATGAGCACCGTTCATTTGTCTGTTTAGTCCCTGATGGTAGCCTTTCATTGACAAGCTTCCTATTCAATGGAATAATGCAAAGAATCATGCTAAGAAGCCCAGCAATACTGTAGATATTTGAATCACTTGGTCCAAGACTGACCTAAGTGACTTTTTTGTGTGAAAATTTTTTTTACCTTCAAAAGTGCCTGAATTTTTGCATGTGCTTTTCAATATAGTAGAAGAAGATTCTTCTGTGTTTTTTTGGCTGGAATGCTCTTGTTCCACTTTGTTGCATTCATTGTACATGCTTTGATATTTTGTCTTTGTTTTTTTCAGAAACAAAGTGCAAACTAGCCAAAAAACAATACAGGGGAATGTTTAACTACTTAATTGAATAGCACATGGAAATATTCAGGCACTGTTGAAGGAAAAAAAATTCACCCAAAAAAAGTCACTTAGGTCAGTCTTGCACTAAGCCATTCATTTGGGAGCTTAAGCAAAGACATTTTGAACTGGGCATCAATTTTTCTCTTTGGGAGGTATCACTTTTTATTAAAAACATCAAGTTGTAACAGTTATAGTGAGCTTTCAACCTCATCTGTAAGAGGGTTGGGTGGGGGTGGGGGGGGTGAAAACATGCTGAAACCAAGAACATAGACTTCTGGTTGATATCCATGGTTTTCAATGATGTCCATGGTTCAAAAATGTCTTTGCCTAAGCTCTCTAAAAATACAGAAGAATCGCCATCTTTCCTAATATTGTTTATGTGCCAACTCTCATCAGTGGTGGAAGAGTAATTTAGATGTAGAAGATCTACATTAGCAACTTTGTAAATCTCTTACCATGCTTGAAAACAGCTATGACAAAATCAGGACAACACTGCTTGAGAACTCAAAGACCTGACCATAATGTAGTTACAAAATTGCACATGAGCCTCAGTGCACTAATAACATATTGATAACTAGCAACTGGTGGCTGCTAAGCTTGTGCTCATGAACTTTGCTAAAATTGTTATGTATAATAACTCAAATAAATTACTTGTAAAGACATAGTCAAGTGGTGGCATGAATGTTTGAACAATTTAAATGATCTGTTCCAGAGAAACATTTTGAGCAAGCACATAGGCGTACAAACTGGGGGGCGAGGGGGGTAGCCTTCAGCCACTAAAATTATCTGATTTTTCAGGTGAAACCCTAATGATTGGGGCAACAACACTCTAGAGAAAACAATACAAAAAACATGCCATTTTCATGGTTTCCAAAACTCATAAATTAAGTTTATTTCTTGTTAATTACATTTTTAGATTTTTTTCAATAAGTTTTAGATTTATAACCCAGATGGAGACTGTTGATAGAGTACAAGCTTGGAATGTAAACTAGTTTTGGAATTATAGCAGTTTCATTGTATGTGGGAATTGTGAACATTTTTGATTTTCTTTCTGAGTGAGTTTGCTTCTCAATTTTGACACTGTCGCATTCAGGCATTGCATACATTTTTCGGTCACCACCCCCCAAGGCTGAAAGTGTCTGTACACCTATGAGCAGGCATGTAAGACCTAAATTTGTCCATAGAAATCCTCTAATAAAAATGTTTCAAACTACAAACTAATCATATTGCACTCTTTCTGATATAATAAATACTTTTTCCATTCTTGGCATTCTTTATGTCTAGTTTCTAAATTCTATAGTTTTTAAATTTCAAATTTTATAGTCTAGTTTTCATACTTTTATTGAAGAGATAATATATTTTAATTTTCCATTTTAATTTTAGCATACACGTTCACATTTACTGCTACTGCTACTGCTATGGCTACTAGCTACTGCAACTACGTATTTGTAAGAGACCCATTAATCTCTTTTTGTATGTCTTCTTTCATGATATGCAGGTAAAAAAATCTCAATATGGGCATTTTAGGAGGTTTGGATCTTATCCAAAGAAAAAAGTGAAAAGTTTTCCTGTAACTGAAAATGGCCTTCTTCATCCAGGTATAAAAACAGACTATAACTAATATTCATAATGTTTAATTTTAAATCGTATTGTAATTTTTAAAAAATCTTGCACTGGCAATACTTAGCTATGTAATATTAAACTGAAAATGAATTAGGCACACTAAACAGCATACAGAGTTTGTGAAGTGGAAAATTCAAGTGTTAGCCAGCCCTTCATCAGAGCACAGTGATGGATCTTGTCCCTAGAGAAAAGTGCTTTGCTCTCTAAAATAATCTGGTTTTATTAACTGGGTTGATAATGTAAATTGGCCACCATAAAGAGATTCAAAAGCAGACATTTTGAGCATTAGCCCTTCATTGGAGCGAATTGACGAAGGGCTAATGCTCAAAACATCAGCTTCCGAATCTCTTTACAGTAGCAAATTTACATTATCGACCCAGTTGATATGACTAAATTATCTTGTAATGCTCCCCACTGACGCAGCACCATATTTTCTTTAGAAGCTTACCCACTTTATTAACTTTGCTCTCCAGACTGATGATGGGCTAAGTTGCCATGCAACGCAGCCCAGCTATTTCTTTAGTAATAATTGAACAGATATTTTTGCTAGACTGGAAATAGTTGCATGTAGTAGATGGTAACACTGTGACCTTTACCTTTAGTTACCTCTCCACTTATTAATTACAATCATGATAATTTATTTAGCTTTTTTCCCTAACAGGAACACGTCTTTATGCCGCTCACTTCTATCCAGGGCAATTTGTTAAGATTCAAGGTGTAACGTAAGTTGGACTCTGTTTTGCCTTTAAAGTAGAGTATTTGGCATTGTTTTAATCCGATAAGTGTGTTCAACAAATGTTGAAGTAATTCTCGAAAAGGTTAAGGATTTCTGGTTAGACATGTATGTAGCTGAGAAAGTTTTAGCATTCACTAACAGTTATTTTTTTAAGTCAGTTTCAACTAACAGAACATTTCAGTCTGTAAATTTCTCTGTTCGGTAACTGGTACACACATTAAGTATTTGTTTCTTTTTTCCTTTCTTTTGTTGGTGTTTTAACAAAAGTTGTCAAAAACATCAGAGCCTAGTGGAAATCTAAGGCTTATCTTCAAAACTTACAATATTATCATAACTGTTTCTGTTATCAATGTAGAATTGACAGAGGATTTCAAGGTGTGATGAAAAGATGGAAGATGAAAGGTCAACCAGCATCACATGGTCAGTCAAAAACACACAGGAAAATGGGAGCTACTGGAGGTGGACAGGTAATAAATTAAAGCATTTTACCCCATCAAGTAATTACGGTTAAAATGTTTATGTGGCAAAAATTGATGAGGCTTAAAGGAATTCATAGCAAATGATCCAGTTGCTTAAGAAGACTATATTTTTGACTACATTATTTTCCTCCAGATAAAGATTTCTGATTATAACCCTACATTTGACAAAAAATATAAATGTGGTTTGACTCTGGCAAGCCATTAACAATTGCTGACACGAAAGAAGGGTGCAAATTAACAACATTAGCTACTTATTAACTGGTAAATGCTGAGATTTATTTTGTTAAAAATTAGGATCCAGGAAGGATTTGGCCTGGAAAGAAGATGGCTGGTCACATGGGAAACAAAAACTGCACAAAAATTGCTGTAAAGGTAATAATCGTTTTGTCACTGTTGTTTTTGTCAGTTTGTTTTTCTTTTAGTAAAAGAATGGTACTGTGGAATCTTGATATATTGAAGGACCAGGGGACTTGCTGTAATAAGGTTTCGTTGTATTTAGGTTCTTTTCCATGCATTTTACTATTACTGGAGCAAGGAATATTGTTCGTTTTACCAAGGACCTCTTTTAGAGGTTTGTTTAATGGAGGTCCCACTGCATTTGAATTGCTGATCTTTCCTAGTGGCAAAGCAAAGTTCTTACTTTGTGTGGTTGGTTTTGTTTATTTCCTAATGTTCCATCTTGTAAATGTTTACTTGTTCATTTGTTGTAGTCTGCTGGCAGCTGTTTTTTTTCTCTAAGGGTCACTTAGGCAAGTGTTTAGTCACCCCTGCTGAATTTTTGAGGGAAATACATACAGCTAGCAGTCTACTTTAGTTTTTGTTGTTTCTGTTTGTTTGTTTGTTTTGTTGGTTGGTTGGTTGGTTGGTTAGCTAAACCCAGGGGAGGGGGGCTCTTCCTTATAAGAGGCTAATGGGGATGTGCCGCTGGATAGGGTCGCATTTTCATGACTGGATTGACTATCATGGGGTGGCATTTTCAATAGAGTTACTAAAATTGGGTTGCACATTTTCTGATTTCGGGCTAAGGTAGTTTTTCATATTCATGGTTAGCAAACACACAAACATACTAGAATGTTGTGCACTGTTGGTGAAAGTGTTCTTTATTCAATTGTAGGTACATACATAAATAGAAAGTGACTAAGTTTGGATTGTGAAAATTACATATTTGCCCAAAAATGACTAAAATGGAGTCTATGATTGGCCACATACCAGTAATAGACCATAATGGGTTAGGGGCTCTGAGAGGCCGGCAGCACATACCCAGCAAAACTCTACCTAAGTAAGTCCCCGGGTAGCTAACAATGTCTTTGTTTCCTATTTTCAGGTTCTCCGTGTCAACACCAAGTACAATATTCTGTATGTCCTGGGGAATTGTCCAGGAGAGAAAGGCAGTATTTTGTCAATCCGTGATTCAGACAAGCCCCACCAACGCCCCCCTCCCTTCCCCACTTATTTTCCCGATCTAAACAACCCCCTCCCTGAAGATATGTTTGCTGATGATGTGCAGCAATGTGATGAGACAATTTACTTCAGCAAAAAGGAGCAGACGAGTTGAAAGATGTTTCTTGAAAGTGTTAACTCGATTTTTTAAACTCCTTCTTTGCAAATGTGCAACTATTCTTTTAGTGATTGATTTTTGAGAGCAATCCTGGTTGACCTGGGGGCAAAAAAAAAAACAAACAAGGAAAAATACAAATCAGTTGGAAAAGTTGTGAAATCAGTTACTTTCTAGTTGGTCTTCATTTTATTGTGTACATAATGAGATAACAAGCATGGTAACAATGTCTTGTATGAAACTTTACATGAACCAAATTTCAGACCATGCTTAAATATGGCATTTATGAAATCAAGACAATGTTGTGAAAAATATTAAACAAGTTACACCACCATGTACTAGTTCCTGTCTTGTTGTTTGAAACATCTCGTTACATTTTGTTCAAAGGGTAGGTAGGGATAGGACGAGTCCTAAACTTTCCATCTTTTCTCTTTCCAGTTGCAGAAAAAGAAATCACCATTTCCAGTGGCGGATTAAGGGGAGGGCGCCCAGGCCCCCCCTGGTCCCCTCCCCTAAATCCTCACCTTCCCCCCCTTATTTTAGGTGAAAAAAGGAGAACTGACTAAAGGAAGAAAAGCCGGCCGGGCAAGTAAATTAAAGCCGGCCCCTCCTTAGCTCCATGTCTGGATCCGCCACTGATTTCTACAAAAATGGGGAGTTGATTTAAGCCTAATTAAACAGTTGTCGTTTTGCGCTCCACTTCCGGTAGCTTCCGGAAGTTGTGCGCCAATCGTGGTGCTTAGGTTCATTCGTGCTGGAAAATTTCTAATGTCAAATCAATTGTGATTCGACTTCTAAAATGTTCCCTAACATTCAAAATACGATGACGAAACTACGGTCTGTTTTTCATTGCCGTCTTAAAATTTAAACGCCTTTTCTCTAATACGCTTTATATCTTCATCCTTGAATTTCACATCTTCTCCAATGACGTAAAATGGCGCCCATTTAGAGACACTCTTCAACTCTTTGTTACCCTGCATAAGGATCATACTTTGTTGTAACGCCTCACACACGGACAAGTTTTGGTACAAATAATTGTAAAAGAACTCCATGAAAGACAGAGTACTGTCATCATCAATAGCCCATAACGTCACAACCACTGATCTCGCTCCAGCCCCCAGAAACGAGCGAGCAATACCAACGACTCCTTCTGCGCGGATATCTCCTTGCGCACTTTGACAACAGCTGAGCACAACTAGACTTGCTCGCAGGCGCAGTCCAGCGATGTCTGCACATGTCAGTAAGTAGTCTTCTTCGGTGGGAAGGCGATTTATCCGAGTGAGGTCTGGGTTGGGTGAGAGGAAGATCTCTCCCCGGCCCGGATCCCCATGGGCGGCAATATGGATGACGCTGGCTTTGACGAGATGATTTACAACACGCGACTTTGTGGCCTGGCGTTGTGTTAAGGCTGTGGCATGGAGATAAGAAGCCACGTTCTCTGCCTCCTTCTGTGCTCCTGGAAGATCAAAGGGGCTAATTTCTACACTACCTCTGTAGACACGCCCAACTAGGGGGTTGCCAATCACGAGAGCACCACCCACAGGTTCCTCCTTGGGACGTCGAGAGATGATTGCCAAGGTTTCTAGCGAGGTACATATCTGAATGATATACTTTTGGGAGAGAAACACGCCGTTGTTGTCCACCAAAGCGGAGAAAGGCAGCGAATAGAGGAACGTTTCAGGGATTATCAGCAGCTTGTTTCCTTTAATGTGATGCTCCACTGGCTTCAACAATATATCGTACAACTTGCGCAAAGAGCACTCTGGGTTCTCTTTACTGATCGGTTTCAAAGAGGCGCGTCGAAGAGCTTCTCGGGTAGACTGGCTACTAGGATTCTCCGAATTGATCACATGCTCTGACTGGATGGAAGATTTTGATCCATGGATATCAAAGATGTCTTCAAAACTGTCCATCTCTGAGGCCAGCAATGATCTATCTTCTCCTGCTCCTAGTAAAACGTTTTCTTTCCTGATTTCAGCCAGTGCTGTCTCTACGAGCGTCATCAGCGCCCAGTAATCCTCTTCGTTATCAGGCCATTCGATGACGTTTAAGTGTGAACCATTGAGAACCCACGTGAAGACTTTCCTACCAATCACGCAGTAGAACAGCGTAGTTAACGTGGCGTCCGCGCGCAGCTTCTCGACAATGTTGGAGACTCCTCTCGCCTCAGTGCTCTGCTGTTTGATTTTTGCATACTCCCCTCTGACGTCAAACTTGTGATACAGAAGATCTTTAAGAGCCATGGCACGACCACGGTCCGCCGTCAGCATAGCGGCTTCCACTTGGTCTCCAGCAAGAAGCTGGGTGCTGGCCAGATGCTTGTAATCAGCCGTGTGAAGATCTGCGATTGAAATTTTGAGGCTGTCTTCGTTTCCCAGATTTGACCTGATGTCCTCCCACTCTTTGATGCAGTTCTCGAAACTAGCAATGGCGCCGTTGAAATTACGCAGCTTTACTAGGCATTGCCCCTTGTTTGAGAGCGCCTTACAGACGGTGAGTTTATTCCCAGTCTCCTTGGCGCGACGAAGAGATGATTGATGGTAGATCAATGAAGCCTTGAAATCTTTCTGAGAATTGCATACAAGTCCAAGATTGATCTCCACAACTGCTAACAGTGTTCTGTCTCCAATTTCATTGGCCAAGTCAAAGCACTGTTGGAAGGCGGATCTTGCGGCATTAAGATCACCCAAGGCATGGTACGCGTTTCCGAGTGCAGAGTATGCGGTGGCCTGGGCACGAAGGTCTCCCATTTCTTTGGCAAGCTCTAAGTGCTTCTGTGAGTAAGTAACAGCTTTCGTCAGATCTGCTAGCTTAAAGTATGCACAGCTTAAGTTTGAATAACTGCCTCCAGCCTCTTTCTTCATACCAGCCGCCAGAGCGATATTCAGTGCGTGCTTGAAGTAAAGCACGGCTTTCCTATGATCTCCCACATCCATGTAACACGCTCCTAGATTGTTGAAGGCATGGCCCTCTTTAGGTTTGTCACCAGTTATTTCAGTGATCTCACGTTCCTTCTCAAAGTATTCCATTGCTTTCTTGATTTCGCCAAGATTTCTGTAGGAGGAGCCCAAGTTGCCATAAGCGCATGTTTTCCCGTCCAAGTCTCCAACCTTTTCGCACATATCCAAATATTTCTGGGAATAGATTATTGACTTGGGGAAGTCTCGGAGCAAGCGATAATAGAAGCCCATCAGGTTGTAAGCATCAGCTTCTAACTTCTTATTCTGCGTTGTTTTGGCAGTTTCCAGCATCTGCTCAGCTTTATCGATGGAATTCCTGCAATCTTCCGCCGAATTGCCAATATAGTTTAACCGTGGTTTGCTCTCAGGTTCTGTCAACTCTCTGCCCAGCTTTTTAGCCAGCATCGAGTGATTCGCCATGTAGGTGTCAGCCTTAACGTAATCTCCAATCACGCGATAAAGATCTGCCAGCGCCTTTAGCAGGACAAGCACGCTCGACTCATCCAGATTATTTTCTACTGTCACCTTCAATGCTCGCTCGTAACAGGCTATTGCATTTATGTAATCACGTGACGTCAGGTGTGCTCCGCCTAAAAAACCGAAACATTGGCGGATGAGCTGTGGCCGTCCAAGATCTTGAGATATGCGAAGACACTCTTTGAACAGAGCGATCGCCTTATCGCGCTCTTTTCGTTTTAACAGATCGTCTCCATACTTTAATGAGATGTCGATCGCCAATGCAAGATTATGGTCCATCTTGGTCTTGGTTTCTTCGTGAACGCTAAAGAAAATTTACAGAAGTAATTGATTATAATAATTATTAGATTTATTATTAATTAGTGATTAGTGGTAACACAGGGGTGAGCGTGCAGTCTAATTGTGTAAGCATCAAGAGACCTCATTTTCTCTTGGTAAGCATGCATGACCTGGTCTGTCAGTACCGTCAAAACTGATTTATTGCCAGTTTTGTTTTAAATACCCTTCAACCATAACAGACGAAAACCCGAGCGTGCTAATGGCGAACTCGAGGTTTCTGTTGGCCGATACAAGACGGAGGAAGTTTTCTTAAAGTCAAAACATTGTTGGCCTAGGCACAAATGCTAGAGCCGACTACCAATTTCAAGTTGATAAAAACTGAGGACGATCAGACCAACAGATTATTAGTTGGTCAGTGGGTTATGTTAAATGTTTATATAATATTACGCACAACAAATGTAATTTCTCTGGTCTCCCAGGGATTTTGGGCACATGGGAACACGATTATTTATTTCAGGGGAACAGGGGATACTTTTCCGATTAATTAGAGGGAGCAAGGGATATCTCTGCTATTAAATTAAGAGAATTTTAGGGAACAAGGTACCTTATTAGTTAATAAGGAGGGGAAAGTGAAATTTGCAAAAATCTAGTCGGCCACTGCGCAACAAGCTGAGTAACAGGCCACATTTCCAATCCTTTTAATTTGGTCAGCATAAAGAATTGAAACATGTGAGCCAGCATTAATAGTAGCGGTTGTTCCCTCTACGCATTCAGGCAGTCAACGCATTCTCGTCCCCAAAGCTTCCGTTTCTTTTGGTCACATGGTCGGCTACTCGTCAACGACACTTTATGACGAGCAGCACTGGAGACGAGAATGGTAATCAAAAAGAAAAAAAGACCAAAAGAAAGCTTCGTTTGATGGGGACGAGGAACGCGAAGTGTTTCAGCGAGATAAGCTTAGGACTTACTCAGTTCCTGTTATTTGTTCTGTTTGTTTTAAATTTTCAACGCACTGGTAAAACCGGCCACACAATTTTTGAAAATTAATGAAACCATTACAAGAGATCGTGTTTAAAACAAAATAAAGACGATAACGATCCTGCTTGATTAAACGTTGGATCTCAATAGAGATCTAAAAAGCCAAACATGAAAAATAAAAACGATGAGAAGTCAAAGACCTCTGCAAGGCTGACACAACGTGATATATTAAAGACAATATTTCGGCTGGCCAAACCAGCCTTCTTGAGGTTTAGATGTTACTAACTTACAAAACTGAGATTACAATATTATATAGTGGGGAATGTAGTAATACATATTTCGAAATCAAAAGGAGTGGCGGAAATGACAAACAAAACAAGTAAAATTAAAACATTTGTAATGAAGAGTTAAAGGACCTGCAAATTAGACGTAAAAAATATTTCTGGTCTTGAGAATGTCCAGGAATATAATCCCTGGACATTCAAGACCAGCAACATCAGACAAGAGAACGTTTCTTGCATTAGATAGATACTGCGAGTTGCGAGTTGTACATGTTCTTTTAATTGTTAATCATTAATATAGTTTATTTGTTGTTGTTCTTGTTCTTGTTCTTGTTGAAACGCGTTTATGCAAACTTTACCCTCCTGATTTTGCCTCTTTTCTTCTAATCCATAAAAAATCGAACAAAAAATATTTCCTCTTCATCAAAAATACAAATGCTTCGCACTGTACAGTCCTGCAAATGATCCCCGAACCGCAAATGATCCCCAACTTGAAATTGTACAGCAAATGATGCCCAAAATGGAACTGCAAATGATGCCTCTGCCATAATTAACCGCTTAGAACTTTTCCCCGTGTACTTCTTACATCTGAAACTAAATAGCCACGGGCTCCCACGAGAGTTCCTAAGGTGCCTTCGTGCTAGTTTCCGTAGTAAAACTGTGCTCAGTCTAGTTGGGACATACTGGACATCCTATGTTATCATACATCTAAGGCCTGCACCCAACAAAGTCATTCAGGGAAGGATCTAGCTGATCAAACTACAAATTTCAAACATAGGATCTCGTGACGTTGGACATCATTTTTAAAGCTTTGAAATTTGCAATCAAATCGTTCATACTGCGCTTGCGTTTCACATAGTCACTGTTGTATCAAAATATTGTATTATTACTGTGAAACTCGGACAACCGTGAATACCAGAAATATTTAAGGATCATTATTGTTCAGCAAGGAAAAAGGCAAATGAGCGCAAGAAAACTAAACCGCAAACACCAGCAATGATAGACGACGTTGGATATTTAATATTCTAACATGGCTCCGAGGCCTTCAGGACAAACTTCTATGTTTGGTGGTGTTTTCGTTTCACAAAGGAAACTTAAGAAAACTGAAATTTTTACCGGAAACCACAGAACATTTATATACCATATCTAATGGGCTCCTGATGAAGCGTGGCCTCTTGGTTGTGGTTTTGAGGTTTCTCGTGTGTCCTGAACTTTATTGTCATTGGTTTAGTACCAAATTAACCTTTTAAAATCAAATCCAAATGTTTACGATTTCGTGAGTTTTCACAGTAATAAAAAGCGACTGCATAAATTTTAAATCCACTGTCCAAATAGTCCAGTATTCGCCATGACCGCTGAATAAAAGCACTGAGAACGCATTTGTACAGGGTTAGCCTCGACCTGAAAAAATATTTTCATAAATACCGGCGGGAAGGTGCCACAAATTTGAAAATTAAACAATACACTGGAACTTGTAAATATTTTACTTTAGGTCGAGGCTAACCCTGTAGAAATGCGTTCTCAGTGCTTTTAATCAGCGGTCATGGCGAATTCGAAACTGGACCATTCCTGTGTCCTCACATTTCTACATCATATGGCGAGGCGATCATTTCTGGTCTGGAATCATTTTACTGTATAGTACAATCCGGGCATCATTTGAGGGCCTGTGCAGCACAGCTGGAAGGAGGAACTTCGTGTTATTTCCTTACTTTGCCGCTTGTTCCGCGCGCGCCGACTCGAGCCAGTCGACCTTGAAAATTTCGTCATTTTCAAATTTACGCGTCCATATCTCCGCTTCTGGGTGGTAACATTTTTTTAAATTTTAGGTGACGACTAAGAGCAATTAGCTACGTATATAGATTGATTTTTAAAATATTATGTAGGAAGGAAAAAAATTAAAAAACCAATGGTCGAAAATTTCTTTCATCTGCCCTACAGAAATTTTTAAAACTTTTGGAAATCATTCCTGATAACATCTAATATAGGAGTTTGAGAAGATTTCACCGACCTGTTTTCTACATAAGACAATCGATTCCAATTTTGAGTGCACAACTGAATGCGTCATGTGGTTGCTAGGGTAACAGGCTTTGCGAGAAAAATATAATGAAATGAATCTATGGGGTGCTTACCATTTGGCAGGAAAATCCGGAAATTTGGGCTTGAAGTCAAATGGTAAGGTAATTTTCCGGAAATTCCGTTCGGAAATTGTGGAGTACCTTCAGAGGTACTCCTCTTTTTCGGTTCGGAACGGAACGGCGGAAATTTCCTTACCATTTGCTAAACTTTCCAGTTTCAAGTCTCTCATCAGCCGAAAACAATAACGGGAAATCGAGTTGCAAATGGTAAGCGCCATTTTGTTCGGTTGGTTTGCTGATTTTGGACAAACCCTTACCATTATTGAACGCTCGTCCCAACCGGTTTATTCTGACAAGTGGTAAGCACCCATAATGTCTCTTTCATTACTGTGGTAACTTTCATACTGGCACGAATAACCAAACTGTATTTAAAACAGAATTTGTAAAACTTGTTTAGGGAAATGAAAACTATTCCGAGCCACCTTAAAATCAGTGGAACATTCCTTTTAGAATTTTTCCTTGTAATTTGTTTTTTTTTCAAATCTAACGAAGCACCCGCACACATCCCCGGCCTACATACAGTATTAACATTTCAACAAAATATGAAAAGAATTCATAAACATACATAATTAATGAACTAAGCAAGCAGATGTTTGAAATATTCACTCGATCGCTATCCGCTAAATAACAACCCAATCAAACTCAAGCCGTTTAGTCCATCATGATAAATGAAGTATTTCTACAGAAAACTTCCAAGCACTAAACATTTGCCGAGAAGAATAAATATACCCAATGCAAAACGACATAAGAGTGCATGCGGTAGCTCCAAGAATTAATTCATCTTAATTAAAATCGGGAAATATTTGGCCTGGAGGATTCAGCAAAAGATAGAGCAGACGAGTAAAGTCACAGTACCCAACGATGCCAGCCCATTCTTGGCGAATTCCACGCCAACCGCCTTTAACCATTATAAAAAATTCTTTACAACACAGAAGTTACCGAGGATAACTCGAGTGAGTAGTCTTGGAAGAGAAAAACACATTTGCATAAATACGGGACGAGGCTGAACCGGAATTAATGCTCAATGCATGATTTCGTTTCGTTTTTTTAGCTTGTTAAAAAGAGTTTACATCAGTTTTCACGGAACCTAAGAGCTCGCGTAAATGTCAAAAACTAGGAGGTTGATAATGAAAAGCAAGTCATGCGAATTGCTGTTTCGAACTGACTTATAGCTATACTTGTGCAACCGCTAGAACTTCGGCGTATATAAATACTCATCAGACCACGTTAGCACGACTAGTAATTCGTCCTATATATTCTATTTTCTAGACTGATTATTTAACATTTCAATTCGTCACCTTTCCAGTGATCTCTCCATGACGTTGTGTGCTGTGGACCTGGAAGCAGTTTCTTCTATCTGACACTTTTTAATCGTTTACATGTTGGAGGTTTCTGGGTTCATACCCCAATATATTTACATTTTAGAAACGTCACGCGATCTTATTAAAGTTGCAAAAGGAGTGTGCCCGTGACGAGATGCTAGGGGTGCACACTACCGTAACCTGATTACCTTCAGGGGAACCCTTGGGGCTTGCTGCTTTCATGGGCGCTGTAACCTGCACGGCAAAATATTTTGATACTACTCTATTATTACGATATTAATACGAGGGTCGTCACTTTCGGAATTTTACGATATCTTTACCACTTTCCAAATCAGTCCTCCCAAGATAGGTAGCCGAGAAAAAAAATTCCTTCCCCTTTCACCAGCACGCTCAGATGAAAGCCCGGGGGGAGTACTCGCTTATAGCGGAGCTCCGGCCCGAAGGGCCGCCAAGCGGAGCCCCATAACCATATAGGAAAAAGAACCCATGTATTGATTTTCTCATGGTTATCATGAGCAGCGGTACGCACGACGACGACGGCGGCAACAGAGTCGCGCAACATGGCGGCCATATACTACTTATAAACCGAGAGTGAGGTCATTACAGGGAAATCTCAGACCGAGGCCTTGATGTATTGACCGAGCGATAGCGAGGTCAATACATAAAGGCCAAGGTCTGAGATTTTCCTGTAATGGCTGAACAGACGAGGTTAATAAGTTATTTATTATATGGCCTTTTTAGCGGTATTCTTAAAAAGAATATAATAGAAACACCAGAAGAAATTTTTCACATCCGCTTGCGCGCGCTATGACTTTCTTCGTCGCTGATACTAATGAAGTATGCTAGTTTTTCTTTCAGTTATTGAAACTTTTATAGTTGTACTTTGTCCATCGCTTTTAACGTTTTCGCCCACGCACTCGTGGCTTTTACTCACACCTCCTCAAAAGAGGCTTTGAGCCATTGTACAAAAAATTTCATAATGCCCGGTCATTAGACTCATTACAAGAAAATAATGCCCGCTCAGCAGCCAATCAGAGTGCGCGTACTATTGTAGCCATATAATAAACTCCAAATTATTAATAGGTTGAGAGACATGCAGCCTTGGTTTACTGTGTACCTCTGATATTGGACATCCATGTTATGAGCAATTGACACCTGCCAAAACAAGGTATCTGCTGACCAGTATCACGTGACAATATCGCAGGCTCAAGTCTGTAACTCATCGAGGTCACGTTTTTTTCAAGTTGACCGCTGACCAAATGCTGCTTTTCGATTGGATCGTGGGCTCATGTCAGGTTAACTTGTTGAAAACAGTTCAGGATTGTTCGGAAGCCGGCTAACACTAGCCTAGGATTAAAATTTATCCGAATTATAACGTTTTCTTTATACAAATGTTTTTTCCTGCTTTGTATTGTGTTTATAAAACTCAAAACAGAAACCACCACAAAGGCACAGAACTCAAATCAAAATTGTACCTTTCCTGGGTTAGCTTAATGGGGTTCTTAACAACGTGGCCAAGGAGCCACGCTTTTAGGCTGGCCTAAATCTATATCATAGGCTTTATAGGTATGGGCGGCCCAAAGGGTATGGTTTTTCGGCAGTTTTGGTCATATAGAGGTTATGATTTTTGCACAAGTCTTAAACTGGGTATGTTATTTAGATGATTCGAGAAGCTTTTTTTTTTCATCGTTATCGATAAGACCATCAACAAAAGCCCTTCATGTTTGGGATAACTGTGCCAGCTGCAATAGTCATAAATGGGATATAAAATAAATTTTCGCTCAGGTCATAAATAGTGTAGGGGCAATCGCAGATTTTGGTCATAAATAAGGTACGAATTCTGGGAAGCTGGCTGCGTACCCCCATACAATTTTCTGGGTTTACCCTCAATCCCCAGGGAGGAGAGGGAAAACATAAGGGTTGTAAAGCGTCTGTCCTTTGTCAGTTTGAACTAGAACTGATTGGTGCTGGGAAGTTGGATAACAAATGAAAACTGGATAAACGTAATACAAATCTACAATGGTTTATTGTTGCTTCTGTCTTGCGGCCTTGAATCTTGAAAGTTTCTTTCCAGGTTGGGATGCACTTATCTGCAGAGAACAAAAGATTTCAGCTGTCTGTAAAATTCAAGGAACAAAAGAAGTTAGACAGCTGTGTCAACAATACATTGACAGATTTCACTTAAAACACATTCTCGGTTTTTTTATCTAGCGCGGAAATTTTTGCTTAGCTCTTAAGTGTTCGTAGAGTTTTTTCATTGATCACTCCATTAGAATCGGAATACATTGCATAACTGCACAATTGGAAGGACGTAAATGAATATCACATCATGGGGCCAGCTCTTCATACAGAGAAACGCATACCTGAGAAGCTTGTTCAGTTTTCTGTGAAGCTGGTTTTTCAACAATGGTCCCTGTAAATGCCTGATTGGATAAAATTACAAGCAAAATAAGTACATGATAAAACACTAAATCTGCGAATGAAAAATACAGACCGCGGACTCCTCCTCGTCAGAGGTGGAGAGTCTCACCAAAACCAGCACGGCCTTGACAGTTTAGTGATATAAAACTAGCAAAATTAACGATGTCACTTGGTTTTCAGAAAACATCAATGTCTGCTTTGAACTGGAATAACAGTTCTCAGTATAAGCATGGAAACGAATCATCATAAAACCAAGAAACAACCAGAAAACAAGTCACACAGTCCTGTAGCAACAAATTATTACATTACTCTTATTAACTGAGACTAGGTTTACACTAGGGCAGATTTTTCCGGATTCGTTAATGTTTCCGGATTCACCAATTTTAGAGTATTCGGATTAGTAGGCGTTTACACTAAAACGATCTTCGGATTCCTGACCGTTTACACAGGACGACAACTCCGGGAACATTCACGATAAAATGGTCAACAAGTTGTTTGTTGCCTCGACGACGAGAAACAGAATGTCACCAGAAAAAAGCCTAGGGGTACGTTGAGACAGTCTGAAGTTTTCTTTCCACTCGCTGATCACGCTATTGTTGCCCATCATGTTGTCCCACCAGGCATTTGTCCTGGTCTTATCCAGAATCATCCAGCGATCGTGCCATCGTCATTTCCGATAAAGTGAGGACGACGTCAACATTGTTTGCGTCGCCTTTTTGGTTTCTGAGGAATATAGCACTACTCATTACAATTAAAAGACTGTCTGGACCAGTCACAGAACAAGGAGGCTAACAGCGACCGCTATCAGTGGCCATAAATACGACTACGACTTTGGATTGCTGCATCCGCCACTTTAGTTATACCGCAAACTCATAATATCGCTGACGGAAAGATATTCGGATTCGAGAGAAAAGCGTTCACACAGCAAAACTTTCCGGATTCAAAAGTTTTCCGATTCAAAGTTCCCACTTTAGATTCCGGATTCAAAATTTCCGGAGACGTGACCAAACCGGGATGCTTTTATTTCGGATTCGTCCTCCTGTGTGTAAACGGCAAAACCAATCCGGTACTAAAACGTTCCGGATTCATCACGAATCCGGAACAATTTTCTCTAGTGTAAACCTAGTCTGAGTGGGTGGTCTGTATGTGAGAACAATCTTGACCGAGGTCGTAAGTACAGACCGAACACAGTGAGGTCTGTACTCAGGACGGAGTTTAATAGAGTTTTCAAAAACAGTTCTAGTTTTAAAGTTTTTACAAACAGTTAATTCTCCACAATTAAGAAACATGTAAAAAAAATTGGTGATTAGCCCTTTGACTATTTCAAAAGGAACCTCACTGACCTCAGTCTGAACTGTCAATAGCTACATTGGATGTGCTCCATGCGTGTAAGTAGGGACAAGACAATAAGACAATAATCAGTAGCTAAGATTAAGCCTTGGATTTCAATAAAATATGCTTAAGAATCAGAAAACATTACTCTACGAGCAGAATTATCACAAGTGCTGCACAGTAAAGACAATATAGTTTTTATCATTTACTACATATTGATATCTTGTAATCTTTTAAAGGATTTTTGTTATTTCATTTCTGTTAACAGATGCCCAGAGCGCCCTTTGATAACAGCATTTGCTCGCAGGTTTACCCTGGTTAAATAGGTTATGACAATGATGATGATGAGGAGGAGGAGAAGGATGATGATGATGATGATGGTAGTGGTGGTGGTGGTGGTGGTGGTGATGATAATGACGAGTCTCAGCAGCTAACCTTTTCCGAGTTAAACTCCTCTTTCACTTTATTTTCCTTGGGAATGTCGGCTGGATGTTGCGGCGTAGTGGCCGGTGTATCCTCTAAAGAGCTCTCATTTTCCTTTTCTTCAACAGAAGGCCTTCTGAGAATGGATTTTAACTCCTGTTTAGGAGTGAACTGGGAGTAGATATCTGCTGGGCTTAAAACTGCCGGTTTTTCGAGCTGCTTTTCAAGCTGCAACAATGATAATAAAATCAATTAAATAAGGAATTGGTAGTGGCTATAATTCCTGAAACAAGTCTGAGTCAAATGTTTTAAACATTGATAGGTGGTAAACTTTTGTTTTGGGTTGTTTCTTTAGTTTTTTTTTTTGGCTTGTTTTTCATTGAATCCACAAAGAGGATTGCCAACTCTTGAAACAGAAACCAAGCACAAGTCTCCATGGTTGAGGTTCTCCCAAAATATTTGACATAGGCAGACAATGTTTTGTAGTATTAGACAACACTAAGGATTTTCAGAGACCAAACAAAAAAACAGGGACCTATCATTTTGGTTGTTATTGGTAGCATACTTGCAAGCATTTATTTAATGCGACAATCATCGCATCCTTTGGAATTTACTTTACTGAACACCACAGCTATGCTAGAAGTCAATCATGAAGTTTTAATCACCACAATGAGGAAGACATTTTAACTTAAAGGTTGTTTCAAATATTTTTACTTTGAAAATCTTATTTTTTTCAAGAGTAGCCAGCACATTGAGGACTGGTAAACTGCAATTTTTGCTTGTCACCAGAGCTCACAGAAAACACTTCAGCCTCGTAAAGAGTGTAATTACCTAGACATTAAACAACCTTGTTCCCAGGGTCTCTCATCTAGTTCGGAACATGGTTACACATTAACGGGTTGATGATACTTTCTGGAAGTAGTGAAAAGTAATGGAATAACGGTACACAAAGAGTGCCAACTTAAAAGCAAATAAATTAATAATTTCCTGATACTTGAATCATTGAACTAAAAATTGTTCAGCACAATCTTGGTCTATTGATTCATATCACGTGTTTTAATATGTACAAACCATATAAATGCCGTACAACCACCAATACAGCATTGCTTACCTGACCTTTTAATAAAGTTGACGAAGAGCTAAACCTGACAGAAATTGTTCTATGAAAGTCTTCATCACCACTGTCATTATCATTCTCTGAGGAATCACTTGAGTTCACAACAGTGTCATTTCTATCATCAGGAGTTTCCCATGTGACCTTCTTTTTAGCTGGAATTGAGTTCTCCGATTGAGTAAGGGCTGATCTTTTATCATCACCTTTCTGCACACATCCAATCTCAGTTTTACTCTCTTTATAATCAAAATCATCTTGCCACAGCTGGTCAAGTTCAGCATTTTCAGCTTCTTTTTCTTCCAGCTCATCTAATCGAGCGAACAATGATAACTCCTCAGATGAGACTTGTTGAACAAGTTTTGTTTGCTTTACTTTACTCTTTAGTCCTTCAACCTTCTTAGAGCCGCCAAGTTGTGCAGCTTTGGGGTGTGCCTTTCTAGATCCCCGATCTACAAATGAAGGGCATGGAAATGTTTTATACAACAAAAATAACTTAATAAACACTCTGAGAGAAAATTACATGTAACTAGAATAAAATGTATTCCTTAGCAACTGAAAGGCCACTTACATTACATTGAATTTTTCGTTTAACCCAGATAAAATTGGCACAAGTACGAGTCCAATTTGACTAATTTTTGGCCATGTGGATATGCAGCCCAAGCAAGGATGAAAGCAGACACAGGTACCAATTTTATATGAACCATACTAAAAATCCTGTGAAGTGGAAATCTAACCTTGAAGGAAGATAATTTAACCAAATCATCATCTAGTTTCTTTAGTCTTAACATGGTACTTAAATAGTGTCCAAAAGTATATATACTCTATTTGATGTAGGTAGCTGACACTTCAAAATGAATTCTAACTCAAACCCTTATCAAAAGAATTCCATGGTTTTCAGTTCATCAGACCAAACCAACACTGGGCACAATGCTCTCTGGGCTTAATATTTAATTATGATCATCATTAAACCATGAAACCACATTCTACCACAGATAATATAAATAAAAAATACACACAAAATACTTTAAAGTGCAACTAAAAGATAATCCATATGAGAATAACTCATTACCCTTATCTGTGTCACAAGAAAATTCCCTTACTTTGGCAGACTTCAACACCCTTATTTCAATATAACAATTTTGAACAGCAAACTAAATTAAATCCAAACCTGGCAAATCAAAGAGTGATATATACACTATAAATCTGTTTATATAACAACACAACGTAACTGTTATTCCTAAGTAATTTGAACTTATTCTTACTTGAGAGTCTTTGCTCCTCTTGAGGTGAAAGTTCTTCTTTGATTTCTTTTAGATCTGAATTTTCCTGGAATCAAAAATAATCAGCATTTAAGGATCTATGTGTATACACTGAAAAAAGTGGAAATTACAGTCAACACAAGTTAATGTCACTCAGACAAACACAGTTGCAAATTCGGGAGGTCCCTATTCCCATTTGAAATGAGAAATTATTATTTGAAGCACAAACTACCGGTAGGTAGTAAATAAAATGTGTTTTAATACATTTATTTATTATTATCATTTGTTTATTATTGACAAAGCTAATCTCCAAGTGAACACAATCCTGCACTACGTGTACAGATTCATACAAGCTTCTCCTTTAAATACCTAAGGCACATGTGATGGAAAAGGTATTCTCATGACCTAAGAACAAGATCTTAACAAATGCATTAGTGAGGAATGAATTTGTAGTGTAAAATTTAAAATAGGTTATTTTACTTTATGCTTCTTAACTATGGAATTAAAATTTTGCTTTGACTTTGTGAGGCCAAAGGGCAAAGGTGAACCATAAATTTGCTACAGACTGCCTTGCAGTTTCTGTAATATTAACAAGATGCTGCACAATTTTCAGTAATACACATCTCATCATGTTTTATTTCAGGATAAGCATGGAGTTTGTGATCATCATTAAATTATGCAACTCATTCAACACCTCTTAAAACACAATTTAACTGATCTAAATTCTAATGAATAGGAACAATTACAAATCAATATACAAGAAGTGAAATTTCTCTTTAATGTAGCATTGCACCCTACCTCAGCAAAGAATTCAATTTCTGATGCAAATTTCAGTCTTGATTCAAAATTCTTTAAGTCTTCACTGATTTCAGCTATATTACTCTCCACATCTGAGAGGAAAAAATAAACAGACAGACAAAGATCATTGCAAATGACAACTGACAAACTGTAGGTTTACTAAGCAAATGCTAAAAAAAAACATGAAATCTTTGTCATACACTGGATGCTAGCAGCATTAATATTTCAGAGGAGGTTTCACGGTTTTCAGTTCATCAGACCAAACCAGCACTAAGCATGATGCTCTCTGGACTAATTTTATATAACGATCATCATTAAACCATAAAACCTACATAATACATAAGAGAAACAACCAAATATACAGTCAATATTTATTTACTCAGTGGTACACTGTAGAGGAAACGTCAGAAACAAACTTTCCGGGAGGCAAACCACAATGTGTAATTCCAGAAAATATCCATAACTCCCCCATGGAAGAGATTTTTTCTAAGACCCCCACCCTCCACCCGTCTGGATATTCCAATTAAGCGTCATACATTTCTTTAAATTTTTTGGCCTTGCAGAAACCCTCACCCGCCAGGAAATTCCTATCCCTTCTGTGGGGGAGTATGTATGTTGCAGGTCAATTTGTTCCTTAGGTCAATTTGTTTCCAACCTAGGTCAATTTGTTTCAACCTAGGTCGATTTGATATAAATTACAGTAAGATTAATTTGTATACATTTAGGGCAGAGGTACATGTACTGTAGTGTAATAATGGGTGGTATATTCACTTTTATAAGTATGTCTGATTTGAATAATTTAAGGAAATTTATTACTACTACAATGTATATGTAATTAAAAAAATAGTGGAACTTGCATCCAAGTCCGCATGGCTCAATGGTAAGGCATCTGGACATGAATCCAAAGGAAAACCAAAGGTCTGTGGTTCAAGGCTCCCAAGCTAAGCATCGAGATAAAAAGAATACAGGTTGGGATGTTGGGAGAGCAGGGAGGGAGTAGTAGGTAAGGTAGGTAGAGTGGAGATGAAGAGAAAAAGGAGGATGAAAAAAAGATCGAAGGTGCGAAAAATATTTTTTTGTTTGCCACAAAAGCAAAAAAAAGTCAAATTGACCTAGGTTGGAACAAATTGACCTAGGTTGAAACAAATTGACCTAGGTTGGAATAAATTGACCTAGGTTGAAACAAATTGACCTAGGCTGAAACAAATTGACCTAAGGAACAAATTGACCTACAACATGTATATTATCTGGAACTGCACAATGCTCAAGCAGCCCATCATGAATGGAACAAGACCCTGGGCCATTTCATTTAAAGGGATATTACTAGTAGTAACCACAGGTTAGAAAGTGCAGGCCTGAATGCACTTGAAGAGCTTTTGTTTAAGATATTGGGAATAGAGAAGATGGTAGCCTGCGAACGCAGACATATTCACGGCTGTCAGTTCTCTCTCAGTTCGGCGGACAGTTTGTAGAGTTTTGTGAAGTTAGCTAATTAAATTCACCGGTCACAGAATAATGTTAATTTGCTCGAAATTGAGGCAAAATCTTTCAGAGATATGGAATTCAGGTCATTGTAAGGGTACAGAGAGTAATTTGGGACCATTTGCTGGCTTTGAAATTATCCAGAAGCAAGCTTTACTCTCGCTTCCATGCTGAACACCGAATAATTCATGCGTTGTTTTAATGTATGCTGTCTGTTCTGCTTTTTCTTCCGTTCTCTTTTCTACCCTGCCAAGGTCATGTTTTCTCCAAAATCACGTAAGGAAAGTTTGGATTAGATGTTCTCATCCAAGGTTTAGCTCTGAGGCAATAATTCTGGGATTTTTTGACTGAAACGTCGGCTTGTGTTGTTCGTTGGGCGACCGTGGCTACTTTGTTGAGTCAAGCAATGACGCGAAGTGAAAAAAAATGTAATTAATCCTAGTTTTCTTCCATTAAGCTGGATTGTTAAGGAGCAGATTGTATTATTTTTTGCCAATTTGTGATAGCTATTAACCCTAAGTGTTATCCCTTTGAAGTCAGGTCATGTTTGTAAAGAGTTCAGTGTAATCAGAGATTTTATAAGAGGTCATTTCATTGACGATTCAAACGAACATAAATTTATATATGTTCCGAGCTCAAGCTTGAGCGAAAAAAAAAACACATTTTCAATGAGCGCTGGGTTTTTAATTTTTTCCGGCGAAAGTTTGAGCCGGAGTAACAGAAGCTTGGATAAACGTACTTTGATCTTCCATGTCACAGAACTCTACATCCGGTATCTCATGACAAACTGTTGTGATTGAAACATTCTTCGCATTCCGATCATTCTTAGTGGAAGAACAAATTTTCAACTTCCGGTTTCAGTGTCCCTGTTATAAACACGGCGCGCACGCGTAATACACAATATGCTGGTCACTATCAAGATTAGGGTTGTGGGCCTCTCTTGGGCACGCAATGACCAAATTTTAACCTCTTGTTTTTTTAGAGTGCATTACATAGAATTCCATGAAAGTATCAAAACGCTGTTTACCGTTTGCAAATATCTGCATTAATACGGAGATATTTAAGTTTGAAAAATTGGTAAAATATGCAAATGAGAAAACTGATGACGTCATACACTCAACCCAATATTATATTGAGCATATATATAGAGCTATCTTGACCAATTTGTAGTGCAAACCATTAAAACTTGGCAGGCTACTAGTTCTAGAGGAAACACACCTATGGCTATAGAAAATTCTGCTGCCATGGCAATTCACTCTTTTCCAGTTCCCACCCACTTGATTTCAATATGTTGGTGATTTTAAACTTGAAAATGTAAACAAGGCCACAAAGTCGAGCTAACATATTTATAGGGCTTGATGGATCATGCATATGAAGTGCTGTTAGCTAATATCAAAATGGAATGCCAAAGGTGGCCAGAAAAGCTTTTAATATTGGGGAGGTCTGAAACCCAGTATGTTGCCATGGTCACAGAACTGTTAAGCTTATATTGTGGAGCACATTCAGAAGAATCTTACTGTAAAAAATCAGACATTTCTGATACAAATTGGCTGAGATATCTCTTTTCATCATATTTGAACAAAATCTGGTTAGTGTATGTCGTCATCACTTGGCTAATTTGCATATTTTAAAAACGTGAATATCTTTGGAACGCAAAGAGATATTTGAAAATAGTAAACGGCATTTTGCTTCTCATGCAGTCCACTTTTTTGTGTTTCAAAAAGGCTTAAATAGGAAAGGTGCGATTTTCATCATAGTACCACTTTAACTGGTAGCTTCTTGAGTCATAATGCACCAAGAAGAAACTACTACTGGATACCAAGGCACAAATGTACATGTACCTTCCACGAATAATCTGCAAGCCTAATAAAAATCTTTGGCACTACACATGGGATTGTACCAGCCCACTGATTTAAACAATAATTATTTCTAGCATCTGTAACTAAACCTCCACCATCAATAAACATTACCAGGTACATGCAGTTAATGACAGTACATTTTTTCCGTCTTGCTACTATTTCAAGAGCTTGACTAGCAGAACGTTGAGCGAACCAATTATCTCCAAGAAGCACCATGATCTCATTGGTGTGGATGAGTTTTCCAGGCATGAAGGCCACTGATCCAAATGGTACCTGTGTAACATTAAAAATTTTAGTACAAATTTCCAGCATAAGCAGAGAGAGATGTCTATCAAAAAAACAACCCATTATTCATGCAATCTTGAGACTCTGAAAGAACACTGTCTGTAAATTACCAGCAAAAAATGCACATTACAGTGGAACCTCGATTTAACAAACCTCTATTTAACGAAGTCCTCGATATAACGAACGATATTCTAAGTCCCGGCCAAAGTTACAGTAAAATGTATGGAATAAAACCTCAATATAAAGCAACCTCGATATAACGAACAAAATCCGGAAGCCCAAACGTAAAATCTACCTCGATATAACGAATTGCAATGTTAACACGCGATAGAAGATAAACGCTGAACAGATCAACAGTCAATAAATCCTTTAATCCTTATGGTAAAGAGACAGCAACCTTTCAGTCAACAGCTCGTTATATGTTATAGACATTGGCACTAGAGAATTTCCACAGAAGTCACCTGCATTACAAATCAATCATTAACTATGACCTCGACATAACCAACATTTTGGTTGTTTCCCTTCATCGAAAACCTCGATATAACGAAACCTCGATTTAACGAACAAATTTGGCCTGCCCATAACGACTTCAATAAATCGAGGTTCCACTGTACATAACTGTTCTGATCCTTGAAAATTATGAGTCTGTACATAATCATAATTTCAGTTCTCTAAGCAGACTCCACATTATTTCTGCAAACCACAGGGAACTTGGATTACTATAGATGAACAGCTGGGCAATTGTTTGATTGGATATATGGGGTATTTTTTAATATTTTGCTCTTGGAACTGTCTAGTTCAAATACAGCGGAACCCGGTTTAACTATCTTTGGTATAATGATATTCCTGGTATAACGATCAACATTTGTTTTCCCAGCAAAAGTTGTAGTAAAATGTATGGGGCAGAACTATGGTATAATAATCGGTATAACAATATTCCAGTTTAACGATGGGAACGTCGCTGACCGAGTGCAAAATATTTCCAGTTATAATGATAAAATCAATATCACAGACCACAACATTAGCAATAATATTATCATCAATGTTTCTATGAACAGTCATGAGTGGTCTTTCTGCACTCCAGTAGCCAATGTTAATTGGCGTATTTTAAGCTGCTTTATCCGCCATATCCTTGTCCTTTAATAGTCTCCCCGCATATTTTCGCCCCAAATGGAGGCTATTATATTTATTATCTTTCAAATATTTTTCACATGCAGTTTTGAAAATTGGGGTATATTCTCAGATATCCCCCAGTATTTGGTCACGTGATGGGTTTGGACAAATCACGCGTGAGCAAAAATATTTGATGGATTATAATTAACAATTAGACTACGAGCAAGAGTTTTCTATGAGCAGATAGTCTATCGCTTGTACAAAACGAGGGCGAGTAGTCTAATAATATTGTTTTAGTATAAATTTACTGTAGTCTCATTGCATAAAAAGAAAAAATGTCAAGTAACGCGTAGAAAAGAACTGTTTTATTACGTTAGATCAGGTTCAAACATAATAATATACATGACCGTAATTCTTTTCTCTACTGTATTTCATAGATAGCTGCCTAATCTTCTTAGCCGTTATGGTTATTATAGGCAGCTAATACCTTACTTACATGTTTCAAATCTTATGTATTTCTTGTATTTTATCTTTCTTTTTTGGTATAAATAAACGTTGTTGTTGTTGTTGATGCATGATGTGCGCTGATGCGTAACTGATGACTATCAGCAGATAGTCATCAGTAATTTAGCCAATCAAATTCAAGGATTCACAATAGACTACGGTAAATTTATACTAATGATTGATATCGATTGTCATCGATGGGATACCCTGGATGTAATAAGTGCATTTACTGCATTACAAAACAACAGACTGCAGCAGACTGGCAAAAATCATTATTTTTTCATGATTCTTTTAACAGAAAAACTTATTGCCTGTCTAGATTGAAGGTTAAACTTTATGATTTCTGTTGCCGTATAAAGCAAACTTTCATTCTTACCATGACCTCGTGGGTAGTTTTGTTCGGGAGCGTTCGCAATAAGGCTTCCAGTTTTTCATAGTCCTGCTTGAACTTCTCACTAAATGAGAACAAAACGAGGCACTACAATAAATACACCCTACGAACACACTAAAAAAGCTAGGGTACACATTATAGACAAAAAAGTTCATCGGCATGGCTTACCACGTGAGAAGCCGTTGTTGGCGTTCCAACAAAGCCTGAAATTAAAAGTTCAAAACTGGGTTAGAAATCAACGACAAAATTCATCTCTCGGGTGCCTAAAACTCGCCCTAACCTTTCTATTTTCTTCCTGTAAGCGAGATATTTGTGAGAATTCAGACATTCTCGTCGCAAACAACTCCACTGCTGCTTTGATCCTCCATGAAACAGTCTCCCCAGCCAGCCCTACCCGAAGTTGAATTCGACCCTAAGTTACCCACAGTTCAATGCTACCATCGACTTGTCAGAAATGGCGGTCGATCCAAGGGAACCGTTGTTTACAAATTTACACGATTAATTTGCGACGCCACAGGAAGGGGCACAGCTGGTGCGACTTTCTCATGGAGAACTACATTTTGTACGACGAGGTTGGGCGGGGAGAACACTCGGTCGTCTATAAAGGTCGTAAGAAAGGAACCATTGAATTTGTGGCCATTCACTGTGTCGAAAAATGCAAGCGTCTTGAACTTCGAAATATTGTAAGACTAACCCATGAAATGGATCATCCAAACGTAGTAAGGTTTCACGAGTGGTATGAAACAACCAATCATATTTGGATGGTGGTCGAATTGTGTACAGGGGACAGTTTGGACGCTGTCTTGACACAAGATAAAAACCTTCCCGAAGAGACTGTCAGATGTTTTGGAGTTGAAATTGCAAAAGCGCTTTTCTACGTTCACTCCCTTGATATCCTTTATTGTGACTTAAAGCCATCGAGGATCATGCTTGATGGAGCAGGAGTGTTAAAGTTAAGTGATTTTGCACTAGCCAGAGTAGAGGGTGAGGATGACTATTATGACAACTTGCTACAAGAACAGAACTCTGATGGTGACGACGAGGACCAAAATTATAGGGGCACTGAGAGGGAGGTAGGCAAAAGGCCTAAACCATCACCTCATTACATGGCCCCTGAGGTACTCAATGGGGAACCCCATTCCAAAGAAGCTGATTTGTGGTCATTTGGCTGTGTCCTACATGAAATGTTTATAGGCGAAAAGCCTTTTGTTGCAGATTCTTTTCCAGAACTAGTGTCAAAAATCTTTAAAGAAGACTCCCCGCATCTCAGATTGAAAACAGATGTTGTTACAAATGATGGGTTACGAGAACTTGACAGTTTGATTCAAAGTCTCTTGGTTAAGGATCCAGAACAACGTTTAGGCTGGAGAGATTTAATTGTGCATAAGTTTTGGAATGGTGAACTGGAATATCAGCTGAAATCTGGTGAAGGAAATGGTGAAGCAGCTACAACTAAGGACCCAAAAGAATCACAGCCAGAAGAATCAGATGAACACTTACCTAGTGGACTTGTCAATGAAGATAAAGAAAAGGTCATCTCTAATAATGATCTGCCAGACCAAATGGTTAGGCAAGGAACATACACCTTCAGTAGCAGGCCACATACTACTGATTCACTGTCAAGCAATGGAGAACATAAATCCTTAGGAAAAACACATACAGTAGTAAGACAAACAAAGTCAGACGATCAGTACAAAAGTACTTCTAACTCAAATAATACATCAAAACAGGCTGTAAATAACTCAAATGTCGCAGCTGCTAATCCAAAGAGCAATAAGTCGACACCATTGAAACGGAATCAAACATTCAATAAAAGGGATTTTAATGGATTGAAACAGAATGGACCTGCTCAAAGTGAAGTTCTGGAATCAAACTCTTCCTTGATGCTTGGAGTGCAAGAAGGTGAAAACAGTGGAAATCGAAAGAGCATTTCAGATCTGGCCAATCACCCATCAGATTTTATAGTAACGCCAATTGCTGACAACCCCAAAATCAAGAAATTTGCTCTACCTAAGTGGGATTCTAAGGCGTTACCATGTCAGCCTTTAAAACCAGGAGAACTTGTGGACTTCTCAGAAGATAAATTCGAAGAGCATTTGAATGCTATCAGAAGCTTGTTGTGTCAAAGTGACAAGTCAACCACTGGCCCTATTGCTGCTCTTCACAGAAGTAAACTGCACACATCATCTTATTTGGCATCACTCTGCCGTGATGGAGAGATTGGCAATGTAATCTTTGATTCTGATTTTATATCTGCTGTGCTGAGGCAGATTAAGTGTGGCTTTTCTGCAGACTTCAAAGCAAGGCTTGGTAAGTGCATCACTGAGTACACCTCTTGAGTCAAGTTGGACACCACTGTAATGTAGGCACCTCTCTCTGGCACTGTTATCTGCGGGCTGGACATGACTAAATTTCACTTGTTTTTTTTTAAGACATCTTTGTGGGGGATAGCCAGAGAGCTTTGTAGGGTGGACAGTCAGAGCTTGTCATGTAGACTCCCAACTTCGAGAGAGTTCTCTGTATTGCTGATTAAGTGTAATAGAGGGAGCTGTCCTTTACTGTCATTGTAAAAGACGCTGTAATCCTACAAGCTCGTCATTGGCTTTAAATAACTATCTTGGTATGTGTGGGGGATATGATGACCTAGTGGTCACCATGTTGGACTGGGGGCAGTGCAGCCCATTTTGAGCACTGGCTGTTTGTCATTGTATTAATTTATGGGCAAGACACTTAACTTTCACAATACCCCTCTCCCCTCAGGAGTATAAATGCTTATTAGAATGCCTTAAGAGTAACCTGAAAATACGTTAGGGGGCTACCTGCAATGGAGGAGCACCTTCCCAGGGGGAGTCACTGTAGTAGTCTCTTAGGTGCTCCATTTGATGGAAGCTAGAATAAATTCTGAGTAGCTGTGTGGGTAGTTTGACCTAAGCATGACATTATTCTACTTCAGTAAAGAAAAACTGAAACTAATCATCAGTCAATGCCCTATTTTATAGGTTATGCTCTCGGTCTTTTAGCTGGTAATGCTACAATGATTTCAGAGGACTTCAACATGGCAGAAGTGTTCACAGTACTTACAGAAGTGATCAGAGACAATTTTAGGAATGCCAAGCTCAAACAGCATCTCTTACCAGCTCTGGGAGAATTTCTGTTTTATGCTGCAACTCAAGAGGAAACTCTGGGCTGCACAATTCCACAGTGGGATGTGCCAGGTAAGTTTTGCATGCATCAGGGGTTTTAGTAAGGGCCAGGCACTGGGCAAAGAGACTGGCTGCCTGTTTTGACCATCTAGAGGACTGCTTTTGATAAATAGCAGTTGAGTTCAGAAAGTTTTCTCTAGCTGCAAAACCCATCCTAGTGAAAACATTAGGGAAACCCCTTATGTATGACTTTTGTTTAACAATTAAAAATCTATCAATTTATTTTTTGAGTAACATTCTGTGAAAAATAATTTTTGTTTACCCCTGGCTTATGAGAAGAAACACTAAAGAGCAGACACATACCTGTCAAACAAACCTTTTTCAGATGAATACTAACCACAAATTACTAACCACAAATTACAATATCAACAGTTTACTTCAGTATTCTGATCGCTGCTAACAGACATACGATCCATGGACTGACACTTCATATTTACTGACAGGCAATTTTTGTTACTGGGCATTTTATCATTTATGATATGCATGTAAAATTCCTTCAACATAACTTCGGTTTTTCTGTTTTAGGCGTTACATACACCATCATCACCAGATGTCTTCATGAAGGTGAAGACATTATAGTCCAACACTTCGCTGCCAAAACTATTGAGAATGTGGCATCAACCCATAGCAGACATTGCAACAAATTTGTGACAAATGATACAGCTCAGGTCAGAACTGAATAGAGAAACACTTAATTTAGAATTTGTAGCATCTTCTTCATTGAGTGACTGAGTATCAATCCAATCCCCCT
>CM042746.1:9094773-9119544 GCA_022496165.2 Catalaphyllia jardinei
TCCCACCGAGGTCAAAAGATTTTTTCTTTACCTCATGTGGTTCCCTGATTCCCTTTACTAGGGCAAACGCCCAGAGGGTTATTCACGGGTTAAATTAGCACTAAAATTTACACTTCAGAGTTAATTCTCTGTTACATCAATCAGTATTTTAGCCTGTTAATGTTTTGGCAGATTCCTTACATTCATACATGTATTCATTGACGGAAATACAACCCTTCGCAATATTTTAGTCTTGAAATTAGTAAAACGTTGCGTTACCATTCATGTCTTAAGATTTTCCGGCAGTTCTCGCGATCTCAACATAACAGATCTAGCCTCAAAACAAATTCCATTTTTCACGTTGCAATATTACTTCTGCCAGTCATTTTCCGCCCGCCTACACTATTTTCCACTACAAGCACAGTGACAGTTTCTTCAACACGGTTTCCTCAGTGATTTTCATAGTCGATCTAACTGATTAATCGTGGCACTTAACTTCACAATTCATTCCAATGCTACGCTCCCTAGCCCGAGCATCCCACGGAATCGCCTTTTGGCGTCTTGTCTTCTTACAAATCTGATTGTTTAGACAAGGACGCCTAATCTTATAGCTCATTAGCTCAATTTTGATAGACGCCTAATCTTGTTTCTGATTGGTTAATACAACTAGGCATGTTTAGACAAAGACGCTCAATCTTACTTCTCTTTGGCTAAAAAATAGACCCACGCCCATTTTTATCATTTGCTAAACTAATCACAGATACCGTTTCTACTGTTCAACAATTTTTTTTATTGTTTACAATTATTGCTCACATTCGGTTTTCTTTTGTTTCTTATAAGATTTGGCTGCTCCTTTAGGGTCAGAGGTAGCAAAGGATGGAGCATACGTATCTGGTTTTGTTTTGCGGGGAGCTGGAATCTCTGAAGTAAAATAGGTTGGAATCTTGGTGGTTGAAAACTTACAATCAGAAATGATCTTGATTGGCTTGGGTGGTTGAAAACGCATGATATTGCTACATAATAGTGGATTATTATCACGTAGATCCAAAAGTACAACCCATGGAAGCACTTTAAATAAAGAAGAGAAATTGAGGTGTTGGAGGTAGTTGTCGCGTAGCAAAATAAAAGTATAGTTGTCCATTGTTGACTTCGAATGTGGCATCAAACGAAGACCAACAGCTGTGCAGTTAATAAGCCTCAGCTTCTGCAAACAAAGGCATCTTGCCTCCAAGCATGCATTAGTATAGCCTAATACGAGCACAAGGACAACGATGCTGGACATATTCCTTTCTTTCTGAAAATGTACATTAGGTGGGAAATTCGAAATTTTCCTTCCAGAGAAATTGTTAACTTATTTAGTGTTTTATCAGTGATTTTTACAGAGATAGGGGAAAAACTTTATTGAAAGCACGCGCGTGCTTTCGTCTCACGAAGGTCCTTAACCCTGAACATGTTTTTTGTGCGTGCTCACAGTCTATGCATGAATTACATAATCACAATGCTGCTATTGGTTAGTTGTCTAAGCACACGTAACCACATACTTCCCAGGTTTTGTGCAGGGTCAACCACAAAAGAGCCAACAAAAAGATACAACAAAGAACGTTGCCATGTTTCTCAGTTAACTATTTACCTCTATTAACCATGGTTAGTACAAAGTGATATAACTCAATTTCCTTCCTTCAAATTTCCAGTCTTGAGTCACGGAGAAGGCAGATGTCGATTCATTTTTCTTTTGGTGGCATCGTGAGGAAAAATCAGTGTCGTAGCAACAAAGACCTTTTGCTGGTTTTCTAACTATTTCCCTCTGTTAACTATGATATAGTTAGTAACGGTTACATTACACTTAAATTCAAAGATAGAACAGACAAAGAACACTGACAGAATTAAGCGTGTGGCCTTGTACTAAAAAGACGAAAGTTTCTTTGTTACTTGACTCTTCCCCCCACCCCACCCCACCCCCTCAACTCTCCAAACATGCTGACATATGGAGGAGGATAAAACAAGGATAAAACAATGCGGCCCCACGTGAACATGGTGTCAACATTTCAACAACATTAGTCTGTGCGTGTGAGTGCAATTGGTCACTGAGGTTCCTGTGGGGATCTAAATTTGAGATAAATTCAAGCTAAAAATAGATCGGTCTGTGAAAACGCCGTGACAGGAATAAGGGGTAGTTGCAGGCTCCTAGTGATGGGCTCTTGCTCTCGTTTTGTGTTTTAAATTGTTTTCAGTTGCATCATGCGTAGCAAATATCAGCTCGTGTCTTCAGCTAGTTCACCTGGCGATCCGATTTGTTAGCTGAGGTTTTTACCAGAACTCAGATATGGTCTTATGGGGCTCCGCTCGCTGGGCCGCCACGAAGCTCTTCGGAACGTCTCACAGGATTGGTTGAGAAATTTATATACAAACAATGGTAACAATGGACCCTAGCCCTAAAACAATAGAGCAAGCAAGCAAGCAAGGTTCCATGGTTTTGATTGCGTCAACGAGGGATACACCCCTCGACAGAAATGAACCTCACCTTGTTTTAACAAGAAGTGTAAAGCTCTATTCTCATGGATATGAATGAGTGCCATTCCGTTGGACGGACTCGAATGTAGCGAGCTTCAATACTTGGGCTTAGATTATGATAAACAACTGTGTCCTGGTCTGTATTTCCCGGGAAAACCTGAGTGGAATGAAATCAACACCACTATTTACAATTGCATTATTTCAGAATGGTTAATTAAGTCTTTCAGACATTTTAAAAAGAGAGTGCCTTGAGACTTTTGCAATTGCAAGTAATTAAGGTAATTCCTCTGAAACATAACTGACAATAGATTTTCGTTCAAACTTCGTCCACTGAATATTTATCATATGAGAAATTCAATTTTTTAATTAAAAAAGGGGGTGCCCATGCTCATTAAGGAGCACTGAGGCATTGAAAATGACCCATTTTTGCATTATTTAATGCTTATTAGAAGAACGCATTCCCAGTAATAATTGTAAAATCTTTGTGACCGAGACTCTTGAGAACACGCATTAAACTACGGTCAATACATTGTATCGGACACAAATAAACATTTAAGTTTGATTTAGACAAATCTGAAGTTTTGATTAAAATTTGAACCAAATTTCTTGATATGGTTACCAAACGGTAAACTAGAAAAGACCACAGTGTATCTGCTGTTTTCCTTATTTATAGAAATCAAATAAGGCTTTTCTCACACAAAGCTTGTGATAAGTTCATTACAATGACTGGAAAAAAAGGTGGGGTACCCATGCTCGTTGGTAGGCTATAGCCATTTTTCGGCTGACAGAGCTCAATATCAAGGCAAATTCGCCATGTTTTCAGCATGTACGTGCACGAGGGCGCGCTAAATGACGCCATAAATTAAGCGCAAAAAGTATGCGCAATGCAAATGTGAGGAAAACCTTTACCGTATTTAAGACCAAAATCTACGATTTTCCCAACCGTATTTATGACTCGACCAAAACTCCGACGCCCTATAAAGATTTGCTTTGTTTCCTAGTTCAGACCAATGTTAAAGGCAATGTTTATATACTTTTATTAGGTAGGATAGCTTCTTCTAGAAACAACTTTACCCAATTCAGGACTAGGGTGAAAAAACCGTACCCTATATGAGAACAAAAGGACCAAAGTTGATACCCTATTCATGACCGAAACGGCTAAAACACTATACCCTTTGGGGCTGCACATACCTATATAGCCCAAATAAAGGAGTACCATGCATGCACTCTAGCCCTCCCCCAGGGGTCTTTGTATCGTCCAGTTCCTGTTGAGTAAACGTGTGCAGGCCTATTCATGGCGGAAAAGCTTGACGATTTCTTATACAGTATATAATAATAGGGATACCGTGTCTAAGTGATCTCCATTTTGCCTGTAAAACTGGAGGGCATTTTCATCTTCACCATACTGTAACTTGTATTTTGTAACCCACTGACTGTATTCGCCATTCCTTCCTTGGGTCGCTATCCGTGTCACTTTTGTCTTTTTTTGAAGATCCACCTGAAGCCATTGATTGAGGTCATTTACTCCAGCTGACCAGCTCCCACTCTTCCCTCCACCTTCTTTGAAATGTAACCTCGCCTGCTGAGCGGAGTGATCCGGGGCATAAGATGCTGATGCACTTATCTGGGAGTCCGCAATAGCACCGTTTTCCATACCAAGGGGTACTTGACAGGAGACTGAATGAAGAAAGAGCGTTGAATTAAGGCGGAATTTCACCTGAAGGCTGTTTTGACGTCGCTCAACATGGCCTTTGTACTCGTTCACGTTTCAAGCAACGCCAAATCCCTTCATTTAGAACATAAACCAATGTTTTTCTGTTTGTGTAAATTTGGGGTGATTTTGGAGCATTTTGGGAAAGAGATATTTTTTCTTGAAGGATAGTTTAAATTGAGGAATATATGAAATGTTGAAGATTTGACGGATTTGGAAAATTGAAATTTGAAGTAAAGAATTAATAGCCGGACACCGTGGCATTGGACTGACTGGGTACGAATACGATTTCCTAATTTCAAACCAGTGACGTTTCCAGAAACCTCGGTCTTCACGTTAGTTTTAGGTGGAGAGGGTAGATCATGGGATAAGATGATTTTGTGATCGACGAAACAATGTAGAGCCTATAAACTAGAATTGAACAGCCGTGCTCGTACTCTGCCAATACGAGCCAAGTGACCCATCAGGCCAGAGCTTATCTTGTCTTTTCCCAGTTTTAGTAGCATGAAGCGACTGGGAGTGTTTCTACTCCCCCCTGGATGGGATGCTAGTCCATCGCAGGATTACCCCTAGTACCTATTTATACACCTGGGTGCAGTGAGACAATGTGAAAGTTAAGTGTTTTTCCCAAGAACACAACACATTATCCCCGGCCAGGGCTCGAACCCGGACCGCTCGATCCAGAGACGAGGGCACTAACCATGAGGCCACCGCACCTCCCACTCTGTGTAGTACTCAAATTGTTGATATCTGCAGAAAGTCTTTTGAAAACTCTTTATCTCATTACTGGCCAGGGCTTAAAGGTTGCAACTTGGTCAGGGGGGACAACTACCTTGACTTTGTCTATATGAGTAATATCGTTGTAATTTGTAAGTAGTGTTATTGATGTAAGTAACTTTGTTTTGTTGTAAATTGTAAATAATAGGATCACAATAAAAAACCGTTGACATCAAATACTCATTGAGCCTATGGTGGCAGTATGGGACCTGGTTGAGTACACAAGCGGCCGAAGGGTTTCTTAGCTGGTGCGGTGGGGGTCTGTTTACGCTATCCAAGTTGACAATTATTCTGATGTACACTAAGACTTGGGTTCATCCAAGTCACTGCTTCAAAAAAATTCATATTTTTTTCCTCTCCGTCAAAACAAATGATAAAAAGGATATTTTTAGTTTTGGTGCAAAAATAGTTTATATTAACTGTGTTTTCCCGTACAGTAACTCGCTTCCTCTCCGCGATCTTGAAAGAAGTTAACGTTAATTACCTCCGCAATAGTTTCCACTCCAGATCCCCTTGCACTTGCAACTGAAGGGTTTCGACGGTTCATCCAATGTGCACAAGCCTCCACTCAAACAGCCGGTCAACTGACAGTCATGCTGCAGAGAAACGTTTATCGCACGAATCAATCTCTTTTTGCTCTTCGGTAACCGCTTACCGAAGAACCCGAAGAACAAAGAACACGTGGGAATAGTAACACCTGGTTTGGATCAAACAAACAAAATTTCGCTGATAATCAAACTTAATCTGGAGCAAATATGGCAAATTTCAAAACCAAAGTTTTGAATGTATATTCAGCCATTTCTCAACTGACTTAAAATAATTAAATTTAAGCCCAAGGGTTATTGGATTTAGCTCCAGATGCTATTACATTTATTGAAGTCAGTTATTACCATTGACGCCAACTGTTATTACCTTTGAGCTCAATTATTTGTGGGCTCTTCGCTACATCCTTTTCGATAATAACGAGATATCCTTACTTAGTCGTAAAGCGAGGCTCGACACAAATATAAAAATCAAATGAAGCAAAACAAAGAAATGACGTTGAAAACCACTTATACATCTGTATCTGGATACTACAAGGCTGAATATAATATAGTTTCTTTATATGTGAAATAATATTTCCCTCACCTTCATGTCGTAAAATTGGGTGTAAAGGGATCCCTCCTTGTATTCTAGTTCTGTTCCTTCGATAGGCAACTCTACTCCCCGGTCGTTCAACTCACAAACTCCTTTACATTCGTTTAACTTTGAAATTTTGCGGAAATTCGTTGAAAAGCATCGAGGGTTTCTTTGACACTTCAAGCCACAAGATACCAGGCTGGCAGAGTGAAATGTGTTGAAGGTGAAGCCTTGAAGCCGACGATGTTTGCGAGTTATTACATGACGAGATAAAGAATTCTCTTCAGAGGAAATTGTTTGAGATGCAAAAATGCACACAAAAACTACAGGTAGGTACGAAATATGCCAATTCATCTTGAAACACATTTATTGCGAGAAAGTATATTCAAAAGTGTTTAATAATGCGCGATAACAGCACGCTTTTCTAATTAAGGGCAGGCTGTCGCTACTGTTTACTTTTTCCGGCACAAGGACTTATTCAGTTTAGCAAAAAGGTGGCAAATAAATACAGAGATAATACAAAGATATTTTGACAAGGAGAGAAAAGTGAGTGAATTAAACTGTGTGCCAATTTATTTTTATCTTCAAATAAGCTTAGCAACAATTTTATTTGATCATGAGTTCAAAACCTTAAAGTGGATTAATTAACAAAAACAACAATTGGACAGCAAGGAGAACCTTATTCTCGTCCCCGGTGCCGCCTGTCTCTCTTTCCCGGTAAGGCCTTGGCACGAGGAAGAGTGGCTCTTTAAGAAAACATGACTTGATTCACCCAGCAGCAGCCGCTTCAGATGTTTATTTGCCATGATTTCATTATACATACAAAACGAAAAATAAGTATTTGCCTAGGATGGCAAGCTGAAGACAAATTACCGAAAATATAGTCATAGAGGAGCCAGGAGATTATCAAGGTGGAGCTCATTACTAGGAGCCTGCAAGTCCCATAATAAGCCAATGCAACGGTATTTTTGCAGACTGGTCTATTTTTAGTTATTATATCTCTAAGTTAGTACGCGCGCTGTGATTGGTCCATTTAGCGGGCCGTACTCTCCTGCACGGACCGCTAAAATTTAAAGTTGTTTGTGTTGCCAAACTGTTGCGGGATTTATTGCCAAAATTTCTTAACTTATTTAGTAAGTAAAGGTTTAAAACTTTCTTTTACTCTAAATTGTGTGCTAAAGCGTGGTAACGACTTAAAAATGATTTTAAATTGACTCGTTTTGCTCAGTTTCGCCCTGACTCAAAAATTTGAAGCTGTTTCTCATGGATAAAAATCTTTCCCGAACTCGTCAGACACAATAGAGATTTAATAAATATCTTACTAACGCTTCGCGCTTAGGCCATAAATCGAAGGGGAAAAAACTCGGTCCGTAACTTACGGTACGGACCTCGAACTCGGTTAGTAAGAGGTATATATTTTTCCCGCGAAATGGCCAGTTCCAGTCTACGTGAGCACGCTTCAGTAACTGAGGATAAAACAATGCAGCCTCACGTGCACATGTTGACGTCATATCGACCTTAGTCAGTGCTTATGATTGCTATTGGTTTCTGAGGTTCCCGTGGTGATCTGAACTCGAGATAAATTCAAACTAAAAATAGATCAGTTTGTGAAAACGCCGTAACAGGAATATGGGGTAGTTGCAGGCTCCTCGCTAGTGATGTGCTCCTGGTCATAGTTAATGACAGGGAAATGGTTAGGAATACCGGTAAACATCAAAGAAGCAAACAAACAGACTGAGATTTATTTATGTTGGAAGGTCCTTAACCCTGAACATGTTTTTTTGTGTGTGCTCACAGGCTATGCATGAATTACATAATCACAATGCTGCTATTGGTTAGTTGTCTGAGCACACGTAACCACATACTTTGCCAGGTTTTGTGCAGGGTCAACCACAAAAGAGCCAACAAAAAGATACAACAAAGAACGTTGCCATTTTTCTCAGTTAACTATTTACCTCTATTAACCATGGTTAGTATAAAGTGATATAACTCAATTTCCTTCCTTCAAATTTCCAGTCTTGAGTCACGGAGGAGGCAGAGGTCGATTCATTTTTCTTTTGGTGGCATCGTGAGGAAAAATCAGTGTCGTAGCAACAAAGACCTTTTGCTGGTTTTCTAACTATTTCCCTCTATTAACTATGATATAGTTAGTAACGGTAACATTATACTTAAATTCAAAGATAGAACAGACAAAGAACACTGACAGAATTCAGCGTGTGGCCTTGTACTAAAAAGACGAAAGTTTCTTTGTTACTTGACTCTTCCCCCCACCCCACCCCACCCCACCCCCTCAACTCTCCAAACATGCTGACACATGGAAGACAATTACCTTGAATCCCCCTAGGATAGTCGGGGGTCTCGTCACGGTTAGATTGGGTAAATAGAAATGATCTCCTTTTTCTTGAAACTCTACGCTCATGATGATTTTCCTTTTGTAAACAGTCGATTTTATTCGTTTTAACGCCCGGTCGTACCCTGGTTCCAGAGGCCCGATATCCAAATAAATGGGAGAATATAATCCTAACAAATGAAAACCGGCAGTTCGAGGAACCCTGAGAGTCAAAAAACGCCAAAAGCACCAAAAAAACCACTACATTTTAGCGTTGTGTCCTTCAAATGTATTTCAAGCCTCTCTAGTGTGTTGTTCTATTGGACTTTCTTTCTTTCTTTCTTTGTTAAGGGGACTTCAGTCTTATTGTTCATTGCATCCTAATTTCCTGATTTACTTTGTGTTAAACAGTTGGAGGTTATTTTAATTTTGGTGTATTCATTTGAAATCTGTGTGTATTATCCAGTTTTTAATAATGATATAATTATGTGCTTCAAGAACCACAGTGCAAATGAAGCAAGAAAAATTGACTTCTGTAAACAGTAACTATTTAAATGCGACCATTTTTGCTAATTGTAACTTAGTATGTCTATGTATCAGTGAAGTCCCCAACTGATACCACATTACAACATTTTTGACAATTGTTATGCTGTCTACTATAAAGATATTTGAAAAATTACCTTGCAGCCTTTGCATTTACAAGAGAAGACTTTCAGCTCTTCAATGAACGTACATGAGTGATTATTCAAGCAGCCGCTCAGTTGGAAGTCGTGCTGCAGAGAAATGCTAGGAAAATCCAGCAAAAATGTTACTCAGTAAATGTCGGGTCAATTCTCTTCTTTTATGTACACGCATTTATAAAATATATTGAAATAGCGTTGTTTTAATTTTTTTTTTGGTAAACATAACAAACTTACTTCGTCGTCCTCAAATTGTATATAAAGTGCTTCTTCATCAAACTCTAGCTCTTTTCCTTCGATAGGCGACAAAGCTCTCTTGTCGTTCAATTCACAAACTCCTTTACTTTCGTCCAAACTTGAAACTTGGCGGAAATTTGTCGAAACGCATCGAGGGTCTCTTTGGCACTTCAAGCCACACAATACCAGGCTGTCAGAGTGAAATGTGCTAAAGGTGAAGCCTTTAAGCCGACGATAATTAAGAGTTATTACAGGACGAGATAAAGAACTTTCATCCCAAGCAATTGTTTGAGATGATAGGATTCCAAACACAAATACCACAACGAGTGAAGAAATAGAATCCAATTTGAATTCACGTAAACGTTTTTGCTACTCGAGTGTGTTTCTTTTTATGTGTATCAATAATACATGGAAGAATTTAATGCTTTTGGATGTTATTGTATATGTATCAATCAATACAAACTTCAGCATCCCCCGAGGGTACTCCCTGAAAAATTGGCAGAGGGTGTGCGGCCCGGTTCCAAAAACCCTTACCCTGTTTATGACCAAAATCAGCGATATTCCCGGCCTACCCTATATACCACCTGACCTATTTATGACCTCAAGATCCTGTTTCAAACCTGCGTTATAATTAGTTCCCTAGTTCAGACGAATGTTAATTATAAATTACCATAAACATAACTTGTAAAGGGCTTTCGTTGATTTTCTCTTTGATAATGATGAAAAAGTGTCTTCTTCTTAAAAACATACCCATATCAAGCCTAGAGTACAAATAAACATAATACCCTAATTATCACCAAAATGACCAAAAACACCATACCCTTTGTGACTGCACATACCTGTGTAGCCCATAAAAGGGAGTTCTCCCTCCCCCGGGCATTCCCCCCGTCAATCCCCAGGCATTGCACATTTTAAATATTTGGTTGGTCAAATTCTCATCCTCATACAGGCCAAAAATGTTATAACACACTTTGGATTCATGTCGACATAAGTAATCTATGTGTGATAAGGATAAACGAGTATTCGTTTTGTCCCTATAAAATCAAACTTCCAGTCCAATATAAATTAATAATGCGTCATGATAATGCAAGCAAAGTTATTCTGTCAAATTTAATTTTGTTAAATCGACTTTCACATGAAGGTGTGTATTGATATCTTAACACTGAGTTCCGCCCATTCGGACTCTCTCTGATACTATTGACAACACTCAGGAATGAAGCGCGAAGTCTAAACGTCAAATAACATCCACCCTACACGATGGAAGAGGAGGCTATCGGCTCTCTCTCTCTTGAAGGCTTCACCTTCAACACATTTCACTCTGCCAGCCTAGTATCTTGTGGCTTGAAGTGTCCAAAAAACTCTCGATGCATTTCGAGAAATTTTTGCAAAGTTTCAAGTTTGGACGAAAGTAAAGGAGTTTGTGAGTTGAACGACAAGGGAATAGTGTCGTCTATTGAAGGGAAAGAGCTACAATACGTCGAAGAAACAGTTTATTCACAATTTTACGACACGAAGGAAAGAGAATCACTGGTTTCGTTTTTGAGAAAAGATAAACAAGCCAACTTGAACTTTTTGTTTAATATCAAATTCATTTTGCCGGAAGAAGTACAACTTTTTGTTTTTTAATTACTTATGTTTACTTTTACAACTGTATGAAAAGAGAATTTATTACGATATATAAATAATAGTGAGAAACGCAAATTTACCACTGACACGAAATGATGTGTGTTGTAAATCTTGGTTAATTTCCTACCCAGATCTCACTCTAACGCTGAACACCGCTTGACAGTGCTATTAGGGAGTTTTAGCAATGACGACGGCGACGGCGTGGAAGAAGCCTCGTAAAAAATGAATTTATATTTTACCTTCGAATGTCGCAACTCTGTAAATATTTTCAGTACGCCTATCGGTCTAAAAATTTGCTCAGGCTAAACATGAACTGACAGCGTTCAATTCCAAAAGGAGATACGACAAACTAGCCATTGCGGTTCGCGTTCTCCAAAATACACTAAACGTAGTTATTTCACGTTGTTGTTTTGCAGAGGACGGCAAAGAAATGTATCAAGATTCAAAACGCACGTGCACAGCTATTGTTTTGCTCATTAAACCTTTTGTTTGGTGACGCTTTCCTCGCCGTAGCCGTCGTGGTTTGCTAAAACTCCCTAATGTGAGACCGGATGGGGTTGGATGTTATAATAAGGATATTTGAACCATGAATACCTAAACAATTTTACACATTTCTTTGGTCACTGTAGAATGAGAACTGTCCATGTAATGTAAATGATAAGCATTATTACAATGTAAAGCACTAAATACTTTTGTCAATGTGAGTATTTCTAGACCCAACCTTGTTCCCAGGGCTTTTGAAGTGGATCTGGGAACGAGGTTATTTCTAGATCCGAAGCTAGGAAAGATTTAAGAAATACTCTGGAGAACAATGCCTATTTGGCGATCAACCAGTCTCACATACCATGATTACCTTCGTCCTCTCTTGGCTTAATGCCACAATCTCCAAATAAAACATGAAGCCTCCTGGTGCTATTCCTGGCACCAAGCCTTCCTATCCTTTATTTCCCTCCGCCGTTTTCTCGTGCTGCACCCTAGCTGACGGAACTCTGAGCTACCTGATAGTCAGTCAATGTGTTACGCTGATATCGCTGATATCACTTAGCCAATAAAACATGAAGTGATCTGTGGGAAGGTTGCACTCTGCTGACCTTCAGACAATGGGAAAAACTACTGAGGGACATCGAAACCTTCATGATCAAGTGTTTTTTTTTCACGTTCTTCTGCATCTAATAATTACTATACCAAACCTTCTAGGCTATCCGTTCAAGCAAATTCCTTCCGAGTAGGAGTAAAAGTCTGGAATGAAATACCTCAGGCATTAAGAAATCTTTCCAAAAACGCATTTAAAAGGAAACTCAAGCAAATTCTTTTCAACATTTTAGGTTCACAAGACTCTTATACAGATTTATCTAAGATTATAAAAAATGTCAAGTCGTGGTAATATTTCCCTTACTGTCTTCTTCCGACTAACATAAATTGTATCTGTACGTTCAATATTTTAAATTAGGTCAGTGAAATGGTTTTTCTTGTTTTTCTTGTCTTTCTTTTTATTACCTAATACTGTATTTCTTTCTTTTTTCCCTTTTTATTTTATTAATTAATTTCTGTCTGTATATTTTTGTAATTTACTTATTAAGGCATGGCCCGCCTAGATTAGCCTTTGCTAGTTGCTGGCATTCCCTTTCTGTAAATAGTACTAGAAAATAATAAATAAAGACGAAAGACGTATTTACTAAACAAGAGAACGCTAATTCTCACTTAAAGCTTAACACTAAGCTTTCGTCTGCAAGGTCTTTATCACCGTTGGGAGGTACCCTTGAAATATTCCATCCTTTTGATATAACAAGTTACCATAATAACAATACAACCCGTTAATACATTCTTAATTTTGGCTCTAAGCACGTATAGCTCAAAGACGAGCTCGGTGCTCCGCCCCATATTGTATACCGAATTGTGATAAGCACGATACGATGAAACGATTTGCAAAGTTTAGAAAACGTCTGTCTAGAAATTTCAGAGCCACCTTAAATTTCAAAAATGATTGGGCATTTGTGTGATACCATTATTGTGGCATGACTTGTTAAGCAATGGCAGTATTCATCCTTCAAAGTACAGCTGTTAGAAAAGTGCTCAAAATGTATTGTTTTCAACCTCCCTAAACTCGACATATTCACTGTTCGACTAGGAAAATCATTATTTTGAAGCTTTCTTCGATTTTCTCAACGACAGTTTCGTCCATCGTCCAAAGTTTATTGTCACTTCGTTGTTTAAGTTGTCTGAGCCATCACTTCGTGATGTTTGTTGAGGAGCCAATAAATTTCAGATTACTTTGCAACGGTCCGGTTTTCGCTATACTCGCACGATTGACCATCCAACTGTCTCGTCTTGCATCCCGCAATGATCTTGTAGTAAAGTAAAAAAGAAAGGCAGGGAAAGGTCTCATCTTTGTCGTTGTTGTTTCTTTTCAAACCACAGCTGAGTATAATATCCCTGTTTTGCGTGTCGGGCAACCTGTAATAAGGAATTATTGCACCAATTTGTTTTGAAGTAAATAATTGGCGTATCAACTAATTTCTGCCACTTACCGATTTCAAATCTAAATAAGTCGCCACAGTTTCAAGGAATATCTTACTTGCAAGTAACACCTTAATTTTAAGTATATTTTAGACACGGCCTCCATGAAAAGCAGAATGTTTATTTATTTTTATTTAATTGTTATTAATAAATTTTATTGTAGTTAGGCAGTTAGTTACATTACTATAGATAATTAACTTAATTAACTGATGGAAATACCGTGTATAAATAAAGTTATCTTATCTTATCTTACCTTACCTTACCTTACCTTACCTTATCTTATCTTATCTTATCTTATCTTATCTTATCTTATCTTATCTTATCTTATCTTACGCCTCCCCCTACCCTACCCCCCCTTCCACTCCTCAACATCATGTCATTATTTGCAACGTTTACTAGCGTCATAACAGAAAACCTCGTACATTTCGGTGGACTATAAATAAGGCCCCAGTTGTTCAAAGGCTAGATGTCTCTATCCACCGGATAAATCGCTATCCAGTGGATAAGTGTTGACAAAACAAACCACTCTATCCACTGGATAGTGATTTATCCGGTGGATAGCGTTATCCAGCCTTTGAACAACTGGGACTGGCCTATAAACTTTGTATACAATGGAGCAAAAGAACAGCCCGTGCAATGATTCCCTCGATTCCTAGCCCACTCATCCCCTGGGCATTTGGTAGGGCCCTCAAGCATCTTAAGGTATGGGTCGCTTCTTGGTAAGACACCCCGCGAAGTTTAAACATTTTCCCTATAGAAACAACGCTGTTTATAGCCCATGGAAGACCAAAACTGAATATCAATAGGGATGTCTAGTCCTTGAATCGCTTAAGATATTTCTGTGGTGGTCACGTGTCTAATGACGTCATAATCGTGACAATAGCAAAACCTCAAATGGGGTGGGAATGGTTAACTTGAACGAAGTATAAGATATCAGTTATTCTTTGCCTTTATTTGTAGTGAATATCCTTGGCCGGAATGGTAAAATTTTTTGTTCTCTTGCCACCTTGTCACGTGACCTGTTTTACTATTTATCTCTAAAACGTTACATCGCTGTCAACCGTTCCGGCCAGAACCATGTAAGGGACAACAAGACAACTGCCATAGCATTTCAATTTATATCAGTTATATGGCATCTCACCACCCCATTCTCAATTTTTACTTAATCCAATAAAACATTCATAACAGGTCACGTGACCCATCTCATCAATTCTTGAAGCCATAAGTCGTCATGTTTTATATTGTGGCCAAGTTTGAATGCGTGTTAGTGAACCACTGAAAAGTTATGGCTGTTTTCAGATTTATGCAAATCAGGCAGTGAGCCATGCCTTAACACGCTTGAGCCGTTCAAAACTTTTCCTGGCCCAGGTGGGGCAAGTAAGGGGGCAAAGGCAATATTATCTAAATGATGCACATCTTTTGTTCTTTGTTTTTAACATTCTGATACCCTGCGAGCAGAGGACTCTTCGATCTTCCCGACTGATCTAGGAAGATCGAAGAGACCTCCGCTCCCAGGGTAACATTCTGAATGCCCCCAACCCAAAACATTTACACAAACTGCCGCAAAGTTTTAAACGGCGGCCATTTCGAATGTGTTTAGCTAAACACAAAAAAAGACAACCTCATCGAGGAAACGTGTAGCCACGTTGTGAACAGGTAGTTTCAGTAGTAAAACAAGTTTATTAAAACAAAATTTAAACATGTATAAAACCTCATTTGGGTCTTTTCAAGTAAACCCAAGCCCCGCCTTCACCCCCTGATGTACGTGCAGATACTTCTCTTGCAAACCAAAGATAACGGAAAGAGCCTTCAAAGCAGTGCGGGTAAGATGTTTTATTCATTTCTTTGAAACAATTTTTTCATTTAACTCATTCCAACAAATTTTGACCTCGCCCCATTGGTCGGGCATCTGCTGTCTTCTACAAGCTTTACTGTGGGGATTTCTGTCAATGTCCTAGCCCCACCTGGATGCATTTGCAACTTTTCTCCAAAAAATTGCCCGAGAATACGCGGTTGAGGGGGCAAGGGGAGGGGGTGGTGGTGGTGGAAGAGATAAGTGGGCTTGGAACTATCGGACACAAAACGCCTCAGAGAACCAACGCGTGGGGCTTCATTTCAAAGCCCCTTTAGATTTTCTATTTAGCAGTTGATGATAAATTTTGCGTCTGTATTCAAACTCCTCCTTATTAAAAATGCAGTATCTAAAACGCCACAAGCAGACAATAGCTTTCACTTACCTAACATGTATAGAGCTCCATTCTCATGGATATGTGCCCGTGCCACTGAGTCGGACAGACACGAATGTATCGAGCTTCAATGACCGGATTCAGATCACGACTAACAACTGAATCCGAATCTGTGTTTCCTTGAAAGAGCTGAGTGAAAAAGAAAATCTCTAGATACACACTGTATTTCTCAGGTATCATGAGTAAAATGGAAAACGACCGGGTTTTCGTACATTTGGCAATGCCTTGTTGAAACACTAGAACTATTTTCTGAGTTTATTACTGTATTAGTTGTTCCACCTTTACTTCAGGTTTACTTCTTTTTTCAGATTTACTGAATGCTTACTTTGAAGAATCAGGCTCAAAGTTGAAAATTTGTCCCTGAGAGCATTTCCATGACTGAACATTTAAGGGATCCACGCTCTTTATGGTAGAATCACAAATTATGGTTTCCTCATTAGTAATTGTTCATCAAAGCATATTAAGTTCTTTGAAAATAAAGTAAGACTATAAATTAATTATATATTTTTTTTAATTTTTAATTTCAATTAATCTTAAAAAAATTGTCAAGTACTTGTGAAGAATTTAAATTTCGTGGCTGGTATGACGCGGCGTTTCGTCTCGGCCAGGAGACTCATCAGATACTTTTCGAATTCCAGCAAACTCGTTGAGCATCGCGCTCAAAGTCTCGTTCGCGAAGTCAAGATGTTGGCAGTCTGGCCCTCTATCGCAGAAGGATTCCCAACTGCAAGTTCACGAGTTATATGCGATAAAAAATTGTCAAGTACTTGTGAAGAATTTCAATTTATTTTAATTAATTTTAATCTTTTATAGTAGGTTCTTGTCCTTGTAAAGCGCCATTGAATCATTATCATCATCATCATCATCATCATTATTATTATCATCATCATCATCATCACCATCATCATCATCATTATTATTATTATTATTATTATAAATAACTCAGCCAAATGTGAAAACTTATTAAACAATTCTTACTCCGTGACATGATGAACAGTGTATTTGAAACGTCACGAACAACAAGTGCGTCCTCAACCTCGATCCTAGGCTCTCCTTCGTTTGCATCCCTGGTTGAGAAAGAGCCTGGAGTCGAAGTTGGTATAGAAGAAAACATAAGTCCATTCTTTAGCAGATACTGAATCATACCGTATCTGAATGATCTTCATTTTGCCTATAAACCTTGAAGGTGTATCCATCTTCACCGTACTGCAGCTTGTATTGTGTAACCCACTGTCCAGCAGCATATTTATTCCTTCCTTGTGTCGCTATGCCTGCTACCCTTGTCGTGTGTTGAAGATCTACCTGCAGCCACTGATTATTGTCATTAAGCAGAGATGACCAGCTACCAGTCTTTCCCCTACCAGCTTTGAAGTGTAACCTGGCCTGCTGGGCGGCATGATTTGGCCGCCAAGTTGACGAGGCGCTTATCTGAGAGTCATGAATGGCTCCGCTCTCCATTCCGAGGGGAACTGGAGTACACATTGCAAAAACAAATTGTTTTCATCCAAGTGTGAAAAAACATTATAAAGCTGTTGACGTAGAAATTGTCCTGTGCATAAGTGTTCCTGCGATGAAACTACTAGCAGAAATGACGGGTGGGGTAGATATGGCGAAATCTCATTCTTAGTATTATCTAAAGCGTTTACAATTCAAAAAGTTAAACTTTGCTTTGATTTTCTATGTATATACGTGTTTTGGCTTTCTTGCAGTTCTCTCAATATATAGGAAATGCAGAACAGAGACTTTAAACCAGAGTTCTTAATCCATTGGTACTTGTTTCCGCAATTGATTCGTAGATATAGCAGTGACGATAAACACATTTTTGTAAATGCCCTCTTTACATTGCCCACCGGTATATTTCCAGTCCCTGAACTCTCCTTTCTTCCCGCCGCATATAGGGGCTGAACCTGGACGGGCAAAAGAAGAGTCCAGGATAACTTGCATGCGCATGCTCAGAACGAACCAATCACAAATTACTAGGTGAATAGTATTGAAGAAACTGTGTAGCAAGGTTAAAATATTCTTGGAAGACTCTTAATGGCGGTATAAAACAACCGACGTTTCGGCATTACTGCCTTCTTCAGGGTGTTTAAGCTGCCACGTAAAATGAACAAATTACTAGGTCCCAACCACGCTGCTTGCGTCAATGAGTCGCGCAATGCCTTTTTTAGCTCGCGCTCTGAAAGAAAACATTTTCTTTGACGTTGATATTGTCGTAAAAAAACATAAAAACGTACCGTAAAAATCGAAATATGGTTTATCGTGGTTTCTTCTCTTATCGACAACGAGTACGCGTTATTACTCTTTTCCCAAACATTTTTTCGTATTGTTTCTGTATGTTGAGCGATTTTGCAAAAGTTTTTGAAAGGAAAGTCTGACGCGTACAAGTAGCTTATTTGCATAATGCAGCGCGTGCACTTTCAAATCCGAGTCGGTGTTTTCAATTGTCAAGAAATCTTGGTAAAGATTTCTTTCGTTATCTTTGATATTGTGATAAAAAAAATAAAATGTGGTTTAACGTGGCACTGGCGAAATTCCACTGATTTGGGATTAATTGACATGTTTTTAATCAATCTGAATGCAGAAATTGTTGCTTGTATATTATCATTCAGAAAATCGCGCCACAAGCCAAATCTGAAAAATACTTCCAAATATGGTTTTCCCCCGATTTGGGCGTAAAAAATGGCGGCGTTCTGAGCATGCGCATGCAAGTTATCCTGGACTCTCCTTTCGCCCGCCCGGGTTCAGCCCCTATATGGGGCGGGAAGAAAGGAGAGTTCAGGGACTGGACTAAATCACTACACGCTATTCAAACAAGGATTACAAACACGGTTTATACGTACCTTCAAGAAATGAGACCTACCATTGTGATATACCTCTTTATTAAACTGTTCAACATTTAGCTTATTTATGTAATTGCCCCTGGGTTTTTTTTCAACGAATTTTCACTTTTCGCACAACAAATTTCGTTAAAACGAACTTTGAAAATATTTTTGCCAAAGAAGTGTGTCAAGTCATGTGATCAAAAAGGGCGACACAGCAAAAATTATTTACTAATATTTTTGAAAAGTCGCAAAGTTTGACAACAATAGTCGAATGCTGTTAAAAAAAAACAAAGAAGGCACTTTCATCCACCTTGCCCCCTCCACCCTGCCCGACTCTATCCCCAGGCTAAATAGGTTTTTTTAAATTGTTGTCGGACCTCGGCAGTAGTTTCCATCCCAGGCCTCCTCACACTTGCATTTGAAGACTTCGGACCCCTCATTGAACACGCATGAGCCTGCATTCAAGCAACCAGTAAGCTGACAGTCGTGCTGCATAAAATGGAAAATAGCTGTTATTGCCGGCAAGGAGAGGGTCGAAAGACACTTTCACAGTTAATTTTTCTTATCATTCACTAACTGAGAGCCCACCCCGTGACCTGCAAATAATTGCCTGTAAACAATGGTCTGCTTAAATGGGATCACTTTGACATTTTAACTACTGGACAGTCTGATACATCCGGGGGGTACTCCATATAATGGCCTCTACGGGGAGGCTCCGTCCGAAAGGGTACCCTTTTCAGGCTTCAGGTATATAAAAGGGTAGGGATTTCACAAGTTGAGGTATATAAAAGGATAGGGAAATCGGTCATTTAGGTATTTAAAAGGGCATTTAATTATAATATTTCGAATACACGCCCCTTATTGCTGTATCAGCTTATTTATTAATTAGTCTTCGTGATTAATTAAATTTCATTATTGTAGTTTTGGTAACCGTTACTTCAGATGATGTATGTTGGAACATACTAAACGTCAAGTTCATAAATAAAACAACATGCTTTGTCTCGTTATGTTTATAACCGTAGTTTGTTGGTTATTTTTACTGTCTAAATGTGTTTTGCTACAAATAATAATCTGCTCATGCGTGACTGCAACCACGCTCCTGTGAGCAAAATGGCGGATCGCTTCCCCGAGCTGCAAGAGAGCGATTTTGATACGAAAACAAACTTGGTGACCGAATGATAAAACAAATATTGAACTCGGTTATTGTAAGATATCGTGATTCGTCAGTGTCGCGCAGATTAATAATGTATCTGCTCACCACTAGCAAATCGCGATATTTTGCTAAGCCTCGCCTAAGTATTGTTAATTATTTGAAATACATTATTATTATTATCATTATTTGCAGTTTATTAGGCTATTACCCGACGTGGATGCGAGTTAGCCAGCTCACAGAAGATTTTTGTCCAGCGAATTACTTTTCTTTAATTCAAGCGAGGCGTGCGAGATCGAGAGACGGAAGCGGACAAAGATATTTGTTTCTTCTTTTCCTAGCCCACTTCCGTCCCCCCTCCACCTCCCCCTCCCCCTACCCCGCGGTTGCGTTTTAGTTCGTTTAGTTCCCCGCGATTGATATTTTGCTTGCGATTTCGACAAACGCAAGACAAAGCATGGGGACAGCCTAGGTGCGAGGCGATTTCGCAAACAAACTTATGAAATTGCCGGAAATTGCCCCAATCACGCTGGATTATATCATGATGCAACTTGAAATAACAAAAAGTCATCGCAAAAAGGTATTCTGTTTTGTGTTGACTCTTTTGCTCCACTTGTATGAGCTCTCCAAAAATCGGATATAAAGATGTGCATGGAAACGTTTTTTTCATATATAAGTGACGTACAGAAACAAAAGGAGTCATAACGGAAAACAATAGTACACGTCGGTAATTAATAGCGATCTACAACAAAAAAATCAGAGATTTATCTTTTTTCTTATACTTTGTTATCAATCATACTACCAGCTGGTACTTTGTGTATGATCTATATTTTTATTGAAATGCGCGGATTCAGCGATCTACGGTATGATATGACGATAAAAGCGTAATCCACGTAAAAAGCGTAATTTAAACTTGTCTTGACTCCTTTGTCATCTGTGATAAAACAGTCATTACCGACCTTCACCATCCCCCCTGGCCGACATAATTATTATTCAAAACTAAAAAACCTAACACAAATTATATGGAATATTCGAAAGCGATTTAAAACCTTTTGTAGCAACTTGGTCTAATTTTCAAACTCAAAACGAGACAGATGAAATCGGCTTGTTTGGATATTTGACGTAATCTTTCTTTCTTTAACTAACTTATTTTCTTACCTTCATGTCGTAAAACTGGGTATAAATTGATTTCTCGTCGTACTCTAGCTCATTTAATTCAATAGGCGACACTACTCCCTTTTCGTTCAACTCACAAACTCCTTTACTTTCGTCCAAACTTGAAACTTTACGGAAATTTGTCGAAACGCATCGAGAGTTTCTTTGACACTTCAAGCCACACAATACCAGGCTGGCAGAGTGAAATGTGTTAAAGGTGAAGCCTTTAAGCCGACGATGATTACGACTTATCACATGACGAGATAGAGAGTTTTCATCCCAAACAATGGCTTGAGATGATAGGATCTCACACAAAAATATTAGAACGGCGAAAGGAATAGAATCCATGTCGAACTTATTCTTTGACCTAAAAACAAATACTGCCTTTTAATAATGATTTACAAAAGAACTACAATTAATTAGTGTGTTATAAATTACTAATGTTTACTTTCATATCTGAAGGAGAACTCATTACGATATGTAAATGTATTGTACGTCCATATTTGGTATTTCCTTATTTGGTAATCAACATATGGTTACCAGGGTCTGGAAGGGTATTCTCGGGATCCGGAATTTGACCAAACTACGGTGCGAGAATCGGGAGACCAAAAAATATCTGGTCGGGATCCGGGATTTGACTGCTCCCGGGAAGCGGAATTCGCCAAAATTTGGGCATGGGATGCGGGATTTTTCCATCGCTTGTTTGTTGGGAATTCGGGACATCGTCACGATCCAAATGAACGGCCTAGCAGCCAAAGCCGCTTTTGTCTCCTTTCAAACCAAACTATGGAGTGTGCCAGGTTAATATTTATCTATTAAATTGAAACTGGCAGAGAGTTGTTTGTTTCAACCAGATGCCGCAAACGTCCATATGGTGTAACAGCATACCAGTTCCATGTTTAATCGACTCAGTTCCTCATTCTCTTCAAAGGTTCACATTTATTGTTTTGAGAGGATTTTCCAACAGCTTAAACGTTAGATGCCCCTGGATATGGCAAATAGTTATGCCACCTCTGCTACAGTAAGAGTTATGGTCTCATTTTATCCAGTGGCCACCAACGATACTAGCGCCAGAACCTCGGCGATCCATATCTCTGCTTAGCGGAACATTTAAAAATGTCCCCCTAAGCAGCGACGAGCACACCGCAGCGACGAGCACACCGCTAAGAGTAGATGCCTCGGAGAAAAGCCCGATATCGTGCTGTTTAATCATGCTGAGGTACACAAAGCTATTCCTTTCTTGCAGGAACCTTTTAAAAACGGGATTCGGGATAGTTGTGAAAAGTTTTGCGGGATGCCGGATTCTCGTGAAAAAGGAGGATTAAAATCGTTGTGGCGTTTTAAAGAACGTGTTTCTGATTGATCCACAGGTCACCCAAGTGTAATATTTAAGAAATAGAAAACATGTACCGTGTTTCTATCGAGTTATACAAACACGAGTGGAAGTTTGGGAGAACGAGCAATGCTGTGGGAACACGAGCCGCAGGCGAGTGTTTCCACAGCTTTTTCGAGTTCTCCCAACCTTTCACGAGTGTTTGTATAACTCGATAGAAACACAGAAAACGACGAGAAAAAGGAAAACAACTTGTTAACTTGTTAATTATCAAAATGTAAATTCTTTTTGCTCGCGCCATCCCCATCCCTATCCCTGGCGCGCTAGTTCTGTGTACTTTCCACGACATCATCCTTCAATCCCCATACACAATATATAGGTTCCTTTTTATTATATCCTTTTCAAATCTGTTTCATACTTTTTATTTAAAATGTTTTGTAAACATTTTTCACATTTAAATTTTATAACCAAAATTTTTACTTAACCCAGTTCCCTGTGGTTATGGACCAATTTTCTGCTACTGAAATTTTCAACTCATCTATACGAGATCTACCAAGGCCAAGATTGATCCAAAAAAGAAGGAATTTACTTACTCTGTTAAATGGAGATGCTTTTTACCCATTATCGTCATTATCCACCTGGCCACAAGACATCCAACAATTATTTTGGAAGAAACCCATTAGAGATACCGACACATTTAAGCTGATGCTGTTTTTCCTGGGAAATGGCTGTTCAAAGCACCTGATAACAGAATGGATTCTTACATCTCAACACTGGATCACACTACAAAAAGGAATCAAGAGAGCAGACAAATAAACTTTATTAATGACAACTTGGACTCTAAAGCTAATATTTGGTTCTATTATGATGTTCATCATGCCAAAAGGCTATTTCTCAATGGAGAATTCAGAAATACCAATAATCTATAAGTTTTGAATAATATAGATCCCATATTTTGACAGCAAAGATACCAATAATCTGTAAATTTAAATTCATATAGATCATATCTTTTACAGAACGAAAAATACTGTATTTTTTTTTCCTTTCAACAACAAGAGGGTATTAAGTTTTCAAATGCTATTTATAATTTTTATGCAATGTTTTCATTTCATTAAATCATCAAGTCAATTTGGACAATTTTCCTTTTTATTTCCCTCATCCCGAAGTTAATCACTAACTTTAATTACTAATTTTAACTTCCCCCTTTCTCTTTTAACCACTCCATGCCAATCTCTCCTTTATATTATTATTGTTATTATCATTATTGTTGCACTGCCTTGTGGTTGACGTGGCTGCTTTGCAGTTTGTTGGTCCCTCAACGTTAGTGTATTCTTTAACACCTAACAATTTTTGACCAAATTTTATTTCCTATTATTTTCGATTTTCTGCTTACAACAATTCCTGCACATACTTCAACCCCTTAGACATAATACCCACTATTTCAGTGGAGATTTGGAGAACCCTTTTATTAGGGATCCCATACTTTTAGACCTGAAATGCCACAAAGGTTGCTAGATATAGCTACTGAATAAATTTTTTTTTATTATATACAAACAGTTTTTGTATCTCGTATTTCGCCGCCTAAAAAACACGATTATTAACCGACCAGCGCGCGTGACTGTTTTCTGAAAGACTTTGTGGAAAACCCTGGTTGAAATATAAGAGTTTGATAGAAATTAGGAGATGACATTAAAGTCGCTCAATGGAATAATATAAATACTCTTGAACATTCAATTGTGTCAGTTTTTTTCTCATCCTAGAGAGTTTAAACAAGATTTGAGAGAATTTTGATAATTTATCCTTGCGGTGTTAAAATCTTTATAATATTACTAGTAGTAACCACAGGTTAGAAAGTGCGGGCCTGAATGCACTTGAAGAGCTTTTGTTTAAGATGTTGGGAATGGGCAGAGAAGAAGATTTGAGAGAATTTTGATAATTTATCCTTGCGGTGTTATAATCTTTATAATATTATAAATGTTAATAAGGTGGCCCAAGTTCGATATATGAGCCTGAGAAGCTCAATTTTTGTTATTCTCTGTATTGTCACGTAATTAGGGTTAGGGTTAGGGTTAGGGTTAGGGTTAGGTTCACCTGCTACATCGCCCACATTTGCGCTACATTGCCCACCTCTGAGATGTTACATTGCCCACATTTGTGTTACATCGCCCACCTTCGAGATGTTACATTGCCCACGTAGTGTTACATTGCCCACTTGGGGTGTTACATTGCCCACATGCTCATTTGCATAATTTATACAGCATGTTGATTTTCCTTTAGATCTGCCAGATTGTGGGCGAATGAGCTGAGATTTTGGCTGAGCACCCGTCATGCATTGTTCTACCTTGGGGACTACAGGGATTTTTTTTTCTTTTCTTTTTTTTTTTTTAATTTTTTTTTTAACCTTCCTTACTTGTCTCTTATGTTGCAGGGGTGATAACTCTAGTCTTAAAGACTTTCTTTCGCTTAGTTTATAGAAGAAACACATTTCTAAGATGTATTGAACTGTTTTTTGCCATATTTAGAGATTTCAGCTAGCGATGGCCGCCATCTTGGATTTTTTTTCAAAGGGGTACCAT
>CM042746.1:9119944-9138156 GCA_022496165.2 Catalaphyllia jardinei
CACCTGCCCTCAAAGTCACGTGACATTGCATTTCACGTGACAGAGTTAAAATTTCGAGGAGTTATGAGACTTTAAAAAAGTAGGGTTAGGAGGTGGGCAACATAACTTTCCGGGAACCTAATTTGCCTAATTTGCATAGTTGCAAGGGTTTGTAAGTGGAGAGACTAGAGCCGAAAATTTTAGGGGTGGTGAATGGTAAATGCGAGACTTTGCGAGAAAGCGAAACAAGCGTTTTTCCCTCTGAGCCCGAGACATTTTGACTTCTTCAACTCGATCCCTGGGTGGGCTACTCCCAGAGAAATTGTGTTGGGAGTGTGCGGCCAGCTTCCCAAAGCCTTACACTATTTATGACCAAAATCTGCGATATTCCCTACCCTATTTATGACCTGACCGAAAATTCGAAACCCTATTTTTGACCTGACCCTTACTCCTGTTTCAGACCTGCGTTACACCTAGCTCCCTGGTTCAGACCAATGTTAAATTTTCGTAAACATAATGTTTGAAGGGCTTTTGTTAAATTTCTTTTTAATGATGATGAAAAAGTGGACAATATCCTATTTATGACCAAAACGGCTAAAAACATACCCTCTGGGGCTGCACAAACTTATATAGCCCATATAAGAGTGTACAAGAGAAAATGATGCCATCATTTTCTCTTAGAGTGTACCCCTCCTCTCGCGAGGGCTTCTACTGCGAGACCGAGACTTTGAACACAGGTAGCCCAAGCTCAGCATGTGAGCGTCATATTATCAAGAGTTCAACAATGAGAGTGACCAGAAGTCAATGCAGGCCATTTTCGAGCTCTCTTGTGCCTCTGTTTCAAAACAAATCTAAGTGCGAAACCTTTCATATGAAAATGAGGTTCATTTTCATGCAAATCAAAGCCATTTTCAAAAGAATAGTTTCGCACTTTAGCTCGCCTTGAAACAGAGGCACAAGAGAAATGGAAAATGGCTTATTTGGTAGCCCTGTCCACAACTTTTACGCAAAATCGCCTATATATCTTTATGAAAATCTCAGAGCGACAGTCTGAATGAATAGATCGATCAGTGCTAATGGTCTCTTAAGTTTCTCATTGCTGAGGTGTAACTTGGGGAGGAAAGGCTAAACATTTTTATCATTGATCAACTTCTCTCGAGTAGTCGAGGGCACCCTTATTTCGTATCTCTTGCGTATACCTCATGTTGTAAAATTAGATATAAGATGATTCCAGATCGTACTCTAGCCAGCTCTTTTCCTTCGATTGGCAACACTACTTCCTTGTCGTTCAACTCACAAACGCCTTCATTCTTGTCTCATTTTAAACGTTTACGGAAATTTGTTTTAACGCATCGAGGGTTTCTTTGACACTTCAAGCCACAAGATACCAGGCTGGCAGACAGGAGTTTTCACCCCAAGAAACTGCTTGAGACACAAGGGTTCCGATTAAAAAAAAATTACAACACAGAGAGCAAAGAAACTTACCAATTTTGAAAATTTACAATTACTGCAGACATGGGTGTTCAATATGTAGTCAAATCATTAGAATTATTGGAAAAAAGAGAAAATTAAATGAAAAATGAGTGACATGAAAACATTCTATTTAGATCCATAACGCCAACTGCCAGCTAACAAATTTCAAAAATGGCGGATTCTGTTAACTCGAAGCACCTGAATATCAAAATTTACAAATCCTGTATCTTGCTCACTATTGGGTTAATTTTCACCAAACTTGGGGATTTTGTAAAGCTTGGTCTGCACTTTATGACCATGTGGCTCAATAGTTGCTAGTTCCATAATTTACGGACTCGTGTCTAGTCCTTCACAGTTTGAAATCAGGCAATGGGCTCAGGCAACCTTGTTCCCAGGCTCTCTCCGCCTCCCTTGGTCGTTGGGAGTACCAAAGGTGAGCTTCAAAGTGAGTGGGTTGCCATGTTAGTTTGAATAAATTGGAAACGTCTATTTCTGGTTCCGGTAGGGACAACATTTTCATACTTGGTAACCAGGGGAGAGGATAGGAAAACTTGTTTCGAAATCATGACATAAAAAAAATTACAATTAAACCTAAAATTATACATCAAACATTCACGTCCGATCAAATATAAGGTAATGTTATGGAATTAAGTTTCCTTCATATCAAGAAACAAATACACTGTAAATCTTGTGTTTAAATTTCATGATGCTTTAATTTCTTCATATTGAATCAAGGCCCCTAAAAAGTATAAAGAACTACTGGTATCGACAAGTTTTAACTTATTTTTCTAATTACTTTAAATTGCTCTAACCTTTAATGTTGTCGGGTCTTCAATTATATACATGTTAATGCGGGCTAAAATTATTAACTACTTTAGATTGTTGAGAACAGAGCTATTAGGGTTCCATTAAGTAAACAAGCTGAAAATGACACCGTTTGTAAACAACAATCCTCTGAACATTGATATAAAATAAGTTGATATATAGCAACTAAAGGAATTGACTACCTTAGTACTCCATGGATAACAGCAAGAGCTCTGACTTTCATTTTCAAGGACTTGTCAGGTCTCTTAACCTATGATAAGCCCTACACTGGTCTTGTAACTCGGGCAAATGTAATGACCCCCTTAAATGGCATTGTGAACTGGCTCTCTCTCTGGTATCGTTACACAACCTTCTGAAGATCGCCCCCCTAGTGGAGCGCCTTCTATCATGGTACCTAATAGGTCCTTTGCACAATCCGCTGGGATGCAAATAATGCAGTGGGACATCAAAACAATGGAAAGCCGGGCTTGTCTAGTAAGAGTTCCACTGCATTTTTGCGTTCCAGCATAATTTATTCCGTACCATGTGACCGGATCGTGCAAAGGGCCTATCAACTAAAGACTCTGACAGAAAAGTTCCTAAAAAGGTCTTTAGCTTCCGACACCAATACTCTTTTCCTACTGCTCTACAAGGAACCCAAACACAACTGACGTGTAAATCCATTACCCTGGATGCTTTTGATTAGTCTTGTGCATTCAGCAACAAGACTTAACCATACGACATGGCCTTAAAGAGGTTAGCCTGTTCATATAGACTCTTTTTCATTCACTGACAACCTTCTCGTATTTGCAGGCTATGAAAAAGAACTAATGCACCCAGGGTACCAACACCTTATACCAAACTTTTAAAAAGAGAATTGAAAAAGCAATATTATTTCTCTCCAAAATAAAACAATTAATAAACTTATATTTTGCAATATCAAGCTTTATCTTAATACAGCCTGTTTAAAGGCTTTTAGCAGAGATGCATTTTTTTAAATAAACAAGGTCCTTTGTGGCAACACAACCATGAAATAGCATAAGAATTGTACATCATAAGAATAAATTTGTATCATTATAGCTGGAATGGAACCAATGAATGAGAAACCAGGCAGTTTAATAGCTTCTTCCAGAAAGCACTGCATTTTTCTTATCTAAACTAAAAGTATCGACTCACATGAGGCCTGACATTCCATTGTTTAGAGAGTCTTCATTGATGACAATTTGGTTCAAAAGGCTAGTATGTTTGTGTCTTCACAACAAGGTCAAATCAATTATTCTGACCCCAAGAGTCCATACCATACTTTACATCTATAGGAATTATTATTAAAATATATTAATATCTACACGAAAGATTGTTATCTGGCTACCCAAACCATTGCATTCCAAGCCAGCTGAAAGCATTTCATTGCCGAGAATAAAATGTTTGCTACATTCTACCGTTGAAAAATTTCAAATACAAATAACATATTAACAAAATCTCTCCTTGAGTGCTAGCAAACAACAGACCTCATCTTACACAACATAGGAATTACCAATAATATTATCAGCCGCTAGAAATGAACAAATTTAATTAAATTTGGATTGTCCCAACAACAGTGGACTGTAATTGAAAAGCTTGCCTTGCATTGGATAAAAATTTGGAAGAAATTTAAAGGTCAATAAATTACTTTGCATTGTTAATACAAACAATTTGAAAGATGATAAACTCCATAAACAGAGGAGAGGCAAATTAAATGTTTAACTGACCAGCCAATGTACGAATAGCAACCAGCACTGGTGAAGCATAAAATGGTTGAAAATGGCATTTGTAATGCTCTTTCTATTTAAGTATCTACATGGTAAACAGGGCAAAAATTTTGTAGTTTTGGTATCTCCATAATGTGTAGTATTTTTGCTGTAAAATTTAGCTTCAAAGTTCCCACTTCGGCACTTCCCAATGAAGTTCACCGCGAGTCAGAGCAAAAAAAGTTTGGGTTAATTTTATGGGAACGTTACTTTTGGGGTTTAATTGGAAAGTGAAAAACTAAATTATGTTACTTTTGGGAATCCGTTATATACAGGAGCTGTTGTTATCAAAATTTTACAGTATAAAGATACCAAAAACACAAAAACCCTGTTGGCCATATAGACACCTCAAACTTTGGTGGTCTTCCTTCTGTTTACCCTGGAAGGATAACCTATGTAAATAAGAAAGTTGACAAGGCTGTCAAATACTAAATCTAAGGTCTCTCCTTGGCTTTCTTAGAAGCACCCCATTAAATTTGTGGGATTGTTGTCTGGGAATATTGTCTCCACTAGCCAGTCTGTGGATCACAAGTGTACTTGTCTTTCTGAGGTCTTGGGAAAAGTATGCTATTTGTATTTGATTAAATTCTAGAAATGGCCACATTATGGACGAATCTTTGCACAGCCAATCCCAAGTGTTCAAAGAGTGGCTATGGTTATGTGATAGGGTAAGAGGGTACATGTTATTATTGACATTAGCAAATGATGTGATCCACTTGACAGTGAGTTATCTGGTGGATAGAGGCCTCCATCCTCTGAAGAAACTGGGCTGCAAAAAGGAATGTTCTTATTCCTGTGGTATCTTGGTAACTGGACCATTTAAACATAGCATATCCTTCAGTTTGGTTTGACAAAGTTCTATATGTTTGGCACTGTCTGTTTTCATCCTTCCAACAAACTGTGACAGTGTGTAAAGGAAGTCCATCTGCAGGCACACCACAATTTTCTAGAGAATAGCTTTTAACTGCTGTTTTTCAGGACTTATCATCCCCAGGACTGGAGTTTTAATACACTGGGACATCCTCTACTCAAATGGCCCACACTGCCATGCTAGGTGAAGTCACCACATTAATTAGCCAGTTTTAACTTCAAGATTAAATTCAGAAAAAAACACAAGGTGCAAGGCCTGGAAGAGAAAATTGACACCATATTAACCAACAAATACCAAGAATATTAAAATCAATTACATTATCAGCTACAAACACAAGCCATATAATCACCACTGATGAGAACAAAGATCATAGAGTACCAAATATTGCTTTAATGTGGCACGAAATTCTCTCAATTTACACTGCTAATGTACAGCAATCGGTAAAAAGAAATTACAAATTACAAACTAGGGACTGCAAAGCTATTACAAGTCAGCAGAAACAAATTACAGTGTAACACATCACAGTCACTAGTCTTCGAGCTTCTCCACAAGCAATGATGTAAACGCTTAAAGAAACACTCTTGATTGATAACTAAGCCTTTTTGGATAAATTTCAATGTACATCTTTTCCTTGGACAGAAAATTACTTAACTAAAGCAAACTGGAGGGAGATCTATAAACGTAGATAAAATCATTGCATAATCGGGGTGATGAACTCACTTATTTCTAATTTGTTGGATGCTCCGGACAAGATCTGTTCACCTGGAACCAACTGTCAATACAACTGAAACAAGACATAGATAGCATTCTGGTGAATAATCTTAAGGTAAGTGATAGATATGAATATTTCTGCCAACTTCTCACTTCCATCCTCTTGTATTGTTAACTACAGACGAGGAATCCAGAAGTAGTAGTTTGGCCCTGGCCAAGCGACCGCAACGTTTTAATGCAGCATATCCCAACATGGGAGTGAAGAGTGATCATCACAGAAAATTTTCCAATTTAAGCAATTGGAAAGAAGAAGCCTGAAAAAAATCAGGGCTTCAACGGGATTCGAATCCGTGACCTCCGCGATACCGGTGCGATGCTCTACCGAGCTTTGAAGCCAGACATTGGGAGCGAAGTCAATTTATTGAGTTCATATCTTCCTGTGCAGTGAATGATGAGAAGTATATATGAAACAATTCATATTTGTACTGCGGTTGTAGATGAGAGTGAAGAGTGATCATCGCAGTAAATTTTCTGGTAGAGCATCGTACCGGTATCGGTCTGAAGGTGCATAGTAACCTTTAGTTAATAGGTTTTGATAGGCTTCAGACTGGTGGCAGGAGGGAGCAAGTTACTGTCAAGGAAGATAGGATTATGGTAATAATCAAAGGATGTCAGAAATATAAGGTTCCCTACCTCTTATGGTATATACACAAACATGGGAGCCTTGCTATTTTATCACCTGTGAAACAACAAAAAACAAACCAGTAGTAATCGTACAGTATATTAAAGAGTGAAATTGAGTTTTGGTAGCCATAACTAAAGGTTCTGTATGTGAAAAAAGCAAAAATTCTACAAACAGCATTTTGGGCCTGAACTATTATGTAGACGTGAAATTGGCCTCCCTCCTGAATTGATTGGAAAGCATGTGTGTACGAGAGGGTTTGTTTACGCATGTATAAAGCACAGACTGCAGTCAGGGAGCTGCGTTTAGTCTGCAGCTGGCGTTTTATACCCAAGCCTGTGTTTTATACCGAGTCCACAATGCTTAGTCTGCATTTAATGTCTCAGTCCATGTTTTATACCCAGTCTGTAGTCCACATTTCAGGTTTTATACTGACTGGAAACCTACGATTCTGTAGGGTTGTCATTAAGGGCTGTTAACTGTAACACCTGTTACCACTGAGTATGCTTGACTTTCCCTCGATGCTATGGGTGAAATTGCCTGTTGTTGATAAAGTCCACGTTTGCTACAGGTGTGAAGAATGTGGCTACAGGTGTCTCAAAACTTAATGACAGCCCTGTTATAGAACACATAAATCGACAAAAACGTTGCCTGTTCCATTGGCATGCAAGATGACCTGCTTTTATCACCAAACCTGGGACAATTAATCTGATTATGAACACAACTTTGGAATCACCCTGGCTTCAGGGGAACAGCTATTGATCATTTGCACTTGGAGGACAAATGGAGGACATATTGGTGTACTAAAGTAATCGTTTGGGAGTTGAACTCTTTTACTATGTAAACATTTTCGCCGGGTTTTATGTTACATATTCTGGGCACAGAAATCTAGGCCAGCAAAGTGAAACTATGCATTTCCTCCTTTGATTTATTCAGCAGAAAGCCGCAATGGTTTTAGTCAAAGAAAAAGGGTATGCAACACACAGCTAAACTACAGCTTTCTACTCATACGAAAAGACGTAAACATTTCGTGAAGGCATGTCTACAAGGTTTTTAAATGCCATTAAACCCAAATCAAGTTTTCAATAAACAACTTATCCGCTACAGTCCACAATAAGCTGCCTCAACACTAGAAACTCCGCACGTTTGCACAACACTCAACAGAAAGCACATGGATGAACATGGAGATTATGTTAATCACCGCCAAATTGGTGTCCATAGATACACAAAAACTCGATTTTCCTCCATCACCTGATTAGAACTGTGTTTTGTCTAACACAATAAAATAAATTAACCCATAATGATAAGTGACTATTAGATTTTCAGACAGTCAGGACCAGGGATTGCTTCATACCTATACACAAGTCTTCCAGACAAATAACACATTCTCCATTGTCCTGTTTCAATACATCCTCTAAAGAGAAATCACAAATTTATGTTGTCAGTAAGACTGTTGTTAGCAATAGCATTTCCAGACAAAGCACTGTTAACAAAATTTGCAGCTTGGTGAATAAAATGATAAAGATAAAATGTTGCCTTGAGCATTGGACAAATTTGGGGGGGGGAGGGAGGAATTTAAGTCCCCAAAGGATTCAAACACAAGACATTCCAGACAACCAACTGCACACTCCAACCTACCAGCTAGAGAGAGACTCGTGGTGAGCTAGCTAGGCTAGTGATTAAGAGAAAAAAATATCATTTCCTTACCAAATTTCCTGGATAGAATTTAAGAAAAATGTTCCATAATATATTTACATGTACTACACAATAGTTGTAGAAGAGTACATGCAGGAATAATACAGAAAAAATGTCCAAAAATCATTTCCCTAGCAAAGAGGATGCTGGCTTAAAACAAGGGTATCATGTAAGCAATTACTGCATTCTGTAGCCAACTGGACATAGACAATTGACCAGACACTGAAAATGAGATCTAAACATATCTGCAATTTCGAAAATTAGCAATGACCATTTTGAAAAAATCATTTTCAGGATCTGAATAAACCCGATGTTGCCTGAGAAAATAATAAAATACAAAATATCAAAGACAAAGAAATAACCCATTGTAGGAAAAACGATGGCTGCTATACATTTTAACACCATGCCTTGCAAACGTAACACAGCCTGCAAGGCACAAAGAAAGCCAATATTTGTTTTTGTACTAAAGACACTAGGTAATCCTAGGTTTGAAGATTCTATAACATTTCTGTATGTTTTTATGAACGTTGTTAAGGTTTTTGTGCACTAAGAACTATGGGTAAATGTACAAGTTGCCATCTTTTTTTCCTACGGAGGATTATAATTTGTAATATATGGCATAATTTAGTAAAAACTAAGCAGGCTTATTGATGAAGCTTGGCAAGCTTTTCCAGCCTCTACACCTAAGGAATTTCAGCCAGTGATAGAGTCTTTTTCAGCCACTGAAATCAACCAGTATCCAGTTCATAGCCACATCCCTGATGTTATAACTTACAAGTCATCATATCTTTGTAAAATGGAAAGGTCATGAACTTTATGCTAAACTGCATTCATGAATCCAAACAATCTTTATGATGTTGACATAAAAAGAAACTACCACCACAAAATGAGCGCATAATATATCAAAACACTACAAACTCACTAAGTAAAACAAACAATACCATTATTATTAGACATAATTGTCCTTGCTTTCCTGTTTGCTAGCAAATGAATTGATTTCAGTTTCATGTATAAAAAAAGCAAATGCTAGGGTCATCAATCTGACAGAAGTACTGTCCATTGGATTCAAAGAAATTTTGATGGCTTTATCATTATATATTGAGTAATATACTTCTGGTTCTCTGATTAGGCTCATTGCACATATGGATGTTTATACAAGCTGGTCACTTTTGTAGGTCCTTCTGATTGTAAAGAAAAATGAGGAAACGATTAAAAGACCTGATTGTAGAAACTTGGTTCACTTAATCAAATATAAAGATTTCAATATCGTTCATGTCTGAAAAAGAAATTCCATGTAAATATTGCTGCCAAAAAGCTGTCAGCGATCAAAATTAATTGTTGGGAATATATTTCACTGCACTCATGGCAAAGTTACATTTTCACTGAGAAAGACAACAGAAAGATCTAGCAACATCACGTAATGACTAACCTTTCATTGGTTAAAAAATATGTAAATTACCACAGAAGGAAGCAGAACGAAAACAAATAGATGTCTACAGTCATCACCCAATGTCTAGTTATCACAAAAAAGAGACATATAAATCAAAACCAACCCGAATAACAAAACTTTCTCACTTACAGACAATCTCGTATCGCGTATTTCCTAGTTGTCGCCGAATTTTTTTTCATGAAAGTTGCGTGTGATCGATGAAAACAACATTACAAAGACATGTCGGTAATGGACCACTTCTCGCGATTTTATAAACACCGTTTTAACAGCCATGGCTTAATCAAACAAGACAAGGTGAAAGGTTCCTAGTGGTGAGTGATGTCAAATAGTTACCTTACTATTGTATTCCCGACTTTAGAGGGACGATCACAAATTCTCTAGGTCCAAATTTATTTTTTTGTCATCTGCAAACAGCTGAAATTTCCAGGTCAGAGAGCTAAACAATAGCCCGGGAATTTCCTAGTTAGTTGCATAAAAGTCAAATGATGGTTCCAGACTTCAAGGAAATAACCATTTAGCCTGAATTAACCAAGATACTTCCGACAACACCTCTAAATTCTAATTTTAAGTGCTCAGAAGTGTTTTCAGACTACAAGCTGATCTCAGGGCCAGTTAAACTTTATGAACGCAATTCTAAATAAAATTCAAGACAAAGCTTACCCAAAAGTCATTTAAAACTTACCGTTATACGAAATACGTGGTTTCGTGAGGCAAATTACCAAATGAAGTTCAATATCGTCGGCCAAAACTACTTTCGAACAAACGGGACATTTCACCCCTGCAAAGAAAATTTAATCAGAAAACACGGTCGCGTTCAAAGTACACGACAACAAAAAGATTAAGCTCAAAACTCAAAGCAAACAGTAGCTTCTATCGCAGAGTATTGATAGATTAGCGTCTTCACCCAAAAACTAGTCGATCGCAAAGAGAAAGTAAATGTAACTCTCTCACCGTTTAGAAATGTAGTGTAAGTGGCGAACAAATGAGATGGGAGCGAATGCGCTCCTTGCATCGTAAGTCCTCGCGGAGATGGAGAATTATCTTCCGGCGAAGAGGACAAATCAGACTCTTGAAACGAAGCCGAATGGCCAGGAATGGATAAAGATTGTCCAACATTGTTCAATGAACGAGTTCGTATCCTTGGATCCAGCGCAACAACCCTTGAGCCTTCTGGTAAACCGGCTGCTGCTACCGCGGCTCCGTTGCCGACATTACGTGCGTTTGCTCGGCCATTGTGGCCAGACTGCTTAGCTCCCATAATATTTTACCGCTTCTTAGAACACAGGAGAGCTTCAGCTGCCCTTGCAGCATAAATACAGTGTATTTACATGATATTCCCGTGCATACAAAACGCCAGAGCGCTCACTTCGTAACCCTCCTGTCGTCGGCTCATGGTGTTTGTGTTTGGAACTGCCAAGGAGTTTGCGCAATGCCTGATGGTATAGTTTTTCGTCACCCCATGACATGAGAACCAATCAAGGGCCGCCTTTATTTTCCTTTCATTCTTTCAGTTCCAACCAGCCTTTTCATTTTCTATGTAAAACGAGTTTTCCTCTGTCGTTCAGCCGACCCAGTCGAACCCAACTAAATTTAAGTTTGATGAGTCTTGTGAGTGTGTTCAGTGGAGAGATAGTATACACACAGCGCGATGTTTATTGGATTTATTGCTGAAAGGCTACATCGTATACTTCAGCTAACATGACACAGCCTCGAACAGGCCATCACACTTGCACACGTGCACGTGTCTCCAGTGTGACTACAGTGAGTCATCCGAGAGCAGAGCTGACCGCCAGAAATGACTGCAAGATAGGAAAAACATCCAATAAGGACAGAAAAAGTCTTTTGTCGCTAGTATTTACATAAATGTCTAAACAATCTCTTATTCTGGTAAACGGGCGCTGGGTGGGTTGTCAAATAGTTCTGTTGTCTGGCTGTTTGTACTTTTTTCTCCTTATTCATATTCAGGGCCGGTTTGTTTGAAGGTCGGTCAACACTACCTAAGGGTTACTTTAAAGTAAACCGAGGGGTTGATTTCTCTTCCATGTTGAATATATAAAATATACACTGACAAATCAAAAACTCAAACTTCACGCTAACGCTGGGTCAGGCGTTTATTGGAAGTTATAAAAAAACAGGAAAAACTTTTGGAAATAAGTATGTTTCAGCTACAAATGGAAAAAAAAAACAAGCACCTTTGAGCTTTTCAGTGCGAAAGTAAGATGTTCTTCCAAAAAGAAAGTGCATTAACACAAACACTTTTCAGTTGCAGTTTCTTACAAGACGCCATTATTGCTGCTTTTTATCTTTTTTTTTTGTGGGGGGGGGGGGTGGTGGGAAGATAAGGTCAACCAAAACAAAATCAACGTGGTTTTCGAATAAATCTGATGAAATATATATTTTCACGTGTTTTGTTCACGTTTAATGAAATCTTACTTTTCATAATCAGTTTAAATTACATGAAAAAAGAAATATTGTCAAATATTGCGTCATTTCTTTAAGCAGGAACATTAAGACTTTTATATTTTCCCTGCCAAAAGCTCGCGGCCACAAAGTTCTATGCCGTATTTCGCAGTATTTTCACATAACTCTTCCAATATTATTTACCCTCGGGAGTAATAATATGGCAGTGTTGCTATTTATAAAGTCGAAAGAAAATCACATTGAAAACTTCAAGTAGCGAGTTTGTCACGAGAATTATTCCTTACTTGATCTCGTGAGGAGCCAGGCGAACTAGTCACGAGGCGAGGTTTCCTGATTTAGTAAAATCATAATGGTAGTGTATATTTGAAGAACTAAGAAATCTCGAGCACGTGACGTGGAAAGCTAAATTGACTGCCAGTCGTGCGATTTCCTTTATTTACAGTATCCCAGTGGTCGCTCATCCGTAGGGAAAGGATGGCACCCGTATATTTTACCTCACTACCATGCGAACCTTACACAGCCCATAAAGTAAAAGAGAAGACATATTTTTGAAATATTTGTACCCGGCTGCAGTGCTAACGACATATGTATGCCAGGTTTAAGGCTGTTTTTTTCACTGACGACGGAGTCGTAGTCGGAATCTTAGACTAGGTTTACACTAGAGCAGATTTTTCCGGATCCGTAAATGTTTCCGGATTCATAAATTTTAGAGTATTCGGATTAGTAGGCGTTTACACTAAAAGGATATTCGGATTCCTGGCCGTTTACACAGGACGACAACTCCAGGAACATTCACGATAAAATGGTCAACAAGTTGTTTGTTGCCTCGACGACGAGAAACAAAATGTCACCAGAAAACGCCTAGGGGTACGTTGAGGCAGTCTGAAGTATTCTTTCCACTCGCTAATCACGCTATTGTTGCCCATCATGTTATCCCACCAGGCATTTGTCCTGGTCTTATCCAGAATCATCCAGCGATCGTGTCATCGTCATTTCCGATAAAGTGTGGAGGACGTCAACATTGTTTGCGTCGCCTTTTTAGTTTCTGAGGAATATAGCACTACCTATTACAAATTAAAAGACTGCCTGGACCAGTGACAGAACAAGGAGGCTAACAGCGACCGCTATCAATGGCCATAAATACGACTACGACTTTGGATTACTTTAGATTGATTTGGATTGCTGCATCCGCTATTTTAGTTATACCGCAAACTCATAATATCGCTGGCGGAAAGATATCCGGATTCGAGAGAAAAGCGTTTACACAGCAAAACCTTTCGGATTCAAAAGTTTTCGGATTCAAAGTACCCACTTTAGATTCTGGATTCAAAATCTCCGGAGACGTGACCAAACCGAGATGTTTTTATTTCGGATTCGTCCTCCTGTGTGTAAACGGCAAAACCAATCCGGTACTAAAACGTTCCGGATTCATCCCGAATCCGGAACAATTTCCTCTAGTGTAAACCTAGTCTTAATCAGAAGGGTAGAGCGATACGATCTAGTAAAAATTAAACCGACGGAGTCGGAAGCAGAACACTGATTCTGCTTATGACTCCATCGCTTACGATCAAGTGAAAACTGCATTGTCGGAGTCGCAAGCAAAAACGGAAGAATAAACCGTTAACAATGTTCGACTCCGGGCCTTGTGATTGGCTGGTTCTTCCGCTTTTGCTTCCGACTCCGACAACCTAGTTTTCACTGCATCATAAGCGACGGAGTCGTAAACGGAATCGGAAGAAATAGAAAAGTTCTAATTCTTCCGACTCCGATTTTGTCGAGCTTATGACTCCGCTTATGACTCCGATTTTCGATTTTCAGCCTTTGGAGATGTTAGAAATTTTCTGTGCGGTTTCATTAACGTTGTCTTAACGTTTTCGTGCGTGATTCAATTGAATTAAGGGTAAATGCATAAGTCGCCAACGTTTTTCCCGATGATGAGTACAGTTTTCCACGAGATTTCTTTTATTGGACGAAATTGCACAAACCTCAAGCATCTCTGATATCTTGTTTTTCACTTTTTTTTTGTTTTTCACCAATCTTATTCGGAAACATCTGAGGATTCACTTAGCCCGTCCAATGTTTAGGAAGTCGAAACCAGTTTCGTATAAATTTGTTAAACCTAGATCGAGCCACAGATGTCACAAGGAACACTGAATGAAATGGTATCTGTAGTGCCTTCTCTAGAATACAAACTAACCTATCCATTGCCTACCGGGGTTTTTTCCGAAGCGTAAAAAAATTGCTCTACTTGCACGAGAAATTACAGATTTCCTTTTGCTAATTTTTCTCGGGTGGTGCGTGTAAATTGGGCTTCACACACGACAGCATTATCTCATATTTTTCTACGCGTTATATTTCTAGTTCATCGGTGTCGTACCGAAGTTTTTTCATGACTGAAGCGCAGATGTCTTTAATCCTTTTAGCATCTTTGCTTTTTAGCTCTCGTTTCCAAGCAGCCACGGTCTTGATTCCAACAATTTCTCGAGAGACGCCCAGAGAGAACTGCTCCGTACGTGCAACTGTAAGAAGGCGATGTTCAGCAGCTGGGGAAAGAGGAAGGCCTAGAAAGCGAAACAATCTCTGAGCAGTTTTTCGAGGCTTTAGGATCAGGTCTTCCAAATGAATAAAGCTTATGCTCTCTTTATGATGGTACGAGTTTACGTGAAGGATAGCATTCATGTGGGCGGCCCACAGAAGCGCGAGTCGCGCTACAGTGTCCTTGCCGTTTTTGTTCTCGTGCTCGAGGAGCACCTCTTGCATTTCGTGGAATTCAGGTGCAAAATAAGACATGTTGTTCTCATGGCAGCCTCGAGTCTTTATCGAATCAAACGCTTGCTGTAAAGCATCATGAAGTGTATTATCCACGCGGATTTCTCGAAGCCAGGCGTTTACCCACGCCCTGGGCTCTCTAACCACTACAACGGCAAGAAATCTCGACTCTAGGACTTTCCTGAGCCATGGAAACTTCATTGCCCAGCCGGGGTCCGCAAATCGTACCGACAGTAGAGCCTTGTGATGCTTTTTAGGTAAATTTGGGAAAACAGCTCTCGGGTCTTTCGAAAGAGCTCTGAGCCAACTTCTCAACCGCGTCGCTTCAGGAGATGGGTGAAAGCGAGAAAAAACAGAACAAGGATCCAAAAATTTACGCGTAACTCTCGGGGGTTCTATGTTTAAGAAGTCCGAAGAATTCTTGAAAAAGTGTTGTAGAATCTCAGCGCCGGCCAAGGGAAGAGAAGTGTACAACACAATCGGCGGATCTACCACCAGTTCAAAGCTAATATACTTGTTGCTTGTAACTTCTTGTTTTGTAGTGTTCATCCACGGACACCTTTCACCTGTACAGAAACTAAAATTGATCACTATTGTTGTGAAAAGCCACGATATTCCAAGACACCAGACAAACAATTGACAAGTGGTTCGACCAATCAGCTTGCGCCGAAGCTGTGAGTAGAAAAATACCAAAACCACTAAAATGCAGCAAGGCAGAATCAAGGAAGCTAGAGAATTCCAATTTGATGTCGTATTGGTCTCAGTCGGTGGTAAATTAGCCACAACTTCCTTATCAAAAACAGAAATCACATCTAAACCAAAACGTACAGTTTTCGTAGCGTTTATCTGAACCTTGCAAAATCCACCAAAACCCAAGAAACTATATCGGGCGTAAACTTCTTTATGCCTTGTTGCTATAGAAGCGACGTAGTTAACACCACTGATTCGTAACGACACCTTTAATCCAAGATCATGTGAAGCTGAAATTCGTGGGGCAAGGTCCATTCTGTTTCCAGGGCCCAGGAATAGGTACGCGGTCCGAGTATAACGCCCGTTTAGCGGCGTTGTTATATTGAGGTAGTTTGTTCTCATCGATTTATAAGATGTTGAATAATGTTTCGCATGGGCCAAACTTTCCTCTCCGCTCTCCAGGTTGAACCAGTATACCTTGTGTAATAGTCCGTCTATCGAAGCACTAGCATGGGTTGCTACCGTGGAGTTGATATTGAGACTGAAGGAGTGATCTACGTTGTGGAAGAAGGCGCTCATTATCGATGCTCGAGCCGCTAGTTTGCGTTCGATGTGATCAACGACAAGAAGGACGCTTGGAGTCAGCATTATCAAGCAACGATAGACGCTTAACAGGCCCAACTGTGCTCGATACCACTGATTCATTTCTCCGCTAGTAAAAACCATACCTTCATCATTGGACGCAGAGATAACGTCTCCTTCGGCCTTCCAAGCGGCCATTGTCTTGAAATTAAACCATTGATTGCACTCTCCTATCTGCCCCTCGAAGGGGCTGGAACACTCCGAGTTGGGTGAGGGGCCAAACACTAAAGCATTATTGAGCCACGTGTATTTGGGGGCGTAGAGTGTCTCAGTAATAAAGGGCACTCCATTTGGGGCAAAAACGAAGGATCCTTGGTCTGGATGCTCGTGGCCAGGGTTGAAATTTTTCCAGCCTTTTATCCATGAACGAAAGTTTTTTCTCCTCATAACAGAGTTTATTGCTCTTCCATGAAGCACGCCGCATTTAAAGGAAAGAAATGTACCCCTCTCATCCCGAGAGCTGTTGTTTTGGGTAACCACACCACCCCCATAGGTAACCACTCCCCAGTCACTGAACACATGCAGTCGAGGCAGGCTCGGGTTGGGTTGAGCTCTCTCTTTGATACTAGCATTGTAAAAAAGAAACTCTGTGTGAAGCATGCAATTGCTGTGGGACTGTGCCTGAGCAAATGGCGCCTTTAGGACTTTATGTTCTCTGATCCGTCCAGCCAACCAATTGCCCAAACCATTCTTTAGCACATAGCTGTCCAGGAAAACTAGCTGGCTTTCTGGGCCGTAAAACCAGTTCCTATTGGAATCACCAATACCCACAGTTTCTCTGAACCCGGAAAGCACCGTGTAGTGCAAAAACCAAAAGTGTTCTTTTAGCCAGGGGCTACGAGTGAAATCAATGCGAAAGTGACGTAACGCAAGGAAAACATACTGGGTCAACGAGCGTGACGTGTAGGTACCATAAGCCACCCCTTCATCGATTGAACCGTCCACAACATAGTTAAACAGGTCTAAGTTTCTGCTCAGCATTAGGTGAGCGCGTGACATCCATTTCTCCGCCTCGAGGTTTTTATGGCGAACGGCAATCAAAGCGCCGGTAAAAATTGCCATGTAGTTTGTAGCCACGTGATTTTGTAAGTAAGAAGATCCCCACCAATACGATTTCACGTAAGATCTTTCGTACAGCTCTTTAGTCACGCTTGTAATTTTCTTCAAGAAGCGTATTCTTTGAGTCTTGTTCAATTGCTCGTACAGAAAGTCGTAAGCGGTCGCCATGCCGGTTAAAGAATGCGAGACTGGAACGTCGTCGTGTAAAGTAGCGTTCACGCGCCAATTGGGAAGATTTTCGAGCCGCTCCATAAATGAGATCGCTAACTCTCTCGCCTTGATATCTTCAGGGTATAAAACACAATAGAATGCTGCTGCGGTGAGATCGTTGCCGTAACGTTCATTCCACGCGCTGGAGAACTTTTGCCAATCTCTGGGCGGTAAATAGCTTTCCGGATTCTGCTTCATCTCTTCGGTCGCCAAGAATATCCTTTGTGCTATTTCGGCGTGAGTAGATCGCGCTCGTTCGCGGAGAGTAAAAACGTCTCTCTCGTTGAAAAACAAGAAAGGGTGGACTTTTTCGACGGCTGATCCATTCTCTGAAGTCACAACACTACTTAAAATGGTTTGAAGAATTATAATTGAAAACAACATCGCGACATGACATCACGTATGAGATAAACGAATGCGTTATTTCTGCGGTTTTATGTCCTGACTGCCAAACTCTCCGAAACAGCGGGGATCCAGTTACAGGATTTGAAGCATGTAGGGAAGAAGCGAAAACGACCTCTGACCTCAGACTATTTATGGCAGCTTTATAGGACTGAAGACAATTTGAGCTATACGCTAATTAGGATGACTATAGCTATCCTATACCCAGTGGGAATCGTGAAGGAGCTCGAGATTTCTATGAGGTGATTGAAATCATAGAAATCGAGAAACAATGCAATAGGGCCATTTATATGAGAAAAACAAGCCTCGGATTACACAAGCCGCGGCTCTCGTAAGACTGGAATTTATATATAGAGCGCGGCTTATATTAGACGCGAAGTGCTCGTATATATTATATATGGGTTATTGACCAAGTGTGAGGTCAAGATGGCTGGATATTGGCCAAGTTATTTTCTTGCGTCTTTATGGACCGAGACGAAGTCGTGGTCCATAAACTTGCAAAAAAGAAGGAGGCCAATATTATGGGCAGCCGTTACCACCAAAAATACAAACAATAAAAACAGTCTA